>CM052548.1:34669044-34784716 GCA_028533065.1 Trachops cirrhosus | reverse complement strand
AAAAATCAGATCCGTATTTAGTTTTTAAGGAAATTCTATACTGTTTTCCACAGTGGCTGCACCGCTCTGCATTCCAACCAACAATGCACTAGGGTTCCCTTTCCTCCACAACTTCCAACTCACAACTTCTGCAGAACTTGTTTGTTGATTTATTAATGAGGGCCACTCTGACAGGTATAAGGTGATATCTCACTGTGGTTTTATATTTGTTATTTTTTAAAGATTTTATTTATTTATTTTTAGACAGAGAGTAGGGGAGGGAGAAAGAGAGAGAGAGAGAGAAACATCAACGTGTGGTTGCCTCTCACACTCCCCCTACTGGGGTCCTGGTCTGTAGCCCAGGCATGTGCCCTAACTGGGAATTGAACGAGAGCCCCTTTGGTTCACAGGCCAGTGCTCAATCCACTGAGCCACACCAGACAAGGATCACTGTGGCTTTAATTTGCATATCTCTGATGGCTAGTGATGCTGAGTATCTTTCATATGTCTCTGGGTCCTGTGTATGTCCTCTTTGGAGAAGTGTCTGTTCAGGTCCTTTGCCCATTTTTCAATTAGGTTGTTTGTCTTGAAGTGGAGTTATATGAGTTCTTTATGTATTTTGGAGATCAAACCCTTGTCTGAGGTATCATCTGGAAATATATTTTTTCATACAATTGGTACTATTTTCATTTTGCTGATGTTTTCTTTAGCCATAGAGAAGCTTTTTATTTTGATGAAGTCCCATTTGCTTATTCTTTCCTTTATACCCCTTACTCTAGGGGACATATCATTTTAAAATATTGCTGCATGGAATATCTGAGATTTTCATGACTATGCTCTCCTCTAGGACTTTTATGGTGTCACAACTTATATTTAAGTCTTTTAACCACCTTGAGTTTATTTTTGTGTAAGGTGGAACTTGGAGGTCATGTGTCATTTTTTTTGCACATAGCTGTCCAGATTTCCCAACACCATTTATTAAAATTTTTACTCCATTTTAAGCTCCTGCCCCTTTTGTTGAATATTAATTTACCATAGACACTTGGGTTTATTTCTGGGCTTTCTATTCTCTTCCATTTGTCTATGTGTCTGTTCCAATGTCACTACCATACTGTTTTGATTACAGTGGCCTTGTAACATAGTTTGATATCAGGTATTGTCATCCTTCCAAATGTGTTCTTTCTCAAAATTGCTGTGGCTACATGGGGTCATTTACACCTTCCATATAAATTTTTAAAATGTTGGTTCTATATCAGTGAAATATGGCATTGGTATTTTAATAGGGGTTGTGTTGAATCTCTAAATTGCTTTGGGTAGTATGGACATTTTGATGATGTTAATTCTTCCAATTCATGAACACAGTATATGCTTCCATTTATTTGTGTCTTCCTTAATTTTTTCTTAAGGATTGTGTAGTTTTCTGAGTAAAGTTCTTTTACCTCCTTAGGTTTATTCCTAGGTACGTTATTCTTTTTGTTGCTATAGCAAATAGGAGGTTTTTTTCCTGATTTCTGTTTCTGAAATTTCATTGGTATGAAAATGCCTTTGATTTCTGAATATTGACTTTGTATCCCACTGTTTTCTCAAATTCACTTATTAGGTTGAGTAGATTTTGTGGATTCTATAAGATTTTCTAAGTAGGCTATCATGTCATTTGCAAAACAGAAGTTTTGCTTCCTCCTTTCAATTTGGTTGCCTTTTATTTCTTATTCTTGTCAATCACTGTGGCTGGAACTTCCAATGCTATGTTGAATAGAAGTGGTGAAAGCAGACATCCTTGTCTTGTTTCTGATCTTAGTGGGAAAGCTTTTAGTTTGTGTGCATTGAGTGTTACGTTGGCTATAGGTTTCGTGTATATGACCTTTATTATGTCGAGGTATTCCTCCTCTATTCCACTTAGCTAAGTATTTTTATAATAAATTGTTCTGTACTTTATCAAATGCTTTTTCCCAATCTATTGATATGATTTTGTGATTTTTTTGTTATTTATTTATTTATTTGCTCTATTACATTTATTGATTTGTGAATATTGTAACATCCTGGCATCCCTGGGATGAATCCTAATTGATCATGGTGTATGATCTTTTAAATGTATTGCTGGAAGTGGTTTGCCAATATTTTTTAAAAGATTTTATTTATTTATTTTTAGCTAAAGAAGAAGGGAAGAAGAACGAGAGGAAGAGAAACATCAGTGTGTGGTTGCCTCTCACACACCCCTTACTGGGGACCTGGCCCATTACCCAGGCATGTGACCTGACTGGGAATAGAACTGTCAATGCTTTGATTCTCAGGCCAGCACTCAATCTACTGAGCCACTCTAGTCAGGGCAGTTTGCCAATATTTTTCTGAAGATTTCAGTGTCTATGTTCATCAGTGATATTGGCCTATAGTTTTCTTTCATTGTTGTGTCTTTCTCTGGTTTTGGGATTGGGATGATGCTGGCTTCATAAAAAGGGTTTGGGAGTCTTCTCTCTTCTTCAGTTTTTTGGAATAATCTGTTAAGGATGGGGTTAGCTCATATGCAGCTGCTCTAACTTGGTATTTTTTTCTACTTTCTTCCAGCTCACTGAATCAGTCTTCTGCTTCATTCTAGCTCACTAATTCTCTTTGTATTTCCTTGTAGTGTGTTTTTTATTTCAGAAATTGTATTCTTAATTTCTTCCTGGTTCTTGTTTGTAGTTTCTATTTCCCTTTTCATACTGTTATAGTTCTCACTCAGTTCTTTGTAATTGTCTGTGAGTTCCTTGAGCATCCTTACAGCCATCCTTTCAAATTCTATATCTGATAGTCTCCATTTAATTTAGCTCTTTTAGTGAAAAGTCTTCCATTCCTTTGAAGGTTCTTCCTTTGTCTTCCTGTTTTAGGTGACTATTCTTGTTTGTTTCTGTGATTCCAATGCTCTGCTTTGCCAGCTGTCTTCATACGGTGAGTTTCTATGGTAGGAGTTCTGTGGGGTTCAGTGGTGTAGTCTCTTTGATCTCCTTGTCTGGATGCTCTATGGTTGCCCTTTCTTCTGTTCTGTGGACACTTGTGTACTTGGGCTTTACTTGTTGGTGACTCCTTTGTTTGTAGGTTCTCCCCTCCAGTGGGTTTACTGCTATTCATACTTCCACCCTGTCTTGTATGTGATCAGGGCTGGGTGAAGCTGAAATAGATTAAGGGAGTGGGAGAGTATTCTATGGGATTTAAAGTACTAACAAGTAGAGCATAGATGGGAGGTTCTTTGGAAAGGTATAGCAATAACTGTGATATTTCATCCAACTAGGCATGTTTTATAAAAGGTAAAAAAGAGATGAGACTCATGTTAGAAGAGAAAAAGAATGTGAGATGATTCCAGAAAGCAAAGTACTTATGTGAAGTTAGATGATGAGATATAGTGAGAGTAAGGGATGGAAACTTGATGCAGTGTGTGAGAGAATAAAGTTAATCACAATAGTAGTAAAGCTCAGGAATATGGTGAAATGAATTAAGAACAGGGTAGGGTGCTCTGGGATTTGGAATAACAATAGTATAATAAGAAATATATAATCTGAATAAAATGTAAAAGACAAAGAGTAGTATGTTAATAGAATATGAGTATAATGAAAGAAGAAAAATTAGAATGCAATATGAAAGGGAAAATAAAGAAAACCAATCAAATATTGAAATCAAACAAACCAACCAAACACCCCCCAAAAAACTAAATAGAAAGAAGAGAATTAAAAAAATTAAAAAAAAACACAATAATTCAAGTTCTGAAGGCTAGCTAGCAAAGTAAAATTTCTCCCAGCTCTTGTGTTAGCCTTCTGATTTCTTTCTGCTTTTTCATAACTCCAGGTATTACTGTGTTATACTTAGAAGGGAAAAGCTTCCTGCTGACTTCAAATTTGCCAAGTAGGTTTTGCTGGTTTTCCTGGATGCTTCAGGCAGGGATATCTGGGCTCTCTCTTTTCCTTTCCTGTGGTTCTGAGAGGATGCAGGCTCAGTGAGGGCTATAATTTTCACAGGTGCTCAGTTTCCCTCCCACTCTGTGCACTGCTCACATGCACCAGACTGGCACCTATAGTCTATCTCATTGTGCAAGCCTTTGATTAGTCCGTGAGGTACACTGACTGGGAGCAAATTGCACCCTTCCTTCTGCCTCTTTATTGGCCTGGGCCTGTACAGTAGCAGATTCCCTGCAAGGCTATTTAGTTTCCTTATTGAATTAAGTTTCCCTGGGTGCTGCTACCTCTCTGGAGCCCTTGCTGCCCCACTTTGATCAATCCCTGAGGTGCTCTGAGTGGAAGCAAGTCATGCCCCTCTCCCTCTTTGCTAGCCCTGCCATCATACAAAAGCATTCCTTGCATAGAATCTAAGAGCCTATTTGAGCGAGTTCCCCTTGTTTGTGGCAGGCTGTTCCTTGTAAGTGCCGAAGACCAACTCTCTGACCAGTCCTGAGACAATCTGAGTCCTGGCCAGTCCTGGCCCATATCTTCTCCAATCTCTAGGTGTCACCTGGCTCTTCAGTTTCTCTGGTACTGTCTCAGCCAGTGACCAAAGTCCTAGCCAGCGTATGCCACCAGCTATATGTGTCTCTTACTGTGTCTTTATTCTCCCACTGACTTTAATCATCCAGGTTTCTCCTTGTGCAGGTCTGTAAACTCGCTGCTCTAGAACAGGAGGGAGCCCTCAAGTCACAATCAGTGAACTGGCTATCCTTCGAAGCTGCCTTAGCAGCTGCCCTCTCAAGCACAGGGCCCAGTGATCTTCCAGTCAGCCTGAAAAATCTCTTTACCATCCATTTTTAATGGCCCCTGCAACCTTTGGCTTCCAAACTTCTTATCAGCTGGAATTCTGTTGGCTGTCCACGCTGTTCCTCAGAAGATCAGGTAGGTGTCCCAGTTGGGTGCATGAGCAAGCAGGTTCAGCTTTCACCTACCTCTCAACCATCTTCCTCTCCCCTGACACTTTCTTGCCTATGTTTTCCTCTAGGACTTTTATGTGTCACAGCTTTAAGTCTTTCATTCATTTTGAGTTTATTCTGGTGTAATTTGGTGCTCTAGTTTCATTTTTTTGCGTGTACCAGTCCAGTTCTCCCAGTACCATCTATTGAAGAAGCTATTGTTACTCCATTGTGTGCTCCTGCCCCCTTTGTCACATATTAATTTACCATAGAGACTTGGGTTTATTTTTGGGTTTTATATTCTGTTCCATTGATCTATGTGTCTGTTTTCATGTCAGTACCAGACTGTTTTGATTACAGTGGCCTTGAAGTATAGTTTGATAACAGGTACTGTGATCCCTCAAACTTTGTTCTTCTTTCTAATGATTGCTGAGGCTATTCAGGGTCTTTTTTGGTTCTATATAAATTTTTGAAATGCTTGTTCTAGATCTGTAAAATATGTCATTGGCATTTTAATAAGAATTGCATTGAATCTATAGATTGCTTTGGGTAGTATGACCATTTTGATGATAATTCTTCCAATCCATGAACATAGTATATGCTTCCATTTATTTGTATCTTCCTTAATGTCTTTTTTCAGTGTTCTTTGGTTTTCCTAGTACAGACAGGTCTTCCACCTCCTTGGTAAGGTTTATACCTGGGTACTTTGTTTTTCTTGTTGCTCTAGTGAACTGGAATTTTTCCTAGTTTCTCTTTCTGATATTTCATTGTTGCTGTATAAAAATAGCATCAATTTCTGAATATTGACTTTGTATCCTGCCATTTTGCAAAATTCACTTATGGAGTGTTTTTTTTTGCAGAGACTATAGGGTTTTCTATGTACATTATCCTGTCATCTGTGAATAATGACAGTTTTGTGTCCTTCTTTCTAATTTGGATGCCTATTATTTTAATGATACATTACCATAATTTTCTTGAGTTAGTGTTATTGCAACTAAAACACTATGGCACCCCAGTAGTACTTGTTCAGATGCTGTTCATATGTGAGGTTTTTAACAAGCATAGCTCCCTACAACTCACTTTTAATTGACTTATTCTCTTATATTGTTTTAAGAGATATTTATATAGTTAAAATACAAGTTTCTTTAGAAATATAGCAAATAGTTTTATTCTGTGAGTTGTTTTGATACTTTTGTAATAGCATGGTATGCAGTGCAAATATTTTTAATGTCATATATTCAAATATATCTGTTTCTTCTTTTGAAATATGTGCATTTACACTTAGCTATTAAAAAAATTTACCTACCTCAGGATCACAAATATTTACTCCTATAATATCTTCCAAGAATTTTACAGATTTAGATCTATTGTTAATTTTAATTTAATTTGTGTGTATGATATGAAGTAAGGGCCCAACTCCATTTCTTTGTACCTATTCACCAAGTTATCTCATGGCTATTCTGCTGTTTAGGCACCATTTTTTGAAAAGGCTATTATTTCCACCATTGAATTGTCTTGACATCCTAATTGAAGTTTAATTGATATAGTGTATGGATTTATTTCTGGACTCTCAATTCTATTTCAGTGTTTTATACGTTTACCTTTACGCTAATAGCAGGCTACTTATGTTTAATGCAGTCATGAGTTACATTTTCAAATTGGTAAGAATGTCTCCTCTATCTTCAATCTTATTTTTCAAGATTGTTTTTACTATTCTGATTTTCTTGCATTTCCATATGAGTTTTCAGATCAACTCATCAATTTCACTCCCAAAAGCAATTAAAAATTTTTTAAAATGTGTTGCAGTTGTTGATCAATTTAAGAAGTATTATGATCTTAACAATATTAAGTCCATCAATACATAAACATGAGATATCTTTTCATTTCATTATAATATTTAAATTTTATCAACAATGTTTTGTAGTTTTCAGTGTACAATCATTCACTTATTTTGTTACATTTATTCCTAAATATTTTATTTATAATGCTATGTTACATGAATTTTTTAATCTAATTTTTGTATATTGTGTATTTATCTTACATCCTAGAGCATCACTAGATACCTTTGTTAGTGCTACTAGTTTACTAATGGATTCTGTAAAATATTCTATATATAAATTATTATAGTATCTGCTAGTAAAATTGTTCAATTCTTTCTTTCCAGTTTGGATACTTTTAATTGTTTTTCATCATTGCTCAGCTAGAACCTACAGTGCTATGAGAATGGCCATTCTTATCTTGATCTTGATTTAAGAGCATTCCTTTTGTCTTGAAACCTACACTTCTCTGGGAATTTTTAATTTCCTGCTTCTCTTTGTTTGTCATAGACTAATTCATCTATGCCTTATTTTCAAATTTCTATTTTTTTGCTTGATCTCTAAATTTTGAAATTCCCCAATTGTCTCCTAAACTTTAATATTATCTTTATCCCCACTCTTTTAAATATTTTATTCATTTATTTTAGAGAAAGGGGAAGAGAAGGAGACAGAGAGGGAGAGAAACATCCATGTGTGGTTGCCTCTGGTGCACCTACACTGGGGACTGGCCCACAACCCAGGCATGTGTCTTGACTGGGAATCAAACTGGCAATCCTTTGGTTTGCAGCCCGAGCTCAATCCACTGAGCTACACCAGCCAGGGATTTTATCTCCACTCTTTATTCTCACTGTGCATTATAGAATCTCATTGTTTTAAATTCCATCTTTGTAATGATTAATCTCTAACTTGTAGCTTTCTGGTTTCTTAACCAGTTTCATGGCTAAATTTCCAAACCTGTAACTCCCATAATAGTCTAAAAGGCACATGAGAATTAACATAAGTAAACCAAACTCTTGCATTTGCCTTATAAGATTGTTTCCTTAATTCTATCTCTTTTAATGACACATCTGTCCATCTTCTCCAAAACCTGATAGCCATTCTTTCTCTGTCTTGCCCAGACAAACAAATCCATCAACAATTTAGCTGGATCTAATTCCAAAATATGTTACTGACCTTTTTTAATGCATTTCACCATCCTTACTTCTTCATCCAATATATGTGCCTCTTTACTGGGCTGCTGCAATAGCCTTGTATTTGGTTATTTGACATATCACTCTCCATATATAATAATACATTTTTCTACAGCACTGAGGGATCTTTTAAAATCAGATTATGTTATTCCCTTACTGAAGCCCTCCAGAACACCTCATGTAGCTATGTTAAATAAAGTTCTACATCCTTACACAATATGTATTCTGCCTAGTTATTTTTCTGTTTGTCATCATGTATTTTTTATTTCTTCCTTTCCTATTTTGAAAGAAATTGTAATTCAATAAAAAGCATTGCAAAGTTAGACAATAAATTCATATATCAATCACCTAAATTCAGAAAATCATTCAAATTTGCAACAGGTTTCTTTCTTTGTCTCTCTCTCTCTCTGGTTCTGCACATAAACATTTTTCAGAGTCTTTTAAAATTATTTATAGACAATATGACAATTTATCATAAAACATACTTATTTTTTCTAAAAACAATGATATTTACATATATCTAATATAGTAATTACACTGAGAAAATAAAATGTTGATTTAAAAATGCTAAAGACTAAAATCCAGTATAATATCAATATATATATTTCCTCAATTATCCTAATAATGTCTTTTTTTTTTTAAAGATTTTATTTATTTATCTTCAGAGGGGAAGGGAAGGAGAGAGGGAGAGAAATATCAATGTATGGTTGCTTCCTGTGCATTCCCTGCTGGGAACTGGCCTGCAACCCAGGCATGTGCCCTGACTGGGAATCGAACCGCGATCTCTTGGTTCACAGGCCCACGCTTAATCCACTAAGCTACACCAGCCAGGGCCTAATAATGTCTTTTAATGATTTCTGTGCAAAGCTGGGGATAATCATCTCTGTTCAATTGTAGCTGTTCTTGTTTCCTTTTCTACTTCTGGCCTGGAGAAAGCAAAATGTTAACTTTTCATATTTTCATTTTTTATACAACTAACATAGCAGGTCTTATTATCTTCTTTCTGATTATTTCATTCAGTAGCCAATATAATTTATTTTAAGCTTCTACCTGCTATTTAAAGATCTTTAATGAGAAACCCCAATGTTTGTTAGTTTAATCTGTCTCTACTGTGTGTGTGTGTGTGTGTGTGTGTGTGTGTGTGTGTGTGTGTGTGTGTGTTCTGGGGCAAAGGAAGTTAGTCTCATGGAGATATTCTGTTATCTGCTATTACTTTTTCTGAATGTTATTTTTCTAAATTTATTGATACTATTAGTTATACTTGATGTTTTATTAACTATCTACTGATAATACTGTTTCTGTGTTTTAAGCTGTTACTTGTTATGTTTTTTTGACACTAAAACCTTAATATTTTGTGATTTGGGTTTTTTTTCAAATTGTCTTAACTGTATTATATTTAAAGATTTTATCATCTATTATAACAGGAAATATACTTAAGATACATGCATATTTAAGGCATTGAGAAACATGTATAATATTTATAATAAATAAAATTTTAAAATTCCATGGCTTTTGAAACTTTGTTACTTTAAAAATATATAATTATGAATGCTTTTGTAGGAGAATTGATTTACTATATTTTCTTTACTCAGAATAGCTGCTTGTAAACATATTATATGCTCACCTTTTAAAAAAGTGTTCAATGCAGAAAAAAAAGTATTTTTTTTCTAAAAATGGGAAACTACTTTCAACACCTACATCAAGATGATATAATATTTCACAAATTTTGATAAGGTCAGGTCTGTAGACATCTTGGTTAAATTCAAAAGTTGCTTGATGATACAGTCATATGTCCAAAGTCTAGACATCTTACAAAATTTCTGAATAGGAAAAAGGAAGGAACTGCTGTTGTAAGATACTCAAAACCTATCATTCCTTATTTCATATCACAGTACAAGAACTATCTCTTTTGTCACCTATCTGCAGGCAAAATTGCACTTAAGCTATCAGAGAGATGAGTCTTTCAATTCTGAAAATCCTCTGGGAAGTACATAAGTTCCTTTAATGCCAAAAAAACTTTTAATCAGAAAGTTTCTCTCTGCACCTAACACTTTTTATTACACATATCATTCAGTCTATTTTCTTTCAAGTAACACAAATAGAAATATTTTCAATTTATAAAATGCATATTTGGGCAAACAAAGTGTGTGAGTTAGAAATCCACTTGGGCTTTTTAAAGTAAAATTAACCTGCGATAAACTTTTAAGAAAAGAAATAAATGGTGTGAAAGTTATAGTTTAGAAAATTGTTGTAATTATAGAAAACAGCAAAGGACACAGCCAGGGTAGAATTAGCCAGAAAACACTTAGAAAATTGGATTCTTTGTCACAATAGAGTAGAAAGAGAAGTGAGAAGGTGAGTGGTAATAAAAAGCTGAGTACTTATAGAATAGTTTGAGTCAAGAATATAAACTTAAAAAATATATAACAAATTAAATATAAAAATAAGGTAGAAAAAAATGGAAGGATGCTTTGAGATGATTTGAATGTTATACTAAAAAACTTCAGCAAAAACATAATGTACACACATGTGCATGCATGCCCATGCTTTTGTGTCAGTTATGATTATATATTGTTTTGAGTCATTATTCACCTATTTAAAATTAACATTACCATATAAATATCAGAATGGTTACTGATTAGTTGTTTCAAATTACTTCCAATTTCTAAATGCACACATGATTCAATTTAGCAATAAGTATTTTTCTCCTCAGTTTATACTTTTTGAGCAACTGGACTTCCTGAGTATATCATGATTTACTTTGTGTTAAATAAAATATTGTGGACACTAATCTGTCATTTTGAAGTTAAGCATTTCTTAAAAGCAAATTTCACAATGTTATGAACTCTTTCCTTGCTGACAAAAAATATGTCGTATAAAGTTATTTCAAATTGTTCTTTCAGACACCAAGCTATCTCAAATACTAACTTGATTATTCATTGGCAAATTATAAATAACATCTACTTAACAAGCATCTTTTCAGCCTCCTTCCATACAATGAGTAATCAATAATTTAAAGATAATATTTATGGATAGAATAGATGAAAGGAGGATCAAGTTATATGATAAATTAATGCAACAAAAATAATAAAGTGTGATTAAAATAAGTCTTTAAAAACCAGATCCCTATAAAAACTTCTTTGGCTTCATTGAAAAAGATCAGCAATATTATGTAAATTATTCTGGATCAATATAACATTATATCTATCTTGACAAACAGGATTGAAAACTCTTTTTTTAATGAAAGTTGCCCACATTATATATTATTAAATGATTATATTATATAATGAATTCTGATTTAATATTAAAGAGATTTAATATTAAAATATATTAAGATACCTAAAATACATATATATGTATACCTAATTATATTATCTATATTAATACATAACTTAAAATGAAGACATTTTCTAGAAAAGTATTCATTTTAACCATCCATTCATTTTTTGTGTTCAATTATTTAGTTAAAGCCTGCATGTTATATAGCCAGTAATATACAAACATCTGTGAATATAAAAATTGAAGAGAATAACTTTTCAGAATGTTTGTCCTTAAGGACCAGATAATTTTCAGAATGTAGGCAGATGGGAAATCTACCATTTGTAGATGTCCATAAAATTGAAATAATATTTAAGACATTTTAGGTCTTAAACACCATTTGTATGCTTATAACTTTAAAATTATTATTCAGTTATTAAAAATCAGTAAATCAGCCCTGGCTAGTGTAGCTCTGTGGATTTAGTGTGGGCTGTGAACCAAAAGGTTGCTGTTTCAATTCCCAGCCAGGGCACATGCCTGGGTTGTGGGCCAGGTCCCCAGTAGGGGGTGTATGAGAGGCAAACACATATTGATTTTGTCCCTTGTTTTTTCATTACCTCCCTTCTCTCTAAAAATAAATAAATAATATCTTTAAAATGAACAAATAAATAAATATCAGTAAATCAGTAAATGTGAGCTAAATATACCTCCTACGAAAAACAAAAACAAAAAAACCATGATACAATTAAGAGAAAAATTTAAAGATTCTATTAAACAGAGAAATCACTGTCAATAAGAAAAATATACATCGATATACAAACAACAAAATGCAAAACGATATCACCATTACTTAATTTTTATACCCATAATTGTGGTTTTAGCAGGGATCCTATGAAAAGAATGAAGAGAATGTCAATTCATTTCAGAGTACAAATGTTTACACAAATAATTGCTTATTGAATCCACAGCATTCCACAGTTTATGAATGAAATGCTGAATACAATCTATTCCTGTCCTAAATGTGCTCAAAATTTTGGGCTCATGGGCAATAATGATTTAGTACAAGAAGTATCTATTTAAATGTTAGCATAAGGTAGTGCGATATAGCTTAAACTCAATTTTATAATAATTATATAAGAACCTGTAGAATAAATGCCATTTAATATCGTAGAAAACAAAAAGAATATAAGCAATGGATAAAATAAGGGACATCACTTTTTGATAAGAAATTAAAGCAGAAAAAGAGATAAAAGGAGGAATAAAAAGAAAACAAAGAACACAAAGGCAAAAAAGGAGGAAGGAGGAAGGAAGGAAGGAAGGAAGTGAGGGAGGAAGGAGGGAAGGGGATTGTTACAAAAGTAAAGGATTTAAAAATATTTTTGTTTTGAAGCAAAAATTATTTTCTGCTTTTGAACTGTAAGTGCCACAGAAATTGCTTTGCAGATGTAGTTATAAATACTGTCGGACAGTTTTAAATATTTTAATAAGTTATAGCTAAAATTAAGCAACTCAGAGAAATGGGTAATTCTATATCTTTTGCTATGGCTTACTCAAATGTCTAAGTTGTTATACATTTTTAAGAGCTAGAGATTACAGGAGGAAATATTCTGTCAAATCAGATATGAAATTGACAAAAAATGTTAAAGTCTACTCTGAGCAAGTCAATGGCAAAAGCACAGTTAACTTTAAATCACAATTTGTTCTTTTTCAAGATAAATTGTCTTTACTTTTCAAATATTTTACTCTATGAAAACTCTAAACTGAACTAATGTTTTATACATAAAGTTATTTTAAATATTTTATATACAATACAATTCTATTCTAAAGAATGTATAAAAGTATAATTGATAACAATTCTTGGAACTTGAAAATCAGGTCTAAACATGTATCTTCCAGCTAATATGTAAATTCTCAACAGCACAGTTATAGTGGAATGGCTCATGTTATAGTGCTATGTGAAAAAGGAAGGAATAACCCTCAATCAACTGCATTACAGGCTTGGTTGGAAATATAAAAATGTTAGTTTGGGAAAATCAACAGGTATAGACCAAACAAGTAGATAAAATTTCTGTGGCCTAGAGTCTATTCTTTCTGATCAAACACATTTTTAATCAGAATGTTGAGTATATATGCATTTCATTTGAAATTATTTAAGAAAATTTTAGAATTTCTAAACATTTTAAGTGAAAACATTAAGATACTCACTAATATAGCTCTACATACAGGTGGGACAAAAGTAGGTATATAGTTTTTTGTATAGAAAGCAATACAATAATTAATAAATAATACAAGAATAAACTCTTTTGATACTCACAACTGTAAACCTACTTTTGCCCATGCTTGTATTTATTTACCCTTCAAATAGCATTATAAATAAAATGCTATGGTTTGAAGTTGAGATTACTTTTTATTACACAAATTCTTCCTAGATTATTGTGTACCATCTATTATATATTTCTCTTAATGTTCTACCTTTTGTCAAGACTTACTCAATAATAAATTCTAGGGAGTTGATTTTTTGGGTTGGCCAATACGTCTGTTTTATTTTTTCCTGTAAGATGGCTCTAGTAGCACTTAGTTGTTTTTCACTTCATTTGAATCAGTTTTGTTAGACTGTATTGTGACCTTTGTCATATCAGCACACATTTAAAAAATTATCAAAATTGGTGAACTTTTGGGTAGCCATTTTGATATTGAATTGAAGATGGAAGAAAATCAGCAACATGTTCAGCATATTATGCTTTATTATTTCAAGCAAGGTAAAAACACAATTGAAATGCAGAAAAAATGTGCATTTGTAGGGAGAAGGTTCTGTGACTGATCGAATGTGTCAACAGTGGTTCATGAAATTTTATGCTGGAGATTTCTCAATGGATGATGTTCCACAGTTGGGTAGACTAGTTGAAGTTGTTAGTGATCAAATGAAGACAGTACTTGAAAACAATCAACATTATAATATGTGGGAGATAGTCAACATACTGAAAGTTTCCAAATCAATAGTTATTGGTGAAAATGAAAAATGTGTATTTTTATGGAAAAAAACTTTTGAACTTTTTGTCCAACCCAATAAAAAATAACTTAATTTTTCCCATTAGTTCTTAATTTATAAATTTAGTCTAAGGAACTAGACTTTCCTTGACATTCAAACTCTTTTCCTTAAGACACTAGGTTACTTTGAAGGTGAAGAAAGATATCAGATATCAAGCAATTTCTGTGCTAAATTTCCTCATCTGTCTTAAACTCAAGTCAATTTATAGGACTGTGTTATATTTTTGGTATCAACATAGGGGCTTGTATAAATACAATTTTTTTTAATTTTCTGGATACATGACCCCTTAGGTGTCTTTTTTTATCTCAAACATTGTATGATTAGTTACTCACACCCAAGAGACAATTGTTTTACCTGATTCAGCAGATTCCAGTAGAAGAAATGAACCAATACCAACTTACCTGTTGAAATGTTTCCTTGTTTGTGCTCATGACACCAGGACTTTAAATCTCTTGATATGTGGGCATTTATTTCACTTCTATACCACAAATAAACCCAGAATTCATAAAAATCATACATGAATCTGCTGTTTCAACTTCTTTCACGGCTAATTATCAGTTTTAAAAACATCTTTGACACCCATTCTGTGTAAGTCTGAACTTGCCTTGGCAGATACAAAAGTGTGAACTTATAGTTTCTATGATGTTCAACATTTGGGAGAGGATGAGACATACATTTTACTTTATTCTGTAGAATATAATGTGATAAGTTCTATAATAAATGTATTAGCAAATTATTTTGAGTGTACAAAGCAAATAAATCATAAGTGGATCATTATTTTTTACTTTACACTATATGCTACATTGGCAAATAAATAAACTTGTGTGTATAACGTAAGTATATGATATTCAAAAATGTTATAGTATGGACCTCAGTATTGGGCAGATCTATGTTTGAGTCAGATCTTAGTATTGAGTAGATAGAGTCACAACTAATTCTAATTCTAATTCTAATTAATTCTAATTCTAATATGCTTCTAAGTATTTAGATATATCACAGTTATTGTATATAATACAGATATTTTATTAAAGATACATATGTTAAAGTATCTAGTAAAGGTTTTAACATATATTACATAACTAAGTCTTATTAACTATTTCCAAAGTATTTTTAAAGTGTCACTAACTTGTTATGTGTTCATTAAAAGAGGATTTTGGCAGGAGCAATAATTATTTGTAGACATCTACAAATAATTGTTTGTATTTTTTTCAAAGCAATGTTTACTAAACTTGAATTATAAATCATAGAAAACAAAAATACAAGACTCTTAGACTTCCAGTCAAGATGGAGGTGTAAATAAACACATTTTACTTCCTCACACAACTACAGAGAAGATTACAACCAGACCTCAAAACAAATAACATCCAGAACTGTCAGAAAACTGAGCCGTATAGAAGGCCAACAACCAAGGATTTAAACAAGCTACATTTATCTAGATGGGTAGGTGGGGAGACCCAGTGTGATGCAGAGAGGGGGCAGAACAGGTGATCCCACATTCATGTGCGGTGGATAAAAATCAGGCAAAATACCTTCAGAGCCAGTGATCACAGCCCCAGGTCAGACCGCATAGCCAAGGGTCCAGTGCAAGGAAGAAAAATCCCCATAACTTCTAGCTAAAAAAAAGTGGAGGTTTGGTGGTGTGAGGAATTCTGGATTTTTAGGAGATTCCACTTAAAGGACCAACATGGCCTTAGAATGTGTGCAGAGCAACTCCCTCCAGGATTCAGCACCAGTGCAACAGCTGGAAGAGCACCTGCCCCATATGGGAAATAAGTAAAATAACTGGAAACAGGGTGAATGCCAGGCAAAACTCCAGAAGCCAGGAAGTGGCATTGTCCCCTCTATAAGCTCTCCTCCCACACAGAGACACAAAGTGGTGAAGAGGGTTGCATACCCTGATGATTACATAAGGCTCCACCTCACACAATTTATAGGTGCCTTTTCTCCAATAGGACATGCTCCTAAGGCAGGGAGTCTAAGCACAGAAACAAATTGAGTGGACAAAGAAATATAGCCCCAGTGAAAGAATAGAACAAAGCACCAGAAACAGAAATAAATGAGATAGAAGTAACCAATCCATCAGACACAGAATTCAAAACACTAGTTATCAGGATGCTTAAAGAACTCATTGAGTATGGCAACAGCATAAAAAAGACCCAGGAAGAAATGAAAATTACCTTAAGTGGAACAAAGAAAAATCTACAGGCAACCAACAATGGAGGGGATGACACCAAGATTCAAATCAACAATTTGTAACATATGGAAGAATTGAGCATTCAACCAGAACAAGAAGAACAAAAAATAATTCAAAAAATGAAGATAGCATAAGCAGCCTTTGTGACCTCTCCAAATGTACCAACATCCGAATCATAAGAATGCCAGAAGGAGAAGGGGAACAAGAAGAAATTGAGAACTTATTGAAAGAATAATGGAAGAAAACTAATTTGGTGAAGGAAATAGACACACAAGTCCAGGAAGCACAGAGTCCTAATCTTGTTAGACCTAAAGAAAATCACACCAAGACATATCATAATTAAAATGCCAAAAGTTAAAGATAAGAGAGAATCTTAAAAGCAACAAGAGAAAAGCAGAGATTACTTACAAATGAGTTCTCATAAGGCTTTAGTTTCTTTTTCTCAAAAGAAATTTTGCAGGCTAGAAGTGATTGGCAAGAATTATTCAAAGTGATGAAAAGCAACAACCTACAACCTAGATTACTCTATCCAGCAAAGCTATCATTCTGAATTGAAGGGCAGATAAAATGCTTCCCAGACAAGGTAAAGCTAAAGGAGTTCATCATCACCAATCCATTATTATAGGAAATGTTAAAGGGACTTACATAAGAAAAAGAAGAAGATAAAAAATGAACACTATGAACACTAAAATGGCAACAAATTCACACATATCAACAACTGAATCTAAAAAGCAAACTAAACAAACAACCAGAACAGGAACAGATTCACAGATATGGAGATCAGTTGGAGGGTTATCAATTGGGAGGGGGAACAGGAGAGAATGGAGGAAAAGGTACAGGGATTAATAAGCATAAATTGGTAGGCATGAAATAGACGGGGGGTATTAAAAATAGTATAGGAAATAGAGAAGCCAAAGAATGTATATGCACAACCCATGGACACGAACTAAGGGGGGGATTGCTAGGAAAATGGGGATATTGGGCAGATGGGTGCAAAGATGGAAAGATTGGGACAAGTATAATAGCATAATCAATAAGATATATTAAAAATAAAAATAAAAATATTAATGTAATATTGAAATATATAACAAATATATATGTGTCATATGTATCATAAAAGAGCCATAGATCAAGGATTCATGCATTTGTTTACTTAGTCAAATTGAATTTATTTTTTTTAATATTTAATATGTGGCAGACACTAATAAATGGCCTCTAGAATACATCAAGAATGAAAACCAAAAGTGAGCTTTGCCCTCATGGTGTTTATATTCCAATATTCAATAATAAACAAAGCTAATGATAAAGTTTATGTTATACTAAGATGATAAATGCAATGAAAAAAGCAGAATACTATATGAGGGAGTGAGAAATCCTGGGAAGCATTGCAACTTAAAGCAGTTTGTCAGGGTAAATCATATTTAAAAGGTAATATCTGAGCAAAGAAAGTAAGGGCATTAGTCATGTGACTATTTGAAGAAAATATTTTAGGCACAGGTCAAATTGTGTAAAGAAGCTAAGGTGACAATGCACTTAACATATTCCAGGAATAGTATATAGGTCAAGTTGTTTAGTGTAAAGTAGATAGAGAAAGACGTGAGATCAAAGAAATAATTATTATGGGTGTGAGGAGAAGGATGTCAGATCATGTGTAGAGTTGTAAGCCACTGTGAGGATTTGGCTTATACTTAGAGTGAAATGAGAAGTCTTTGGGTGGGTATCATTGTAAGTGGGACATAGGTGGACTTAGGTTTTAAAAGAATCACTCTGGCTGTTGTGTTGAGCATATAAGCAAGAAAGTGTTAACATATAAATAAACCAACTACTTTAGGGACTAATACAGTAATGTGCAAGAGTGATGATGAGAACAAAGATCAGGATGGTAACTGGGGAGACAGTGATGAATACTAAGACCTAGACACCCTTTTATAAACAGACTCAAAGAATTTCCTAAAAGATTGAGGGAGGGAGGGGGAGTTGAGGTTGAGGAAAATTATTTTAATTGTTAACAACAAAAATATAGATGCAAGTAATTGAGATGACTGTGGATGGAGAAAGAGGTAGAGAATAAGGGTTCAATTGTCAACCCATTGAACTTGAGGTATCTATTAGATACCTAAATTTCATTGTAAAATAGATAGCTAGATTTACAACTCTGGATTTAGGGACCTAGTTTAGGGCTGGGAAAACATTAAACATTATTTTAAGAAACAAATTTGAATGAGATCATAAAAGCAATGAGTGAACTGGATAATTTGTGGTTTATTCACTCAATGGAATATTATATGTGAATAAAAATGATTAATATATGCAAGGATATGGAAAAGTCTACATATCTGTTTTATATATGATAAGGTCTGTCCAGAAGGTATCCAGCCATGCAATATGAAAAATAGAGACATTTATTGAAGAAGATATGAAATACAAGAAACATTGTACACAGGACAATGATGCCTCAGTCCCCTTCAAAGTAGGCACCTTGGTGTTTCACACAGTTCCCCCAATCACCATCAGTTGTCCCATAACATTTTCTTGATTCTCATTGATGGTCTGAAATCTCTTCCCTTTGAAAGGTGATTTTAGTTTTTGGAAAATCCAGAAGTCTCAGGGCACCAAATCTGGACTGTAGGGTGGATGAGTCACCTGAGTGATTAAATGCTTTGCCAAAACATTCTGATGTGATGCATGAGCCAGCGCATTGTTGTGATGAAGTTGCCAAACACCAGTTGACCATAGCTGTGGCCTTCTGGATCATTGGAATATTTTCTGTGGAGGAATGTTCAAGCTTAATTTAAAATTTGATGTGAATTCATTTCTCTATACACTCAGTCTTTTTGGGTGACAGCCACATGGTGCACATGCTCAATCAATGGAGTCTACTGCCTCCATGGACTAATACAGTGAAGTCTTCAGTGTTTATAGATGTGCACTCCACTCTACTGCCCTTGACTGCCAGGTTACATTGATGTCACACAAACCATTCTAATTATATTAACAATGGCTGGAGCTTTTTGGACAGACTTTGTATATGTGTGTGTGTGTATACACACATATATATACATACACATAGCAAAAGAAGTCAGGAAAAAAGACTAGAACTTTCAAAACTAATTTATAGTGACTGAATCAAAAGTAGTGGTTGCTTAGGGCCAGGAACTGAGACTTAGCTGGCAAAGAGCGCAAAAGAACTATTTGGTCTGAAAGAAATATTCCACTGGTTATATGCATAGATACATTTTTAAAATAAATCAATCAACATAATATGAATGCCTTTTATGGTAGTATAGATATATGTTGTAATGAAGTCTAATTTTTAAAAAAATATTAGAGGATAAAAATATGTAAATAAATAAAATACATGCACCCTCATGTTCACATCAGTGCCATTTACTATAGCCAAGATTTGGAAAGAGCCTACATGCCCAACAGTGAATGACTGGATAAAAGGCTGTGGTACATTTACACAATGGAATACTGTGCAGCAGGAGAAAAGAAGAAACTCTTACATTTTGCAACAATACGGATGAACCTGAAGAAAGTTATGCTAAGTGAATTAAGCCAGTCAGTGAAAGAAAAATGCCACATGATCTCATTTACATGTGGAATTTGATGAACACAATACATTAACAAACAAGATGGTAACAGAAGCTTAGATACATAGAACATACTGACAACTGCTAGAAAGGAGGGGGGACATGGGATGAAAGATGGGGAAGCCAAAGAACATTTAAGCACAAGCCATGGACATGGACAATGTGGGGATTGGTTGGGGTTGTGGAGAGGGTGGGTCTGGGTGAGGGAGGGGAAGGAGAAAAAGGTGGGAACAACAGTAACAGCTAAAACAATAATTTAAAAACTCCAATTGAGATATTTTAAAATATACCTTTATGTAAATATTATATCCTTTACTATATTTTTATATTTTATCTTAAATTAGGCTATTAACAGATATTATTACTTAACCCTAGTAAATATTCCTCAGTAATCAATGACTTTGGCATTATTATTTGATTTCTTGGCACATTTTCAATAAAAGTATAAAACTTTTTCATATATTGTATTTACTAATCAAAGAATGAGTACTCATAAGCATGCTACTCAATTGGGTAAAATATTTTCTAAATTAAAAGGTTTTCATAAATCTGTATTCTAAGTTTGCACTTAAAAATGCACTGGAAATAAAGCATTGCTTTGGCAATAACAAGGCACACAAACTTTTCTAAAAACACTTTAATTTGATTGATTTAGCAAATTTCTTTATAATGAAATAAAGAGTATCATTTATATTTACATATGATGAAACTAAAAGTCAGATAATTTTAAAAAGTTGTCCAGGATAACAGAGAAACTTAATAAGACTAATTCTGATCTCCCTTAGAGAAAACACTTCTATTGTAAAACATATACAAATATAAACACAGCTGTTTTCATATTCATATTCATATTCATACTCATATTCTTTAGTGTTCTTTTTTGACATAAAGTATTTTTAAAGAAAATTATATTTTACTTTAAAGTACCTATGAATTAATTGAACAAATTAAATAAATTTTAAATTATTCTAATATACAAACTCTAAAACATATAGGTAGTTATCTATATTCATATCAATGATGATATTCTTAAGATAGTCTATATAATACTAATAGAATATACCATATATATTCCAATATTTTTAGGTAAACTAATAGAATAAAAATTGCCTGAAAATAATGTCATTTTGGTTCCACTTCTACATGTGAATAAAGGGTATCAAACTTATAAATAAAGGGCATCCACCATAAAAAGCATATAATGTATCAGATTAAGTGTTTTTAGGCCTTAAACAACTAGGATCATTGAGAAGATGGAAATGCATGAATTTACTTTAACAGTCAGACCAACTTTAATTCTGGACTACTTTCTCAATGTCAATATAGGAATGGTGCACAAAGTGTTCTCACTAAGGGTGAAGGCCAAGATTCCACTTAGAACTGGTGAAGTGGCTAGAATTTGCTATGTTGGAAATCAGAGGTAGGAAAGGGCTGCTGTGTTAAGGCTCAGAAATCTGAATGAGATTTTACCATTGGTTACCATTGGTTTCATTGGTTAAGGCCTGGGATGAACAATCAAGACCACACAAAGAGAGCAGCTCAGAGGTGAAAGCAGACAAAGACTCAAACAATCCTGAGAGACATGTGGAAGGCCACTGTGGAGATTTCTCTGAGAATTTCAAACATTTAATTTAGTCTGAGAAAGACTCATACTTTAAAAATAAGAGGCAACACCCGAGAGTAAAGGTCATGCCTTAGTATTAAGAAAATGACTGAAATAGACCCACTCAAACAAAAATTAGAACAAAGACTTTGATCAAAAGATTTCATCATAATACAACAGAGTATATTAATTTCCATTTAAATACTAGGTTTCAAAACTCAAAACCAAAACAAAGGCAAACAACACAATTAAAAAATGAGCAAAGGACCTGAATAGACATTTCTCCAAAGAGGACATACAGATGGCCAACAGACATATGAAATAATGCTCAGTGTCACTAATCATCAGAGAAATGCAAATTAAAAACACAATGAGATGTCATTTCATACCTGTCACAATAGTTACCATCAATAAATCACCAAACAAAAGTGCTGGCAAGGATGTGGAGAAAGGGAAACTATTTTGCACTTTTGGTGGATATACAATGTAGTGCAGCTACTATGGGAAGCAGTATGGAGTTACCTCAAAAAATTAAAAATGGATCTGTCTTTTGACCCAGTGATTCCCCTTTCTGGGAATGCATATGAAGGAACTCCAAACCCTAATTTGAAAGAACAAATTAACCCCTATGTTTGTGGTAGCATTATTTATAATTACCAACCTATGGAAGCAGCCCAAGTGTATATCAGTAGATGAGTGGATAAAATGTCTATGAGATATTTATACAATGGAATATGACTTGGTATTAAAAAAAGAAGAAAAGTTTATCCTTTGTGATAGTATGGATGGACCTGGCGAACATTATGTTAAGTGAAATAAGGCTATCAGTGAAAGACAATACCATATGATTTCACTCATATGTGAAATCTATTCAACAAACTAAACAAGTGCAATAGAGATCAGATTATTAGATACAGAGTAGAATGACAGCTATGGTGTGGGGGAGGTTAGGGGGTGGAGGGATTGAGCAAAAGGGAGAAAGGACTCATGGATGACAGTGTGGTGATGGCAGGGGGTGGGGAGGAAAAGAACTAAATGGGCAACTTCTGGTCAAAATGGAGGTGTAGATAAATATACTACGCCTCCTTGCAGAACCAAAAGAAGAGCAACAACAAATTAAAAAAAAAAACCCAGAACTTCCAGAAAATCAAATGGCATGGAAGTCCTACAACCAAGGTGTTAAAGAAGAAACATCGTCTAGACTGGAGACAAGCACCCAGGATGGAGAAGAATTGCAGCAAGACAGCTACTAGCAGAGAGGGGTGGGTGGCAAATGGCAGACTGGGCGAGGTGGCGCCTCTGGTCCATCCCACATTTGTGTGCCGAAAAACCAGGAGGGACAACTGGAGAGCGAGACAGACAGTGTAACCCAGGGTTCCAGCATGGGGAAAGAAAACCTCAACACCTCTGACTGAAAAAAACCTGAGGGTGTTGTGGCTGCAGGAGAAACTCTCAGTCTCACAGGAGAGTTCACTGGAGAGACCCACAGGGGCCTAGAATGTGAACAAAACCACCCACCTGAGAATCAGCACCAGAAGGGCCTAATTTGCTTGTAGATAGCAGAGGAAGTGACTAAAAGCCAGCCAAGAGCAAAGCGAGCCACCCTGTTCCCTCTGAGACCCCTCCCCCACATACAGAGCCACAACACAGGTATGTGGGTTGCCCCACCCTGGCAAATATCGCAAATATCTGACGCTCCTCACCTTACTATGTAACGGCACATTGAGACAAAAAAATAATGGACCAAATGAAAGAACAGATTGAAGATCCAGAAAAAATACAAGAGACAGACAACCTATCAGATGCACAGTTCAAAGCACTTGTAACTAGGATGCTCACAGAAATGGTTGAGTATGATCGCAAAATAAAGTAAAACGTGAAGACTATGAAAAGTGAAATAAAGGGAAATGCACTGGAAACCAACAGTGACAGGAAGGAAACCGGGACTCTAATCAACAGTTTGGACTAGAAGGAAGAAATAAACATTCAACCAGAGCATAATGAAGAAAGAAGAATTCAACAAAAAATGAGGAGAGGCTTAGGAATCTCTAGGACAACTTTAAATCTTCCAAAATCCAAATCATAAGGGTGCCAGAGGGAGAAGAGGAAGAGCAAGACTTTGAAAACTTATTTGAAAATATAATGAAGGAGAATTTCCCCAATCTTACAAAGGAAATAGACTGCCAGGAAGTCGAGGAAGCTCAGAGAGTCCCACAGAAGTTAGACCCAAGGAAGCACACACCAAGGAAGCACACATTATAATTACATTCCTCAAGATTGAAGTTAATGAGACAATCTTAAAAGCAGCAAAAGAAAAGAAGAGAGTTACCTACAAAGGAGTTCCTATTGGACTATCAGCTGATTTCTCAAAAGAAACCTTACAGGCAAGAAGGGGCTGGAAAGAAGTATTCCAAGTCATGAAAAGCAAGGACCTACATCCAAAATTACTCTATCCAGCAAAGCTACCATTTAGAATGGAAGAGCAGATAGTGTACTTTCCAGATTTTGTCAAGTTAAAGGAGTTCATCATCACAAAACCCTTATAATATGAAATGTTAAAGGGACTTATTATATAAAAGAAGAAGATCAAAAATATGAACAGTAAAATGACAGCAAAATTACAACTATCAACAATGGAACCTAAAAAAATGAAAACAAAAACTAAGTAAACAACTAGAACAGGAATAGAATCACACAAATGGAGATCACCTGGAGGGTTATCAACAGGGAGATGGTGGAGGGAGAATGGGGAAATGGTACAGGGAATAAGGAGCATAAATGGTCTACAAAATAGATGGGTGGGGGGTGTTAAGAATAGTATAGGAAATCGTCCTGGCTGGTGTAGCTCAGTGGATTGAGCACCTGCTGTGAACCAAAGGGTTGCTGGTTTAATTCCCAGTCAGGGCACATGCCTGGGTTGCAGGCCAGGTCCCCAGTGGGGGCATGTGAGAGGCAACCACACATTGATGTTTCTCTCCCTCTCTTTCTCCCTCCCTTCCCCTCTGTATAAAAATAAATAAAATCCTTAAAAAACACACATTCAAAAAAGAATAGTATAGGAAATATAGAAGTCAGAGAACTTATATGTATGACCCATGGACATGAACGAAATGAGGGGAATGCTGGTGGGTGGGGGGCTGCAGGGCAGAGGGGAATAAAGGGAGCGAAATGGGACAACTGAAATAGCATAATTAATAAAATATACTTTTAAAAAAGGACACAAGGACAAAACCAAAGGGAGTAGGTTCAAGAGCAGGATTCAGGGATAGGTGAGTCAGGGGGCCTGTTAGGGTGAAAATGGAAACAACTGTATGTGAATAACAATAAAAATAAATTTTAAAAAAATTAAAAAATAACTAAATGATAATGGAAAAATATAATAAAATACAAAAAATAGTTTCATGTTAATTAACAATAATCTTGCTGTTAATTCAAATTTGTCAGTTATAATATCTTTGAAATATATCATTTTAGCTGAAAAGCAACATTTAGAGAATGAATAGGATAAGCATTATCAAATAATGCATGTATTCTTTAAATATGTGTTTTTTTAAGGTGCTAAATCAAGGGAAAAGTAACCAAGTGTTGATTCTATTAAATATAGAAATAGGTCTTAATGATATAAATGCCAATGAGATAATTCAAAAAATGTTTTCAAGAATGTGCAAAAAATTAAAATTTATTATATGAGGGAAGAAATATTTGTCTTACATACATATTGCTATTAATGTCAATATTTCAGATGACAAGAGAATTCCTTGTTTCTCTGATGATAATGAATAGAATGATTCTTCATGATAATTAAGCATATTATTTAAATTAAACTATTATGTAGTTTTTATATATATGCTCTCTTCATTGTCAAAATAATTTTTTTGAAATAAATTTGAATTATAATAAAACTATGAATGTTATAAATAATCTATTGTTTCCGCCCTAGCTGGTGTGGCTCAGTGGATTGATTGGCAGCCTGCAAACCAAAGGATCACCAGTTCAATTCCCAGTCAGGGCACATGCCTAGGTTGCAGGCCAGGTCCCCAGTAGGGAGCACTCGAGAGGCAACCACACATTGATGTTTCTCTTCTCTTTCTCCTTCCCTTCACCTCTCTAAAAATTAAATACAATCTTAAAAACAATAATCTATAGTTTCCAAAAACTTAAGCTACCCTTTAGTTTAGATACTCCAGTTACAGAAATTAGTTTTTGGATAATTCAGGAGTATTTGATAACCAAGATTGACTGAACTATTAATAAAATTTTTACAACAGGCTAGCTTCAAACTAACTAGAATATGGCCTGGGAACCAAACAAGTTTGGCTCTCATATCGGGCTATTTAAAATACTGTTATAAACAATCCACTTTTTAATTCAATAATATTTTGTAAGAAGTTTTAAGTATGTTAATTATATATCAAGAAAGTTTTTTATTTGAAAATATTCATTATGTAATTATTTGGAGTAAAATTACTCCATTCGTTTATTAAATTTTAATATTCTTTTTATGATTAACATGTGTCCATCAAAACATTGTTTCATTAAAGATGGTAGAGGAGAAAATACCTACACTTAAAACATTGATTGCCCTGATTATTTAACTTCCCTTATTATCTAATCTTTTATAATATGAAATATTTATGTTTAACTGCCTTTACTACTTTTGAAAAACTGAGTTGTGAAGGTCATTTTCTGTGACAGGATCTCTGACAAGATTAAAAGATTAAAGATTAAAACTGTCATATTTAGAAGTGTACATTGACAGAAAACTGCTATGTGCATGCCCAATTTTGTTTTGAAAATGTATTTAATATTATACTGTCCATCATGTTAGTATAGAAGATCCAAATATGGTAGATAATTTGAAAACACTCAGTGTCAATGTTATGTCACCTGCCCATTAGTGCATACTGAAATAAAAATGAATGGGATACACTCTTCTGAAAGATATTCAATAAAGAGATTATTTTTTATAGTAACTTTATCCTGCATGCATTTTTCTTTTTTTATAGTTGATTAGATTATATGGCTGAAAATAATTGTGATTAATGAAAAGCTATAAAAATTGCATCCCAAAGTTCTCACCAAATAAATGAACCACATAAAAATGGTTCAAAATTTTTTATGATTAAATAATATCATCTTGCTAAATGTGGCTTTGTTTTTGTCATGAGTTTGTTTAGATTTCATTAACATTATGAATATTAAAAATAATTTATTAGAAGAATGACAGCAAATATTGGTCTGGTAATTTGCATATAACTTTTGTCCAGTCAATAACTAAGAGATAATCATGTAATTTTAGCATGCATGCTTATTTTACCCATCTTGGTCAGTAAATACATTCTGAAACAAACTGAATAACTATGGGAATCAAATGTCAGATAAAAAAACTTTAAAAAATAGCTCAGAGTTTTTAAATTAATTTTGACTATGTTGTTCCTGATTGTGCATTTTGTTATGTTTTCGGATTTCAGAGCTTTTGAGTATGTCTTTTTTGTCTTTCAATAATTTTGAAACATTCTTATCTAGTTTTTAATGTAATGAAAATTTTGTCCCACCTTCTCTGTCTTTTCAATTTTTAATTTTATGTGCAGTAGATCATTTGGTGTCATCCAATAGCTCTTGCATTGTGTGCATAAAATTTTTCTCACTTTCTATTCCACATTTTGGTTTGGATAATTTTTATAGGCTTGTTTTTCAATTCATTTATCATCTTCCTCACCTGAGCACAATCTTCTACTATATCCAAATAAATAATTTGTAATGTTTAAAATCATGTATTTGTTTTTAATTCTAGCATTTGACTTTTTAAAAAGTATCTTCTTTCTGCTAAATTCCTCCAGCTGCTATTGCAATTTATCCATCTTTTCCAGAATGTCCTAAAACATAACAAACATAATTGGTTTGAAGTTTCTATGTGATAACTCCAACTTCTGGGTCATTTCAGAATTTGATTCTGTTAATTATCTTTTTATAATGGGTTGAGATTTTTTCCTTGCTTCTTTGTGTTTCTCATAATTTAGGCATAGTAAGCAGGTAGAGCAAGGACACTATGGCAAACATATGTCTGGCGACTTCAGAAACATTAAGAACTCTAGTATGCATGGAAGTCAGTGAGTGAGGGGATAGAAAAGCAATGTAACAAGTAAGAGAGGAGCCAGGTCACTTGGGGTTTTGTGAGCTATTTTCAGGACCTTGATTCTTACTATCCAAATGTAAAGAGAGACCTTGAAGAGTTTTGAGTTTGAGATGAGTATTGGGCATCCAGGTACAGATGTAAGGAGTCCTTTGGATATGCAAGTCTCAAGTATGGGAAAGAGGACAGCCATGACAGATTTCAATATGAGGCACTACTTGTAAGTAAAGAAAAGAACAAAAACGAAAACACAAACACAGACAAAAGTATTGTGATTTCCAGGGGGAAAAAAAACACAGACATAGACAAAAGTATGGTGATTACCAGAGGGAAAGTGGAATAGTAGAAGGTAAAGAGAATAAAGGGGAAATAAATGTGATAGAAGGAGACTTGACTTAGGGTGGTAAATACACAATACAATGCAGATGATGTATCATAAAATTATACCCCTGAAACCTATTTAATTGTATTAACCAATGTTACCCCAATAAATTCAATAAATTTTTTAAAAAGACCTTGAGGGCCATAATTACTTCTTGTCTGACCAATCAGCTCCTCAGTTTGAAGTCAAGGGCACATGTTCAAATGGAATCCACACAATCCTCCTAAACCCTGTTTCAGGGATTAAGAATGTCACAATATTCTGCCAAACTTTCTCAAGAAAAATTCAACCTGTCTAAGCCTTTTCTTCAGTGTAATCTCCAGAAGACAACCAAGAAATGACTCTTTGCAGAGAATAGAGAGTTTGTACTTCTATTCAGGGTTATCCAAACTCATGAAAGGGAAGCCTTTTTTTTAGTAGGAAGAAGCCTATAGTGGAAAGAGAGATCATCTGCTACACTCTAGGGAACATGCCTCAAATACCCCTTGTAACATAAGACCTGATCAGTGTTTTTTCTTTTTCTCTTGTTTTGTAATGTGATGCTCTTTTGTTTTAGAGATCTTGGTTGATTTTGATAACTGACACTTTGGGCTACTTATTTGTTTTCTCTTCCTGAGCTTTAAATTACCACTCTGATATCTGAATTTACCAGTAAATATTCAGCTGGGGAACCCACAGACACCTGCCCTGGCCCCCAGTATAAGAAGAATCCCAGGCCTCTTTCTCTCTTCCTCTCTTTCCCCCCATAACCTGACTGTGTGGCCCCAGGGGGGCTGTGCAATTTTGGATCTTGTAAGTAATAAACCTGTATCTTTTCAAAGTTTTTTGATGGTTACTGCTGAAGGTTATCGTGCAATTTTAATAACTACAAAACCCAAATTCACAGCTTTGGCTATTGATAAGTTGAGACCAGCACAAAAGACCCATATTGAGACAATGAATTGATCCAATAATTTTAAAATTAATTTTAGCCTTCCATGTTATTTTTGGCATACATGGCAAAATATGCCATTATAACAAATTTTATTTTAGTTTTTATTATCAATAAATTTTGGGGGAAGAGGGTGCATGGAGGTAAGCATCTGTAATAGTGTCAACAATAAAAATAAACACAATAACAATATAAGCGAATGTTATATGAGCCTCATTGTATACTGTTGTACCATACCAGACAAATGTTAGAGGAGAGCCAGTTTGAGAAACATGGGTATATAAATGTTATTTAAATCCAGAATCTGGATTACAAAGGCAGTGAGTAAAGATAGGGAATAAAAGTAATGAGATTAGCCCTGGCTGGTGTGGGTCAGTTGGTTGAAGCATTGTAACAGGGTGCAGCCAAGAGGGGGGCCCCAAATAAGGATTTGTAATGGGGTCCAGAAGAGCTGCGAGATATTGGCTCCACACCACAGGGCCACATCTGCCTGGAATGCTGACTGCTGTGGCCAGTTGAGGAAGGAGCCAGAAATGAGGCTGCAGAGGAAGATTGGTGCTGGGATTTAAACACAGGCACTGCAGTCATTTGACATCTTTTTGAGACCACGCATATTTTCAGGGACCATGCAGCTTTGGCAGAGAGTTGAGGCCATGCAGTTTTGACATCTTGTTGGGACCATGCAGCTTTGGGAGTGCTCTCTTTTTGCCACGTGGATGGTGCCAGGAGCCTGAATCACGGACTTCTACTTCCTTCCAGTCTACTCCAGGCTGGTCAGAGGGAGAAGGAAGGACTGTGTGTGCCTGTAGGGGGTCGTTTATATCATTTAACCTCTCCCCCCTCCCCCGCCTGGTCTGTTTTGTAACAGCATCATCTATGAACTGAAAGGTCATGGGTTCAGTTCCTGGTCAGGACATATGGCCTAGATTGTAGGTTCAGTCCCCAGTGGGGTGCATACTAGAGGCAATCAATCGATATTTCTCTCACATTGATGTTTCTCTCCCTTCCTTCCCCTCTTTCTAAAATCAATATGCTTGTCCCTGGGGGAGGATTAAAAAAATAACAAGTTTGAAGCTCATGAGATACTTCTATATTTAAAAATTTATGAGAAAAAAAAAGAACCTGAAAAAGTTTCTAAGAAAGAGGTACTGGTGGGGTAGAAATATAACTCAAAGATGGAGTCTAAAAGAAGGAATGGTCAACTATATCACATGCTGCTTGTAGGTCGAGGGAGATGATGATGGCAAAGTGACCATTGCATTTCACAACCTAGAAGTCACGGTGACCTAGATGAGAGCACTCTTCATGGTTTCATGCTAGTGAAACTTAATAGGAAAATTATCATTTATTTTCTTGAATATAGTAAAATATGAATATTAATAGAAATTAAAAAATTTAATAAGCCTCTCTGAGTAATAGTATGCCTTAATATATATAAAAAATTATACATACAAAGAAACCTGACAGATAACTACTTAAGATTTTAAGAAAATACTCTCATTCTTTCCTAAAGTAAAAAAAAAATCACATATTATATGAAATAATCAATTCCATAAATTATATGTTCTGGGCTTATATTGTAATGTAATTAAAATGTTATTTCCTATAAATAATATTTTTAGATTCAATAACAGTTTGTTTTGTATTCCCATGTTTATATATTTAGAACATTAAGCAATACAAGTGTGGACTTGAAGTTCCTTTATGGAAAGTTTTTATTTAAACATATAATTTCTAAAAGAAATATATAATTAATAGGTGGTTATATTTCTTCTTCTGTCAGTTTTAAGTAGTTGTTTAAAGAATTTTTTGAGATTTTATTGAGATTTTTTTCTTTCTTCTATTTTTATGGCATTATGGTGTTTCAGTTGATATTCAAAAAAGCTGAACATATTTAATATATACAATTTTATAGCATCACTATGATCAAATTGATAGATATCTATTACCTCCAAAGATTTATTGTGTATCTTTGGTTTTATTTCATATGTATGTGTGGTGAGAACACTTAACATGAAATCTATCCTCTTTAACTTTTAGTTCAGAAATCCATATTACTAAATGTGGACACTGTGTTGTATGGCAGGTGTCTAGACCTTGTTCATTTTGTACAGCTGCAACTTTAGATTTTTATATGTATTCACCTGAAACTATTATGCTTCTTTTAATTTTTTTACTAAAATGTATAATGTTAACCTTTTTCTTTCATGACATGGGTGACTCATCATTTTAATTAGTATTACATTGGTTGATTAATGTAATTATTCTTTCAAAGAACCAATGTTTATACTTATTTAAACTCATTATTATAAAGATGTTTTCTATTTCATTAATTTCAGTTCTAAATGTGAGCCCTATTATTATGGCTCATTTAGCTATTTTATTTTAGGGCATGTAAGCAGCCTATTAGTCAGCCAGCCACATATGGAAATGTTGCAATGTTCCCTATATCTGTCTCATTGTCCAGATCTCATTATATTTGTGCCTGTTCTGCTGGTCTTTTGCTTGTCCTGACTAGAAATGCATGTTCAGGTGTTCTTAACCTCTGGTCTTCTCTGTCATTTCTTACCAAAATTGTTACTGTTAATGAAACTTTTGCAGGACATTGGAGCTTTTTTGAGCTCCACTCCAAATTAAGTCAGCTCCCTCAGACATCAAAACTTCTGTTTTACTCAGTTAGTATTGGTACAGGTGGGGCCTAGGAATAGCTTCATACAATAAATGTACACATTTTCACTGTTCTTACTGAAAATTCAGGTGCATCTTAAGAATAAATTCTTTTCAGTTTGCTTTTCTTTGGTTGAGTTTTAGAACCCCAAAATGGCTATTTTTGAAAATTTTATCCACTTGAAATAATTTTTAGTTAAAATGATTTGTCAAGCTTCTCCTCTACTGTAATGAAGTTTCTACCCTCAAGAGCTCATATTTTAAAGAACAGGCTACATCATTTATTGGGTTGTACCCTCCTCAGGCACTGCCTGGGTGAAATCTGAAAATGCCCTCCCTAAACACATATGCTGAGGTCAGGAAGAAACCTAAGAAAAGGCAGACCACTGCAGAATGGTAGGTAGCAGGTTTAATAAGCAAGGAAACTTACTTTTGAGGCTTGTCTTAGGCAGGTTCAAGTTGAATAGTTTTGGCAACTACCTGTCAGAATCTTACAAGTATATATGGAAGTTTCAACTGGGTTCAGTCACATTCTCAGTCCAAAGAGTACCCCCAGCACAATTCTACTTCAAGGCTGTGTCATTGGAACAGCTTCTACAAGCAAGGAAGGTAAACTGAATGCACATTCTAAGGACAGGAGAGGAAGTAGGGAGGCTCCGGTTGCTGGGGTCCAGCTCTCTGGTCAAACTGTGGTCATCTTCCTGATGACTTTTCCCACCATCATTGTATCAGCAAGGAAGAAAGGCCAGAAAACCACCAAGACAGAATACATATTCCCTACTTCATTCAACCTCAGCATTCACTGAATATGCTAGGAAAGAGGTTGTATTTTCCAGAGTCACAGGGAATTTGGGGTCAAGAATTTATACTTGGACCTTACAGGAAAGAGTAATTCCAGAGCTTAGAAATCTTGGAAATGTTTCAGATGCACATAAGTGTTAATTACTCAAAGTCTCCAAAGGAAAACAGTATTTCAATTATTGTTTGTATAACTCCAAAATCCTATTCTTAACTGATAAAGTTAAAAATCAAGTTAAATCAAGTAGTGAAATCACCCTTATTTCAAATCAGTTTTATGGTACCTTAAATATTCACTTGATACAATATTCATTCTGCATTGGGATGCACAAAATCACTTGTTTTACTTTTAGAGTCTCTAAAACTTTTAGTCAGATGTATCTATTTTATATTTGTATTCAGTTACTTTTTAATTTATTTATTTTTATTATTTATGCTATTATAGCTATTCTGGCTTTTTCCCCTTTTCTCCACCCAGCCTCACCCTCTTCTCTCCCTAACCCTGTGTTGTTGTCCATCTGTGTCCATGGGTTGTGCCTGAATGTTCTTTGTTTAATCTCTTCACCAACTTTTATCCTGTCCCAGCCTCCTACCCACCTTTCTGGCAGCCATCAGTCTATTTCATGTATCTAAGCTTCTGTTACTATTTTGTGTGTGAGTTTATTGTGTTCATTAGATTCCACATACAAAAAATGAGATCATTTGGTTTTTGCCTTTCACTGATTAGCTTAATTCACTTAGCATAACTTTCTCTACGTCCATCCATGTTGCAAAATGTGTTTCTTCTTCTTTACCTCTGCATAGTAATCTATTATGTAAATGTACCACAGCTTTTTTATCCATTCATCTACTTTGGGCATTTAGGTTATTTCCAAATTTTGACTATTGTAATAGTGCTGCTAAAAACACAGGGATGCATATATATTTTTTTTTTGTATTGGTGTTTTGGGATTCTTAGGATATATGTGTACTCTAAGAAGTGGAATCACTGAGACAAGGGAGTTCAGTTTTAAGGAGACTCCATATTATTTTCCGCCATGGCTGCACCAGACTGCCTTCCCACCAACAGTGCACTAGGGTTCCCTTTTCTCCACAACCTTGCCAGCACTTGTTGTTTGTTCATTTATAGAAATTGATAGTAACCATTTGACAGGTATGAGGTGATATCTCATAAAGGTTTTAATTTGCATTTCTCTGATGAATAATAATGTCGAGCATTTTTTCATATGTCTATGGGCCCTCTGTGTGTTCTCTTTGGAGAAGAGATCTTTTGCTCATTTCTTAATTGGGTTGTTTATTTTCCTGGTGTTAAAATGTATTAGTTCTTTGTATATTTTGGAGATTAAGCCCTTATCAGGTGTATCATTGGCAAAATGTACTCCCACACCCAGGCTGGTATAGCTCAGTGTATTGAGTGGCGGCCTGCAAACCAAAGGGTCTCTGGTTCAGTTCCTAGTCAGGACAAATGCCTGGGTTGCAGGCCAGGTCCCCAGTTGGGGGCACATGAGAGACAACTACACATTGATATTTCTCTCCCTCTCTTTCTCCTTCCCTTCCCCTGTCTTTAAAAATAAATTGATAAGTAAAATCTTTAAAAAGATGATACAGTGACGCCCTATTCATCTTACTAATGATTTCTTTAGCTGTGTAGAAGCTTTTTAATTTGATGTAGTCACATTTGTTTATCTTCTGTATTCATTTACTTTTACAGACAAGATTAAGGGGGATAGTTCATGTAAATAATCACACTAGTATTATAAATCATCCTTTTACCTTTGTGCAAAATATCATGTAATTTTTTTGATAAGTCACCCTTAACAATCTTTTTTTGTTGCTAATAAGGTTATTATTATTGATCATAACCCAATAAGTGTTAGATTACAAACATTAATTTATTTTAGTAATGTACATGCACTTCTCTACGTAGCCATTATTCCTTCAGTTGTGGGTTGCCAAATTTATATACACACACATCCATGAACACATTCATGAACACATCCATACTCAAAACTTCAGCTACCCTAACTCTAGTAATGCCATCTGATATCATGCTAAAAATGTTAACTGCTAAGAGGTTAGAAAACAAAATTCTGGAGGTAAGATGAAGTTGGCGAGGTATATTTCCAAGGCAATGAGTAATGGTTCCTTTGGAAATTTGCTCACTGAAAATTTCTAAAGTTCTCATTATTGACTTTTTCCCAAACTGGCAACATCTGCAACTGGTCAAAAGCAATGCCAAAGAGACAGATGAAAGTGATTGAAAAAGTGTAATAAAAGAAAATTTAGTTTGTAAGTCCTAACTGCAGGAAAAGAAAGATCAATCTTAGATGCAAGCAGTTATCTCATTTAAATCACAAAATATTAATTAAAAAAACTAAGAACTATCTAGAAATATAAAATATCCTATAAATTAGGCTCTATTTGAAATTAACTCTTGAGACTACTCTCTTCTATTAGTTATATAATATTTACTTTATTATTTTGTGTCTTAAGTAGCTATCTGTTGAAAAAAATACCATAGGCTATTTTACTTTGCTTCACAAACCAGAGTTGCATTATTTCTTGTATTTAGTTAATGTTGCTTTGTTGTTTGTCTTTTCTTTTGCTTCTCCCTTTTCACCCATCCAATTAAAATTTAATGTGCTTTGATTGATTTTTCACTCATAATCCATTGACAACTATGATTCAATTATCCATCATTACTGTGAGAAATAAATTTAAAAATCCATTTAAAACATAAAATGAGTTAAATTAGGGTATTTTAAAAAAGAAAAGACTTAAAGCAACATGCCAAATATATTGGGCAACTGATCAAAGTTTAAATGGAAAAAGACCCAAGGGTTTATAATAATAACCTTTTTTTCAAATAAAATAATTAGTTCAGTGCATATTTGGAGATGATCAAAAGAAAGGAATATGTTATTTCTAGTAAAGCATTTACTATTTGAACTCTGCAGTTGATTCCAAATTCAAATTGATCACAAGCAATGAATAAAAGAGTGAATATGAGACAGAATTTCTCAGTAATACATAAAAAATCCATTATAGTTGTAATTAATTGTTTTTGTTATAATGCTATTTCATGTTTCTATTTTGAAAACCTATTTTCCTTGGTTATAATAAATATAAAAGCCTGTTTTTAACACAAAGGATTATTATATTTATTTTTATTTCATCATTTATTTATTTTTGTCTATATGAGTTGGAACTTTACACTAACCTATTTTTCAGTAATAAGCTCACATAAAAACAAAGCTTAGTTCTAAAGGTAAAGTGAAATGCATGATGGTTTCTAAAGCAAACATTAAAATAAATGTCATCAAGGAAATCACTTACGTTTATATTTTTATTTTAAATTATAAGGCTATGTCAGCATTGACTGGTGTGGCTCAGTGGGTTGGACATCCTCCTGCAAAGCAAAAGGTCGCTGGCTGGAATCCCCACTCAGGGCACATAATAAGATTGCAGGCAACTTAATGTTTCTCTCACACATTGATGTTTCTTTCTCCCTACCTTCTCCTGTCTCTAAAAATAAATAAATAAAATATTTTAAAAAAGAAGATATCAAAATGTAACCTTTATTTTTAGTTGTGGTTTCTTATATAAATATTTAAGGTTATCATAGTTTTCAAACCTGAGACTTTATAACAAACAGTGAGTTGTTCCATTACAATCTAGAATGTATTCTTGTAATTTTTTTCACTTCTAAAAGTGAATGAGTTCATAAACATAATTTCCTTGGCTCTGTTCTGTTCATACTCATAATTATCTGAATGTAGATGTTTTCATTGAAGAGTTATTTCAACAAACTGGAACTATTATAAATTAGATAATCAGTGAAATTGGCCTGTGGTTTTCTTTCTTTGTTGTGTCTTCATCTGATATTGGAATTAGGATTACGCTGGCTTCATAAAAAGAGTTTGGGAGTCTTCCCTCTTCTTAGATTTTTTGGAATAGACTGAGAAGGACAGGGATCAGCTCTTCCTTAAATGTTTTGTAAAATTCCCCCACAAAACCATCTATTCAAGAGCTTTTGTGTGGAGAGCTTTTTTGCTGGGAGTCTTTTGATTACTGCTTTGATTTTGTCAGATGTTATTCATCTACTTAGGCTTTCCACTTCTTGATTCAGTTTTGGAAGATTATATTTTTGTAGAATTTTTTCCATGTCATGAAGGTTTTCAAATTTCTTGGCATATAGTTGTTTGTAGTAATTTATTACAATCCCTTGCTTTTGTGGTATCAGTTATAATATCTCCTCTTTCATTTCTGATTATATTTATTTAGGTTCTCTCTTTTTTTCTTGATGAGTCTGGTTAAAGGTTTGTGAATTTTGTTTATCTTTTAAAAGAACAAGCTCCAAGACTTATTGATCCTTTGAATTATTCCTTTTGTCTCTATGTCATTTAATTCTGCTCTGGTCTTGATTATCTCTTTTCTTCTACTTGGTCTGGGCTCTGTTTCTTGTTGTTCCTCCAGTTCTTGTAGATGTAGGTTAGGTTGTTTATTTGAAATGTTTCTATCTTTTTTAAGTACACATGTATCTCTATGAACTTCCCTCTCAAGACTGACTTCACTGTGTCCCACAGGTTTGGGACTGTTGTGTGTTAATTTTCATTTGTTTCCAGAAATTTTTGATTTCTTCTTTGATCTCATGATTGGTCCATTCATTGTATAATAGCATGCTATTCAGTCTCCATGCATTTCAGTATTTTTGAGTTTTTTCCTTGAGTTTGGCTTCTAGCTTCAGGTCTGAGAAGATGCTTGATATGATTTCAATTTTCTTGAATTTGTTGAGGCTTGCTTTGTGTCCTGTTATGTGGTCTGTCTTTGAAAATGTTCCATGTGCACTTGAAAAGAATGTGCATTTTGCTTCTTTAGGATGAAAGGTTCTATATATATCAGTTAAGTCCATTTGAACTAATGTGTCATTCAGTTGCATGATATCCTTGCTGGTATTTTGTTTGGAAGATCTAGCCACTGTTGACAATGGGGTGTTAAAATCACCTACTATAATTGTGTTACTGTCTATGTCTTTCTTGAAGTCCTCCAAGATTTTTCTTATATATTTGGGTGCTCCTATGTTGGATTTATATATGTTTACAATATTTATGTCTTCTTGATGGATTCTTCCCTTGAATATTAGGAAGTATCTTTATGTATCTCTTTTTATGACCATTGATTTGACATTTATTTTGTCTGATATAAGTACTGCTACCCCTGCTTTTTATTTTCCTGTCCTTTTGCTTGGAATATTTTCCCCACCCTTCACTTTCAGTGAAGACCTGTTTAGGTCTTTTGTTGAGGTGGGTCTCTCATAGGCAGCATATGTGCATGTCATGTTTTCTTATCCATTCAATTACCCTATGTCTTTTGACTGGAGCAACTAATCCATTATATTTAAGGTTATTGACATGTACTGATTCATGGTGATTTTACCCCCATTGTCATTGTGTTCCTCTCGCTCTCACTCTCTTTCTTCCTCTTCTTAAAGCAGACCCTTTAGAATATCCTACAATGCTGGTTTGATAGAAGTGTACATAGACACTAATATCACAAAGAAAATATTGGCAAACCACATCGAACAATAAGATTATATTATATTGTAGGATATTTTTACATTAAAACTATCATATAATATGATAAAATAAGATTCATCCCAGGGATACAAGGATGATAAAATACTCACAAATCAATAACCATAATACATCACATAAATAAAAGGAAAAACAAAAATCACATAATCATATCAACAGATACAGAAAAACATTTGTTGAGATATGGCACCTGTTTATGATAAAAACACTCATTAAAGTGGGAGCAAAGGAGCATACCTCAACAATAAAGGTCATATAGAAAATACCTACAGTAAACATCATATTCAAGGGGCAAAAACTAAAAGCTTTCCCACTTCTATTCAACATAGTATTGGAAGTCCTAGACACAATGATCAGACAATAAAAAGAAATAAAAGGTATCCAAATTGGAAAGGAAGAAGTAAAACTATCACTGTTTTAAGATGACATGATAGTGTACAAAAAAACCTAGAGACTCTACCAAAGAACTACTCAACCTAATATGTGAATTTCACAAAGCATTGGGGCACAAAGTCAATATTCAGAAATTGAAGGCACTTTTGTACACCAATAATGAAATATCAGAATCAGAAATCAGGAAAAAAATCTCATTTGCTACAGCAACAAGAAAAATAAAGTACCTAGGAATAAACCTAATCAAGCAGGCAAAAGACCTTTACTCAGCAAACTACACAACACTGAAGAAAAAAATTCAGGAAGACACACTAAATGGAAGTATATACCATGTTCATAGATTGGAAGAATTAACATCATCAAAATGTCCATACTACCCAAAGCAATTCATAGAATCAATACATCCCTATTAAAACACCAATAAAATGTCATACATATAGAACAAACATTTCAAAAATTTATATGGAACCATAAATGACCCTGAGTACCCAAAGCAATTTTGAGAAAGAACAAAGAGGAATAAAAGTACCTGATATCCAATTATATTACAAGTCCACCGTAATCAAAACAGCCTGGTACTAACATAAGAACAGGGACATAGATAAATGGAACAGAATAGAGAGTCCAGGAATAAACCCATGACTTCATGATCAATGAGTATTGGACAAAGGGAGAAGAAGCATAAAATGGAGTAAAAATAGCCTCTTCAACAAATGGTGTTGGGAGATCTGGACAGCTACAAGCAAAAACATGACACTTACACCATATACAAAAGTAAATTCAAGGTGGATAAAAGCCTTAAATGTAAGTTGTGACACTATTAAAGTCCTAGAGAAAAACATAGGCAGGGAAATCTCAGATATTCCATGCAGCAATATTTTCCCTGATATGTCCCTTAGAGCAAGGGACATAAAGGAAATAATGAACAAATGGGACTTCATCAAAATAAAAAGCTTCTGCATGGCTAAAGGAAACATCAGCAAAATGAAAAAGGAGCCTACCATGTGGAAAAATACATTTGCCAATGATACCTCAGACAAGCGTTTGATCTCCAAAATACATAAAGAACTCACATAACTCCATTTCAGAAAAACAAACAATCCAATTAAAGAATGGGCAAAGGCCCTGAACAGACACTTCTCTAAAGAGGACATTCAGAGGGCCCAGAGACATATGAAAGGATGCTCAGCATCACTAGCCATCAGAGAGATGCAAATTAAAACCACAATGAGATACCATTCACACAAGTCAGAATGGCTATCATAAACCATTCAACAAACAAGTGCTGGGAAGGTTGTAGAGAAAAGGGAACCCTAGTGCATTCTTGGTGGAAATGCAGACTGGCATAGCCACTGTGGAGAACAGTATGGATTTTCCTCAAGAAACTAAAAATGGAACTGACTTTTCACCTAGTGATACCACTGCTAGGATTATACACTAAGAATCCTGAAACAGGAATTCAAAAGAACTTATGCACCCCAATGTTCATGGCAGCACAATTTACAATAGCCAATTGCTTGAAACTGCCTTAGTTATCAATAAATGAGTGGGACAAAATCTGTCATACATTTATACAATGGAATCCTACACAACAAAACAAGTAGGAGCTCTTACTCTTCACAGCAGCAAGGATGGATCTGGAGAACATTATGTAAGTGAAATAACCCAGGAAGTGATAAACAAATATTATACAATATCACCTAAAAGTGGAACCTAGTCAACAAAACAAAGAAGCAAGCAGAATATAACCTGAGACATTGAAATAAAGAACAAACCAACAGTAACCAGAAGGAAGTGGGTAGGGGGATATCGAGGGAAAGGATGGGAAAGGTCATCATGGAACATGTATAAAAGACCCATGGACAAAGTAAATGGTGGAAAGATTGAGGGTGAGATGTGGGGTTGGGTGGGGAAGGGGAAAGTGATGGGGGGAATATGGAGACAACTGTACTTGAACAACAATAAAAAATGCAAAAAAAATCAAAGGAAAAATATAAGATCAATGAATGACAGTCTAAAATTTAAAAAATACATATTCTGTGAAGAATGTTTGAACCAAATAACAAATATGTGAGAGATATTCTTCAAAATTCAACAAGGTGGAATATGAAAAATGGGAGAATAGGAATTACAGAGTGGAAGAAAATTGATATTTCCCTTAACAATAAGGTGGTTCAACATTTCTCTTCTATTGAATTATTTTAGCAAAAGCTCTGAGCAGTGTGTTCTCCAATTTCCAGATGAAGAAAATAGTGTTATAAAGTTTTATAATATAGTATGCAGACTCTTTAAACTTACACTCTTTTACCTCAAGAATAATGTATATAAGCCAATACGTCAGATTCCAGTTTGAAATGAGGAGAGATTTTTAATAAAGATAACCAACAAAGTACATCATTAGATCTAACAGATGTAGATTATTTTTTTAAGAACCATATTCAGGATGATAGTCATATAAAATGTGGGTTTTAAGCTCTACTGCTAGTCTTAATTTTTGAAATTTTTATGGGAAATATTTATTGATTTACCACCATGTGGTATATAATACAGATATTTGTTATTAGCCTTTATTTTACAAGCGATCTATCAGTCAGGGAACAGTCAATAAATTGGAAATACATATATTTATTTAAGAATAAGGAATTTCAGCAGGGAATTAGTTACTTATTAATGAGAGGGATGAAAATTCACACTGGAAACTTCCAGCCAAGATGGAGGCATAGGTAGAAATGATTCACTTCCTCACATATCAAAAAAACAAAAAAAGGAAAACCAATTTAAAAACAAAAACAACCAGAACTGCCAGAAAATCAAACTGCATGGAAGCCCTACAACCAACAAATTAAGAAAGAAACAATCATCCAGACTGGTAGGAGGGGTGGCGATGGGAAACCTGGGGAGGAAAAGATGCATGGCAAGGCAGTGGATTGGTGGGTGAGGCAGTGGCTGGTGGACAGGACTTTCCACATTCATGTGCAGATAAGCTGGGAGAAACAACTGAAGAGCACAACAAACCACACAACCCAGGGTCCCAGTGTGGGGAAATACAGACTCAAAACCTCTGGTTGTAAAAACCTGTGGGGGTTGTGGTTGTGGGAAAAACTCTTAGCCTCACAGGAGACTCCATTGGAAAGCACAACAGAATCCTAGAACATACAGGAGCCCAGTGCATGGAAAATTAAATCAGTCAGGCTCCTTCACCCAGATATTTGGGCAACTATGGCTTAGCAGTGTTCATATTAAGTCATATAACTTTGAGTAGGGTCCACATGGGTAGAATGAAGCTCTGTTATATAACTAGAAGGTCAGTTTGGGGACATTGCTGGCTTTGTGTGCATTTGGTATATAGGGAGTAGCAACTTCTCCTGGCACAACTCACTGATTGTGGTGTGACTGGTGGCTTGCAGCATGCGTGGATTGCCCCACCTTGGAATAAAGGCATTTTCAGACATTCTGAGGGCTCCACAAATTTTCTTCCATCTATCTGAATCCCTTGTGAACCTTCCCTCCTTGAATGCCTGCAGGACCATTAGCATAGTCAGCAGAATTCATGGCAGTATGGTGCAGAGCCATCAGGACCCCTAGAAGGGTATTAGAAGGGGGTTCTGCCTCCAATATGTGGTTTTTGGTGGCAGGACCCCTTGCAACTTGAGTTCCCCCCAAGGACTGGCCTGATGTCAGTGGCACACCAGACATGGTAAAGAAGGGCTTGGGGGTGGTAGGCAAGACCAGGTGGCCATGGGAGTCTATGGGCAAGGTGTTCCTTAGACCTTTGTGAGCTGTGACAAAGACTGCATTTTGGAACATGGCTCCCAGAGGGAGTGTAAACCTTGAAGGAAAACCTCTGAACCGTGGAGCAGCAGTGATACTCCTCCCTGATCTTAGTGAATGATTCTGAGGAAGAGGAGGGGAAAACAAAATGAGTTCCCCTAAGGGCTCACCCAGTAGTGATAGAGAAAATGAAACTGCAACAGCCTATGGCATGTGGGAGGATCCCATCTAGCCCAGTCCAGGTGGTTGAACACACGACACATTGTTCCTGTACTCAGGTTGACCTAGTCGATCTGGGGAAGCAGTTTTGGCAGTGGGCTAGGGATCCCTTGGTGGCATGGCTCCTCTGCCTTTGTGATTTAGGAGTGGATAGTATTATGTGCACTGATCATAAGATGGAAAAGTTAGCTTCCATTACAACTCACCCCTCTCTATGCCAGCGGCTGCAAAATAGCTAGTGAAATGGGATGGGGCAAAGATCTCATTCTTTGTTAGAACAGGTCATGGCTATGATTCATTGGGTCTGGGTGGGTGAAGGAGATGTGCCAAACACTGTGAGTAAATGGCAGTCCTGTCCAGACTTAGTGCAGATCCTACAGGAGTTGGGCATGCTCCAGGTTATGTTTAACACCAATACTCATGGCCCCGATGATGAGTGCTTTATGTCAGTGATGAGGGATTTAGTACTGCAGCACACCCCTTCTGCCTCTTTTAGATCTCTGGTGGCTATCTAGACCCCTTAAGTTGGGCAACATATTAACGACGTCACAACAGTGGTGAGTCTGAAGGAGGTGGAGACTTGGTGGCAGCAGAAAAGAGTTAGGGTGGTGTCTCAAGTCCCCCCTGTCTCTCAGTCAAAGAGCAACCCCATGCAGCTGACTAAGGCCCAGATGTGCATAGATCTTTTAGGGGCTGGAGTAGATCAAAATAAGAGTGATGATAAGCCAAATGCCTACTTATTAGAACTGTGGAAATTGTCAAGAGCTGACCGACATGTCCTGTGGCCCCAGAAGAAGAGGCAAAGGGAAAAACTGGGGATGTGACCTGAGAGGCCCATCCTGTCTGGCTGGAGGACCACCTGGCTGTGCCAATCTCCCAAGAAGAGGGAAGAGATATCTTTTGGACATTTGAATAGGGAGAGGGCCGAGGAGTCCATCTGCAAGGGACAGATAAATACTGGAGGACACATGTAGAATTGGTTATCCATTGGTCCCCTAAAAATGTACCAATGGGCCCTGGCCCTAGTAGACATGGGGCAGAATATACTCCCCTGTATGGAAATCCTGACAAGTTTCCAGTGCCTATGGCCCATGTTGAGGTGAAAGCTCTGTAGCTTTCCCTGTGTGTTCCCCATTCTTGAGTTTTTCCTGGACATTGATGTCCTCCAAGGACTGTGGCTGCAGACACAAGGGAAGTTCCACTTGCAAGTACAAGTGGTGAAAGCTATTTTGTGGGGGCATGCTGAGGCTCCTTGCAGGGGCATGCTGAGCATCCCTCATTTCAATTGATGTCTTTGTGATGGATGACAGTGGTAGAAGACCAAATGGTCAACTATAAAATCTTGGGAGTTACCTGTCACCTCAGCAAAGGTACAGGAAGCTTATGAGACATGTGTTGTCTGCTCATGGGAGCATCTCCAGAGGTCTGTTCAGGCTGCCAGGCAGGAGGTCTGTTCAGGCTGCCAGGCAGGAGGTGCAGGGATGAATACTACTGACCCTATGGGTTGGTGTGGTCGGGTCCCTGCCTAGTTTGGAGGGGTATAAGTATGTGGTCATGTGTGTGGGCACACACCACCTGGATCAAAAGGTGATGGTTGATGTGCTGGAGGCCTTATGTGCTGTCTGTGGGCACCACTTGATCATTGAAAGTGATCAAGGGATTCATTTTACTGGGGTCTTGGTGCAACAATGGACTGGTGACAGGTAGATTGACTAGAAGTTCCATGTGGCCTATCACTCCCGAGCTGCTAGAATAATTGAACTGTATAATGACTTATTAAAGCAGGCCTATGAGTGATAGCTGCCAACCCTACGTTGTGGGGATGGACAAGTAACACTTATGGACTGTCTTCTGAATGCTCAGTGAGAAGAGTTGGAGGGGAAGCCCAGCTCCAGTGGAAGCATTATTACTCCAATGGACTGCTGCTCCCATTCAGCTATGAGTATAGACTAGGGATGCTTTGCTAAAACCAGGCATGGGGAAACAAGGAAATATTCTGTTGCCTGCACCTGAGGGCCTGGAGCACAAACAAATGGCCACTTGGATGTGGTCTTGGGAGATAAACGCTCCCCCACATGTATTAAGTGGCTCTTGTCACTTCTTGGAGACAAGGGATGGAAAGAAACTTGCAAGTAGTGCCCTGGGTAATTGGGGCATGGCCTACAGTCCTGCAGGTAACATAGGCAGGGCCAGAAGACCATGAAACACTGCTCCCTGGCACTTTCATGATATCTCTATGGCCCATTATGACTTCTCCACTGTTACTGCAAGTAGATGCTGAACCCCCAGTCAAAGCACAAAAGGTGTGGTATTCGCACGCAGGGGAGTTCCCTCTGCCAGTCTTATCGGCTAACCAGAAACTTGCTTGTATATTGCCTGAGGATTGTGATTTGCCGTTGCTAGTTGCAATAACTACTTTGTCTTTTCGCTCATAGGGTACAAACTAACTCTCTACTGGACTAAGTACATACCTATGCCTCAGTGGCTAATCAATCAGTGTGCTGTGTCTGCATTGAAATCACCCAAAGCACAGCTCCTGGCCTCCCATGGTGCATCTTTCCAGCTTCTGTCTCAAATTGGACTTGGCTACAGGACAAGTGGAACTGTGCACATCCTTTATGGATGCAATCTGGACTGATATCTATGACGGGGCAGAGCAGTGGTATGACTGGCCCTGGCTGTAAGTTGGCTACCTAATATGGAATAGCTCAAGGTGGCTAATGGCTGAGACCATGGAGTTGGCTGGACCAGCTCCCCTCTGTATTTTGAACCTCAAAGGACAAACCCATGTGGGCTAGACTCTAACAGGTCTATGTCATACTCAGACTCTTAAGTATTACTAGGAGGCATGGAATAATGTATGAGCTGCAGTTCCCACTGGGGCCCTCTGGGTGTGTGGCTCACATGGGGGACCTTACTTGCCAGGAGATTGGACTGGCTGTTGTACTTGGGAGTGGTCTTATTTCTCTGCTCAAGTTCAGAAAACTCTTGCAATCTGGCCAGCCAACTGGGAAGTGTTTAAGCCATGAAACTGAGTAAAGCCTACCCCTGGTTGCACTGCTTATTAGCCATTATTTCCCTTCAATCTGCTTCTTTAGTCACTGGGGCTGAGATAATGCTTTGGCTTTGCACACTACTTGTGCATTGAATATAACACATGATTCCTTGAGCCTCTTAAATGAGCAAGTGTATCAATTAGGAAAGGTAGCCTTATAGAATCGGATGACCTTAGGCATGCTCACTGCATCACTAGGTGGGGTATGTGCCTAGTTGGGGCTGACTATTTTGTGTACATTCCAGATGTCCATCACATTGTTAACCATGCTCTAAGGGCATTCATTTCTGAGACCCATGTCATTGAATTCCTAACAGGTGATCCCCTGCAGGAATGGTAGGCATTCTTATCTACTGAATGGCAGTGGGTCCTTGCTGTCCTGGGTGGCAGCACTTGTGTCTCAGTTGCATGCTGTTGCAGCTTGTACTGCTGTTGTGGTATTTAAGTGCAGGGCTCTGTCCTCCTCACCAAGAGACCTTTAAGGAAGACACCCTCGCATAGATTATAGGACAAGGAACCTTGAAGGTGCAGAATGTAGGAAATATTAAGTCAGTCAGGCTCCCCAACCCAGATGTCTGGCCAACTATGACTTAGCAGTGTTCATATTAAGCCATAACTTTGAGTAGGTGCCCACATGCATAGAATGAAGCTCTGTTATATAACTAGAAGGTCAGTATTGGCACCTTGCCAGCTTTGTGTGCATTTGGTATATAAGGGAGTCATTACTTCTTGTAGTGCAACTAATGGCTTGAAGCACATTTGGGTCATCATACCCCAGAATAAAGGCATGTCAGGCATCCCAACAGCTCCATGAATTTTCTTCTGTCTGCCCAAAACCCATGTGAACCTGCCCAGCCTTGAATGGCTGCAGGACACCCACCCACCCAGGAATCAGCATCAGACAGGCCAAATTTGCTTGTAGGAAGGGAAGTGACAAAAAGTGGGGTGAGAGCCAAGGAAGCAAGTAAGCAGCATTGTTCCTTCTCTAAACCCCACCCATGTACAGAGCCACAACGCATCAAAGTGGGTTGCCCCACTCTGATGAATACCTAAGGCTTCACCCCTTATAATGTAATAGGTGCACCAAGACAAAGAAATATCACCCAAATGAAAGAATAGATCAAAGCTCCAGAAAAAGAGCTAAGCAATGATGAGATAGACAACCTATCAGATGCAGAGTTCAAAACACTGGTAATCAGGATGCTTACAGAAATGGTTGAGTTCAGTCACAAAATGAAGGGAGAAATGAAGGCTATAAAAGTGAAACAAAGGGAAATATTCAGGGGACCAACAGTGAAGAGAAGGAAATTGGGACTCAGATCAACAATTTGGGAAAAAAAGGAAGAAATAATTATTCAGCTGGAACAGAATGAAGAAACAAGAATTCAAAAGGATGAGGAAAGGCTTACGAAGCTCTAGGACAATTTAAACATTCCAACATCTGAATCATAGGGGTGCCAGAAGAAAAGGAAGAGAAAGATATTGAAAATTTATTTGAAAACATAATAAAAGAGAACTTCCCCAATCTGGCAAAGGAAATAGACTTCCAGGAAGTCCAGGAAGTACAGAGTCCCAAAGAATTTGGACCCAAGGTAGCATATACTAAGGCACATCATAATTACATTAGCTAAGATTAAATATAAAGAGAGGATTTTAAAAACAGTAAGAGAACAGAAAACAGTTACTTACAAAGGAGTTCCCATAAGATGATCAACTGATTTCTCAAAGGATACCTCACAGGCAAGAAGGGGCTTGAAAGAAGTATTCAAAGTCATGAAAAATAAGGACCTACATCCAAGATTACTCTATCCAGAAAAGCTATCATTTAGAATGGAAGGGTAGATAATGTGCTTCCCAGATAAGGTTAAGTTAAAGGAGTTCATCATCACCAAGCCCTTATTGTATGAAATCTTAAAGGCATTTAGATCATGAAAAAGATAAAAAATATGAACAGTAAAGTGACAACAAACTCACAACTATCAACAACTGAGCCAAAAAAAACAAAAACAAACTAAGCAAACAACTAGAACAGAAACAGAATCACAGAAATGGAGATCACATAGAGGGTTTTCAGTGGGGAGGAAGATGGAGGAGAATGGGGAAAAGGTACAGGCAATAAGAAGCATAAATGGTCTACAAAACAGACAAGGGGAGGTTAAGAATAGTGTAGGAAATGGAGAAACCAAAGAATTTACATATATGATATGTGAACATGAACTAAGGGGAGTGGGATGCTGGAGGGTGAAGGGTGGTGAAGGGTGGTACAGGGCAGAAGGGGATAAAGGGGAGAAAAAAATGGGATAGCTGTAGTAACATAATCAATAAAATATACTTTTAAAAAAGAGAAAATTCACACTGGATGTGATGAATTAGCCTAGAAAATAGCAACATAAATTTTGTTTTCTAAGCCAGAGGAAGTAATGTTATTTGAGATCAGAGACAAGAGTCACTGGCAGAAGACTCAGTTTATTACTAGAGATTCTGTGCAAAGACAAAGGGAGGAGGAGGGAAAACAGTGAGAGAGAAAGGTTGAGAATGGAAACTAGACTGCTTCCTTCTTCCTCCCACCCTCTAGTGTTTGTGTTACCTCTCCTTGGCCAAATACACAATTTTCATGGAACCCCCACAATTTATCTGCTATGAGCAAGCCTTCCTGTGCTCCAGGGTAAGCACAGAAAGGTGAGGAACAAACCTAAGGAGCACCACGCTCAGAAACTGAGCAGAAGAACACTGTGTTCCGTTCGGAATATCACAAAAGAACCATCTTGAATGCGTCACTATCTCTGACCTTACATCTTTTGTTTTGAAAAGGGAATCTTACCTATCAGAGAAAAAACTATCTAGTTACACAATGTTAGGTATATTTCTTTGTGTTTGGATAGGAACAAAATTGAAGAAAAAAGCTTAGTATTTTAGTTTTTCAAATGCTGTTTGTTTCATAGTGATTTCATTACAAGGAAACATGGTTTTGATATGTCATCACTTTAAAATGAAATTGCTTCAGGAAGGTGAGTAAAGGTTGCATTTATCCAGGTTACTAGGGGAATGATAGTTTTCTTAAAAACATTTTATTAAGAAGCAATGAGTACATAACTGAAGTTCTATAAGATGTGATACTCTTCCTGTTTATCTTTCAGCTGTCTTCCTTACTTGACTTGATGTGAGTTCTCTGCCTCATAATGTGTAAAACTCTGAAACAAATTATGAATGATGCTGTTGTACATAGTGGCAAAGAAAAAGAGAATGATTTTTCAAAAGTGATATTGCAATATTTATTTTTTTCTTTCACAAAACAGGTTTTGAAATAAGAAAGAATAAAACTGTAGTTTAGGAAACTGAGTGTAACAAAGCGTTGTAAGTCATGTTATTATCTGTCAAAATTTTGTAGAGGAAGAATTATCTTTGAGACAAATTATAAATGTAGCTATCAAAAAGTAATATATGCCCCAGGATGTAGAGCTTTAGAAGAACTATATAATAATAAAGAAAAGGGGTGATATAGACTATTGTATGGGTTAGAAATGGAAGAATTGACACTAAATATAATAGCAGTACATGAACATTACAATGCCTCTAAAATATGCTTAAAAAGGCAAAGAGCTGAAATATGTGGAATCTTAGAAAAACCTCAGATTTTTTAGAATTTTGGAATCATGTGGGAAGTATTGGGAAATGGCAATCAGGAAAGTTTTTATGAAAGGTGAGTGGCAGCTACTGTTTGGGGTCTTGCTGGTAAGGAACTAGATTAATATCATTAAAAATGAGGAACAAAAATAAAAAGTAGAATACACGCCTTGAGGTATATTTTTAAATGAATTACTACTTTTATTTATATGAAGATTTTTTTTCTGTTGAATTAGATTGTAATAGTGTTAGTTTGGAAACATCATTGATGGTATATTTTATATATGATCTAAGAGGGAATATGTCATTTCATGAGTCAATGCTTATGATGGGTCTACTCCAAGTTAGTTAAGGGCTCAATACAGGAATTAATTGTAGACAAACTCTGTAAAATCTATGCATTTCAAGGTACCTCATCCTAAGGGCTATCTATCCAAAATTCTCTCATATAATATTTCCAGTTTGTTATAATAACTCTTAAATGGAAACACAGAGAACTCAGATAATTCTGTGTATAATCAGAGAAGCATAAAATAAATTGTGCTCATCAACCCCTTTGTTTATAGAAATGAAAAATATATACAGGAGTATCAAAGACTGCAGGTGTTTTGATGTATTAAATGTAATATATATTTAATTGAATAATAACTACAAGAGGGAGTCCTACCCTACACTGATTGTTGACAATATTTTCATATTAATAGAGTCCATACTTAATTGGAATATGCTGTTGGATTAGTACAAAAAGTTATAATTCATACATAATCAGTTTTCCCTTATGCAAAAACCCTCACTTATTCTTGTTATTATGATAATTGCAGCATATAGCATGAGCACATTTTTCACTATCCATAGCAGGGACTAAAAAAATGCACACTTCCTTTAAGCAAACAATTATGCTGTTAAGGAAGAATGTCCAACTTATTTGAAGTTATTTATTAATGATTTATTTATAGTTTGAGAGTGTTCTGAGAAGGATTTCCTGTCACATCAAAACCAAGATTGCTTGTTACTAAGGTCTGTGATTTACTCAGCAAGCAAAGATTTCCCTACCAACAGCATTATATCCATCTTTATAAACATTTTTAAGGAATTAGAACACAAATATCATTCATTATACAGTCCCACAATTGCTTTAAAATGTTTTAAAATATTGCTAACATGAACAGAAGCAAAATTTACTAAAGTGTATATTGAATATACATATGAATTGTTATTTTCATTTTGTCAATAAATATATGGCTGTACCTAAGTATAACTTACAAACAAAGCACAACTTGCTACACAAGCAAATAAAAACATTATAATATATTCATGGTCAAACCCCAAAGTAGCTATTTTGAAACATTTGTCATTAACTCGTTTTTCCTGACATGATCTGCTGATTACTTTTAAAGAATAATAATAGTAAAGAAAGAAAAAAATAAGTGATGAGGATGTAATGTAGAGCTTGGCAACTATAGTTAATAATATGATATTGCACATTTGAAAATTCCTAAGGGTAGACCACAAAAGTTATCACATAAAAATATGCAATTATGTATAGTAATGGAGGTTAACTAGACTAATTGTGATGGGCACTTCATAATATATATAAATGTTGAATCATTATTTTAAATACCTGAAACTAATGTAAAGTTGTATGTCAAGTATACTTCAATAAAAACATCAATATAAAAGGACAAAACACAAAGGACACATAACATGAAAAGGAGAGTATAAGAAGAATGGATATATTACAATGTAGCATGATATTTCAATGTTACTTGTTTCCAATATTTTCAACTAATTACACATAAAGGGTATAATTTTAGACTAATTTATTTTATTTTTTATTGTTGTTCAATTAAAGTTGTCCTCATTTTTCTCCCATTACTCTCTCCCACCCTACCCACCCCCACCTCCCACATTCAATTCTTCCCCCCACATTGTCCTCATCTATAGATACTTTATATATGCTTCTTAATGACTTCCCCTTTTATCTCTCTCCCTCCTCTCTTCTTGTTACTGTTGGCTTGTTCTTTATTTCCATGTCTCTGGTCCTATTTTCTTTGCTTGTTTGTTGTGTTGATTAGGTTCCACTTTTAGGTGAGATAATACAGTATTTGTCTTTCACTGCCTGGTTTATTTCACTTAACATAATGCTCTTCAGTTCCACCCATACAGATGTGAAGGGTAGGAGTTCTTTCTTTCTTCCTGCTGTGTGGTATTCCATTATATAAATGTACCACAATTTTGCAATCCACTCATTTAGGCACTTAGGCTATTTTGAGCACTTGCCTATTGAAAATTGTGCTGCTGTGAACATTGGGGTGCATAGGTTTTTTTAATTGGTGTTTCAGGATTCTTTGGATTTATTCCCAGTAGTGAAAGTGCCAGGTCAAAAGGCAGTTCAATTTTTTGTTTTTTGAGGACATTCCATACTGTTTTCCACAGTGGATGCACTAGTTTGCATTCCTAACAATATACTAAGGTTCCCTTTTCTCCACAACCTCACCAGCACTTGCTGTTTGTTGATTTAAGATGGCCATTCTTACCAGTGTGCAGTGGTCTGTCATTGTGGTTGTAATTTACATCTCTCTGATGGCTAATGATGCTGAGCATCCTGTCATAAGTCTCTGGGCCCTCTGTATGTCTTCCTTGGAGAAGTAGCTTTTCAAGTCCTTTGCCCATTTTTTAATTGGATTGTTTGTTTTCCTGGCATGGAGTCATGGGCATTCTTTATATATTTATAAAATATACAAACAATAGGTACAATTTTTAAAAATTCCTAAGAGAGGAAGTAATATTTAAAATTTTATTGTTTGAAACTGCACCATTAGTCATCTAAAATGCAAATATCCTGAGTAGTCAAGATTCTGAATATACCTTGAAGTATGCATTTCAGTCCAAAGAAATGTCTGAAAGATACAGAGAATATTTATACAGTGTAGATGAAAACTTTCTGCTCTGGCTGGTGTAGCTCAGTGGATTGAGTGCAGGCTATGAACCAAAGGGTCATCAGTTCAATTCTTAGGGCAAATGCCTGGGTTGCGGGCCAGGTCCCCAGTGGGAGCCACGTGAGAGGTAACCCACACACTGATGTTCCTCTCCCTCTCTTTCTCCCTCCCTTCCCCTCTCTATAAAAATAAATAAACAAAATCTTTTAAAAAAGCTTTCTAATAACTCTCTTAAAATAGTAATCCTAGTGTATTAGATATTGACGTGAGTTGCTGACAAAACTTATAGTCCAAACTGTAAATGCTGCTCGGAGAAAAGAGAACTACATTTTTTCCAGGAGATCCTTGTTATAAAGTAATGCCAGATGAAGAACACCAAAGAATTATTGCAGAATGACTATGGTGTCATTGATGAAAAAGGGAGAGAAAAATAATTTTGAATTATCAGAGAGCTTAAAATGATCACTTAATATATTCTTCCATCAAAATGGCAAAAGCCTGAATAGACACTTCTCCAAAGAGGACATACAATGGGCCTGTAGATATATGAATGTATACTTAGTATCACCAATCATCAGAGAAGTGAAAATTAAAAACTCAATGAGATATCACCTCATACCTGTCAGAGTGGTTACTATCAATAAATCAACAAACAACAAGTATTGGTGAGGATGTAGCAGAAAGGGTGTACTGTTGGTGGGAATTCAGTCTGGTGCAGCCACTGTAGAAAATGAAACTATCTTAGAAAATTAAAAATAAAACTTCCTTTTGACCCAGTCATTCCACTTCTGGGAATATACCCTAAGGATCCCAAAACACCAATACAAAAATATATACATATATATGCACCCCTATGTTTTAGCAGTGCTATTTAAGGTAGTCAAGATTTGAAAACAGCCTAAATACCCAACAGTAAATGAGTGGATAAAAGGAGCTGTGGTACGTTTACACAATGGAATATTATACTATAGTAAAAAGAAGAAACTCTTACATTTTGAAGAAGAATTGGTGGACATGGAGAAGATTGTGCTAAGTGAATGAAGCCAGTCAGGGAAAGAAAAATACTCTATGATCTTACTTATATGTGAAACCTAATGAACACAATAAACTAATGAACAAAATCATTATAGAAGCTTAGATACATATAAGACTGACAGCTAACAGAAAACAAGATAAGGTGGGTAGATGGGATGAAAGATGGTGAAGGGGTTAAACAAAGAGCACTTATGCACAACCCATGAACATGGACAACAATATGGAGATTGTATTGGGGAAGGGAGAGAAAGGAGCTGAATGGAGGTGAGGAAAAGGAGAAAGAACAGGAACAACTGTAACAGCATAAACAATTTTAAAAAACAGACAAAAATGATTTTTTAATAAGCCAGGGAAATATTAACATCAATACCAGATAACAGATGAGAATATTATCCATAGTCCATAGTTCAGAAAATTTTAAGAATGTCTAAGTTGGATTAGATCATTTTAAACATTGATCATCATGTGTTTCAGTACAGTAATAGAAAGTTGCTGATTGGGAAGTAAAAATGTCCTAACACAGAATCCAACATTCTTTAATGTCAAATAACCCTGTTGTGGATAATCAGGGGAACAAATCAAATGCCTTCAGGAACTGTGCCCGTACTCTATATCTGTCTCAAATGGTGGTGTGTGTCAGAATCATGCTTGTTGACCCAGTCATCAATCTGAGCTATTCTGATTCAGTGTTTTGGGGTGGTAGCCTGACAACTTGCATTCCTAAAAGATTCCCATGTGATGCCACTGCTATTGGTCTGGAAAACTCACTTAGGCGGCCTTATCTCACACACAGGGGGCATTGCTGATGTCTGACCCACTAGGCAAAGGACACCTCTAAATAACGTAGAGAGAAATGTGATTGCTACAAATTTCTGAAAACACTCTAGACTATTGAATAGATCCCTTCCTGAATTTGAATCCTTATCTGATATTTATTATCTATTTATTTAGAGATTGAGAATATTAGAAATTTTGGTTTCAACTTTACTGAAAAATTAATATTACCTATCAATTATAAGTTCATCAATGGACCATGATTCAATTTAGTACAGCAGAGGTTTCAATTATTTCTCTACTATCTCCCAACCCTACTTTACCACTTCTGTCTTATCTCTTATCAAAAAGTAAATCCCTCAATATTTTTTTTACTAAACATGCAATCTTATTTATACATTCCCTCTTCCCTTCCATTATACCCATATCAACTAACTATATCAACTATAGGCACATATCAACTAAACCTAATTCTTCAAAAAATACAGACCCTCTATTTTTATGCAGAATTATTTATAATAGCCAAGAAATGCAAAGAACCTAGGTTTCCACTAATGATTAAGTTGATAAATATGATATGATATTATATATATAATGTATATATACATATATAATGTATGTGCATATATATGTATATGTATGGATAGAGAGAAATTTGAATATTAGCCTTTAAGAATAATTAAATCTTGCCATTTGCAACATGGATGGATCTTGAGGACATTATACTAAGTAATAAATCAAACAAAGAAAAATTCTGTATGATCTTACTTAAATGAGAAATCTGAAAAAAAAATTGAAACCATAGATATAATGAATAAATTAGTTGCCAGAAGTGAGGAATGATGGGTAAGCAAAATGGGTGAAGGTGATCAGAAGGTGATTACAATTATTTTGGATTATACAAAAATTTTGTTTTTTCCATATGATGGTTCTAGTAACACTTAGTTTTCTCTAACTTCATTTAAAGTAATTTTATTAGATTGTATTGTACAGCTGCTATATCAGCATCCATTTGAAAAAACAAAAATTGATAAATTTTCTTATGACTATTTTAATATAGAAAATGGAAGAAGACTTCCAACCAAGATGGAGGCATATGTAGATATGTAGATCAGCACCAGAAAGGTCCAGTTTACTTCTGGGTAGAGCAGGAAGTGATTGAAAGCTGACCCAGAACCAAGCAAGTGGGATTGTTCCCTATCAGACCCATCCCCTACATACAGTGCCACAACACAGTGATGTGGGCTGCCCCACCCTGGAGAATACCTAAGGCTCCACCCCTTACAATGTAACAGGTGCACCAAGAGAAAAAAATATAGCCCAAATGAAAGAACAGATCAATGCTCCAAAAATAGAACTAAGTGATGAAGAGTTAGCCAACCTATCAGATGCAGAATTGAAAACACTAGTAATCAGGATGCTCACAGAAATGGTAGAGTATGGTCACAAATTAGAGGAAAAAGTGAAGGCTATGGAAAATGAAATATAGAAAAATATACGGGGAACCAACAGTGAAATAAGGAAACTGGGACTCAAATCTACAGTTTGGAGGAGAAGGAAGAAAAAACATTCAACCAGAACAGAATGAAGAAACAAGAACCCCCCCAAAATTAGGAGAGGCTTAAGAACCTCAGAAACAACTTTAAACATTCCAACATCTGAATCATAGGGGTGTCAGAAGGAGAAGTGGAAGAGCAAGACATTGAAAATTTATTTGAAAAAAAAATTAAGGAGAACTTCCTTAATCTGGTGACAGAAATAGGCCTCCAGGAATTCCAGGAACTTCAGAGAGTCCCCAAAAATTTAGACCCAAAAAAGTACACACCAAGGCACATCATAATTACATTACCCAAAATTAAAAATATGAGAGAATCTTAAAAGCAGCAAGAGAAAAAGGAGACAATTACTTACAAAGGAGTTCCTATTGGACTATCAGCTGATTTCTCAAAAGAAACCTTATAGGCAAGAAGGGGGCTGGAAAGAAGTATTCCAAGGCATGAAAAGCAAGGACCTACATCCAAAATTACTCTATCCAGCAAAGCTATCATTTAGAATGGAAGGGTGGATCAAGTGTTTCCCAGATAAAGTCAAGTTAAAGAAGTTCATCATCACCAAGCCCTTATTGTATGAAATGTTAAAGGGACCTATCTTAGAAAAAGAAGGTGATCAAAAATATGAACAGTAAAATGACAACAAACATTACTGTTAACAACTGAATCTAAAAAAGAACAAAAAACAAAAACAAACTAAGAAAACAACCAGAATCACAGAACTGGAGATCACATGAAGGGTTGTCAGCAAGGAGGGAGAGTGGAGAAAATGGGGGAAAAGGTACAGGAAATAAGAACCATAAATGGTAGGTATAAAATAGACAAGGGGAGGTTAAGAATAGTTTAGGAAGTGGAGAAGCAAAAGAACTTATATGTAGGACCCATGGACTTGAACTAAGGGTTGGGGAATCCTGGTGGGTGGGGGTTGCAGAGCAGAGGGGATAGAGGGGAGAAAAAATGGGATAACTGTAGTAGCATAATCAATAAAATATATTAAAAATGTAAGTTGGAAGAAAATATGCAGCATTTTTGCATATTATGATTTATTATTTTAAGAAAAGTAAAAATATAAGTGAAACACACACAAAAATGATTTGGGTAGTACATGGAGAAGGTCCTGTGGCTGATCAAATGTGTCAAAAATGGTTTGCAAAGTTTTGTGCTGGAGATTTGGAGATTTCTCACTGGACAATGGTTCATAGTTGGGTAGACCAGTTGAAGCTGATAAGGATCAAACTGAGACATTAATTTAAAACAATCAATGTTATACCACATGGGAGATGGCCAACATACTCAAAATACCTGAATCAATAAAGTTATTGATGAAAATAAAAATGGGACTTTTATTTTACAGAAAAAAAAATAAATTGTCTTTTTGGCCAACACAATAAAATAAATAAGTCATGGGGATGTAATATACAGTGTGGTGACTATAGCTCATAATACTGCGTTGCATATTTGAAAGTTGATAAGATTGTGAATCTCAAAAGTTCTCACTACAAGAAAGAATTATAAATATGTATGGTGAAGGATGTTCAGTAGACTTGTGGTGATCATTTCAAAATATGCATAAATATAAAATCTTAATGTTGTATACCTGTAACTAACGTAATGTTGTATGTCAATTATTTTGCCTACACTCCATGTCTTCAAATTCCCTACTGTCTGATCTTCATAATAGTAAACACTTTCACATCTTTCCCACCCAAAAATAAATATCCTCACATGCATAAACAAAAACAAACATGCACATGATATCTCATGGTTTTGGATACTTTTTGCACTACTGCTTTTTATCATCCTCTGATTTTTAATTTATTCCTCAATCCACTGCAGTGAGGCTTCTAGCCCTATTTCTAGTACAAAGCTTCTCCATCCAATATCATCAACAACATAGCTAATTTTTTAAGTGAATTTCATTAAAGTTTTCATTTAAAATTTTCTTAACACTGCAAAAGTATTTTGAAGAGTTAAAAGCTTTTCCTGAAAATATTTGTACTCTGGAATTTAAAGATATGGACTTCATAATATCCATAAATATACATTTAGCTTTAACAGTAAAATAGCTTATGTTAAATAGGCTATTTAAGTGAATATTCATTCACTCCTTTATAGCATAAATATTTATTGAACACATATGATAGCCCAAGAACCAAGTTAGTTGTCCAGACTACAATAATCCTTATCATATATGCAAAAATTTTTTTCTATTTCACTTATGTCATAAAGGAAAAAATAAAAATAGACCCTGACAAGATTGTATAACTAGACTTACTATCTACTCTTAGGCATCACAAATGGCTTCTCAGAGCAATGAAAGAGGTGCCAGTGTACATTTAGTAAGAAAAATCCATGAACAAAAGTCTTGAGAAAAAAATGGCAAGGGGAATTAAAGGCACTGAAACAAGGCCAGTAAAGTTGGGATATATAAGCCAGGAGGTTGCAATGGGTAAGCTTCATCTCTTGCTTGATATGAGGCCAGAGAATTTGGTAGTGTCTTGCTTGTTCAGGGTCTTATAGATCAAGTGATTTGGCACTTTATAGTATGAACTTGCAATAAAAGTGTACAAGTTAAGATTAATGGGATTCTCTTTTGTAAGGAGGATTAAAAAGATTCATTGACTGTATGATATTGATAGTGATCTTTAACAGACTTTTGTAGGCAGGGGAGGGTGATAGTTGATGGCTTTCCAGGACACAGAAGTGTCATAAGGAAAGAAGTGAGAGAGAAAAATGCAATAAAGTGTTTAGTGGAGGAATGATCTCATGCTTTCTAGAGTTGGTATTCTGCCAATGGGACATTGTGACTATTTTCTTTGTTCTGTACTGGAAAATGTAATTAGTTTTTAGATTACACCTTCCTTTTTTTCTGGAAGAAATCTGAAAAGTGAGTTTTTTAGTCACCAGATGCAAAGCAAATACCTACCTATTCCTTTAGGAGAAAAATAAAAATAAAACATATTTAATAATACATGATAATGTGACTTTGTAAGTAAAATTGGATAAATTATCAGTGTTGGGGGAGAAAGATGGCAGCGAGGTAGGTGGGAGCTGAACCCATTTGCTCATGCACTCAACTGGGATACCTAGCCAATCTTCTGAGGAACATAGTGAACAGCCAACAAAATCCCAACTTATATGAAGTTTGGAAGCCAAAGATTTCAGAGGATGTTTAAAAATGGGTGATCATATATTTCTTGTCATATTATTGTTGTCCAAATCTCACACAGCATCCTTCCTTGGTCTCAGTCCATTTCACTATCTACTTGAGCTCTATTACTGTTGTGGTTAACTTTATTCTCTCACACACCACACCAAGTTTTTATCTCTTATTCTCACTGTATCCCACCATCTAACCTCACATAAGCCCTCTGCTTTCTGGAATCAGATCACATTATTTTTCGCTTCTAATAAGAGTCTTATCTCTTTTTCACCTTTTCTAAAATATGGCTAGTTGGGGGAAACATGATGGTTATTGCTGAGTTTCTCCAAAGGATCTCTTATCTGTTCTCTACTTGTTGGTACTTTAAACTCCATAGAATACTCTCTTACTTTCATAATGTATTTCACTTTCACCCTGCCCCTTATCACATACAAGATAATGTGGGAGTATGAATACAAATAAACCTGCTGGAGGAGAGAACCCACCAACATGGAGCCATCAACAGATAAAACCCAAGCACAACAAGAGAGCCCACACAAACAAATGAAGGGAAACCCTAGAGTATCCAGAAACAGAGATCAAAAAGACCACATCACTGAACCCCACAGAACTTTTCCATAGATGTTCACCCTATGAAGACAGCTAGAAAAACAGAATGTCAGGAATCACAGAAACAAACAAAAAGAGTCACCTAAAATGGGAAGACAAAGAAAGGAAAAGGAATGGAAGACTCTTCACTAAAAGAGCTAAATTAAATAGAGGTAAGCAAACAATAAGATATAGAATTCAAAAGAATGGTTATGAGGATGCTCAAGGAACTCACAGACAACTGCAAAGAACTGACTGAGAACTACAACAGTAGGAAATACAAACTATAAACAAGAACCAGGAAGAAATGAATACAATTTCTGAAATAAAAACACACTATAAGGACATACAAGGACTGAATTAGTGGGCCGGAATGAAGCAGAGGACCAGACTAGTGAACTGGAAGAAACTAGAAAGAAATACCCAGTTAGAGCATCTGCATGAAAAAAGAGTAAAAAAATATGAAGACAGCTTAAGGGAACTGCAAGACAACATGAAACAAAACAACATTTAAAGCATAAGAATATCAGTAGGAGAAGAAAGTAGCAAAGAATAGAAATCCTGTTTGAAAAATTGATAGAAAACTTTCTGAACCAGGAGAGGGGATATCCACTCAAGTTCAGGAAGCACAGAGGGTCCCAGTCAAGAGGAACTGAAAGAGGCTTACTCCAAGACACATCATAATGAAAACACCAAGTTTTAAAAACAAAGGGAGAATGTTAAAAACTGCAGGGGAGAAACAAGAATATACAAGGGAGCTCTGATAAGGCTATTAGCTGATTTCTTGACAGAAACACTCCAAGCCAGAAGAGAATGGCAAGAAATATTCCAAGTAATGAAAAGAAAGGCCTGCAACCAAAACTACTTTACTCAGCAAGGCTCTCAATGAAAATGGAAAGTGAAATGAGGAGGTGGAGGTGTATTCCTTCAGCATTCTTTTGTCTGGGAAACAACAGGCAAAAGAAGGATGAAAGAATACATACACCTCCACCAAATAAGCACTGCAAGATATGCTAAATGGATTGCTTTAAGAAGACTAATGCTAAGCGAAATAAACCAGGCAGTGAAAGACAAATACCATATGATCTCGCCTTTAACAGGAACCTAAACAACAAAACAAAGAAACAAGTAAAATATAACAAAGGACACTGAAATGGAGGATGGGATGTCAGTGACCAGAGGGGAGAGGGGAGGGAATTTCAGGGGAGAAGGGAAGGGTTTACAGGAACAGATATAGAGGACACATGGACAAAACTACGGGGCTTAGAAATGGAAGGGAGGAGGGGAGGGATGGGTGGGTGGGATGGAATGGGAATAAAAGATAGAAACTGTACTGAATAATCTAAAATAAAAAAATAAAAATTAAAAAAAGAAGACAAAGAAAAAGAGTGAGACAGAGAGTAACACAAGTACAAAGTGGGTAAAATGAGTAAGTACCTGTCAATAATAACTTTAAATGTTAATGGATTAAATGCTCCAATCAAAAGACAGAGTAGCTGAATGGATAAGAAAACATGACCCACACATGTGCTGCCTAGAAGAGACCCACATTAGAACAAAAGACCTACACAGACTGAAAGTAAAGGGTTGGAAAAAAATATTCCAAGCAAATTGGAAGGAAAAATAAGTAGGGGTAGCAATACTTATATCAGACAAAATAGACTTCAAAACAAAAGCCATAAAAAGAGACACTGAAGGACACTTCGTAATACTCAAGGGAGTTCATCAGAAGATGTACACATTGTAAATGTATATGCACCAAACCCAGGAGTACCCAAATATATAAGGAAAATCTTGGAGGACTTCAAGAAAAATATAGACAACAGCACACTTATACTAGGGCATTTTAACACCCTACTGTCAAAAATGGATAGATCTTCCAAACAAAATATCAACAAGGGTATTGTGGCATTGAACAATGTCCTAGAACAAATGGACTTAACTGATTTTATATATATATATAAATATATATATACATATATATGCATAAAAGTATGCATTCTTTTCAAAAGCACATGGAACATTTTCAAATATAGATCACATATTAGGATACAAAACAAGCCTCAATGAATTCAAGAAAACTGAAATCATAGAAAGCATTTTCCTGGACCACAAATACCTGAAATTAGAAACCAACCTCAAGGAAAAAACTAAAAATTACTCAAATTCATAGAGATTGAATAGCATGCTATTAAACAATGAATAAGTTAATAATTAGGCCAAGAAAGAAATCAAAGAGTTTCTGGAAACAAATGAAAATGAATACCCAATAGTCCAAAACTTATGGGGCACAGCAAAGACAGTCCTGAGAGGGAAGTTCATAGTGACAAAGGCCTACCTAAAAGAGACAGTAACATTACAAATAAACAACCTAACCCTACACCTCTCAGAATTGGAGGAACAACAAGACAGCCCAAAACAAGTAGAAGGAAGGAAATAACCAAGATCAGAGCAGAATTAAATGACAAAGAGACTAAAAGCACAATTCTAAGGATCAATAAATCCAGGAGCTGGTTCTTTGAAAACAAACAAAATGGACAAGCCTTTAAGCAGACTCATCAAGAAAGAAAGAGAGAGGACCCAAATAAACACAATCAGAAATGAAAGAGGAGAGATTACAACTGATACCACAGAAATACGAAGGATTGTAAGAAATTACTACTGTGAACTATATGCCAAGGAAGTTAAAAACCTAGGTGAAATGGTAAATTTCTAGAATAATATAGTTTCCCAAAACTGAATAAAGATGAAACAGAAAGCCTGAACAGACCAATAATAGCAGATGAAGTTGAAGCCGTACTCAAAAAACTCCCAACAGGCCCTGACTGTGTAGCTCAGTGGATTGGGTGCCAGCCTGCATACCAAAAGGTTGCCAGCTCAATTCCCAGTTAGGTCACATGCCTGGGTTTCAGGACAGGTCCACAGTGGGGGGCATGCAAAAAGCAACCACACATTGATGTTTCTCTGCCTCTCTCCTCCCTCCCTTCAACTCTCTCTCAAAATAAATAAAGAAATAAATAAATAAAATTTTTATTAAAAAAACCATAAAAAACTCCCAAAGCACAAAAGCCCTGTACTAGATGATTTCACAGGAGAATTCTACAAAGCATTTAAGGAAGAGCTAACTCCTATCCTTCACAGACTATTCCAAAAAATCCAAAATGATGGAAGACTCCTAAACTCTTTTTATGAAGACAGCATCATCCTAATCCCAAAACCAGATAAAGAGACAACAAAGAAAGAAAACTTCAGGCCAATATCGCTGATGAACATAGACGCTAAAATCCTCAACAAAATATTGGCAAACCGCATTCAACAATTCATTAGAAAGATCATACACCATGACCAAGTGGGATTCATCACAGGGATGCAAGGATGATTCAATATTCGCAAATCAGTAAATGTAATTCATCACATAAACAAAAGCAAAGACAAAAATCACATGATCATATCAATAGATTGGGAAAAAGCATTTGGTAGATTACTGCACCCATTTATGATAAAAACACTCAGGAAAGTGGGGACAGTGGGAGCATACCTGAACATAATAGAGGCTATGCAGGAGAAACACACAGCCGAGGTCATACTTAATGGGCAAAAACTAACAGCTTTCCCACTAAGATGAGGAAGAAGACAAGGTTGTTTGTTTTTACCACTTCTATTCAACACAGTATTGGAAGGCCTAGCTGGTGATCTGACAAGAAAAGGCATCAAAATTGGAAAGAAGGAAGTAAAGGTGTCACTGTTTGCAGATGATGTGATTGTGTACATAGAAAATCCTGCAGACTCTAGAAAAAAACTACTTGACTTAATAAGTGAATTTGGCAAAACAGTGGGATACAAAGTCAATATTCAGAACTTGAAGGCATTTTTATACACAATAATGAATTATTAGAATAAAAAATCAGGGAAAAAATCCGGTTGCTTTAGCAACAAGAAAAATAAAGCACCTAGGAGTAAACCTTACTAAGGAGGTGGAAGACCTGTACTCAGAAAACTACATAACACTGAATAAATTAAGAAAGACACAAATAAATGGAAGCATATACCACTTTAATGGACTGGAAGAATTAACATAATCAAAATGTCCATAATACCAAAAGAAAATTATAGATTCAAAGCAATCCTTATTAAAATACCAATGACATATCTCACAGATAAAGAACAAATGTTTCAAAAATTTATATGGTACCATTAATGACCCTGAATAGCCACAGCAATTTTGAAAAGGAAGAACAAAGTAGGAGAGATTACAATACCTGATATCAAACTATATTACAAGGCCACAGTAATCAAAACAGTCTGGTAGTGAGATATGAACAGACATAGAGACCAATGGAATAGAATAGAGAGCCCAGAAATAAACTCATGTCTCCATGGTTAATTAATATTTGACAAAGGGGGCATAAGCATAAAATGGAGTAAAAATATCCTCTTCAACAAATGGTGTTGGGAGATCTGTATACCTACATGTAAAAAAAAAATGAAACTCAACCACTAACTTACAGCATATACAAAAATAAACTGAAGAAGGATAAAATATTTAAATGTAAATCAAGACAGCATAAAAATCCTAGAGGAGAACATAGTTCAGGAAAATCTCAGATATTTCACACAGCAATATTTTCACCAATACATCCCCTAGAGCAAGGGACATAAAGGAAAGAATAAACAAATGGAACCTCATCTAAACAAAAAGCTTCTGCACTGCTAAAGAAAACATCAGCAAAATGAAAAGGGTACCAACTGCATGGGAAAATATATTTGCCAATGATACTTCAGACAAGGTTTTTTTTCCTCCAAAATATATAAAGAACTCACATGACTTCACTCCAGGAAGGCAAACAACCCAATTAAAGAATGGGCAAAGGACCTGAACTTTGGAGGACCTTGTTCTCCAAGGAGGACATGGAAAGGGCCCAGAGACACGTGAAAGGTTGCTTAGTATCACTAGCCATAAAAAAGATGCAAATTAAAACCAAAAGGACATACCCCTTCACTCTGGTGAGAAAGGCCATCATATACAGTCAGTGAACAATTAGGGCTGGCGAGGTTGTGGAGAAAAGGCAATCCTAGTACACTGTTGTTGGGAATGCAGACTGGTGTAGCCATTGTGAAAAACAGTTTGGAATTTCCTCAGTAAACTAAAAATTGAGCAGCCTTTTGATCTGGCAATTCTATTGGGATTTTACCCTAAGAATCCTGAAATGCCAATTCTAAAGAACCTGTGCACCCCAATGTTCATAGCAATACAATTTACAATAGCCAAGTGCTGGAAACAACCTAAGTGCCCATCAGTAAATGAGTGGATCAGAAAACTGTGGTACATTTACACAATGGAATACTATGTGTAGAAAGAAAGAAGGAGCTCCTACTCTTCACAATATAGTTTGATCTGGAGAGCATTATGCTAAGTGAAATAAGCCAGTTGGTGAAAGACAAATACACTATGATCTTACCTATAAATGGAATCTAATCAATAAAACAAACAAACAAGCAAAATATAACCAGAGACATTGAAATAAAGAACAAACTGACAGTAACCAGAGTGGTGGGTGAGAGGGCTAATGGGAGAAAATAGTGGAAGGGCCATTGTGGAACGTGTATAAAGTACACATGGACAAAGCCAAAAAGAATAGGCATGAGTGAGGGTGGTGGGGATGGGTGTGGCAGAGGTCATGTTGGGGGGAAAATGGAGACAACTGTGCTTGAGCAACAATAAAAAAGTACAAAAAATAAAATGAATCAAATAAATAAAATTTGATGAATTAATAGAGATTTAGAGAATATTTCTTTGAAATCTTGATTAATCATATATAAATATTTTTATAAGTATTGTTCACCAAAGAGTAAGAGCCTAGCTGAAGAAAAATGGTATGATCTTACCTGACACTTTCTTTATTGCCTGCTTTTAAGATAGAATGGAACTAGGGAAAGAAAAGATTTCTTCACTGGGAGGAAAACTTTAGTTGTTGCCTTTCCTCAAAGAACTGGACTTAACTAAAGATGGCTGTTTGAAGAAGGTTGAGGTTGTCTAAGCCCAGAGGGTTGTTGGCATACACTTTGATCCTGGATACTGGTTGGAAGTCTTATAGACCATAATGGTCACTCTTTTACTTGCAGTTGTCACTTAATTGCTGTATTATAATAAGTTAGTAAAATGCTGTGTGAAATTAGTGATTGTGATTTCTTACTGTGAGATAAGGTTAAAATTTTTGTAATTGCTCTAGTAAAAATTAACTCTATGTCTAGTCAACAACTCTTCCATAGGGTCTTTAGTTTCAGAAAGTATAATACTGAGGAAAGTAAAAAGCCTTGAGGAGATAGTCCTGAGAAAACTGTTTTTAATTAATTTGAGATGGTTCCACAGATAGTTCTCAGAAATGACTAAGGATGACATTTTTAGAATTATTAATCTCAGAGTGGTAGACTAGATTGGCATGTATACTAATTGGGATAAAAAGAAAGCATAATTAATTTAATATGCAAATAAGCAATATATGGTAAATCAAGAGACCTATGTAGATATTTTGCATGATTAAAAAATTCTAATTATTTACATTAAAATATAAGCACGTAGCAAAATTTCTATCTACTTCTTTTCTGTCTTATGACAAAACTCTATTTAATGGTCACTATCTTAGGAAAAATATAGTAAGAAATGTATGAGAGCAGTTTAATATTTGTTATTGTGATTAAGCATAACTAAAGTGGTTACTTTACAGTGAAAAATTTCTTCAAAGCTACCTTGGACCGAGATCAGAATGGAGTGGGCACATGTATGAAAGATGTCAAATAACATTCATTTTCAGGTATCTAAGATAAGTAGTCTTCCTTTCCCTCTTTATACCGTTAGGGAACATGACAAATGGATCTATTTTTACCAATGAAAAGAAAGAAGCAGGAACAGAGATTAAGTCAAGAATAATGTTAAAATATACAATTTCATATAAAGTTTTCTTTTCTCATTTTTTTGATAAACTGTCTTTATTCTGGGAATAGATAATTTATTCCAAATGTCATTATTTTTTCAATGAAGTGTATTAAAGTATATTATAACTTACATTGAGGTTTTCATTACAGGAGTCTCATGCAGAAATAACTTATAATAATGGGATTATATAGTACACTCTTTCTGTCCATAGTTATTTACAAAGTAAGAAAAAAATTCATCAATTTAAAATGTTTTGGAATGGTTGCATAGCAACATGCACTAATTTAAAAATCATTTATTTGAATAGAAAAGTAAGTGTTTATTTAACTGATAAATGAAAGAAAAGGAAAATTTGGTTTCTATATTGACCCAAAGAATTTATGACAACATCAACCTCAGGGCATAACCTACATTAGTAATAAGTTGTTCCACATCTGGGGTGTTATAAGGGGACTAAATGGTAATGGAAAAAATACAATAAAGATTAAATTAATAAATTGGGGCAAAGGTCATTAGACATGATGAATCATCAGAAGATATACAACTAAATTATGGTAATCTAAGTTTTAAAGGAACATCAGCATTCTTATTTTCATTCAAATATTTAAATGCCTAAAATTCCCATTTGATTTCAAAAAAGACTGGACAAATCAACCTAGGTATGAGTCAAGAGCCATGATATCCCTGCTCTCTTCATCTCCTCTCCCAAACCACCACTCTTTCATGTCATTTGGGCCTCTCCATTTCATCTAATATGCTCTTGTCTTTTTCCTGGATCTCCCAGAAGCATCCATCAGAACATCACAGTTGGCACCAATGGTTCTTGCTAGGATAAAAAAAAAAAAATCCCGAAACATGGGAAAATGTGTCCATATAAAAAAACTCTCTCTTACCCAATAGTATGTATTTTTTTTCTAAAGATTTTATTTATTTATCTTCAGAGGGGAAGGGAAGGAGAGAGGGAGAGAAATATCAATGTATGGTTGCTTCCTGTGCATTCCCTGCTGGGAACTGGCCTGCAACCCAGGCATGTGCCCTGACTGGGAATCGAACTGTGATCTCTTGGTTCACAGGCCCGCGCTTAATCCACTAAGCTACACCAGCCAGGGCCCAATAGTATGTATTTTTTCACCCCCCCCTAAAATCCATCTTCAGAATCCATTCCCAGAAGGTTCAGGTAAATATGAGTTTTGAAAGTTATACTATAAGGTTCAGTATGCATCCTACACTTGCAGTATTCATGCATCTAACAATTCACGGGTGCTTTATCAGAGGTTTGATTTCTATCACATGTTCAGCTTGATCTGTCTTTCAGCTCTCAGTAATATGGATATTTTTCCATGATGACTTGGATGCAATCCATTTTTACATTTTTCCTAGGTTGGTAATTAACCTACTCAATCATTATTTGTTTCTCTTCTTTAATATATGAGTGACACTCAGCCACAAACAGTTCCAGAGTTCTTATAATTTATAAATACTATCTCACCACACCTCTCATATGTATACAAACATAAGTGCATCCTCTTCTATCAGTGTCCCATCCTAGCTGAACATAAGTAAAATTCTTAGCAATTATAACTCTACAGTATTCCAGGTTTTTCATTACTTCATCTAATATGAAAAATAGGCTGTCATTGTGATCTGGATGACGAATGATCCAATGACCATGTTAGAGCTTGATTCCCAGAACTACTTCCAGTACTGGGTATCTTAGTCTAAGTTCTAATAGAGCAGACACTGAGCCAAAGTTTCAGGAGCAAGTGATGCATCAAGAAAATGTTCTCATGAGAGACCAGGTGGGGAGTGGGGGGAACAAAATAGGGAAAGGAAAGAAACTGAACAAGTCTATAATTTCAGGTTAGGTCTCAGAATAAGCCTGATACTGAGAGGAGCCATGGAAAATAATTCTTACCTCATGCACAGAGGTAAAGAGTTGGGTTTTACACATTCTTGCCCAGGCATGGGGTTAACATAAAACCCTAGCATTTTTACTTGTCCTTATAAGAGAATGAACATCACTTCAGAGTAAAATCTAGCACTAGATACAAGTTGCTAATTCTATACAGATAAAAAAAAAAAAAAAAAAACACTTCAAAGTTGTATTCAGCTTCCAGGTCCAGGCAGCAGACTATCCATAGATATTTGCATTTTTCTTCTTTCTATTGCTGTAACAGTAAAGGAGTACATGTGATATAAATTTATAAGGATGTAAAGGATAAGAGGAATCCCAATCAGTTAAACAGATTCTTAAAATAATTTTTTGGAACATAGCAAGCTGATATATGTTTCATAAAATATTTCCCTGAGTTGAACTCTAAATATGTAGTGGAAAAGACAACAAACAAATAAAATTTATTCTGCTTGGTGAAAGAGTGTCGATTCTTTTTTTTTTTTTTAAGATTTTATTTACGTATTTTTAGAGACAGGGAAGGAAAGAAGAGAGAGAGAGAGAGAGAGAGAGAGAGAAACATCAATGTGTGGTTGCCTCTTGCACACCTCCACCTGGGGACCTGGACTGCAACCCAGGCTTTTACCCTGGGTGGGAATTGAACCAGCAACCCTTTGTTTCACAGCCCATGCTCCACATATTGAGCTACATTAGCTAGAACCAGTGGGGATTCTTCAAGCTTAAAATTTGTAGGTAACTTTTGGGAGAATTATTAATGAAGGACATTTCATGGGAAACCTGATTCAATTAACCCCATCACCACCTGCCTAACCTACTCATAGGCAGAGGCTATTTACAAGGCTATTTGCATTTGGGGCAAAAAAAGCAAAGGGAAGGCATAGGGAAGGGGCATGAGTACAGAAGAGGAGGAAGGGAGAAGAGGTCAGGGGAGGGGAGTAGAGAAAAAAGAAAAGGAAGGCACTTTATGAAAAAAATTGAATAGTTTTTCTTATAAGAGTTATGTCTAAATGTAAGGTGGAAATGTCTAAAAAAAAGTGGGGAATATGCCTATAAGTCAATTGAATTCCAAATTTCTAAATGCATTTTCTGCAGTGTATATGTGTGTGTATACATATACATATATGTGTATATATATGTATATACATGGGATTGAATATATATATTCAAAAGAAGCCAAATCAAGTATTAAAGGGTGGAGTCACTTCAGTAATGCATTCAACTTAATGGAGCTTACTTCTAAATAATTAGGAGAAAAAGAAGGAGAAAGATAAAAAAGAGAAAGAGAAGAAAGAAGATACTTTACTGTAAATCCATAAATAGTCCATTGTGCTAAAGAGTAATTTCCCCAAGTGAGAATTTGAAGGAAGAAAATTGCTTTTCTCTCAATCATGTTAATTACTTAGTGACTTTCTGAATGTTAGCATCTTCCTTCTCTTTGTAAGTCCAATATTTAAAGAGGATGAATTTTTAACTAAAACAAATGGATCCAAACACAAATCACTTTCTTGATATGGTCATTTAAGCATGGAAACAAGAATTTTACAAAGCAGAGGGGTATAAAAGCCATTATGAAGTATCTCAAAATTTTAATTATAACCTCCTGGATGTTAATTACTGTAAACATTTGCAATAATAATTTTGATTATATGAAACTTCCATCTGAGGTGACCTAACACTTTTCTCAAGATTTTTAACAGTACCATTGTCTAAGTAGTATTGTTTAAAGCATTTTTCAATGATAGAAATGTTTTATTTCTAGCTTTCCAATTAGATACCCACATGCCACATATGGCTATTGAGCACATAAAATATGGCTATTTTGACTGAGGAGCTAAATTTTAATGAAATGTATTTTATTTTAATTATTGTGAATTTAAGCACTCACATATGACTAGTGGCTACTGTGTTGCACAAGGCAGTTTTAGAATACAGTAAAAACTAAAAATTGATGAAATAATTGAAACAATATAAAGGGAAGATAAACATTTTGTCCTTCACAGTCATTACTTTTCAAGTTATAAATTTATTGCATGTATTTTTATTGTAATAATACTTTACAAATTAAACATGTATTTGTAAGCATCTTCCAGGTTAGGCACTTTCCTCACATTATCTCTTTGATCACCACAGCAGTATGTATGAGTTATATTGCTACTTCTATTTAATATATAAGTGAATTCCAGAGTGACTAGAACTTTAGAAAGACTTTTGGAACTAGAGTAGGTAATACTATCTCATACAATATATGGCATATGGGAATTATTCAGAAAATGGTTTTGTAGATGAACAAATGCATGAATGATATAGGAACATAAAGAATTTTGCATTTGGAGAGTAAACTTGTGTCAATTTAGTTTGTATTACAGCACATAAATACACACACATCTTTTTTGAGGTATGTAACATGCTTTTTCTTTATTAAACTTATCTCCTATTATAGTGGAGAAAACAGTTACCTAAACTTAGGGCATGATAATTAACCCCTGTTACAGTCATTCTCCTTGATTATAAATAAGAATAGGGATAGAGAAATTGGAAGGTTTAGATGAAAAAAACATTATAAATTTTAAAAGCCTCAAATAACACCTAAACATAGGAAAGAATACTGGATTTTAACAACTATTACAGTATAGATTACATAAATGTAAGTATAAGATGATATAATATGGAATATTATATGCCATACATAAATAATGCATTGTAATGCAATATTTTTTTTATTAATTCAGGATTTGGAGCACAACAACATAGTTATTTGGAACATGAGCATTTTCTGCTTAGATGAAATTGCATCTCTGAATGGGACCTTGCCTTTTTGCACTAATATTATGCTGACCTTTTAACCTTTTGTTATTGAACAATAAATTTAAATCTGATTTGTAGTTTTTCATATTTCAGTATTTTTTAGCTTTGTTTTTAAGATTACCCCTTATATTAAATATATCTGTCATAGACACTCTGTTGCTGGGTAATAGCTTCTTTATTTTAAAAATGAATCATACTATATTATTTGCTCATATCTCTAACACATCTCATTTCATTTCTGATTCTGTTTTTAGTGATTTTCAAAGCTGACAATTTAGGATAATAAGTTATTTTAGTTAAAAGCCTGTTTACTCTATCTTTTGAGTCAATGTGACTGAGGATGTCACGGATGACTTTTCAATATGAAGTAAATCTAATCCCAGTGATATAGCGTGATGCGTTGCGTCTTGATGGAACTCTGCTGCTGCAGCAGTGCTCTGCATGGCTCTGTATGATCACGGATCCCTTTGTTTTGTTCCTTGGGTACTGCTAATGTTTGTGGAACAGCACTAGATGACAGTAAATTGATCTGGATTGAAATTATTTTTCACTCTTTTTCCTGCTTCTGAAAATGATGCTCACTCTTCAAAGCATCACCATGTTACCACTACTTTTTATTCACCCAGTATTCTTTTATTAATAGTATCTATATTCATATAATACAAAACTTTATTGAGAGTAGTACTAGCCATGTAAAACAATGACTACTATATATTAACCACTTAATTCACATCAGGATCTAGGTTAGGTACTTTGTTTTGTGTGTAGGTGTACATACACACACATGCAAGTAATATATATGCATGCATAAACACTGGCAGCCACTAATTTGTTCTCCATTTTGGTAATTATATTATAATAATGGTATATATATACATATTATATTATTTATACTTTCAAATTGATTCTGTAAGATAGTTTATATAGTCACTCTATTTCAGGTAATGAAACTGAATTTTAGAAGAATTGAGTCCTTAGCCCCACCTACATAGTCCACATTTGCTTTAATAACTTCCATAATTAGTAACAGTAAATGTTAAAAGAAACACTTAATGAATTATGAAATAAGATACTTATGTATTTATTAAACTAGTCTAACTTTAGTTAGATTATCTAATTAAAAAGTCATTGGAAAGTCACCGTACTTCACTCTACTTCCTTTTATGCCTTACTTTATCATACACTGTTGCATGTATGATTCAAAGTCCTGAATCCTTGACTGACACATAACAGCTAATATCATAAAAAATCTTAATCTATCCATGCCATAGCTCAAATATTCCTGAGGTATGTTTATACTGAAGTCCATTTTTGAAATAATCTAGAAAATACCTTCTTAATTTTTTACAGTAGAACCTAGAAAATAAAAAAATTCACTGATAAGATTTTCTGTCATATTATTATTATTACCATTAAACATTTTTTAAAATTTTGAGATAAATTGTAGATTTATATACAGTTGTAAAAATTTATGAGACCCCATGTACTACTCTCCTCTAAGGGTAACAATTTGCAACAATATAGTTCAATAGTAAAACCAAGACATTACAAATAATACATCAAGATATAGACCATCCTCATCATCACAAGAATCTCTCATATAACTCTATTACAGACACACCCATTCTCACATATTTTACTCCCAAAAGCCATTGGTTTATTTTCCATTTCTATAATTGTATTATTTAAACATGCTGGTATGTATATATGTGGATATGCAGTCACACTGTGTGTAATCTTTTTGAATTGGCTGTTTCAAGAAGCATAAATGTTTGATAATTTACTTAAGTTTTTCTGTGTATAAAGAAGATAATGAAAATGTATTTATCCATATTTTTACTTTTTCCCTTGTTCTTTCTTTCTTCCCTGTGTTTCAGAATTTGTATATTACATAATTTTGTTTAAAGCAATTCCTTTACTGATGGGCACCTAGGTTGCTTCCAGCACTTGGCTATTGTAAATTGTGCTGCTATGAACATTGGGGTGCATAGATTCTTTTGGATTGGTGTTTTAAATGGATGGATAAAAAAACTATGGTACATCTACACAATGGAATTCTATGCAGCTAAAGAAAGAAGGAGCTCCTGCCATTTGCGACAGCATGGATGGAAATTGAAAACATTATGCTAAGCAAAATAAGTCAAGCGGCAAAAGACAAATACCATATAATCTTACTTTTAACAGGAACCTAATCAATAAAACAAACAAACAAGCAAAATATAACCAAAGATACTGAAATTGAAAACAGGCTGATAGTGAGCAGAGGGGATAGGGGAGGGAAAAAAAAAGAAAAGAAATTCCTTTAGCCATCTTAAGGGTACACCTATTCATGGCAAATTTTCTTAATTTCCTTTCATCTAAGCATTTTTTCTGTTCCCCCTACATTGCTGAAAGATATTTTTGCTGGATATAAAATTCCAGTGAGAGTTCTTTTCTTTAAACCTTTGCTTCCATAGGCCTTCATTTTTTCTCATGAGAAATTCACTGTCATTGAAATTGTTTTTTTCTTTGTAGGTAAGGTGTGATTTCTTATTTGCTAGTTTCAAGATAATTTCTTTCTCTTTAGTTTTCAGAAGTTTGGCTATAATGTGATTATTCTCATTGAAGCTCATTTAGCTTCTTAAATCAATAAAGTTCTTTATTTTGCCTAATCTTAAAATATTTATTATTTCTTTCAGTTTTACTCAGATCACCTTCCCCTTCCAGAACTCAGATGACACAAGTATTAGGTCTTTCAGTGTAGCTCACAGCTCACCGATCCTTTTTTTTTTTTTAGTATAGCTTTTCTCTGTTTAGATTGTTTAATTTTTACTACTACCTTTTATTTCACTGATTTATTTTCCTCTGTCTTGTCAATTCTGTTATTGAATCCATCTGTTAATATTTTTAGTCACATTAGTTTTCTGTTTTAATATTCATATACTCTGTATATTTTCTGAGACTTCCTGTTTTTTAAAATATTTTATTTATTTATTTTTAGACAGAGGGGAAGAGAGAGAGAAAGAGAGGGATACAAACATCAATGTGTGGTTGCCTCTCACATGCCCCACACTGGAGATCTGGCCTGAAATCCAGGCATGTGCCATGACTGGGAATTGAACTGATGACCCTTTGGAAAAAAATAATTATTTTTTAATTTGAAGAGTACGTGTTCTGGATATTATGTTTTGAGACTATGAATCTTAATAAAACTTTGTTTTTTGCTGGCTTCCATCAGAGTACTATAGCAGGGGAAAATGTACGGACACCTAGTTACTGCCATGTTGGTATGTATATCCACATTCCCCACTTAGCCTCTGATAATGCCCAGAGGAAGAGATTCCCGTTATTGATAGATGAGTGTGAGATTTGGGGATCTTCTTTAAGGCTCTCTCTCCCTCCACCAAAACTGTAACTAGGATGTCATTGATTCTACATTTTAGCCTGAGTACTAATCTCACATTTACAACTGACTTCTATTTAAAGGCCATAGAGATATTAAATATGTCTACAAAAAAACCTCATCTAATTCTCTTCATTCCAAACATGTTTTCATCTAATGTTTCTTATTCATGAAAATATTATTAACAATTTTCGCTTCAGTTTTTAATACTTTAGATGTTTCTGGGTTTAATGTACATAAGGAGAGGAAATTTGCCCTAATACTCTTCCACTGTCATGGACATATTTCTGCTTGTCTTGGCCAGTGTGGCTTAGTTGGTTGGACATCGTCCTGCAAACCAAAAAGTTGCTATGTCTAAGTTGTGGGTTTGGCCCCAAGTCAGGGTGCACATGAAAGGCAACCGATTGCAGTTTCTCTCTCATATTGTTTTTCTCCCTCTCTTTCACATTTACTTTCCCTCTCTCCAAAAAAAAAGAAAATATTTTGTTTAAATATTTTGGTATCTTTTTCATTAAAATCTTCCATTTATAGAACTATCTCTAATTAATTAAAGTTTTATCTTTACTGTTTATACAGGTAGTTTGAGGTTTATCTTTTCAAGTTTGTTTTTATTAATGCAAAAAGCTTATTAAAGTAAGCTTATATGGAATTCAGTATTTATACCTTGCTTCCCTATATTTGTATTATATCATAAGCTTTGTTTTTCTACAAAACCTTTGTTTTTTTCCATAGGTCCAATGGGTGAGGTCTCCAGGAAGGTTAAAATGATGTCTATTGGTTGTAGGGAGAGACTCCAGAAAAAGCCAGATACTAGGGAAATGCAGAGGGCTTCTGCATTCCAAAAACTTCCTAGTCATGCCTTAGGGTGAGCCTTTTGAAAAGATGCTCACCCATCCCAGCCTGAGCACTGGCCAGTCTACAGATGATCATCAGGTGGTCACCCATCTTCTTGATGAGTTTCACCTACTCATCCAAGAAATGGTTCTCCAGGAAGTCACACTGATGAGGGTCTGTGCAGCTAGAACCCAGAGCAAAAGGGCTTGGTTGGTTCAGGTTCTTCCCCAAGGCCAAGGTGGCTTCCATGCCATGCTTCTTCTCAGCCAACTCTTGGAAGAAGTGGCTCACATCCTGCTTAGTCCCATCATCACAGTTAAAATATAAGCCCAGGGAGAGGTCAGTATAGGAGACTTGCAGATGCAGGTTGGCCAGGAAGTTGATGGCAGCCTCCACCTTGGTGTAATAATTCTGACGAGTTTTGGAGCTCATGGCTGTTTGGCAATGAAGAGTCAAGATAAAAAAATGGTGTTGGCTGGTCTCTGAGGCTGAGGATAGCTGAGGTGGTTCTGAAGGGCACATGACTAGAAGAGAGGTTGGAGGGTGGTTGGAAAGCAGGGGAGTCCCTGGGTTTGTTCCATCCAAACCCTGTTAAAGCAAAAGACAGATCCCAGGACTGCCAAGGACACTGTATATCATATACTTTTAAAATTATTCACTTAAAATTGTTATTTATTGACACTTCTGTGTTAGAACTATTTGACAGTCAACTACCACTAAAAGCTTTGAAAAACAATCCAAATTAGTTTCCTCCATTTTCCAGCTGTACTTTAAATTCTGATTTAAGCAATTCAATTCAAAGTGATAGTAAAGAAAGCTTTATTCCTCATGATTACATTGCAGGGTGGGAAATTCTTCCAGTATAAAAAACAAGAAGACATGAAAATAATTTAGGGTGTCATGGAGTTGTCACATGAGCTGTTCAATTAAACACTCTATTCTGCCTCTGGCTGGTGTGTATGGAGTATGTGACTGTGCCTCTCAAGTTCTTGACAGAGATCCTGATATTCACAAGTACTATAACCCAATCAAGGCAATGTTCACTTCTCCCAACTGTCAACATCCTGAAATTATCAGACATACAGTCCCAGTTTAGCAAGTCTTCAAGATATCTGTCAATGTAAATCATTTGCTAGGACACTGGATCTAAGCAATTTGTGACTCTTGTCTACTAATTTTCAATCAGCATTTATCTTCTCCTTTTTATAAATTTCTCCACCTGTGGCCATTGTTCTAAAATTAAATGTAGAACATTTTGTGAAAAAGATCACAAATATATTTCAGATGACCTAGCTTTCATAAATGCTTCCTGTCATTTACTGATGCCAGCCACTTTTACAGCTACATGCCTCATTTGGCCTTAATATGATATATTTCACAGAAGACAATGAAACACTCAAACAGCTGCTGTGTAGCTTTGTTAAATGATCTAATTGCAAGCAAGCTACCCCCGAAAGCCCTGCAGTCATGAATGGAAGCTCAATACCAAATATATTGTATTGATAAATAGCAGTTAAAAATATAGGAGAAGATAAAAAAATATCAAGGAAACACTCCACCACCATCTCACTGTCACTTGTGCACACGGGCAAACACACCACTCACACACAGGCTTTCAACTGTATCATTTTTCGATTCCACACCATATAATTCATATGGCTTGTTGTTAAAGAATCTTTACCTGTCAATAGTTTTAAAAGTATTCTAGGATAACCATTATTGGAAATAAATTATCTGATTCCACGTTTATAAGACCAGAATAAAAAAATTTTTCCAGCATATTAAACATGGTCAAAATTTTTTTTTAACATCTTCCCATTCAGAGTGTAACTATTTCCATTACTTCAATCTGGGCTGACATTGTGCTTTGACCAAAAAAATTTGGTGGAAGTAATAAGTGAGTTATAAAGTATGGCCTCAAGAGATTTTGCATCTTTTATCTTTAATCTCTTAGAAAGCTGATTTAAATGTCATATAAGGAGGTTGCAAGAAGGAGCAGAGGAGGTGGATCATCCTCAAATCTCCCAGAATCAACTTAAAATAAAACTAAATTGAGACATTCTCCCTGAACTACCAACCAAAGACTATCTGAATAGGAGACTTTGAACCAAGGACAGGCAGAAACCACCTCAAGATTCGTAAGGAGGGAGTGGTGACGAAAGGGGCTGGCTCCACTCCCACAGGTGGTGGGTCTAGGTAACAGAGACATATCTTGGCTGCAATAGGTTTCTCCTGATAGGAGTAGAGGCTAGAACCCAGACTGGGTTCCCAAGCACGGAGCTCCAGAGCTGGGATAAACCACCCATGTAGCTAGCTAGCATCCAGTGGTGAAAGGCACTGGGTTTCTAGCCTCAAGGGAGAGATGGTGCCCAGAGGAGGCAAAGCCACTCTTCTTAAGAGGCCAAAGCACAAGAGTTTCATTCTCAGCCACTCACCCCAGGCTTTGGCAAAGGGAGGGCAGCATGGACTGGAGTCGCCTGAGGAGAGTCTGCAGGGGAGGGCATTGGGAAGATACATGGAAGAGCTGCTGCCAGGATCCCTGTGCTTAGTCATATCCCCCACATAGCATAGCAACCATTTTTCTTAGAGAAGCAAGCCCTTCCCAGTGAATTAGCTTGGTGAAAGTAAATACCCTCACTCTGGAATCCCACTCACCACACCTTTCATCTCAAACCCTACTGAGGATCCAGCAGTACAGGCATATTTAGGGGGTATCAGAGACCAGCTTTAGGGTGTGGCCATTCTCCACACTTTCCTGGGCACCAGACTGGTGCTTTCCCCTCACTAAGGAGCCACTAGAAACACCAGATAGAAATACCCTCTGGGTTTCTTGCAGACCTAACTCAGGGCTCCAGAGTCCCCACACACCTGAATACTGGGGGCTCTTCCCTGCCAATCTCAGAAAAATAATCCAAGACAGAGTCAGATGTGTAGTTCTGGGGCAGGGAAACACAAATAACACCTGGAAGCAAATGAAAATGAACACACAACCCAAAATCTATGGGACAGAGCAAAAGCACTTTTGAGAAGAAACTTCATGGCATTACAGGAGTACCTCAGGAAGCAAGAAAAATCTCAAATAAACAATCTAACCCTACACATTAAAAAAAAACCCTAGAATAACAACAACAAACAAAGCCCAGAGCAATTGGAAGGAAAGGAATAATCAAAATCAGAGTGGAAATAAATAACATAGACACACACAAAACATAAAATTCAAAAGATCAATGAAACCAGGAGCTGGTTCTTTGAAAAGATAAACAAAATTGACAAACCTTTAACCAGATTCATCAAGAAAAAAAGAGAGAGGACCAAAATAAACAAAATCAGAAATGAAAGAGGAGAAATAACAACTAATAACACAGAAAAACAATAGAAAGAGGCTGATATTGCCTACTGTAGAGGAAGAAAGCAATGTGAAGGGGCACAGTTAACAACCAGCACATATGTATCAGAAAAGAGTGAAGCCTTCTTGGACAGCAGATCATCTTGGCCAGCAGACAAATTCAACCACATGAATGAAGGCAAACAAAACAGTAAATGAACCATCCAGCCAACACATAGAATCAGGAGAGAAAAACAGACCATTGTGGTATTAAGCTACAACCCTTTAAGGTGCTTAACTGTGTAGCAATAATTAGGTAATACAAACACAGACATTAAAACACAATATGGGAGATGATGCTTTGCTAATTTTTGAAGAATTCATGCCTTACTTACTATCAAACTATGAATGGATTTGAGGTAAAAGTTCTTACTTGTATTCTCTATTCCTGAATACATTTGAGATCATCAATTATTTGGTTCAGTGTTATGCATAAATATCTGATATAGCATTTATGACTTTACTAAAATTATATTCTAGGCTATATTATATTTTCACTTCTAGGCTATAAAGAATAATACTGCTATGAGCATTCATGTACAAGTTTTATATACAGTTATATTTTCATTTCTCTTGAGTACACACCTGGGAGTGGAGATGCTGAGCTATATGGCAACTCTGTGACCTTTTAAGGAACAACCCAACTGTTTGACATAGAGGCTACCCCATTCTGTATTCCCACCAACAGTGCACCAGGATTCCAATTCTTCCATTCTTTGTCAACACTTGTTACTGTCTGTCTTTTTTATTATAGTTGTTCAGGTGGGTGTCAAGTAGTACACTGTGGTTTTGATTTACACTTTTCTAATGGCAAATGATGTTAACATCTTTTAATGTGCTTATTGGACATTTGCATATCTCCTCTGCAAAAATGTCATTAAAATATTTCGACCATTTTTCAGCTGGATTATTTCTCTTTATAATTGAGTTGTAAGAAGTCTTTATATATTCTGGTTACAAGTCTCTTTACATATATGATTTGCAAATGTGTTCTCCCATTCTGTAAACTGTCCTTTCACTTCTTGACCATAAAAGCACACAAGTTTCTAATATTGATGAAGTCCAACTTATCAGTCTTCTCTTTGATCTTTGTGTTGTAGAAGTCATATGTGAAAATCATTTACTATCGAAAGTCATGAAGATTTACTCCTATGTTTTCTTCTAAGAGTTTTATGGTTTTAATTCTTACATTTAGATCTATGATCCACTTGAAGTTAATTTTTGTGTATGGTACAAAGTAGATAGGGTCCACATTCATCCTTTTGCATGTGATTATACAGTTGTTCCAAACCAATTGTTGAAAAGATAATTATTTCCCCATTGAACTGTCTTGACACTCTTGTCAATAATCAATTGATCATAAATGAAAGGATTTATTTCTTGACTCTAAATTATGTTGGATTGATCTACTCATATATGTCTCTCTTTGTGTGAGACACTGTTTCATTACTACAACTTAGTAATAAATTTTGAAATTCGGAAGTGTGAATCCTCCAACTTTACTTTTCAATATTGTTTTCAGTATTCTGGACCCCTTCCCCTTCCACATGAATTTTAAGATCAGCTTATCGTTTTCTGCAGAAAAGCCAGTTAAGATTCTGATACAGATTGTACTGAATATGCAGATCAACTTGACAATGTCATTTTGACAATATTAATTCTTCTAACTCATGAACATAGATGACTTTCCATTTATTACAGCTTCTATATTACTTTTTAAAGGCATACTATAGTTTTTAGGGTACAACATTTGTACTTCTACTGTGAAATTTATTCCTAAGTATTTTATTCTTTTTGATGCTATCATAAATGTAATTATTTTCTTAACTATTTTTGGCTTGTTTACTGCTAAAATATAAGTGTGTGTGGACACAACTAGGCTCATGTGTGTGTGTTTAAGCTAGGAAAGTGCATGCCACAGTCTTAGCAATGTTCTGATCATTAGCGATGGCTGGTTGTGGGCAATTTTTTTCTCTTTGCCCATTTTGTTTTTAAGTTTTTTCTATAATAAATGTGTACAATTTAAAAAAATAAAATTATATTCTAAACTCTTGCGATGTAAGAGAGAATATAGGATTCAAAAACTGAAAACTTTGATCATGGTATAATCCTGCCAGTTATGAACCTATAAAGATAATGACTGTCATGCATTTTTCAGTTGTTTGTTAACTGGTGAGATAATGTATGAAAATATGTTTTGGAAATGTTCTTAAAATATCTCATAGAGAATATGAAATAAATAAATATAAATGCATATAGATGCAGAAGTATAGAAATAGATGTACTTTTTTTTTTAGTTTGGGATGACGATATTATAATTGGTTACTAATATTAAGTTCCTTTCTTCCTTTCTGAAAATAATAGAAGTCTCACTTCACTGGCACCTTAAAATAAGATATGACCATATCCTTTATTCTACTTAATGAAATAAGAGCGCTTACTGCTTCCAGTTGGAAACATTAAAGAGAAACTACGGTTTTGCCATGTTTTTTTTTCTTGTCTTCCAGAAACTTTTCAGTTTCCATGTCTTAGTCTCTGAGCATATGAAGTTAAATTCCTTTTTGGCCAGCATTAGAAATATAAATGAGCAAAAAATAAACCTTGTTGCTTTAGGCCTATAGATTTTGGAGTTATATTCAGTGACTAGGTTAACTACCTAGCCTAGTGTCACTGATACACTGTGGTAAGGTATACAAATTTGCATCACTGTATATAACATAATATGTTCAGAGGGACCACTTAAATGTGGTTTGGATCCAACCTTGATATTGTGATAAAATATTAGCACTTATTTCAACTTGGAAACATACCACATAGCCAAATAGATCATAATACTTGAGTTATACAACTCAATGTTTCCTTGCATTTCACTGCAAAGAAAATTATTTTAGTATACTTCATAGTACTTTATATATAACATGACATTCGACTAGCATTATAAATTCCATTTTTACCTTATTACATAATAAGTCACAGATTGTACTTCATAATTAGCTATATCAACAAGAAAATGACCAATAAGTTCAACTAAATTTAGAATCATTCCAGTATTTGTACTTAAATAAAGTCTTCTGATCTTCAAAGATGTAAATTTATTTTTGTACAAAATGGCAACATCTAAAGATATTCTGCCATTTTTATTTGTTATTGACCTTAGAAAGGCATAATTTACTAAAATATCAGTTTAAATATGTTTTTAAAAATAATTCTAATTTATGAAAGTATCAAAATAAAAATTAGAAATTTTCATCAGGGATTATGTTTAATTCCTCCAATCTTTGAAAACTTATTATTATATTTTTATTTTTTCATTTCAATAATGATTTCATTTATTTTCTGTTATTCCATATTAGTGACTGGCATAGAGATTTTCTATAGTAAAATTCTATAATCTACATTAGATTACTCCCAAATTTTTATCTATATCTTCACCTAAACATATCTAGTCATAGTGAATTTCAATTTTTAAAATTTATTTTTATTGTTTATACTATCACAGAAGTCCCCATTCCCCCCTCCCCTTTGCATGCTTCTGCCCTGGTTTTGTTCCCCCCTTCCCTTTGGCCATCACCACGTATCTGTCTATAGGTTATGCATATATATTCTTTGGCTAATCCCTTCACCTTCTTTCATCCAGTTCCAACCCATTCCCATCTACAGCTATCAAGTCTGTTCCATGTATCCATGCTTCTATTTCTATTTTGTTTGTAATTTTATATTGTTCATTAGATTCCACGCACAAGTGAGATCATATATTATTTGTCTTTCACTGACTGGCTTACTTCACTTAGTATAATAATCTCCAGGTCCATCCATGCTCTCACTGAAAGTAGGAGATGCTTCCTCTTTTCCGCTGTGTAATATTCCATTGTGTCAATCTACCACAGCTTTTAAATCCATTCATCTACTGATGGATGCTTGGACTATTTCCAGATCATGACTATTGTGTATAATACTGCTATGAAAATAAAAGTACATATACTCTTTTGAATTGGTGTTTCAGGATTCTCAGAATACGTGTATTCCTAGAAAAGGGATTGTTGGGTCAAAATGCTGTTCTATTTTTAACTTTGAAAAGAGTTTTCTAATCTGTTTTCCACATTGGCTGCACCGGTCTGTATTCCCCCTTTTCTTTGCGTCCTCTCCAGCACTTGTTGTTTTGTTAATTTATTGCTGATAGTCACTCTGGTAGGTGTGAGATGATATTTCATTGTGGTTTCAATTTTCAATCATCTCTGATGATTAGTGACACAGAACATTTTTATATATATTTATTGTCCATTTGTATGTCCTTTGCCCATTTTTTAATTCTATTATTTCTTGGCATTGAGTTGTATAAACTATTTTGAATTGAAACTATTCAATACTATTTATTATTGCTGAAAAGAAAATGTGGGAAAGAAAATAAACACAAAGATTTCTTTAAATAAATAAATCAACTCAATGCTAGACATTTTTTTCTAAATATTTTTTTGAAAATTTTTGGTTATTATGTGAGAAAGATTTTCTAAAATTGACTCCTTTTCCTCGAGTGGGTCCATGTTTTATTAAAATAATTTAGTTTTATTGGAAAAAAATAAAAAATACAATTCATGGAACAAGATTATTAAAATTTATTTTATTTCAAATGGAACCTTCCTACTTTCTTAAACTGATATTCACCAGCGTCTGATTTCTAATATTATTTTCTTTACTTTTCCCCTTACACTGTGAAGAACAACTTTAACTTGTCAATATTAGAAACTGAAGACTCCATAATTTTCAGCGACTGAAATACTGTGATTTTCTAGCCAAATGTTTAACTTCCATAATTTTAAATAATTTCTGCACACATTTACCTAAATATTATACCACTTGCATTTTCGTTTCTCACTTTTCTAAAAAAGTTAGTGTATATTTCAGACATGTTTTAAATTAATGTAATATTTAACTGGACTAAATACATAATAAACATAACTAATTTATATTGAACTTAATATAAATTGTAATCTTTAATAATCAAACAGGTGTACATAAAATTAGTTTACATATGTATTTTTAAAAGAATAAATACACACAAAAATTACACTTCAGGCTTTCATACAAGTTTTGTAGAAGCAAGTTACAGTGAACTATACTTTAAATTGTTATTGCAATATAATGCTTTCTTTAATATTTTCTGTTTAGTTATTATTGATATAAAAGAAAGCTATTGAATTTTGTAAAATAGACTTATATTGGCATCTATGTTGAACTTTTTTGTGAGTTTTAATATTATGAGATTATTGCTTATATCATAGCATCATCTAGAAAAATCTTGTAATAATTATACTTATGACTTTTTAAAAATTTTTAATTCATTTATTCTTAGAGAAGGGAAGTGGGGAAGGAAAGAAGGGAAACATCAATGTGTTGTTTTCTGTAACACGGTCCCTACTGGGGGCTGGCCAACAACCCAGGCATGTGACCTAGACTGGGAATCTGAACCAGTGACCCTTTGGTTCACAGGCTGACTCTCAATCCACTGAGCCACACCAGCTAAGTCTAATTATACTTATGATTTTTAATTGTTTTATGATTTCCAGATTTTCCAATATTATGTTAAACAATATTGGTTATATTTCTATATTCTTCTTAAAAAACACTAACTGTTCATCCAGTTGATATTAAATGTGAATTAAGACAATAATTAGATGTATAATTGAAGTATTTACAGGTGTTTAGGGCATGTGGCTAGGCTTCTATAATGTAATACATATTAGATTTCTCCAATAGATATAAACATTTAGTATTTCTTAATAAGAATATTCAGTAACAAATAAAAGTCAGCAGAAACTATTTGGAAACCCCAATTGCTTCTTTTCTAGCATTTTAAGATTCTCACTCACCCAGGACTCTATAAAATCATTTATTTCTAATGTTAAATACCTTTGATAGTGGCAGATTTCCATTAAAATTATATCTATGTTTTGTCATCTTGTACATTAGGTAGCTGGTTTGGGGTTTCCCTCCAGGAATAATTCATTATTAGAATGTGGAAACACTTAGGTCTTTCTGGGGTAATCCAAAGACTCTACTATTATTGGATCAGCACTATTAAGGACTCCACTACATCTGTCCTTATTCTGGTACCTTCTTGAACGGTTGAGTTATTATGAATAGATCTGATTTATCCTTGAAAAATGACTGCTGCAAAATCTCTAAAATAGCCAATACTTACCACTGGTTTGCCCCTTAAAGATTATAGCAATGTTTCACTTATCTAATGCCTCTTAAGATGCCAAACAAATCCTAGTGTCTTAAACAGAAAGATATGTTTATTTTAAAGTATATTTTATTGATTATGCTATTACAGTTGTCTCAATTTTTATCCCCATTGCCCCCCTCTGCCCAGTACCACCATTCCCTCCAGCAATCCCCTCATTAGTTCAAGCCCATGGATTGTGCTTATAAGTTCTTTGACTTCCCCATTTCCTATACTACTTTTAATATATATATATTTTAATATAATAAAGACCATACATGACAAATCCACTGCCAGCATCATATGCAACAGACAAAAACTTATTGTTCCCCTTAAGATTGGGAACAACACATAGATGTCTATTTTCACCTTTTTTAATCAACTGGGACTTGACTAATCAACTACCTCTTTTAACAGTACTGGAAGTCCTAGCTAGAGCGATAAGACAAGAAGGAAGAAGAGGCACCCAATTTGGAAAAAAAGTAGTGAAACTGTCTTTATTTACAGATGATATGATATGGTAAAGAGGGAACCTCAAAGATTCTACCAAGAAACTACTAGATCTAGCAGAATACAAAATTAATATGTAGAATTCAGTTACATATTTATATGCCAATAATGAACCAACAGAAAGGGAAAATAAGAAAACAATCCCATTCACAATTGCTTCAAAAAAGAATAAAATATCTAGGTATAAATGTAACCAAGGATGTAAAATCCTGTACTTGGAAAATTATAAGAAATTGAACAAAGAAATTGAAGATGATACAAATAAGTCAAAGCACATACCATTTTCATAGATAAGAAAAATTAACATCATTAAAATGCCCATACTACACAAAGCCAACCTTAGATTCAACACAATTCCTATCAAGATTCCAATGGCATATTTTGCAGAACTGGAACAAATATTTTCAAAAATTTATATGGAACTACAAAAGGCCCCACATAGAAACAGTAATCCTGAAAAAGAACAGTGTTGGAAGAATCACACTACCTCATATCAAACCCTACTTACTATAAGGCCATAGTAACCAAAACTGCGTGGTACTGGCACAAAAACATACATAGATTAATGGAATAGAATAAAGAGCTCAGAAATAAACCTACAACCTTATAGTCAATTAATATTTGACAGAGGAAGCAAGCACATATAAGGGCTAGAGATAGTTTATTCAGTAAGTGGTGTTGGCAAAATAGGACAGATACATGCAGAAAAAAATAGATCACCTACTTACACCATACATAAGATTAAAGCAAAATGAATTAAAAATTTAAATATGAGACCCTAAACCATACAAATCCTAGAAGAAAACATAGGCAGCAATATCTTGGAATTGCTCATAGCAATATTTTGTCAGATGTATCTTCCCTGGCAAGGGAAACAAAAGAAAAACTGAACAAATGGGACTATATCTAACTAAAGTGTTTTTGCACAGTTAAGAAAACATCAACAAAATAAAAAGAGAACCCACCTAATGGGAGAACATATTCTCCAATATATCTGATACAGGGTTAATATCCACAATTTATAAATAACTTATAAAACTCAACAACAAACAAATGAACAAACAAACAAAAAAACCCAAGTTAAAAATGAGCAATGTACCCGAGGAGCTAAATAGACACTTCCTCAAAGAGGGCATACAGTTGGCCTATACGCATATGAAAAGATGCTCAATGTCACTAATCGTTAGAGAAAGGCAAATTAAAACCACAATGAAATATCATCTCACACCTGCCAAAGTGGCTATTACCAATAAATCAACAAACAACAACTCCTGGCTTGGCTGTAGAGAATGGGGAACCCTTTTGTGCTGTTGGTGGGAATACAGATTGATGTAACTACTGTGGAAGACAGTACAGAGATACCTGAAAAAATTAAAAAGGGTTGTGCCTTTTGACCTAGCTATCCCACTTCTAGGAATATATATGAAAGGACCCAAAACATTAATTCAAAAGAACCTAAACAGCCCTGTGTTCACTGAAGCATTATTCACAGTCACCAAGAAATGGAAGCAGCCCAAATGTTTGTCAGTAGATAGGTGAGTAAACCACTATAGGACATGTACACAGTGGAATACTACTCGGCCTTAAAAAAGAAGACAATTTTACTCTTTGCAGCTGTAGGGATAGACATAGAGAACATTATGCTAACTGAAATAAGACAATCAGGGAAAGACAAATATCATGATTTCACTCACATGTGGAATCTAATGAACACACTGAACTAACAAGCTAAACAGAAACAGACTCAAAGAGAACAGGATGACAGCTAAAGGGCCTGGGGGAGCTTAGTGGGTGGAGGGATTGAGCAAAAAGAATAAAGGACTCATGGACATGAATAAGAATGTGGTGATTGCAGGGGTAGGAAGGAAGTGTAAAGGGACTAAACTGTAATGTAAAAAAATACAATTAAAAAATTGAACAAAATAATATTGTGCTTATTTTGTGAGTCAATTCATTAGATAGCTGCAAGTGCATGTGCTGGTTATTCATGTATGCAATTCACTCCATCTAATGTCAAATATGAGTATGTTAGACTAAATGGCAAATCTGAATTATAAAAATGAGAGAAAATACAAACCTCACATTTGTGTTTTAACATAATTCATTAATCATACAATTTTGTTGATTTTATTAAACTTTTAATTGCTGCTAGTCACATTAATGATCAGTGATAGAAGGGATTTAGATAGCTTTTGATTCATTTTGCAGTATTTAATATTCTCTTTACTCATAACTGTTGGCTAACATCAGACAATCTTATAAATAATTATTTTTAATTATTGTTGCATTAAAATAGCTAAATCATTCTGTTGTATATTTGTAAAAATAATAAAATTTATGAGAGTGAGTGACAAGTTATTTTGATGATCTCTTTTTATGAAGTGTTCTGGGTTTCTAAATCTGTCCCAAGCAATGAAATTCATGATATGAATGAATATTGCCAGAATTAAGCATTTAAATAAATAAAATTACTTATACTCTTTAAATTCATATACACAAATGTAAAAATGCATGTATTGTGTGTATGTGTGAAGGAGAACCATGGATCAGTTCTACCTTGGAAGTATTCAATATTAGTGTTAAGCTGATTTCTTCTTTTTTTTTTTTGGTCATTTGCAACTATGTTTCTGCTCTGTCCATTGAAGATAAAAGCTAATTAGATTTTTTCATTTGCATTTTATTGGAACACATCCTATAATTGCATATACTAAGCCACTGACTATATCAACTGTAATCTGTACTAATTATGTTTTCCTGTCCCCCCAAAATGTTTATCTATGTTTTATATTATTTATTTTGAATCTTTTTCCTTGTACACTCATCATTAGTAGCAAGACCTATCCCCAAAGATTCACTAAATGTCTTCCACCACCAAGGAAATATGATATTTTAATAAAATATCTCTAAAACCTAGGTGAAATGCTTGAATGGAATAAAATATATATATAGCAGATGAAAGAAAAAATACATGGAAAGAATGTCAAACCATGTTGTAAATTCATCTTTCCTTTCACACTATTTTCTTCTTTTCACATAAGAGAAAAGTTAGATCTTTATATTAGCATGGCAGTTTCTCCCTTTTCAGTAGAATAAATGTCTTAATGTCCAGGATATCATTCATTCATTCATTCATTCATTCAACTGGTCATCCCTTCACTCTAAAAAATATTGTGTTCCTATTATATGTTAGGCATTGTATGATACATATGTGTCTTAATTCAATCTGCTATAACAAAATTACCATAAAATGGGCGACTGAAACACAAGCAGTGTTTAGAACTGTGTGTTATTTCTCACAGTTCTATAGGCCAGTTGTCAGGATTCTTGGTGAGTGCCTTTTTTCTGGTTTACATATGGCCACCTTCTTGCTGTATCTTTACATGGTAGATAGATGTCATAACTCTTTATCCCCTTATAAGAGAACTAATACAATGATGGAAGCTCCATCCCTATGATCTCATCCAAATGCAGTTACCTCTCAAAATTATAACCTCTAGATACTGTCACACTAAAAATTAGGGCTTCAGTATATGAATCAGGATGGGGGAAAACAATATTCAGTCCATAGCAACATATAAGGAAAAATCAAGAGCCTACCCTTACAAAATTTACAGATTATAAAGAATGATAAAATCATTTATCAAATAACCTCATGTGTGTATGCACACCCATGTGAAACTACAACTATGATAATTGTACAAAAAAGAAGAATTTTTAATGCTCTGGAAACAGATTTAGAAAGACTTGACATTTTTAGATGTTCATTAAAGAGATCAATCTAAAAGTTTAGATTTAAACCAAAGATAGTTATCTAAGAAAGGAATGTATATGGTGGGGGGGGAGGATCTTTTCATGGCAGGAGATTCACTCTGAGAAAGACTTATGTGGAGGAAGATGAGGAGCATTATTATAGGAGCTGAAGAAAGATTACTGAGTTTAAAACAAATAAATAAATACAAATAAAGAAAGAAAGCAAATGAGTTGAAGGAGTAAGCAGGGATCAATTTGTGCAGACCCATTTGGAACATCTTAAGGGCTCAGAGCAATGAGAAGTCATTCAAGTGATTTAAGTTGTTCATGGGGATGGAATATTAGGTGGGAAATGATCAAATTTATTTTTAAATGCATATAATTTTAACATGATATGTGGACATAAGTACATGGAAATAAGTTCTCAATAGGACTTTCATTTTAGTAGAAAGTAAATGATAATCAATCAATCAATAACATAGCAATAAAATTAGGAAATTACTGCTATGGGAAAGGACAAAGACAGAGGAGAGAGGGTGATGATGAAGGGAAGGCCATTGTTAGGTAGGACGTTTATGGGAGCCCTCTCTGATGAGATACCATTTGAGCACAAAGATACATAAAGCTGATATAGTTTAAAGGGGAGTGTCAGAAGATACATATGTGCACAATAAAAAAGTATGGTATAGTCTATAGCAAACAATGTAGAAGACAAAATATTTTAAAGTTGCATATATTGGTTTATAAAATGTATTGTGGTGAATTAATTAACAGATTTACTTTAGCATCAGCTAAATGGTAACAATTCATTTTAACCACATCAGAGATGACATTTGTATAAAAATTACACCAGATCTACCTAAAGGTCTATAAAAATAACCAAAAAAATGAACAATAAAGCCAAAAGCATTGGGAGGCAAGATAGTATATTATTAAGAGTGTGAGCTGATTGTGACAGACAAGTTTATTGTCAGTAAAGACAATTTTTAGTTGTGGGACATTTGACAAATTACTTAAACTCTTGGTCTCAATTTCCTCACAATGAATCGATGCGAAGAATATTTCTGAGGTGAATTATATGATCTTCAGCAGTTCAGACTTTGCTAGTCTTACTATCATCATAGTTCCATGAAAAATAGTTAAATAATCTTTTATCCCAAATGCTTTGGGGCTACATATATTTCAGAATTCAATTTTATTTTGCTATATTTCCCAAAGTTAGGTGTATAAAATATCCCAGCATGGTCCGCAGCAGCAAATATACCTCTTTATCTTATAGCGAAATGGATGGATTTTCAAAGCAGACTATAAGTTTTCCAATGTCAATTCAGTTTTCCTATCTAGAAAGTTGTGGGGAAAATGTAAACTTTAGGAACATTTTGTATTTCAACATCATGTTTAAGAAGTTATGTATCTGTAGTAAGACTCACATAGACTTTCATTCTAGGAAATAGCAGAAATCAACTGAGGTAATGTATATAAAAGCACATTGAAAGTTTTAAAGAGCCAATCAAATCCAAATTAATTGTGGGATGAAATGGGCTTTCAATTAGAACTTTGTTAGCCAAGAAAGCTACTCTAAGATCACTATAAACCATTTTAATAATTTCTCCATAAATAATTGTCCTTATTCACAAATGCAGGCTAATGCTAAATAAATGAGTATTCTTTCCCTTAGGACATACATTCCAAAAGGATCAGATTCCATAGTACAATTTAAGGTATAATTCTATAGAATAATCCATACACATTCTATTCATGCATTTTTCTACACTCTAGAAAAAATGTTTAACATCACATGAACATTTAGTCTCTATTTTTTTTTGTCTTCATAAGCAGTGACAATAAGCAATGACTAGTTCTTGTTTCTTCAGATTTCTTAGTATATTATTATGACCAGCTAGAAGCTGGTCATGGTTGGAACCTAATATCACAGCTTCCTCTTTTCACTCTTTCAGTTCACTGTATTTTTCTGTCCTGAATACTGGAACTTCTAAATAATGATTTTAGTCCTTGGGCTACAAAAGTGTTGATAGAGGAAAAGTTTTCTCCCTATTATAGAATTCTATGCCACATAAACACAAGTTTCTTGGGAACTACTACTACCACATTTCGTTACCTGTATGGTTGATTAAATCTGTATCTCCACAGGTAGTATGTCTTATTTTCAACTTAAAAAAATAATTCCACAGAGGCCTTTGACCTATAATATACTGATTTTTATAATGGGTTTATATAGAATCAATCAGGCTGCACCAAAGCTAAAATATAAGACAGTATTCATTATATGACATTGCCTAAGCCCAGCAGGCATGATAAGTAAAACACAGCTGATTGATTTTCTGACATTTAAAGCATTTTGTATGTAAAGTACACATGTTCTACAATGTCATGTATTTAACACTAAAACAGAATTTCAAAGTGTAATGAAATTGAGCACTGTTAGTTTGCTTTTTGTAAAGTTATGAATTTTTTCTTCTCCTTCTTATGTGTGCACATGTATACATGTAGATGCCTTAAGTAACAAACCCATCTCTCCTTTTTTTACCTTTGAGTTATTTTATTTATCTAATAAATATACTCACAAACAAGCTCCTGTGGTACAGCATAAAGGGGCATCTACCTCCCTGTCCAGATCAACCAAGTCACCTGTCACCTTAGTCAGATTCTCTTCTTATAGCATCTCTTAATTTGCGGACTCCCTCAAATTAACCACTGTTAAATATTTGAATATATGAGTTTTCAGAAGAAAATTAAATGTTCCTGCCATATGAAAGAGCATCATGCCCTTTCCATATAATGTCAGCTAATGATGATAAAGCTCTAACAAAATGTTATTTCAAACATTTTGATAGTTGATGTAATTGATGATAATCAACAATGGAAATGGAAGTGTATGAGTGAAATGTTTCCCTGACACTTTCATCTCTCAAATTGTGACATATCAGATATATTTTTTCTTTTGCAATTTTGTGTATAGAGCCAAGTCTAACTCTTTAATCCTCACTCAAGGACATTTTTTTTCCATTGCTTTGAGAGGAGAGAGAGAGAGAAAGATAGAGAGAGAGAGAGAGAGAGAAACATCGATGGGAGATAGAAGCATGGATTGGATGTCTCCTGTATGTGCCTTGACCGGGAATCATCTGTGTCAGGATTAGAGGTTGCTTGCGCCCAGACCTGGGATTGAACCCCCAATTTAGGTATGTGCTATGACTGGGAATCAACCTTGCAACCTTTCGGTTAAGGGACAATGCTCCCACCAACTGAGTTACACTGGCCAGGGCCCAACTATAATTCTTAATTATATTTTAAGGGCAAGAATTAACTGTTCAAAATATTAATTTTTAAAAAGATTTTAGTTATTTATTTTTAGAGAGAGGGGAAGAGAGGGAAAAGGGAGGGAGGGAAACATCAATGTGTGGTTGCCTCTCCTGTGCCGCCTACTGGGGACCGTGGCCCGCAACTCCGGCATGTGCCCTGGCTGGGAATTGAACCTGCGACCCTTTGGTTCACAGGCCGGCACTGAGAACCAAATTCACTGAGGCACACCAGCCAGGGAAAAATATTAAATTTTATGTAGCCATTTTTGTCCAATCATATAATTCAATTATTGATTTTTATTATACTATAGAATAATCCTTAAGTATTTTTCTCATGTTCCTTCAAAGTTCTATAAGATGTGTAATAATTTGAAAAGTTAAATACATCCCTAACTTCTTGCCTTTGCAAAGGTGGTCATTTAAATCTAATATTTGATAGTATTTTTAAAAGAAAGTTATAAGTTCTTGCATTCACTTTCTTCTTGTCACCCTCATGCCTTTACTGAAACAAAATTTAAGCCCCTGTTTGTTACAGGCTACAATTGTATGTTGAATTCTTCACCCTAGTACCTCAAAATGTGTTCATATATGGAGACAGGATCTTTACATAAGCAATTATGTTAAAGTGAGGTCATTAGAGTGGTCCCTAAACCAATATGGCCTGAAGAGGCCTGAACCAATAGAGTCCCTAAACCAATATGGCCTGAAGAAGAGAAACATTGGGCATAGACATGGATGGGAGAGGGTGATATGAATACAGAAGGAGAAGTCAGCCATCTACAAGCCAAAGCGAGAGGCCTGGAATAGATCTTTCCTTTATGACTTTCAGAAGGATCCAACCCTGGAGACATGTTTATCTTAAACTCTTAGCACAGAGTACTATGGGAAAATAAATCCCTGTTGTTTAACCTGCCAATCTATAACATGTTACTGTGGAAACCCTGGCCAACTTATTCAATAGCCTTCTCATTTAATATGGCCATTGAGTTAAATTTTCTCTTTTTCTCTAAGCATACCAGAAGATATAGCTGGCAATAGCAGTCACTTAAAACCAACAATTTATAGGAATGATAAAGGAGATTAATATCTTAAATAATACCATAGGTGAAGAAGGAAAATGGCCAAAAGAGAAAACCATTTATTTCCACTTAAGCAGCCAGAATGTATTGCTTTTTAATTTTTGCTGTTATATATGTTTAATGAATATACATTATTATTCAGTGTTTAAAATTGGAAAGGCAGCATGATTTAGTGAATAGGCTGAGCTCCTAAGTTTTCTAATTGCATTTACTCCTGACTCACTATAGTTACCTAGTAAAAGTCACTTTATCATCATTACTATTGTATTATTATCATTATATTTTTATGACTCAGATGAATCTGATTTGAACTCATTATAATACTGTGTTCCTCAGTGGCTCAGCACATTGCGATAATCTATTATTAGAGTAGAAAACTCTTAAAAATGTTGACTAAATTAAACATTATAAATTTTCAGTTTCATTGAGATAGTGAAAGGTGTGCTTAGAATTATTACCATTTGCATTTATTTCTGTGCTTCTCAGCTTTTATATTTACTTAAATATAACTTATTCTTTAGAATTACTCAGATCTAATCATGTAATTTTTAATTCCAAGATATTTTTTACTAATTTTATTTTATTTTTTAAAGGAGGTTGTTATATAAATATTATATTCCAATTTTATTGGTATAACATTAATGTATTACATATTTCTTATCTTACTACAAATATTTCCTTTAACAAATCAAAAAGTTTTAAGAATAATGCATATCAATTACAGTTATACCTCACTACTCATCAGCTTCAGAACTCATCAAACCTTGTACTCATTGCATTTTGACATGAAAACAATGTTTCAGAACTTGGTGCTTGCTCAGGAGTCATTGCACTTGCTAGAACTTGTATGAGTCACGATGCTGGCCTGCAAGAGAAAATGTTTCATTGTTCAGGTACTCCTCAGTTTCAGCACTCATTATGAATTTCAGAATAATATAAAAATGAGCACCAAGGTGCCACTGTATTTTAATATTATGACATTAATTTTTAATTAAATTTATTGTGGTGGTAGTGGTTAATAAGATTATATAGGTTTCAGTGCATCTTCTGTAATATGTGGTCTGTAAATCGCATTGTGTGCCCACCACTCAAAGTCAAATTATCTTCTGTCAACATAGACTTGACTCCACTTATCCCCTAACTCTCTTCCCTGTAGTAACCATCATACTGCTGTCTATGGGTTTTTGTGTGTTTTCTGTTTGTCCATTTTTTGCTTTCAGTTTTATATCCCACATATGAGTGAAATCATATGGTTCTTAACTTTCTTATCTGAGATATTTCACTTAACATGATAATCTCAAGGTACATCATGTTGTTGCAAATGTAGTATTTCATCTTTTCTTATGGTCGAGTAATATTCCATTGTATATACATGTATATACCACACCTTCCTTATCCAATTATCTATCCAAAGTGTTCATTATTGTTATTTTACTCTAGTATTATTGTTAGAATTTAATTTCTTACATATCCTTATGTATGTGATTATTGGGTACTTTATTTATATGAACAAAATTAAAATATGTTTGCAATTACATAGCTGCATCTTTCACACATGCTTTAATATATACTAGATTTAATTTTTTAGCCTCTTATTTTGGGATCACTATAGATTCACATGCAGTTTTAAGCAACAATACATTGAGCTCTAAATACTATTTACATAGTTTCCCACAATGCTAACAAGTTGCAAACTGTAGTATAATTTCACAATCAGGATATTAACACTGGATAGTAACATTTGAGTTACACAACATTTCCATCACCACAGGACTCCTCATTTTGCCCTTTTATAGCTACATCCACTTCTTTCCGACCTGTACTCCTCCCACTATCCTCTGAGTTGTGACTCTGTTATCTGTAGAATATATTTAGTTTTCTATAAATCATTAATCCATTTTCTATAATTTTGTCATTACCAGAATATTATATAAATGGAGTCATGCATTAGCAACATTTTGGGACATTTACAAAAATTTGTTGGGTTTTTTATTGTTGCTCAGTTACAGTTGTCTCTATTTCCCCCCATTATTCTCCCCTGCCCTACCCACCCCCACCTCCCACATTCAATACCCTCTCAGTTGTCTTTCTCCATGGGTCCTTTATACATGTTCTTTGGCCACCCTTCTGCTTATTTCCCCCATTATCCCCTCACCCTTCCCCTCTGGCCACTGTCAGCTTGTTCTTTATTTTGTGTTTCTGGTTCTATTTTGTTCACTTGTTTGTTCTGTTGATTAGGTTCTACTTACAGATGAGATCATATAGTATTTGTCTTTTATGACCTGACTTATTTCACTTAGCATAATGCTCTCCACTCCCATGGATGCTCTAGAGAAGGGTAGGCATTCTTTCTTTCTTTCTGCTACATAGTATTCCATTGTGTAAATGTAACACAGTTTTCTGATCCACTCATTTACTGTTAGTCACTAAGGCTGTTTTCAGCACTTGGTTATTGTAAATTGTGCTGCTATGAACACTGGGGTGCATAGGCTCTTTTGAGCTACTGTTTCAGAATTCTTAGTGTATCATCTTAGCAGTGGTTCTTTTTTTATCAGCAAAATTCTGTGGAGATTCAGGCAGGCTATTGCATGTTTCAATAGTTTGATCCTTTTTATTTTTGAGTCTAATGTCTTTATGTACTGTAGTTTGTTTAATGATATGCCTTCCAACAGATTGTTTCAGTGTAGTGGTTACTGAAAATTAAGTTCCTATAACTTTTGTGTACAACCTTGTGGATAAACCTAAGTCTTCATTTCTCCAGGATAAATTTCCAAGAGTGCAATTGCTGGGCCATACGCTAGCTGCATGCCAAACTTTTCAGGATAGCTATAGTCCTTCACATTTCCATCCAGCAATAGTATATGAGTGATTCAGTTTCTTCACTTTATTGCTAGCATAGTGTGTAACTATGTTCTACTTTACCCACTTTTATAAATGTGTAATGATATATGAGTTCTGTCCAGAAGGTATCAAGCTATGTAATATAAAAAATAGAGATATTTATTGAAGAAGATACAAGATACAAGAAACATTGTTCATAGGCCTCAGTCCCCTTCAAAGTAGGCACCTTGGGACTTCACACAGTTCTCCCAATTGTCATCAGCTGCCCCATTGTATTTTACTGAATCTCATTGACCATCTGAAATGTCTTTCCTTTCAAAGATGATTTTATTTTGGGGAAAAGCCAGAAGTCACAGGGTAAAAAATATGGGCTATAGTGGGGCTGAGTCACCTGGGTGATTTGATGTTTCACCAAAAAATTCTGCACAAGGTGTGATGCATGAGCAGACATGCAGCTGCCTGTCACCAGTTGTCCACAGATATAGTCTTCTGAATCACCCCAACAGTTTCCATGGAGGAATATTCATTCAAGCTAACACAAAATTTAATGCAGATTTGTTACTCTACTTGCTCAGTCATTTTGAATGTGATGGGCCACACAGTACACATGTTCACTCAATGGTCTCTACAGCCCCCACTGACCAGTGCAGTGAAGTCATCACTGTTCATCCATGCTTATCCCTGTCCACTCTCCTTGGCTGCCAGGTTACATCGATGTCTTGAAAACTGTTCTCATTATACTAACAATGGCTGGACTTTTTTCAGACAAACCATATAATTATGGCTTTAATGACCATTTTCCTAATAGCTAATTATGTTGGATAGATTTTTCCATGATTATTTATATTCTATATATTCTATTTAATGAAATGTTTCTTTGTCATTTTTTTTTATTGTCGTAAGTGAAAGAAATTGAGATCTACCCTCTCAGCAAAATTTTAAGTGTGTGGTATATTATTGTTATTATATAGTTTTGTACAGTTATAGTACAATATTGAGCTCTCTTCCTGGGATTCAGAGGGAAGATTTCTTACTGTCTCTTCCTATGAAGTTCAGAGAGAGAAGGAAAACAAGCTTTGCAGACTCTTCTTATGGCGTCACTCACCCCATCATAAGGCTCTGCCCTCATGACCTCATCTATACCAAATTATTTCCTAAAGGCCTCACTCCCAAATACCATCACATTGCTGATTAAGACTCCAACTATGAGTTTTTGGGGAGACACAGATATTTAGCTTATAGCAGGCCATCCTACTAGATGTGAGGTGTTATCTCTCATGGTGGCTCTGAATTGCAGTTTTATGCTGATTTTCTTTCAGTGTTGAGCATCTTTGGATATAGGTGCTGGCCATTTGAATGTCATTCAGAGAAATGTCTATTTAAGTTCTTTGCCTATTTTTAAATTTGTTTATTATTATCTTTTGCTACTGAGTTGTAGAAGATTTATACAGTTTTTATTTAGTGTGTGAATAGTTTTCCTTTTCCATGTGTTGCTTTTTCACTCTATTGATTGTTCCTTTTGCTGTGTGTAGATTTTAATTTGATATAGTCCCACTATTTTTGCTTTTGTTCCTTTGCTTTTATGTCATATCCAAAAATAATTTCCAAGACAAATGTCATAAAGCTTTTCCCCTATATTTTTTCCCTAGGATTCTACATTTTCAGGTCTTACACTTAAGGTTTTAATTATTTGAGTTGTATTTTGTATATGTACTGTATAAGATAAAGGTCCAATTTCATTATTTTTCCTGTGTATGTCCAGTTTACCCAATGCCATTTATTGAAGAGACTACCCTCTCTTCATTGTGTAATCTTGGTGACTTCATAGAACATTGAACACATATGTGTTGGCTTATTTCTGGGCTTTCTATTCTATTTTATTGATCTATATGTCTTCATGCCAGTACCATACTGTTTTAATCATGTCAACTTTTTAATATGCTTTGTAATCAGAAAGTGTGAATCCTCCAACATTGTTCATTCCAAAGATTGTTTTATTTAGGGATGTTAATGTCCTATATAAATTTTAGGACTTATTTCCTATTTCTATAAAAATTTACATTGTGATTTTGATAGGAATTGTATTGACTATGTAGATAATTTTGTGTAGTATAGACATTTTAACAATATTTGTTCTTTTAATCCATGAACACAAGATGTCTTTTTATTTATGTCTGTGTTTTACTTTTTTAATTTCTTATTTATTTATTTATTTATTTATTGTTGTTTGAGTACAGTTGTCTCCATTTTCCTACCACCAGTTTCCTCCCCCCACCTCCCACCCTCAAACTTACCCCTTTTTGCCTTTATCCATGGGTTCTTTATACCTGTACTTTGATGATCCCTCCCCTTCTCTTCCACGTTATTCCCTTCACCCCTCCCCTATGGTTACTGTCAATTTGTTCTTTATTTCAATGTCTCTGGTTATATTTTGCTTGCTTTGTTTTGTTGATTAGGTTCTACTTATACATGAGATCATATGTTTTTTTTTCTTTCACCTTCTGGCTTATTTCACTTGGCATAATGCTCTCCTTTTTCATCCATGCTCTGGCAAAGGGTAGGAACTCCTTCTTTCTTTCTGCTGTATATTGCAAATGTCTTTCATCAAGTGTTTTGTAGTTTCAGTATACAGATCTTTTACCACTTTAGTTAAATGTATTCCTAAATATTTTTGATGAATTGTTAATGGAATATTTTCTTAATTTCATATGTTGTCACCATAACCATGGTGGTGGGGACATCCATCCCACTGCTGTGCAATGTTGAAAGTCCTAACTTTCCACTCAGTCCCCTCATAGCACCATTATTTCCTGGTTGACAAAGTTCAGGTTTTGCGTGTTGTCTTCATGGATACTGCATGGGAGGTAAGGCAATTTGTTACTGCCAAGACAGGATGAGAACTCTTACTCCCTACTTGGCCCTTCCTGAAACTACCATAGCAGTAGTTGGATACATTCCGGAGCCTCAAGATTAGAATTCAGACTATTTTTTTCCCAGTTATTGGTGTGCATGATGTTGGGGTCATGTTTTTTTTCTGAGGTGCTTGCCTTCAATAGAGCTGTTTTCATCTAAAAATATATTTCTAAGTTTTTCCTTTCCTGTCTTTCTTTTTATAGAGAGGAAGATTTAGTTGGGCTCATTTTGAGCGTGCTTATTGGTGTTTTTTGTATTTCCAACATCAGCTCCAAGGCTTTGATATATGAAACAAAACAAAAATAAAGAAAAAATTTGGGAGCTCACCAATGTCTTGTTCTTGGGTCCCAACTTCCCTAGCATCTCTGTCCTCTTCTCCCTCTTTAAGAGTCTTCTTTAATTGCCTTACATATGAAATACAGCATCTTTAGTTGTACTTAGAAAAGGTTTAGATAAAAAGTACATCAACTTCTGCATTTTAAAGGTGAAAGTTAAGTTTATATTTTAAGATACAGTTTGAAAAGCATTTTTTTAAAAATACATCTGTGGGAACATGTATAGCAGTTTCAATTAAAATGAAAGAAAGCAGCTTTAAAATTCTTTTCTTCTATTGAGACTAAGTCATAATGAAGGGGATATGCTTGATTTGCTTGTTGTTCTGGAGGGAGATATTGTGATATATTGAAGGTACTTTGTTTTAAAGTGTGAATCTTGAAACAGGAGTAGAGATTAAGACATCTAAAGAATTAACAATTATACCATGACTTAGGCTGTTTTATCTGAATAATCAACTTCTTCAAACTATTTTAAAAAATGAATTTCAAAAGTTTAATGTTTGAAGGCAACACATTGTAGAATATGGGTCAATCTGGAGAGTTGATTATAATTATTTTTAATGACATTTTTAAATATGTTCATAATGTGAAGAAATTCAATTGACACATGAGAGTGTCCTCAGATATGTGAAAAATGCAACTGAAATATTTTAATTACAAATATAAAACAGGTTTGTGTTTATTGAGCTACAAAGAGAATATGGAATGGAAAATACCTTTAACAGTTTTAAATTTACAGCAATCTTCATTAAGTTATATGGCCCTTCCATTTCTTTTCTTTTTCCATTACCATAGTGAAAGATTTATGAGGGGAACAATGTTAAATTCAATTTTTGGAGGATCACTCCAAAAATTAAATAAAGGCACATATATTTCTTTTGAAATCAAGTTTTATAGTTGATATAATTGTTGATTGGCATGTAGCTGTAAGAGAAGATATACAAAAATCTCATGAACCTTTATCCAAATTCCCCTAAGGAATTAAGGGTGACATCTTGCAAAACTATAAGACAATATCACAGGAGGATATTGGTAATGATACAGTCAAGGGACAGAACACCTGGATTTCTTATGCTGTCCTGTTTATAGCTGTATCCTCTTTCTCCTCATGGATTTTCTTAACTTCTAGCAACTACTGACCTTTTATCCATTTCTATACTTTTATCATTTAAATAATATTATATAAATGGAACCATGGTGTATATAACCCTTTGGGATTTGTTTTTCACTCAGTGTAATTCACCAGAAATTCAAACAGGTTTTTATGATTTTAATATTTCCCTATTTATTCCTGAATGGTATTCCATTATTTGGATGTATCATAAGTTGGTCTGACCTATCTCATGTTAAAGAACATCTTGCCTGTTTCTTGGCTTTGGTTATTAGGAATGAAATTGCAATAAGCCTTCTTGTGCAGGTTTTGGGGTAAATAAGCTTTTATTTCTCTGCAATATTTTTTTAGGAAAGCAAGTGAATGGTCATATGATACTTGAATGTGTAGATATCATTACTCACCTACAGACTGGCTGGAATTAAAAAAAATGTGATAGCACCAAATACTGAAGAAACTGTCAAAAAGCTGGGTCATTCTACATTGTTGAAGAGAAGGTAAACTCATACTACCACTCTAGAAAACAGTTTGGCAATTCCTTTAAAACCTCAAATCATTTAAAGTCAACATTTTGGGGCTCAAGAAACTTTGGGACTCTGGAAATTATGGAGTAAAAACAGTCATTTACAGTAAACATCTCTACAATTTTCATTATTATGTTGCCTTACCAGTAAATTTTAGTCTTTTTCTTTTGTATTTTCTTTAAATACATTTATTGAAGTAATATTGGTTAACAAAATTTTATAGGTTTCAGGCATACAATTCTGTAATATACCATCTGCACATTTTATTATGTATTTACTAATCCCAAATAGACTCCGTCCATCACCATATATTTCCTATTTGCCTCTGGTAATCACCATCCTATTGTCTGTTTATGAGGGTTTTTTTGTAGCTTAGTCCCTTCACCTTTTTCACACAGCCTCCCAAACCTATCACCTCAGACAGCTGTCAGTCTGTGCTCTGTTTCTATGAGTCTGTTGGTTTATTTTGTTCATTAGATTCCACATATAACTGAAACCATATGTTTCACTCTCTGACTGGCTTATTTCACTTAGCATAATGTTCTCCAGGACCATCCATGCTGTCCCAAAAGGTAAGATTTCTTTATTTTTCAAGTGTATATTTCTATGATACATGATCTGTATATTGCATTGGGTTCCCACCACCCAAAGCCAGATCATATTCCATCACCATATATTTGATTCCCCCTTACCCGTTAACACTCCCCTAACTTCTTTCCTCTGGAAACCACTGTACTGTTGTGTCTATGAGTGTTAGCTTGTCATTTTTCTTGTTTGTTCATCTGTTACTTTCAGTTTTTTTTAATCCTCACATGAGGATATGTTCATTGACTTTAGAGAGAGAAGAGATAGAGAGAAACAGAAATGTCAATGTGAGTGAGAAACATCAATTATTTGCCTCCCATGCATGCCTCAATGGAGGATCAAACCTGTAACCTAGGTATGTGCCCTTACTGGGATTCAGACTCACAACATCTTGGTATATGTGGCAACAATCCAACCAACTGAGCCACCCATCCAAGGCTCATTTGCTACTTTCAGTTTTATGTCCTATATATGAGTGAAATCACATGGTTCTTAACTTTTTCTGACTGAATTATTTTGCTTACCATGATATTTTCAAAGTCCATTTATGTTGTTGCAAATGGCAGCATTTCATCTTTTCTTAAGGCTGAGTAATATTAAATTGTACATGCATATGTACACATCTTTATACAGCCATCTACTGAAGGACACTTTGCTGGTTTCCATGTCTTGGCCACAGTAATAGTGCTGAAATGAATATAGGTGGCACATGTCTTTGCAACTAAATGTTTTCAATTTTTTAGGGTACATACCCAGATAAGGATTGTTAGTCATATGGTAACTCTATTATTAATTTTCCCAGGAACCTCCATACTCTTTTCCATAGTGACCACATCAGTTTATATTCCTACCAGTAGTGAATAAAGGTTCCTTTTTCTCCATGACCTCTCCAACGCTTGTTATTACATGTTTTATTGATAATAGCTATTTTAATAAGTGTGAGGTGGCATCTCATATTAGTTTTGTATCTTTTCATATATCTATAGGCCATTTGTGTATTTTCTTAGGAGAAGTATCTACTGAGGTCATCTGCCCACTTTTTTAATTGGATTGTTTGTTTGATGTTGAGTTGTATGAGTTCTTCATATTTTTTTGGATATTACCCCTTTGCCAGAGTTGTTGTCTGCAAATATCATCTTCCATTTGATTAGCTGCTTTTTTGTTTAGTTGTTTTTTTTTTATGCAGAAACATTTTAGTTTGATTTAATCCCATTTATTTATTTTTGCTTTTAATTTCCTTACCTTTGAAGTCAAATTCATAAAATCTTTTCTAAGACTAAGGTTCATAAGTTTATTACTTATGTTTTCTTATATGTAATTTATTGTTTCAGATCTTACATTTATGTTGTTGATCTATTTTGTATTATTTTTTATTAAATTTACTGTGGCAATATTGGTTAATAAGTTCATACAGGTTTCAGGTATACATTTCTGTGATACAGGATCTGTATACTGATACAGAATCTGCCAACCACGCAAAGTCATACTATCTTCCATCACCATATATTAGAATCCCTTCACTCCCCACCAGCTCCTGCCCCCCTCCCTCTGGTAACTATCATACTGTTATCTGTGTCTATGAGTGTCAGTTTTATATCCCACATATGAGTGAAATCATATGGTTCTTTGCCTTTTCTGACTTCTGTCACTTAGCATAATATTCTGAAGGTCCATCTGCATTGTCACAAATGGCAGTATTTTGTCTTTTCTTATGGCTCAATAGGATTCCATTGTATATATGTATTACATCCCCTTTATTCAATCCTCTATCAAGGACACTTGGTTGTCCCATTTTGAATTACCTTTTGTACATGGGGAAAAACTGTAGTCTCCTTTCATTCTCTGTATATGACTTTCTAATTTTTCAGCACTATTTATGGAAGACACTTTTTTTCTCCTTTGTATGTTTTTGGCTCCTTTGTCAAAAATCATTTGCTCATATACATGTGATTGCATTTATGGACTTTCATTTCTGTGTGTCTGCTTTTCTGCCAATTCCATGCTGTTTTAATTATTGTTGTTTTATAGTATCATAACAGTAAGATATTTGAGTGCATCTAAATACTTACATATTTATATATAAATCATTTTATATTATATGGATCTTATGTATCCTATGTATTACTTGCAGAGAAAGTTAGTCACATCTTATGGAGTCCATGGAAGTCAATGTCTATTCAATTCAGTAGTTGATTTTTTTTTAAAGATCTAGATTAAAAATTAGAGCTGGTGAATTGGAGTCCATTCATGCCAGAAAGAGATACTGGGACAATATTTTCAAGTGGAGAAAGTATTCCTAGCAGAAGAGAAGTGGAAAGATTGGTGTTGGTTCTCAGGCAGCCATGCTGCCATGGCAGTTGGTGTCAGCCCCAGGCAGCTCTGTAGCAGTCCTGAAGAGAATATTGGGATAAATAAAATGTGTGAAGGTAGAATAATAATGATAAATTTTATTTCTTGTGACAAGCAGGAGCTGTTGACAGTCATTTGAAGTTAGAGAGGTCAGGTAACCACGAATCAAGCAAAAAATATTGTCACCTGTTGCCAGTATATAGGAACTGTTCACCATGGGCTTTCACTAAAATAGGCTAGTCTGAGTGATGTCTAACTAGTTTTCATATGAAGTCCACAAGCACCTATACAATATTTTAAAGAGTGTATTTCTTCATTTTGGGGTAAAGATCAAAGTGTTATTGCTCAATAAACATGGTTATTTGTAATTTCCATGCGATCATAACAAGTTAATTTCTTTTGTGTGAATATTTTCAAGCATTTCAAAAGAGTGGGAAATAAGTTTCATTATTGAGTTAAGAAGGTCCAAAGTAGTGCATGTACTATTTCATCACACATTTGGAAACAAAGAAATCAGTAACTGCCATTCCTGCCCTAGTTAGAAAATCTCTAATCAAAATTGCCCCTGAGGCCATCCCTGGCATAGAATTGAGAGAAACATTGTCTTGGTTTTCACTATGAATATGGGGTTCATGTCAAAATTATTAAATCTTTCACATCCTTCAGGTAGTGTTAGAGAAATGAAAACATTTGCTAAAGAACAAAAATTTTCTAAAAAGCACTCACAACAAAAGTAGAGTTATAGGAGCACACATAATTAAAGGACACCCACCTTAAGGGAATAAATTGAAAGATTTATTACCATTCTAGATACTGAGCTTTTCATATTTAATTTAGTAAGAAAAAAAGACTATCTTCAAGTTAACCATTATTTATGCAATAACTCATTGCTAAGGCTTTAAATTTCTTTACAAATTTTTTTCAATGGCTGCAAACACAATCCTGACCAAAAAATCACCTGGATACCAGCTACACTAGAAAATGGAACTAGACCCCTACCTTACACCACATACAAAAATCAATCCAAAACTGATTTAAAACTTAAATAAGGCCTGAACCTGGAAAACATACAAAAGAAAACATATGCAGTATACTCCTTGGAGATAACTTTTTTGATTTAACACCAAAAGCAGACATAAATGAAAGTACATAAAATTTTTTAAAATCTGTACAACAAAGGAAATAATGAAGAAAATAAAAACAATCAATAAAATAGGAGAAAATATTTGCAAACAATTTGTGCAATAAGAGGTTAATTTCCAAAATATATAAGGAACCTCCTATACTCAAGAGCAAAAACACAAACCACCCAATTAAAGACTAAACAATACAGTTGTGTAGAAACTTTCTAAAAGAGATATATAAATGGTCAACAGGTAAATGAAAAGGTGCTCAATGTCACTAATCATTAGGAAACTGCAAATCAAAGCACAATGAGATACCGCCTCACTCTGTTAGGATGTATATTATACAAAAAAAAACAAAAGATAAAGAATTCTGATAAGGATATGGAAAAAAGAGAACTCATACATTGTTGGTGGTTATGTACACTGGTACAGTCACTATGAAAATGATATGAGTTTTCTTTAAGAAATTAAAAATAGAATTGCCATATGATCTCAGCACTTCTAATATATATTTAAACGAAATAAAATCTCTCAAAGATATATCTGTATTCCTTCCATGTTCATTGCAGCATTATTCAAAATAGCCAAAGTATGAAAATAACCTATGTCCATTGACAAATGAGTGGATAAAGATTGTGTGTGTGTGTCTGTGTACATACACAATGGAGTCTTACTGCATATAGCCACATAAAGAAGGAAATAATGTCTTTTGCAAAAAATGAAACTTGAAGGTATTTTGCTAAGTGACACAAGCCAGACAGAGAAATACAAATACTGCATGGTATCACTAAAACATGGAATCTTAAAAAACATTTTTAAATGAGATCATAGAAAAAGAGTGTAATTGTGGTTGCCAGGACCTAAGGAGTGGAGAAAATGTGGAGAGCCTGGTAGAAAGATGAAAATGTTAAGTTATAAGATGAATATGGTCTAAGGATTTAATATGTAATATGGCAGCTATAGTTGATAATACTGTATTCTATAACTGAAATTTGCTAAGAGAGTACAATTTAAGTGTTTTCACTTAATAACAAGTAAATATGTTAGGTCTTAACACTGTTTATTAACTCAATAGAAATCCTGTAACAATGAATACATATAACAAATTATCATGTTTTACAGTTTAAATATATTGCAATTTTATATTTCAATTATACCTCAACAAAGCTGAAGAAAAAAATGTACCACCTGGTAAGTGGTTCACTTTAGAGAAAGGGAAATGGATCAAATCTTTGTACCTTCTTTTAAATTTTCTTGCCTAAAACACTTAAAAATAAACTTAAAAGTATACTAATATACTTAAAAAGTAAATTAAAACAACCAGAAAAGCCTATTAGTAGACTTAAAAAGTAAATTAAAACAACCAAAAAACACAATAAAACATATATTTGTGAACATGCTCAAAATGAGACAAGTCAAAGCTTAGGAGGGACTGTATCAATGGACACTCATCGATCTTAGAATGATGCACAAAATAAACAATTAATGGAGATATTTTTTCTATAACAACTGTAAACTGTTAAACAACATATCTAGATATATAATATATGTATAAAACATACATAAATATATACATACACATATGTGGATATCTATTTATCATCTATCTAATCTCCTACTATATGCCAAACAAATGGCAAGTTTTCTCAACTAAGAAGATTTTCAGTTTTAGGTGTTAAGGAATAACTGTGACAGAAACAGAGTGTCAGAGTCTTTAGGGGACAGAAGAGTTACATTTTATTATGTAACCCTGAGAATATTCATAGCTTTCATAAGGGGATGAAAGGAATCAGCAATGACCAGTCAGTTTATTTATATTCATAAGTTTAGAGAAAATATTTGTTATCAGGTATAACTCAGAAATTGCCTTTTATAAGTATTTCATCAGGAATATCCAATAGTGATATTTTCTGTATCCCTATTGCCACATTAATTTCAGGGCCTCCTCAGCACTGAAAACAGTATTATCAGTTCCCTCAATTCTATTAAGATTTGAGAACCAATTCTAGTATTCTAGAAAACCCAGAAACTATTTAGAAAGCTTACCTTTAAGACTCTGTTCCCTTATAATCACTCCTGCTACAAAAATCTGAATTAGGATTCTCCAAAGAAACAGAAAATGCACACATAATTGCCACTGTTATAACATTATTCATAAAATATGTCTATCAGAAGGTGAGAAGTAAATATAACAAAAATTCAGAGAGCTTCAATTGCAGTGAAATTTCTAGAAATCAAGTGAATTTGTAACATCTATGTCCTAATATGACAGAAAAAGAGCCCAATTCTTCACAAGCGTCTTTTGATTTATGGAAGCTGCATATTCTCCTTTGGACTTACTATTCCAGGTCATGCACCACAGAACCCCAAAAGCTTCTAATTTGTTTGAAGCCCAAAACATAAAGTCCTTAGGAGATGAACAAGGAGAGGGGCATTATTTACAACAGACAAGATTTGCAAGCAGTCCAAGTGTCCATCAGTAGATGAGTAAATAAAATAGCTATGGCATATTTACAAAATGGAATAGTATTCATCCATAAAAATGAAGAAAATTTTACCCTTTGTGACAGCAAGGATGGACCTGGATAACATTATGCTAAGTGAAATGAGCCAGTTGGAGAAAGGCAAATACCATATGATTTCACTCATATGAGGGATATAATGAACAAACTAAATAAGCAAAATAGAGACAAACTCATAGAGAGCTAGCTGACTCCTCTGGGCATGGGGAAGGGAGAATGGTGGGGGCACTGGGAGGTAAAGGGATCAAGCAAAAAAGGAAAAGAACTCACACACAGGGACAACAGTGTGGTGACTGCAGGGGCAGGGCATGGGTGGAGGTGGAAGAGGGTACAAGGGGGATGAATGGTAATGAGAAAAGTACAGTAAAAACAAACTGTTAAATAAGTAAAAAAAATAGCTTTTAAGTACTGTATATCACAGGAACATAAAAAATGCTAAACTTGAAGATTACTCTTAAAATACATATTTCCTGTATATGTATTTCCTACATTACAAGGACAGTATACTATATTTAGGAAAATTAAATAACTTCAATCCTCCTAGGCTTTATAATAAATTATATGCACACTAGATAGTAGATAATTAATATGTACTGATGTTCTTTGGGAAGTCTATTAAATTCTGTGTATAAATATATTGTTAATTAGTTTGAATGATTGTGTCTATGACAACATAATTACTGATTCAATTTGAAATTTTCTATAACTAATTGTCAAAATAGTCAAATAACATAGATTTTTTGGAGGTACGTGAAGAATTTTAGTCAACTATATTTCACATTGGTATTGGAGTGTAGAATATAATTTTAATAATTATTATTATTATAATAGGGTTGTTTTGGCAAAAAGTAAAACCCTTAATTCACAAGGTTAAAAACAAAAAAAAAAAGTAGCCTTAGTTACATTCACTGTTCAGTAACTATGTGAACAATTCAGTTCCATTTTGTCAAGGATGTGGGGTAGCTTAAAGCCAGGAAGATGACCTGGGTAATGTCACTATGTGATTTAGTTCAACAAACTTTAATGATTGGTAGTAACCACAGGTTCTGAGAGAGCCATAGGTAAAATTTCAAAGTAGAAATACTTCCCAAAGATGATCTGGATGGATTTAGTTTTGATGTTTTTTCCTCCAGCTCTTCTACTTTCAGCAATTCCAATAGTTAAAAAACACACTTCTATCCTTTCAGGTACTAAGTATATTTATAATAGGGTTTTGGATGAGACCAGGTGCATAAGAAACCTTACCAAAAATATTGTTAAACATTATGAAATTGCCATTTTAGTAAATCAAAAGAGAATGGGATATTGACAATTTTATATGCTTTAATCTACTATTATCATATCAAAATTGTGCACTTCGAACAAAAAAGTTCACACTAGATCATCATGTCCAATTTTCAGTTGCAGGTAAGGAAAATGAATTCCACCATGATGACATAACTTATCCAAGATCCCAAAATTAATGATGTTCACACATAAACATAAATTCTAATAAGAGTAGAGGAGAACTTGTGGTCAAGATGGAGGCATAGGTAAACATGGCTAGCCTCCTCACACAGCCACATCAAAATTACACCTAAAATATACAATAATTATCACTCAGATCCAGTTGAATGGAAGTCTGACAACTACAAAATTATAGAAACCATATCCATCCCGACTGGTAGGAGGGGCAGAGACATGGTGTGGGCTGGTCCCATACCCATGGGTGGTAGATAATAATTCAGGAGAAGTATCTTGGGAGTGAGGGCTCCCCACTCCATACCAGGCCCTCCAGCCCAGGGTTCCAGTGCTAGGAAGATAACTCCCCATAACTTCTGGCTGCAAAAATCAGCAGGGATTGAGTCAGTACAAGAAACTGCTGAATTCCCAAGCAGTTCCATTTACAGTAACTGCACATGGACTTACTCAGACTCATTCCCTCTGAGCTCCAGCACCAGGTTAGCAGCTTGAAAGGCATCAGTGGCATACAGGGAGGAAATGAAGTACCTGGCATCAGACTGGGGGACAGCTTTCTCCCAGACAGACCAACATGTAGAAGTCATTGTTCTTTTTCTGAATACTTCCCCCCATAAGCAGGTGCCATATCTGAGATTTCATCAACTTGGCTCACATTCTTTGCTCTACTTTAGCAACTTCCTGAGGCTCTACCTCATCCAAATTGCAATCCCACCCAAGCTGTTAACACTGACTTTACCATAAAAATGACTAGTCTTGGCTCATACTTCACTTCTTCCTAAATACTCTCAAACAAGCAACAGTTAGCTTCAGTGATCCTCCAGCCCCTGTACCTCTTGCTAAGTGGCACCAGGCCAGACACTAGCACCACCAGCCTAGATTCACAGTTTGACTTCTCCTAGGAACCTTGAAGCCCAGCACAAGTAGCAGCCATTAGCAGATTGCTTTGTAGCTAATGCTGGGTGGCCCAGGGCAGAACACATATGGTGGCTGAACTTGGTCTGCACTGACTTTGAAAACCCAGAGCCTGCACACACAGTGAACAAGTACAGATGATGTTGGAGCACCCCTACCTTTTTCTCTTACATAGTTGATCTTCCACAGATGGTGGAGGTTGGTGGTCAGTGATCATAGTCAGACCTTGTAGTTGACTGGCCTTGGTATATCCCTCCCATTGGCTTGCCAATAGCAATCAAGGCTCAACTATATGAGGAGGATATACTCAGCTTACATGAAGGGTTTAACTTGAGTACCCAGTTTGGTCATAGTGAAGGCTTCACTACTGAACCCTACAGGAAAGCTACTATTTAGGCCATGCTACCAAGAGAGGGAGTCATTGCAGCTCTACAGAATACATAGAAACAAGCACAGGGAGGCTGCTAAAATGAGGAGACAAAGATATAAGGCCCGAATGAAAGAACAGATCAAAACTCCAGGAAAAGAGTTAAATGAAATAGAGATAAGCGATCTGTCAGATGCAGAGTTCAAAACACTGGTTAGAGGATGCTCAAGGAACTTAGTATCTAACAGCATAAAAAAGATTCAGTCAAAAATGAAGGATACACCAATTGAAATAACAGTTTATAGGGGATCAACAGTAGAGTAGGTAAAGCTGAGAATCAAGTCAATGATTTGGAATATAAAGAAGAAAAAACAACCAATCAGAACAGGAAGAAAAAGAATAAGAACAATAATAATAAATGACAGTATAAAGTACCTCTAGAATAACTTCAACTGTTCCAAACTTCACATCATAGGGGTGTTAGAAGAGTAGACAAAAAGCAAGAAATTGGAAATCTATTTGAAAAAAACAATGAAAGAAACTTCCCTAATTTGGGAAATAGACATGCAAGTCCAAGAAACACAGAAAGTTCTAAATAAAATGAATTCAAAGAGGCCGTCACCAAGACACATCATAATTAAAATGCAAAAGGTTAAAGATAAAAATATAATCCTAAAAGCAGCAAGAGAAAAGAAGTTAGTGACCAACAGTGGAGTCCCCATAAAACTGTCATCCGATATCTCAAAAGAAACTTTGCAGACAGAAGAGATTGACAAGAAATATTCAAAGCATAAAAGCAGGGACCTACAGCCAATATTGCTCCATTCATCAAAGCTATCATTTATAATCAAAGGGCAGGTAAAAAGCATCTCAAACAAGGAAAAACTAAAGAATTTCATCATCACCAAACCAGTATTATATGAACAATGTTAAAGGGACTTATTTAAGAAAAAAAGATCAAAACTATGAACAATAGGATGGCAATAAGTACATATCAATAATTGAATCTAAAAAGTAAACTAAGCAAACACAAACAGAGATAGAATCATGGATATGGAGAGCATTCGATGGTTGCCAGATGGGAGGAGGATTTGGAGGAATGGGTGAAGAGGTGAGGGAGTTAAGAGCTACAAATTAGTACTTACAGAGTAGCCATGGGAACATAAAATACAGTACAGGGAATGCAGTAATCAAAGAACATATACACATGACCCGTGGACATGAAAAATGGTGTGGGGATTGCCTGAGGGTATGGGAAAGTGCAAGGTGGAAGAGGAGAAAGGAGGAAAATTGGGAAAACTGTAATAGCATAATCAATAAAATACAATTTAAAAAGACTAGAAGGATGATGGATAAAACAAATAGCAATGTGTATGCTAAAGAAATTAATCACTTTAGAAATAATTTAGGCAGTGTTTATTGGTTTGTAAGGTGATTTTTGAGTGTAGTAGATATGAGGATAAAGGCTATATATTAAAGATATTTATATATCTGAAAGTGTATCTAAATGTATGAATTTAATCTCCACTAATTTGGAAAATGTGATTATTAGTAAAAGACTAATATGGTGTCCTTCCTACTATACTTCAAATTATATAATATAGAAATAACACTGACTTCTTTAATTTATTCAGTTATGCTAGCTTTTATGTTTGAAAAACATGCATTTATTTATATAATTGTTATTGATTTATTGCTGCCTGTGAACAAATTACTCCCTGAAGGTACTATGAATATAAAATGTAAAATCCATGTATCTAGTTTTTAAATATCTAATAGTATGTAATTTTTCTTAACAAGATACTGAACTAGTATAAATCACTGACTATACACTGACTATACAAAGACATAAATCATGAATATAAGAATAAACTCTGAGATAAGCATGGGAAATAGATGATTTTACTGAAATGTGATCGGGAGGTAATTTCTTTAGACTAGACATATCTGTGTGAGAATAATACAGGAAAGAAACTTTTAGTTCTGCTTTTCCTTATAGTTCACCTTATTTTAGGATATATCTTTGTTGTCTGCTTTTAGGAGACTTAGCATTAAAATCAGGACAATTCAGAAAGTGAGAAGCTGAAAACTATGTGTGTGTGATTTGACTAGCTTTGGAAAGACTATTTCCTACCCCTAACAGTCTACCCACAATTTGAGGAATCTAATCTCTGACAGTGGTTTTTGCATCTGGATGCATTTTGGAGTCAACTTCACACTTTTTTAAAGCCTGTACACATGCTACATACCATACCATTTAAATTGAATATCTTAATGAGATACAGTCATTAGTGCTATTTAAGCTCACCATATAGTTCAACAATTCATTGGGCATTTGAGAAATATTGATAAGAAGTACCTCTACCTAATGCTGTTTATCTTTGAAAGCAGAAAAAGTCCCACTCCAAATACTTTGTGAGATGAGGAAGAGCAAATAAAGTTTTCTCATCCATGGGGTTTTTTTATTCCAAAAATTATTTTCACTTAGCTCTTTCTCTGTAGCTGTAATATTGGTACAGACTATAGTGTATGTTGTGGTCCTTATCTAAATTCACTGCAAACAATAGGAGCCCACATATAAATCAATAAGCTACCTAAGAAATACCTTTATTTCAAAAATATCAACAAGCTGGATAAATCACAGATTCAATAAGAAGCAAATATGTTGGTACTTTTGAAAAACAAATAATAAACCATCATAAACTAAATATAATAAAATAGTATTATATACAATATATGCAATAAAATGTACTAACTAGTGCTAAATATGACATATAAACAGAAAAAGAAATATTTAATACAAAATCAAAATATTTATGGAAATAGTAGAACTGATATAAAGAACATGGTAGATGGGGTAGTTAGAGAATGTTTACCCATGGAAAAAATAGGAAATTGAAATATCAGATTTAAAAACACTAGCAGAATTACGTAGAGAAGGGAAGTCAAACACTTCTCCAAGGAGGACACACAGGGCCCAGAGACATATGAAAAGATGCTCAGCATCACTAGTCATCAGAGAAATGCAAATTAAAACCACAGTGAGATAAAAATTCAAACTAGTCAGAATGGCCATCATAAACAAATCAAAAAACTAATTCTGGTGAAGTTGAGAAAAGGGAACCCTAGGACACTGTTGGTGGGAATGTAGACAGGTGCAGCCACGGCGGAAAACAGTATGGAATTTCCTCAGTAAACTAAAAATGGATCTGCCTTTTGATCTGGCAGTTTGATTGCTGGGATTACAACCTAAGAATCCTGAAACACCAATTCAAAAGAACTGATGCACCCCAATGTTCATAGCAGCACCATTTACAATAGCCAAGTGCTGGAAGCAACCTAAGCACCCATCAGTAAATGAGTGGATCAAAAAACTATGTTGCATTTACACAATGGAATACTATGCGGCAGAATTCTAATGTTTGTGATAACATGGATAGAACTGGAGAATATTATCCTAGTGAACTAAACCAAGTAAAAGACAAATACCATAGGATCTCACCCATAAGTGGAATTTAATGAACAAAATAAACGAACCGACAAAGTGGAGCCATGGGAGTGGTAACATGGAGAATACTGAAGGTGACCAGAGGAGAGGGGCAATGGGGACGGTGGTGAGGAGAGGGGAAGGGAACTAGATAAAGAATGTGTATGAATGACCCATGGACATGGGCAGTGGTATGGGAATTGACTATGGGAGTGTGGGTTGTACAGGCAGAGGAAGGCAAAGGAGGGCAGAGTGAGAAAGATTGAAATAGCCATAATAGAGTATTTTTAAAAAAATGATAAAAAATGTCCATACCATCCCAAGCAATCTCTAGTTTTAATGAAATTCCTATCAAGATATGAATGTTATATTCCACAGAACTAGAACAAATATTTCAAAAAATTTATATGGAACAACAAAAGACCCCCAAGGCAACAGCAATTTTGGAGACAAATAACAAAGTTGGAGGAATCACATTATCTAATATCAAACTATAATATAAGACCATTAGCATGGTACTGGCATAAAAACAAACATATAAGTCAATGGACCAAAATAGAAAGCCCAGAAATAAAACATGCCTGATAGTCATTAATATTTGACAGAGGAAGCAAAACATGCAATGATTAGTCAATAAGTGGCGTTGAGAAAGCTGTGCAGGTATGTGCAACAGTATGAAACTAGACCACCTTCTTTTGCTACACACAAGAATAAATCCAAAATGTATCAAAGACTTAAATGTTGGACCCAAACCAATTAAAAGCATAGGAGAAATCAAGTAGTAAAATCTTGGACATTGCTTGCAGCAATATTTTTTTTTCTGCTGTATGATCTCTAGCAAGGGAAACAAAAAAATAAACAAATGGGACTACATCAAACTAAAAAGGTTTTGCATAGTAAAAGAAACCAAGAAAATGAAAAGACAACATACAGAATGAGACAACATATTCACTGAAATATCTGATAAGGGGTTACTATCCAAAATTTATAAAAAAACTTACAATACTCAACACCAAAAGAAAAAAATACAAAAAATTATGGGCAAAAAACCTGAATAGGCACTTCTCCAAAGAGGGCATACAGGTGGGTAATACACATATGAAAAGATGCTCTACATGACTAATCATGAGTAATATGCAAATTAATGACACATTGAGATATTACTATACTCTTGTCAGAATGGCTATCAATAAATCAACAAACATCTGCTGGCGAGGATTTGGAGGATAAGGGAACACTTCTGGACTGTTGGTAGGAATGCAGATTGGTGCATCCACTGCGGTGTCTTTTCTCATAAGGTCACTGAATCCTATGACACCAGGGTTCCACCTATGACCTTATGCAACCTAATTACTTACACTAAAGCTCAATCTCAAAGTATAGTCACATTGGGAGTTAGGGTTTCAGCATATTAAATTGGGGGGATGGGGTGGAATGTTCAATCCAAAACAATTTCTTTTGAATTTAACTAATTATTCTCTCCACAAGGCCAGTGCTAAGAAATATAGACTATAATTTAAAATTACATCATATTTTAATATAAAATAAACATTTTCAAATTTAAAAAACAGTAAACAATCCTTTAATTATTTCACTTACAAAATGACACCAAGTATAAAATTAATAAACACTATTGTTTACATATAAATGTTAACTGAAAGTAAAAATAATTTTATTGCAGTAGCTATTTGTTTAAAGGTCTAAAAAACTGAGAAAATGAAAATATAGGTTCATAGAACTGGAAATATTGTGAACCAAAGCTGCAAATGTACATGTGAATGTGCATGTATTTATGTATGTACATAACCAAATAAATGTATATATAAGAAAATAATTATACA
>CM052548.1:34632708-34668544 GCA_028533065.1 Trachops cirrhosus | reverse complement strand
TTCTGATTATTAAAAATTATATAAAGATATGAATCTTTTAACAGTGCTTCCAAAAATCATACATGTGTATGAGTTTGTATTTGCATGCAAAGTTATTCAGAACATGAGTAGGGGAAGGGAAACAAAATGCTATAATTTTATGTTGGAAATACTATGGAATATGTTAATATCTATATGGTTATATATGTATGTATAATTAGTCTTCCTATATATACATCTACTTAGTTATGTACATACATATATACATAAATACATGCACATTCACAGATACAATTGACAACTTTGGTTCACAATATTTCCAGTTCTGTGAACCTATATTTTAATTTTCTCAATTTTTCTTAACTTTTAAACAAATAACTACTGCAATAAAATTACTTTTAATTTTGGTTAACACATATATAAATAAAGATGTTTATCAATTATTATACTTGGTGTTAGTTATTTTATAAGTGAAAGAATTAAAAGATTGTTACCATTTTTTAAATTTGAAAATGTTTATTTTATATTAAAATATGATGTAATTTTAAATTATCGTCTTTATTTCTTTCATTGGCCTTGGGGAGAGAATAATTAGTTAAATTCAAAAGAAATTGTTTTGGACTGAACCTTCCACCACCCCTAATTTAATATGTTGGGGCCCTAACCCCGAATGTGACTATTTTGAGATTAAGCTCTAGTGTAGGTAATTAGGTTGGATAAGGTCATAGGTGGGACGCTGGTGTCATAGGATTCAGTGGCCTTACAAGAAAAGACACGAGACAATTCTTTTGATCTCATAGTGCACACAAAGAGGTGATATGAACATACAGCAGATAAAAATTGCCTATAAACCAAGAAAATAATGCACAGATGGAACCTACCATGACGATACCTTGATCTTATATTGCTTAGCTTCCAGAACTGTGTAAAATACATTTTTGTTTTTGTAAGGCTCCCAGTCTGTGGTACTTTGTTATGGCAGCCCGAGTACACTAAAACAGAAGTAAATACACTTGATGAACATGAGATTTGAGTACTAGCAATACTGCCCTCCCCACCCCATACTTTGTGTACAGCTAATGTACTACATGCAGTCAAGGACTCGGAGCCCTCTGAATGGCGGTAATGTACATTTACATTCAGAGCTCACATACCTCCATCCAGAGGCCTCTTTGTCTGGAGTCCTGGGTAGAAGCCTCTCTTGAGTACTTCTGCCAAAACCTTATTAGGAGAAGAGGAAGAACTTTGAGGACCTCTTTCTCCCTGTGACTCAGTACTCAATACATTCACGCCTAGCTTTTCTCTACTGAACTGATGCCCACCCATGTACAGAAAATGGCAGTAACCTCTTCTCTGGTGCTCCTTGGCAGTGCAATTATTTCCCATCCCACCTGTCCTCCATCAGCAGTGGTAAATCTGACCTTCAATGGCACCTTTCCTGAACATAAGGAGAGCTGGCATTTTTCTCTTCTTGCTTATACCATAACTTAACAAATATTTAATCAAATTTATCTATATCTACATTTATATCTATATCTATATCATCTATATCTATATCTATATCTAATCTATCTATATCTCCTTCCAGGTACCCTAGCATAAACTAACTTTTTATTTAGAATTTATAACTTTACTTAGAACAACCTTTAATCCCACTTAGATTACCCTAAATATTAAAAAGTTTACATAATCACATCTTTTAATTTGCTAAGAGTTTAACAGAAGAGTTGAGACTTAATAAATTAAATATTCCATACCTATGACATCCTTGTCATTGACAATTGCCAGAAATGTCTTTTCAGTGAGACACTCAAAGTGATTTGCTGAACCAAGGGGGCTGGCTCAAACAGCCTGGGCTGTCCTAAACAGCCTGAAGGAACCCTACTTACTTCTTCATGAACTATTTTCATTATAAGCTCATTATATAATACTAAAATCTCCTCCCAGGGGCAGAGATTTTCCACCATTTTTTTCCTAATTTTATTTAATCATTGTTCAAGTAGAGTTTTCTGTCCTTTACTCCCATCCCAGCCCACCCATGCCATCCCTCCCCACCTCCCTCCCATTTCCACCGCCACCCCTAGATTTTGCCTATGTGTCCTTTATATTTGTTCCTGTAAACCCTTCCCATTCTCCCCTGTAATTCCCCTGAAATTCCCTCCCCTCTCCCCTATGGTCACTGTCAGCCTGAATATGTGATGTATGTATAGGCATGTTTTCTCATTTTGCATAGGCAGAAATGTCCCCACCTAAGCATAATATAATGAATTTCACCTCCATGTTTATGCATGATTCTCCTGAAAAATAGCAGATCTGATCCATTATTAGAGTAACACTTCTTCTCCCCCCAGCCCACACCCATGTGTCCTTGCCTGCTGACTGGCATAAAGAATGTTTCTTATAAAATCTCAGAATTTCTTTTGACAGCAACTACTGAGTTACTGGACCCGATTAGGTGTTGCAGTAACTGATCTAATCTTAACTGTTGCTTATATTTTGACTTGTTGTTTTAATCAACTATTCAATTCCTGGTAGCTGAGCTTTCTCTAATTTAACTCAGATCTTGACAATTTCTTTAAAAGTTCCCAAAACACCCTTTAAAAGGTATTGCTGAGCCCAGAATCTGTTGGTGACAATTTTATAGGTTATAAATGATATATGGTAAATCAGATAATATTAGAATAAATATTTTAATTCTATTTATATATTATATCTTTTTATAAAATGATAAAGTTTATAGACAATTATTTTTCAAGTTTTGAAAATATGTATTTAATAAATGGCTCATAAACACAAAGATTAATGAAAGTACATGTGGCAGAGACAGTTAATTGTTCCCCATTCTCTCTTTTTACCAAGTTTAGAAAAGTCCTTAAAAAGAGAAGTCATGGCCTTTCTTTGGCTTTTCTCTTACTGATAAGAATGTAGATGTGCTGGCTGCTGGTTGAATTTGAGTCACAATAATGGAATATGTTTGTAATTGCAACATGTTATGAATAGAGGTGCTGTTCAAAGGAGTCAGATTCACTGAACACTTAGTGAAGCCACCCTAACAACACTGGACTACAAAATACCTACAACTTGACTTTTTATTTCTTTTGTAGGATGACATTTTTGTTTTGGATATATTGTTATTTGCTTGTTAAGTCAAGCATTCCTAAATTCTCTTTTCTAGATAGTTTTAAATGAGTCACACTGTTTAGTGTTAATGATAATAACAAACTATTATTTTTCATGGGCAGAGTCTATTAATATTAATTTCCTCTATTTCTCAACACTGACCAAATATTTGGAGCTTTTTCTATTACACACAAAAGTATTACTTTGGATAAATTAATTAGGTCACATTTTGGTTGATTATTTCCTAACAATTTTTAAATTAAATTTATTGGGGTGATATTGGCTAATAAGGTTATATAGGTTTCAAGTTTACAATTCTATGATATATCATCTGTGTATTTCATTGTGTAGTCACCACCCAAAGTCAAATCTTCCTCCATAATCATATATTTGACACTCCATACCCTTTACTACCCCCACTTGCCTTTCCTCTGATAACAACCATGCTGTTGACTGTGTCTGTAAGTTTAAAATTGCAAGTAAAATTATTGTTTAACAAGAGGGGGTGAAAACAGGGGAGAGAGGTGTGTGGATGGCTGGGGTGGTAGGGAGGGATGGGTAAAAGACAGAAAACTGTACTTGAACAACAATAAAATTCAAAAGTTTTTAATAAAAATATGTGAGAAAAATAGATTATGTATTTGAATATAACATACAAATGCATACTTGTGTGTTTATATGTAAATATGCAGGCATTATTTCCATGTATAATGCTACAACCTATATTATATTGCCTTATACAACTGGTATAACACTATATATAATACTTTGCATTATTAATTCTTCACTTAACATTAATTATTCTATGAGCATTTTTCCAGAATTTTAATAATTTTTGTGAACACATTTTTTTCATTAAAATTGTAAGCATAAAATAAAGATTTTTGGTACAAAGTTTAATCCTTTCATGCACACATGCACAAACTGCATGCAGTTAATTTATACATACCACATTCTGCATTATATTTTTCAATTTACTTAAACTTCTCTTTCTTAAGTTGTTAAGTGAAAATTTTTCAGAGTATCAACAGTGAAAGAATAAAAACTAAATATAGTAGTAACAGACTCTTCAATCTATATAAATTCTTTTGTATTAGTAACTGGGTGAAAGATGGAACCAAAAATCATATCAATGAGAGTTGAAAGAAATCAATCAAACTGATATTATATTACTAAAATAAAATGAGAAAACTGTATGACAATCAAGTTTTAGAAAATTTTTAAGGTAAAATAAATATATTTTATTCAGTGAGGCTCACCTTTTCTTAAAAAATAGGACTTTTTTAATCATACATTCACATGAGATTTAAAAAAAAAGCTGTTGTCTGTGATTGAAAATGGCACTGTTTATTATGCAAGGGATTTTATCAATTGACTTTTTTATGGTTGTGATGCAGTTTCTATCTCTTCATACATCATAGATCTTAAAAGAAATAATCCTGAAAATTGACTTTAGGATATGAATCTATGAATGGTAAAATCTACTGTTTCCAAAAATAACATATTAGACAGTAAACACAATATTATTATAATTACAATTGTCAAACCTCTTAATTGGAGATTGTTGCTATGTGTAGACTATATCACTACAAGCATTAAGTAAGTAAATTTGTTTAATAACTATACTTTAGTTTTATGAATTAGAGGTTTTGAGTCTCAGTATAGCAAATTCTTTTAAATAAATGTTTAAGAATGTATTACTTGTTTTAAATAATGATATCAATTTATTTTCTGATGTCATGATGCAATATATACAATTTTAATGAATGCTGAGTATTGAATTAACTTTTTTCTGATTCTTGCATTCTGCATATCAATATGCACTATGTTGTTCTTTATCTTTGTTTCTCTGTTGAACAAATATTCTTTTATATAAAGAGGGTATGAATTATTAACTGTTGCAGATTATTTAATAAACATTATCTAAAATATCCTGGTTGCTGAAGGAGTGATTGAAACTGTATAAAACTGATAAATATTTTTTTAATTATATGAATAACAGAGTGATACAAAAGATAGAAATTTGAAATGCATAATGATTTATAATTGAATAGCCTAAGTATTTTGTACAAAAATAAATGGAATTCTATCTAGCTGCTCAGCTAAGATTCACATTATAAAAAATTCATAGAGTTTGTTTTTTAAAATGTAGCCAAGAAGAATTAATGCCATTTGATTTTCATAATCTGTTGTTTTGATATAAACCATAGAGATGATTTTGAGGTAGAAGTTTGATTATATAAAGGATATCTGAGTATGTAAAATCTTGCATATATGAAAAATATCTAGTCAAGACTGCTAACAAAAATCATACACTAATGTAGAATTTTTTGTATATGAAGATATTCTCCATTAATATAAAAAAGGATAATTATGACTATAAGGAAATCTGATATTTAAAGGTGTTATAAACTACTATAGGAATGACATTCAAAATTTAATCATGATTACTGCAAGTACCTATATTTCTTCTCTACCATTTCTTGTAATACTAACCACATTTATTTTTCCATCTTGTTATGTATAAATCAGTGAGTTTTCAGCTAATACTTGTTTTTTGAGAACAAAATTTGTAATTCAAATGACTAAGAAGTTAGGTAAATAAGGTATTAAATAGAGATATGAAGATTGGTTAGCAATTATGTCTAGCTTTTGTTATTTTAACATGAATATATTTCTTACAGAAATAAAACATATCTGAGTATTCTATTATTCTCAAGAAAATATTATACCACCTTTTCTAAAATACTGTAGCACTCAGTCTAAATGTTGGCTTCAAACTTTTGGCAGAGAGAAGTTACCAAAGTATTTCACTTTCCTTTAAAATCTAATAAGACAAAATATATCAAATTCAATGACAAATTTCAATGGAATTTATCACCATGCCAGAAAAACCATAGCAGTAAAATACAAGGAGTGTGATGGCCTAGGAGCCCTGGTTAATAGGGAACAAGTTATTTAGTTCTACTAATTGTTACCTTTCAAAAATGTTGGACTAGTGTTGTTGGATATTCTAATTTTTCAAAAGAAGCTAGAAATCTGGATATCTATTAGAAACACCTGACATTTAAGGTTGGCAAATGTTTACTTAATCACCAAACAACATGCTTGCTAAAATTCTGTCTCCCAAAAAACACATACAGGACCTTCATATGTAATGACAACAAATGTATGACCTCTGCTTTATTGTTGTAAATTACATTAAACTATATTACCTGTTAGAAAAAAAATCTTCACTGTAAAATCATGAGTTTGTTATTCAACATATTAACCCCACCCATCATGTTCATATTCTGAGATGAAATAAAGGCTGAAAAACCTGCATAAATTGCCTAAAATCTTAAAATATGTAAGCTGTGGTGTGAGGACTTAATAAAGTCAAAATTTCTGATTTCACAATCTATATTTTTCATTGAGATGTTAGTTTCAGCCAAAATATTTTTGACTATGAATATTCAATCTTTAAATGTAAATTGGATGAAATTTGGCATTATTTATTTTCCCAGAGAATATCTAATTAACAGGAACTCCAACAAATATACCACTACTGATTCCAAACTACACATGTTATTTCAAGTCATCACATCGCAAAACTACTAATAACTTAGAGACTATATTTCCAACAACCATTAATAACACTACATTTAGGACTTCTGGTCAAGATGGAGACAGACATAAATACATTTTGCCTTCTTATACAATCAAAAGAAGGTCAAAAACAAATTTAAAAACAAAAAATAACCAGAACTGACTGAAAATTAAACTATGTGGAAGTCCAACAACCAAGGAGTTAAAGAAGAAACATTTATCTAGACCAGTAGAAGGGAGGGAGACTGACAGACTGGGTGGAGAGGACCCGATAACAAGGTGGCTGGATGACTGCAGCAGGCAAGGGTGTGGCTGGCAGACCAAGTGGTTCCACATTTGCGTGTAGATAAACTGGGAGGAAAAATTAGGGAGCAAGACAGACCACTCAACCCAGGGTTCCGGTGAGAGGAAATAAAGCCTCTAAAACTCTGACTGAAAAAACCTGTGGGGGTTGAGGCAGCAGGAGAAACTCCCAGTCTCACAGAAGAGTTCATTGGAGAGACCCACAGGGTTCTAGAACTTACACAAAACAATCCACCTGGGAATCAGCACCAGAAGGGTCCAATTTGCTTGTGGGTAGTGGAGGAAGTGACTGAAAGCCTGCAGAGGGCCAAGCAAGCAGCACTGTTCCCTCTTGGACCCCTCCCCCACAGAGAGCACCACAACCTAGCAACATGGGTTGCCCTGCCCTAGCAAATACCTAAGGCTCCACCCCTTACTACATAGCAGGCCCACTGAGACTAAAAAATATGGCCCAAATGAAAGAATATATTAAAATTCCAAAAAAAAAATAGAACTGAGTGAGGAAGGGATAGCCAACCTCTCAGATACAGAGTTCAAAACACTGGTAATCAGGATGCTCAAAGAAATTGTTAAGTATGGTCGCACAGTAGAGGAAAAAGTGAAGTCTATGACAAGTTAAAAAAAGGAAAATGTACAGGGAACCAACAGTGAAAGGAAGGAAACCAGGACTTAAATCAATGGTTTGGAGCAGAAGGAAGAAAGAAACATTCAGCCAGAACAGAATGAAGAAACAAAAATTCAAAAAAATAAAGACAGGCTTAGGACCTCCGGGACAACTTTAAATGTTCCAACATCTGAATCATAGGTGTGCCAGAAGGAGAAGAGGAAGAGCATGATATTAAAAACACATTTAAGAAAATAATGAAGGAGGAATCCTCCAACCAGGCAAAGGATATAGACTTCTAGGATGTTCAGGAAGCTCAGAGAGTCCCAAAGAAGTTGGACCCAAGGAAGTACTCACCAAGGCACATCATAATTACTTGCCCAAGATTAAAGAAAAGGAGGGAATTGTGAAAGCAGCCGGAGAAAAGGAGACAGTTACCTACAAAAGAGTTCCCATAAGACTATCAGCTGATTTCTCAAGGAAAACCTTACAGGCAAGCAGGGGCTGGAAAGAAGTACAGTCGCCCCTTGCTATATCGTGGTTCATTCATTGCAGATTCACATCGTGGGTTTTAACCCAAGATACAATGAAACTGCAATGAGTGAACTGTGATATAGTGAGGGACGACTATATACTTCACTGGTGAGTACCCATATAGAATTTTATATGTTGTTAAAATTACATAGGTTTAAGAGCGTAGAAAGTGTTTAAGAGCATATGAAGGGTTTATAAGAGTGTGGAAAACGTTTATAGGAGTGTGGGAAGGGTTTATAAAGCCTTAAAATATATCTGAATAATAAAATAAACGTAATACTGCTACTTTGCAGATTTTCACCTATCACGGAGGTCTCTGGAACGTAACTGCTGTGATACATGAGGGATCACTGTATTCAAAATCATGAAGGACAAGGACCTATATCCAAGCTTACTCTATTCAGCAATGTTATCAATGAGAATGGGAGGTCAGATAAAGTGCTTCCCAGATAACGTAAAGTTAAAGGAGTTCATCATCACAAAACACTTATTATATGAAATGTGAAAGGGACTTACCTAAGAAAAAGAAGAAGATGAAAAATATGAACAGTAAAAAAGACAATAAACTCAAAACTATCAACAACTGAACCTAAACAAACAAATAAAAGACAAATTAAGCAGACAACTAGACAGGAACAGAATCACAGAAATGGAGATCACCTGGAGGGTATCAGATGGGAGGGGGAAAGGGTGAGTGGGAAAAAAGGTACAGGGAATAAGAAGCATAAATGGCAGATACAAAATAGACAGAGGAGGTTAAGAATAGTATGGGAAATGGAGAAGCTAAAGAACTTATATGTATGACCCATGGACATGAACTAAGGTGGGGAAATGCTGGTGGTAGTGGGGATACAGAGTAGAAGGGGATAAAGGGGAGAAAACAATGGGACAACTTTAATAGCATAATCAATAAAATATATTTTAAAAATAATAATAATACCATATTTATAAAAATAATTACAACCACAATTATACTATTTCAGTTACATAAATTAGTGCTGTATTTACAAATACTTATACATAATATGAGAACATTAAGTAATTTATTCAGTGCTATTTAGATGGTGTTATGAATCCTAAATAAATTACTCCTTAATTCTCATTCAATCCTTTGATATTTCTATAACTATACATGACCACAACTGTCAGAAAAAAATGATCAAAAATGAAGGAAGAAAGGAGATTTGAGGGTCAAAGACTTCTTATGATTTTGAATTTACCCACATCTAGTAAAAAAGGGCCTAGAATGCTTATTTGGTCAGTGATCGGAGGGGAGGAGGGACAGAGATAAAAGGGGGAAGACGGGGAGAAGCAAGCAAAGGAACATGAGTAGGAGTCTCATGGACATGGAAAATGAAGTGGGGATGTGTAAGGGATGAGCAACAGGGAAAAACATGGGACAATGGTAATTGAACAACAGTAATGAAAAAAAGGACTCAAATTCTATATTCAATGATTTTATTGATTTATTAATTACTTGGGGCCAAATTTTCATGAGATAGATTCAAACTTCAATACCTTCTCCTCATTTAAAGTACAGCCTCCAATTTAGCTCAAATTTATGGTTTATCAAGATATGCTATCAAAAATTTAAAAGTTTTCTTTTTAATAAACTTCCTATTGATATCTTTATTTCTCAGTCTCAGAATATTAATACAATGTGAATGTGTAATGTAGCTTTACCAAGTATTCCCACAAGACTTTGGAGAAACATTTTTGAAAGAATTATTTACAGATTATTGAAAAAACAAAATTTATAGTCTCTTCTATCTTGCTTTCAAAATTATTTAGATATTGACTCACAGACCCAATATTACTTTTAAATATTTTCTCCAGATTTTCTAGAATAACTATTTTGTTGTCCCTTCAGTATACTTTTGTACAGTTTGCTCTGATGTGCATCCAAATTCAAACCATATTTTATAACATATCTGATAGAGCTTTTCCAAGAAATGCAAACAGCCATAACATTCTTTGATAGATTATTGAATAAAAAAGAGGTGATACATATATACAATGGAATAGTACTCAGTCAAAAGGAAAAATGAAATAGTGCCATTTGCAACAACATGGATGGACCTTGAGAATATCATGCTAAGTGAAATAAATCATACAGAAAAAAAATCACTCATGGAATATAAAACTGAAAGCAAGAAATAAGGGGGAAAAAAAGCAAGCAATCAAAAACTGACCAACACAGACAGTATGATGGTGGTTACAAGAGAGAAGAGGGTGGGGGAAATAAAAGAAAAAGGGGGTCAAATATATGGTGAGACAGGAAGATTTGACTTTGGGTGGTGGGCACACAATGCCATATACAGATCATGTCTCAGAAATGTACACTTGAAACATTTATGATCTTATTAACCAATGTCACCTCAATAAATTTAATTAAGAAAATATTTTAAGATAAATTTCTGATTATATCTTTTGTTTTCAAAGTCCCACCATGCCATGCATCCTTTGGCAACTTCTCCTTTGCCTTAGGCCCAACCGTAGGCATTCTGTTTGTATTCACTCTTCTTTTTTTAACTTCTTGTTATTGATCAAATAGAGTTGTCTCCATTTTCCCACCACCACTTTCCCCCACCCTACCCATGCCCACCTCCCGCCCTCAATCCCACCACCCACCTTGGCTCTGTCCATGGGTTCCTCTTACATGTTCATTTATGTCACGGTAAGTGCTGGCAAGGTTGTGGAGAAAAGGGAACCCTAGTACGCTGTTGGTCGGAATGCAGACTGGTGTGGTCACTATGGAAAATTCCATAGGAATGTCCTCAAAAACTAAAATGGAACAGCCTTTTGAGCTGGCAGTTCCACTGCTGGGACTATAAGAATCCAGAAACACCAATTCAAAAGAACTGATGCACCCCAATGTTCAAAGCAGCACCACTTAAAATAACCAAGTGCTGGAAACAACCTAAGTGCCCATCAGTAAATGAGTGGATCAAAAAACTGTAGTACATTTACACAATGGAATTCTATGCAGCAGTAAGAAAGAAAGAAGGAGCTCTTACCCTTCATGACAGCATGGATGGATCTGGAGGGCATTATGCTAACTGAAATAAGCTAGGCAGTAAAAGACAAATATCATATTATCTCACCTGTAAGTGGAACATAATCAACAAAACAAAAAAGCAAGCAAAATATAACCAGAGACATTGACATCAAAAACAAACTGACAGTAACCAGAGGAAAGAGGGGAGGGGGATAACAGGTAAAAGAAGGTAAAGGGTCATCAAGGAACATGTATAAAGGACCTGTGGACAAAGCCAAAGTGGGGTAGGATCGAGGGTGGGAGGTGGAGATGGGTGGCACAGGGGGAAGTGATGGGGGAAAATGGAGACAACAGTACTTGAACAATGATAAATAAACAAACAAACAAATAAATAAATGTTACAGAACTGCAAAAAGTATTGTATCAAAATAGTCTGTTTTGACTTGAGAAAGTTTCAGTTGCTTTTAATATCATAGGCATTGTTTTAGATTTTTAGAAAACCCCTATTTCTGGAAATTTACTTACCTAAAAGTTTAGTTTTTAGATTTGTTTTGATCTTTGTGTAAAATACTTATTACTTTACTAGCTACTAGTACAGAATTAAATAAAATTTAATATGGTTAATATTGCCATAGGGAAAAAAACAGAAACCTAGAATTTCCCAAATGAGATAATTAGACTAAAAAGCAATTATACAAGCCGATGTGTTTTAAAACAGCACCTCTTTTACAAAAGAGATGTTTTGAAGATATACATTGAAATAGGGTAAAATCTGGGTGCTTAATTAGAGAATATATTTCAGAAAAATAGTTGGCTCAGATATGATATAGCGCATCTTGAGTTTTAATTTTGGATTATGATTTAGACTTAAATCAGACTGCTACTTCAAAAATCACCCAGTGAGTGAATACTACTCTGTGTGCTCCACAATCACCACCATCCCACAAAGTGCGGAAAGACACTTTTTTTTAGATTATTGAACTTTCCTTTTTTCACACCTCCTTCACATGCAGCTGGAGTGGCTTAAAGTCTCAGTAATCGGTTTGATTCATTGCTGCCACTATGAAAACTTGATTTTTATATTTTTGAATTTTAACTAACAGGGATAAAACATATTAAGAGTTTATATAATTCAGGAGAGATTTTACAGTACTATTGATCCTTTTAAATTCTTACATGTTTTTATGAAAATGTCATTCATTGAAAGTGAGAATGATCAAACACTGCATTATATTGGACATACTAGTTAAGTGTTTGTGTGTGTATACATGTATATGCATGCATGTATATGTACATATTAGTGTATATATATATATATATATCCCTGATCATTTTAACTCAATATGATACAGAAATATATAGAATTATATGTTGCATTGTATATAATATGCATATTATATGCAATAATGGTATATATACATATATGTCTATATCAGTTTTTCATATATCTCTATATCAGTGTTTTACACATGTGTGCACAAATAATTAAAACTCCCATAGTACTGAATTAACTTGAATTTATATCTTGTAGTGAATAAAATATGAGTCCAATATATTTACTCTTACCCCAGTCAACTACAAGTCTGTATCTGATTATACAGATGGAAACATATGAATTAACTTCAATGGAGGACTAAAATAGTAGTTTTCTTTTGCATCACAACCCTGTAATCTAAATATTTCAAGATTAAGATTGAATAGAATAATCAAGGTACAAAGTTAATGATTATATTTTTCTCTTCCTTAAATGCATTTACTAATATGCAGATTTTGTTTTCAGAAGTCATTCATAATTTATCTTCTACAAATCATACAGAATTTCCTAGCTAACAATTCCATCTAAACATTGCATTTCTATTCCTGTTTTAGTACCTCTATATTCAAATATTGAAATAAAAACTGTTCCTGGAAAAGTAATGCTTTTAACTATCTGATCTAGGGAGTTATTAACTGTTTGTATTAAGACTAAGCTAAAATGTTTAATAAGGTTAACATTTATGAGCTATATTACATTACAGTATTTTCTGTAATCTATAAGCCTACTATATATAGTTTATATGAATCACTTTGCACATGCCTTCTTGTGTTGAAGCATGTTATAGTCTCCCAGAATAGTGGGATGCAGCACCACCATGCAAAATTAGGTTCAAATGTCAGAACTGATGATGCCATACATGAACCAGGAAGGTATGAAGATAATTATTACTCACATATGAGGTTTCAAGGGAAGAGTAAAGCAGTCTTTTAAGATGGTCAGAAAATGCTTAGAGAGAGCAGGGAGGGGTAACTGGCTTTGGCTTTTACTCTAGGTAGAGGGTCCACTAACTTGGGACTTTGCACATGGGGAGGGGTGGCATAGTTTTAACTTCCCATTAGTGCCAACATAGGCAGCAGTGGGATCTCCTATCTGCTTGCTTAGATGTAGGAAAGAAGGGAGAAGGGATGGGAGAGGTGGGGCTTGAAGTCTGTCAGTGGTCAAACATCATAAATGGAGTCAGTCTTATGATGGGATGTAAATAAACTAACTGTAATAAACTATTATTTACCAAAACCAGAAAGCTCATTTTATTTAACTACAAAGAATATTATCTAAAGTAGTTATTGATTCAAAATATACAGCTATACTCTTTATAGTGAATAATATAATTTATGGATTCTGTGCATCACATTTTAAGTAAATTTAGTTGAAAATCTGTCTATCACTGTAAGACTTTTTTTAACATAGACAATATGTCTGTCTTGTTTGCTGCCAGTCTGCTTGGCATTTTCCAATTTTCTTAAGCATGTCTGAATTTTGTCCTTAAGAAGTAAAATTTCATTATTCCGGTTTCTTTTAAGGTTTCACCATCAAATGGATCTTCACTCTTATCTATGTGTCTTCCTTTCAAAACAGATGGTAACACCATGTACATTTTTTCTTCAACCTAAAATTATTTTCCTGCCTTTTCATGTCTTTCACAGACCTCATAGTAGGATAAAAAATTACCTTACCTGATGGATATTCACAGTGATGTTTCTGCTTCTTCCAGAAATGCCAAACATGTCTTCCATGCAGTTCAATGAAGAAAACATAAAAACACAAACATTACACAAGATATTACTTATGTAATGGGGTTACATTTATGTAACCATCACTTTTTTCTTTTTTTATTTTAAAACTATATCATACATAATGTATTTTAATCCCTTTTAATTAGGCTATGAAAATATAGGTTGTAGAATTGATATTTTTATAAATCCATAAAACCTATAATAATTATAATTTTAATGAATATGAAGAAATAATTTGCAATAACATCAATTTTTAAATTGGTTAAAACTATCAAAGACATACTCAGAGATAGTTATAGCATACTTTTATTTTTATAAGGTTACATTTCTTAGATATGCTCCTTTCATAACTCATATACTCATATACATTTCAGAAAAAAAGTCGAGTTATTATCCTTTTGGACCCTGTATTGTTAATAATAGTAATTCTAATATTTATCAACTCTTCATCTGCTTTGCCTTTAATTAGTATGCCAAAAGTAATACTAATAATGTTTGTAGTAGGAACAGGTGCCATTGAATGTCATTTGTCCTTTGTTCAGGGAGAATAGTAAGGGTCTAGACATGGAATGGACTAAAAGAAACCATTGAATATTTATGATTTTCTAATCAAGAGGATTTTATTTTTATTATTTATTTATTGTTTCCCCCCCATCAATATTCTGTTGGAATGCTGTGGGAATATAAAACTGGAGGAAAAAACCCAAAATTTATATAGAGAGTAAGTAGATAGCATGGCTATTTGAGTTGGGAGAGAAGAGCACTGATCAAGGTATGTAAGATGGGTTCAGATCCTGCCAACCAGTGTATTAGATCAGCCTATTGCAGATCAATTATTCAGTTATCACAATCACAACAGGAAAATTCTCAGTATCATACATGCCAAAATGAAGCCACCTGACTCATCCTGTCCATTTAACCCCAATCCACCTAAAGAGAAAACTAACTTTGGATAAAATGGATCTGATGTCAAATCAAACCTAAATATTTCTGTAATGTTTATAATGTTAGCTCTTATGCTATCATGAAAGATCATAATAAATTAGAGAATAAATATGAAGACCAAACTAATGTTTTTATTGTTCCCCATTTTCTTTTTAATTAATAGAGCATCTTTTTAAAGGAAAATATTGAGGAATTTTTTATGCTTACCTGAGGGCAGTTTTCTATTGCTTTTAGAGAAAGAAGAATGGAGAGAGGAAGGGAAAGATAGAAACATTGATTCAAGGAAGAAACACTGATCAGCTGCCTCTTATACATGCTCAGACTGGGGATTGTAAGCACCCAAACCAGGAATGGAATTGGCAACCTAACTATGTACCCTGACCAGGAATCGATCCTGCAAACTTTTGGTTACAGGATAATGCTCTAACCAATTAAGTCACACAGGCCAGTTTTAAAATTAGTTAAGAAATTTTAATTTTAAAACTAAGTGTCCTGTGCTTTCAGGGACTAATTAAGTAGATATTTAGTATTTTTTTCCTCCAATAACACTCTTTCTTCCACTTCAATTTGACCATTCCAAAAATATATTGTCCATTAGCTAATGGCTTAACATACAAAATTTATTCTGTGACTTAAATTGATTAGTCCAGGTTATGATAAGCACTTTATGAGAGAACTAGGACACTAATTTATTTTACTTGGATTTTTGGGATATGGATTCTATAGTATCTTTTTCAGTGTCCTTGTGAGGTATATAGTTTAGGAATGGTTGAAAATTCTTTTTCTGACATGTACACAAAATTAAACCTGAAATAAACAAAAGCAGGAATTAGTTCAGGAATGTGCATACAATATAAAAATTACCAAAATAGAGAGATGTATTGAAAGCAAGGGGTTGGGAGTGGGACAATCCAAACAGACCTATTCAGTGGGAAATTGAGAAGGCAGTACATTGTCCAAATCTTAAAGGATACATATGCTTTACCTAAGGGGACAAGAGAAGGAGTAAGACTATTTGTCAGTATATTAAAAATGTTTGACAGACACATAGAGAGAAGGTTGACAACTGTCATTGGAAGGGATTGGGGGCTGGGTGGGGGAGAGTGGAAAGATTAAACCAAAAAGAAAAAAAGAGAAAAACTCATAGATACAGACAACAGTGTGATGATTACCAGAGGGAAAGGAAGCAGAAGGGAGGTGGAGGGAGGTGTAGAGCACAGGTGTCAAACACAAGGCCCCATGGCCAAATCTGGCCCTCCACCTTGTTTCTATCTGGCTGCATCACCAAGCTTTCGCTTAGCTGTTAAGGAGTAGTTACACTTATACAGTCCTAAAGTTACATTCAGCCCTTTGAAGGCACCCCTGAAGCTGATGTGACCCCAGTGAAAATGAGTTTGACATCCCTGGTATAAAGGGATAAATGGTGATGGAAGGAGATTTGATTTGGGGTAGTGAACATGCAATACAATGTACAGATGATGTGCAGTGAAACTGTGCATCTCAAACCTGCATAATTTTATTAATCAGTGTCACCCAATAAATTCAGTCAAAAGGAAAAGAGAAAAGTAAGCTTATATTTACAATTACTTTAATATTGCTGGAACAATTAATGTATTCTAAGAAGTGACAGAAATTGAAGCTAGTCAGGTAAGCAGCTATGACATTATAAGTGGGCCTGTATGGTAAAGAAAATAATAATAATAACTTGAAACAATATCTTGAAATATTGCATATACAAAATAGCATCACATAGTCATTAATTGTAAACAGTGGAAATAGACTAGGAAGCTAGAAATGAGGCTTTTGAAATATTCTAGAAAGAGATAATACTCCTTTAAATAATAAAGGAGTGACTTTGGGATAGAGAGTAGGGTAGAAAATTAGAACATTATTGGGAGGCCTTATTACTTGTTCATTTGTATGAAATTAGGTTATAAGACAACATAGTTGGTATAATATTCACAAATTTAGTATTAAAATCTTACAAAAGCATGCGGTCTCCATCCTTGTGTTCAGTGTTGGGTACATTGAAATTTATAGGTCTCTAAAGGCCTCCAGGTGGGGTGTAATGTATTCATGTCAAGCTCATTTGAGTTAGAAATTTATAGTAACTCAAACTATAGCAACACTGCCACACTGACATTTGGAGCTAGGTAATTCTTTGTAGTGTGGTGAAACCCTCTGTATGAGAGGATGCTTAGTAGCATCCCTGATGTCCACTCACTGGATTCCAGTAATATCCCCTTTCTAACTGTGACAACTAAAAAAATGTCTGTAAACATTGCCATATGTCTCCAAACATCTCAAAATCTGCCCGTTGGGGAAGGGAAAAGTCTTCCTGGTTGGTAACCACTAAGCCAGAAATTGAGCAAAATTCACAGTGATGTGGGTTTTGCCATGTGGTGACTAGAAAATAAAAGGATAAAGTGCAAAGCAAAACTCTGAAAAGACTAGCACTGAATGGTAAGCAGAATGACTTAGTTCAGGCTTCTATAATATTCGGTTCGCCAAAAAGTTTGTGTGTGTGTGTTTCCCATAAGATGGCTTTAGTAACTCTGAGTTGTCTTTAACTTCATTTAAAACAATTTTGTTAGATTGTATTGTAACAGCTGTCATATCAGTGTGCATTTAAAAATATCAAAATTGGTGAATTTTTTTGTGTAGCCAATTTAACATTGAAGATAGAAGAAAATATGCAACATTTTTGATATATTATGAGTTATTATTTTAAAAAGGGTAAAATGTAACAGAAGTGCAAAAAAATTGTGCAGTGTATGGATAAGATGCTGTGACTGATGAAACATGTCAAAAGTGGTTTGTGAAGTTTCATGCTGGAGATTTCCTGCTGGACAATGCTCCACAGTTGGGTTGATCAGCTGAAGTTTTTAGTGGTCAAATAGAGACGTTAATTGAGAACAATCAATGTTATTCCGTGAGGAGATAGACAGCATACTCAATATAGTCAAATTAATAAAGTTATTGGTGAAAGTGAAAAAGGTGTTTTGTTTTGCTTTTTATTTTATGGGGGAAAAAACCCTAAAGGACTTTTTGGCCAGCCCAATAGAATAATATAAATTAAGTGGCTTATGAAAATGTATTGCTCACAGTTCTTGAAGGTTGGAAGTCCCACATTAAGATGAATAGGTCATGGTGAGGCCTGGGTTGCTAATTGCTGACTTGTCCTTGTATACTTATATGAGGAAGAGACAAGGGAGCTGTCTAGAGTCTCTGTAAGTAATCCCATTCATCAGGCATTCACCTTAGCAGATATCACCTCCCCCAAACTTATCTTTAAATATCATTTGGGTACTTAAGTTTCAAAATATGAATTTGGGGATGGGGGTAAATAGGGAATGCAAACATTCAAACCATTAGCACAGAGGAAAAGAAATCTGAAAGGCAAGTGAAAAAATGAAGTATCGTTGAACATAAGACAGTTAAAGACAAAGTGATAATATAAAAACCAAAGACAAAGAGGGTCTGCCAGAGACAAAGAAGAAATTACAGGTGTTCAATTAATGATATGCCTCTTTTAAGAAACCATTTTAACAGAAATCTAATTTTTAAAAGTGTTATGCTTGTGTCTTTCAGTCTCTAGGTATGATGATGGGATTTTATGTGTGGAGGTAGACACTGTTGCATAGGGGGACATTTTTTCCAAGAATTTCGTAATCATTTTTATAGCATCAAAATGCTTAATTTATAATGTTTAGCTACTCTTAGTGACATTATTAAATTCTAAAATATCTGTGCTTTGAAAGAAGAGTAATGTCAGTTAATAATATTATCAGAAATACATGGGAGAAAGTCATGAAAAATTTCACTTAATCTTTAGGTAGTATATATATAAAAAAAGTGTGTTTTTCAAAATGTTGAATTAACTTTTAAAGAGTAATTGAACTACAATTGAAGAATATGATTTAGAAATACCTCATTATTTATGGATATCACATAATGGATATTACAATATCCATTGTAAGTTAAAAATACATAACTTTAAATATTCATATTTTATTTAGTAAAGTTGGTACAAATATATCTCTCAGAATTCCAGAAATATTTCATTATAACAAACACATTAAGGGGCACTTAAATGTGCATTTTGTATTATATTTAATAAGAATCAATTTCATTGTTTTAAGAGGATTACAGGAAAAAAATAATTTTCTGGATGAAGTACCAGAAAAAGACAAATCTATTTCTACATTTTAGCTCCTCTGTTTGTAGAGGACCTTGAAGTAATGTGAACATAAGAACTTGCCATAAAATAATTTGCTCTGATTTGGAAAAGGAGTTGCACCAATAAAGGATTTGAAATTTGTCTGCTTATTTGGCACCAACCAGGGCATGAATCATATATTTCTCCTCTGCCCCTTTAATGCTACCTGGAGCCCTCATTGTTAGATATTGACAGTTATATTTATATTCTAAATTGTTAGGTCTTCATACACTTGGATTCATTCTGTTGTTAGTATTGGTTGTGATTGAGAGAAAATAGTGTATAATTATATATCTTATGCCAATGAAATATATAACTATCTTATGTGAAAATGTATCTGTTTATACTTGTGGTAAATAATCTATCAAAGTAATGAAAAATTGGCAAAATACTTGGCAAAGTATTTTATTTATACTTTGCCATGAAAGGAAAGGGTCTATATCTTTAGTTTATAAGTATTATATAACTTAAATATGTTTCTAGCATTATTTAAATACCATGTAAAATAACAAAGTAGTATACAATTTAATTTCTGGGTTGAAATGGTTTCATATTTTGTTGAACATCTAATGGCCCTTGAAACCTAATGAGAATTTGCCCTGGCTGGTGTTGCTCAGCGGACTTGAGCATGAGCCTGTGAACCAAAGGGCCGTGGGTTTGATTTCTGGTCAGGGTACATGCCTAGGTTGCAGGACAGGTCCCCAGTCAGGGGCATGAGGGATGCAACCACACATTGGTGTTTCTTTCTCTTTAATTCTCCTTTCCTCTCCCTCTCTCTAAATATAAAAAAAGAAACCTTTTAAACCTTTTAAAAAAAAGAAACCTAATGAGAATTTTACTCTGTATAGCCAGCCTTCTTCTTCTGACATAATATAGATAATGTTTCCTTAATAACTTGGGGGATTTTTATAATTGTATTGGTTCACTATACCACATTAGACATAAGAAATTTAAATTATGGAAAAGCCCAAAAGGGCTAAGATTGGGATATTAATTAGATTGGATGAGTACAATAAATTTGGGCAAGTATTATGGATGGCAGGTATTCAGTTACAAAATAAAATGAAGTGCAGAATATGAGCACCAATGTATGAAAATGACTATTTAACTCCACATAGACAAATACTTAGGTATATTAAAATAATTATAGAATAGATTTTATGGGTTTTTTAAAAATTTTTATTCCGGTTATGGGTGATAGGTGTTTTACATGTTAATTAACCATTTTATGGTTTTTCTCTTCACATTCTTTGCCTATTACTTTTTTTCCATTTGGAAATATCAGTGTTTCCATTAGTTTCTCTGAGAATTAGTAATTTAGATGGTAAATACAGAAAACAAAAAAGAGAGAGAAAGAGAAATTTCAAGTGAAGATAACCTACATAAGCAAATGAGCAGCCTAAAAAATGGGCATTATTGTTCTATTTGGATAGTGATCACAGTGGTCTGACCACACAAAAAAGCAGAATATGCAGTGATAGAGAAGAAAATTAGTTGATTGGGAAGGGTTAAATTAAAAAAAAATTTCCAGATGAGTCCATTGATATTATAGCTATAAACAATTTTAGAATAGAAAAAGTGATACTCCATCTAATAGATGGAGTCTGGTGGTAAGCAAAGTGGTTTGGAAAGGAGGAAATTATACACTAATAATCTAATTAAAAGATACCTTCTCCTACAATTGAAAATACAGGCTATTAAGGTCTAGGATAGTGTAGTAAACTTAGTAATGGCAAACTAAACATACATTCTCATTCTAATCTCTAATCCATAACTGATACACCTCATATAATAAACAAAAATCAAAAAAGATTAATTTTTTAAAAAAATTGTAAATGGTTAAGGATCTTCAAACATGGAGATTATCCTGGATTATCTATCTGAGTGGGCCCTAAAGGCAATAACAGATACCCTTCTAAGAGAGAGATAGAGGGCACAAACTCACAAGTATCAACAACTGAACCTAAAAAAAAATTATAAACTAAGCAAACAACTAGAACAGGAACAGAATCACAGAAATAGAGATTACATGGAGGGTTATTAGCAGGGACAGGGAGAGGGAGAATGGGGAAAAGGTACAGGGAGTAAGATGCATAAATGGTAAGTATGAAATAGGGGGAGGTTGAGAACAGTATAGGAAATGGAGAAGCTAAAGAACTTACGTGTATGACCCATGGACATGGACTAAGGGGAGGTAATGTTGGTGGAAGGCATGGTTCAGGGCAGAGGGGAAGAAATGGGGAATAAAAACTGGGACAACTGTAATAGCATAATCAATAAAATATACTTTAAAAAAAGAAACTGAGAAGACAACGTGATCACAGAGGCAGAGAATGGAGTGATGTGTTCACAAACCAAGAAATGTCATCACCCTGTAGAATCTAAAAGAGGCAAGGAATAATTCTTCCCTAGAGCCTCTAAAGAGGCCATGGCCCTGCTGCCATTTTATTTTGGCATAGTGAAACTCATTTTTGGTCTTACGGTGTCCAGACTATGAGAATAAATCTCTAATGTTTAAGCAACTGTGTGTGTGGTAATTTGTCAGTCATTTTGGTAATCTAGTACCAAAGGAGTGTTACTTATTTGCTTATTCAGAAACAATGTTCACAATCTTTACTACAACCATGGCATTAAGGCAATATTTAAACATTTAAGAGTGGACACTTAAAAAAATATCAGATGTTTTAAAATATTTTTATTTATTTATTTTTAGAGAGGAAAAAGGAGGGAAAAAGAGAGGGAGAAAAACATCAGTGTGTGGTTGCCTCTCGCACACTCCCTACTGGGGACCTGGACCACAACCCAGGCATGCACCCTGACTGAGAATCGAACTGGTGATCCTTTGTTTCGCAGGCTGGTGCTTAGTCCACTGAGCCACACCAACGAGGGCCTGTATCAGATATTTTTAGATTCCAACCCACAACCTATCTTTGCAACTTAGGGCAGGTTACTTTACTATCTCCAAACACTGGTTTTTCTCCTGCACAATTGAAATACTAATCCTTAGCTCATAGAATTATAATTAAAAGTAAATAAAGAAGCATATGTAAATTACTTTATGTAGAGTATAAATGTATCCTAGATGATAATATAATCATTGCATTGTTTTATATCTATTTTCAATTCTAGACTTTACATAGACAAAACTACCATATTGATTACTTTATTCCACGTGCTTATCACATAGCTATTGTTCAATACATTGATTTTGGATAAGTGAAAAGATGGATTGACGAATAGGACAGATACATAATAAAATATTTTCCCTGAATTTGGTTACTAACTAATATCAGTTGGAAGAGAAATATTTAATTTAATTTTCCCATTTTATTTTACACCAAAATGTCATTTTTCTAATAATCATTTAAAAAAAGGAAAGAAAAGAAAAAAAACTTTAAATGACTACTTAGAATTAGCAATAGGGAAAATTATAACTAAACCCTTCTGATTAGTTTTCTGAATGGTAAAAATCTAAGTTGAGAGGTATACAAATACTCAAATAGCTTGAAACCAAATTTAAATGGAGTGATTTTGGTCATGTAATAAATGTAGAAATAGTTATAAAAATATATACAAAAATAATATTGCCTTTAGTGCCACTGCTAATGATATTTGGCTGTGTTTATAATGATTAGATTTGTTTCTGGAAAATTACCAGATGCTTATAACATTAAGGTCAACTCAATGTTTATTGTGTGTTGAAAAAGCCGTGCATCAATTTCAATTTTCTATATTCCTCCTTTAAGCTTTTGTTTGTACTTGATACGTTTTCTGTCTCATGTTAGATTTCTAATTAGTAAATGTTTTGCCAACAGTGTAAATAACATGTCTTCACACAGTTAAGTTATTCTGGTGTTTCTCTTAGCATATCCCCAACATACAGTGCTACGTGCAGCCTTCCTGCCTACATGTTCTCTGCATTATCATGTACTTCCTTGTTCAGGCTACTTTACTTTAGATTTACAGATAATATTATGAAGCACTGCCTTGTCTTTTTCTATCACCCATCCACATAGTACTGTGCAGTAAGTATTATTTTATCATCTGGGTGTATATGTTATTAAAATCTAATACAACTGTTTTGAGCTGTGTTATAAGCAATAATCAATGTGCATCACAAGCAAAAGTGAAGGGGATAAATATGACAATGCCACTATATTTCAAACAGTTCAGATAGTCATTTGACAACTATCTTTTTTTATATTTTTTGTGAGAAATACATTTTATTTTACATTTTGTAAACATTTTTCATTGTTGTTCAAATACAGTTTTGTGCCTTTTACCCCCACACCTCCCCACCACCCCAGCCCTCCCCACCTCCCTCTCCTGTTTCCACTCCCCCTTGTTATTGTCCATATGTCCTTTATACTTGTTCCTACAAACCTTTCACCCTTCTCCCCTACAATCCCCTTCACTATCCCCTCTATCTTTATCATCATATTTCTTTACTTTCTACCTATGTCCAATTTTTTTGAAATATTTTATTTATTTATTTTTAGAGAGGGGAAGAGCGGGAGAAGGAGAGAGAGAGAAACATCAGTGTGTGGTTGCCTCTCATGTGGTCCCCACTGGGGACCTGGCCTGCAACCCAGGCATGTGCCCTGACTGGGAATCGAACCTGCGATGCTTTGGTTCGCAGCCCGCGCTCAATCCACTGAGCTACGCCAGCCAGGGCCCTATGTCCAATTTTTCACACATATAATGATGTGTGTTGCCTTCTTGGAAGCAGCTAACATAGATAGAAAAGAATATTTAAAAATGGGATCCTTTTTATTTATAGTCAATTAGTTTACACTCAAATATCACACAGAATTATTTCAAAATTAGATTATCCTTCCTAAGATGGATGATTATGTGCAGTCTTATAACATAGGTAAGTCTACATAAAAGATTACAGACCTGTAGAAATTTCCTTGTAAATTATGGATTTCATAAAAGTTACAATCAAAGATGTCCATAATAAAAACTAATGGTAACCTTACTTAAAATTATTAAATTATTATGAAATAAAAATTCAATAAGTCACTATTAGAAGGAAATGGTTTAGAAACTTGATTAACAATTGTAAACTTTCATTCATAATGCAAAGACTCTGTTCCATCATTTAAAGTGTTTGTAGAAAATTCCTGTTAGATAAATTATATATTTATTAAACTACTTCTCTCAGCCAGTCAAAATAAGCCCTTTTAACAACAAACTAATTTCTTTATGGGACTTCAACCTTATTTTTAAATCTGCTTGAGTCATTTGAATTGAAATAAAGTCATTTCAAAAGAATATCATGAAATCAATATCTTTGAAACTATGCTTTGGTTATGACTGAGCATTTTCATAGAATCAGAGACCATTATCTGGTGATAGTATATAAGATCTGCTGACAATTACTTTCAGGTTTAGGCAACATTCATAGTAATTCCTGCTGTTGTTTCTCATTAAATATTACATTATTGCTTATGATGTGTGAATACTATTAACATGTCAATTGAGTTATTTATACAAATATTCATCCTCAATGTTATTCCCCAGCTCAATTTCATTCAACCCCATGCAGTAAAGTCTTTATGAGTTATATAATAAGAGAATCATCAACATAAAATGTTTATTGAGCACAAATGACAGGAAGAATTTATAATCTAGATGTAAAAAACAGTTTGGAACACTTAAGTCCCTGATACAACTGCCTTATTCAAGGGAATAAATCTTATGTGAATCTTTTTAAAAATTATATTTTATTGTTTATGTTATTACAGCCTTCCCCACTTCTTCCTCCATTGCCCCACTCCACCCATCCCTCCCTCTCCCTCAGGCAAGCATGGACGTCATTGTCCATGTCCAAGGGTCATGCATATATTATGTGTTCTTTGGCTAATCCCTTCACCTTCTTTCATCCAATCCTCTCTCTCCTCTCCCCCTGACAGTTGTCAGTCTGTTCCATGTATCCATGCCTCTGTTTGTATTTTGCTCATTAGATTCCACATATAAGTGAGATTATATGACATTTGTCTTTCTCTGACTGGTTTATTTCACTTTGGCATAATAGTCTCCAGGTCTACCCATGGTATCCCAAAAGGTAAGAGTTCCTTCTTTTTTATAGTCATGTAGAATTCCACTGGGTAAATGTACAACAGATTTTTTTATCCAGTCATCTACTGATGGGCACTCAGGCTGTTTCCAGATTTTTGCTATTGTAAATAATGCTGCTACGAACATAGAGATAGATATATTCTTTTAAATTGGTATTTTGGAATTCTAGGATATATTTCCAGTGGAATTGCTGGGCCATAAGGCAGTTTCATTTTTAATTTGTTAAGGATATTCCATACTGTTTTCCACAGTAGCTTCACCAGTCTTCATTCCCACCAACAGTGTACTAGGGCTCTCTTTTCTCCACATTCTTGCCAGCACTTATTTGTTGATTTATTGATGGTAGCCATTCTGGCACATATAAGGCGATATCTCAGTGTGGTTTTAATTTGCATCTTTCTGATAATTAGGATGTGGAACATTTTTTTATATGTCTTTGGGTTATCGTATGCCCATTATTATCCTCAAATCTACTTTGTGAATCATTTTCATGTCACTCTGATTCTCCTTGAAAATGCTTATCAAGCTGCCAATCACGTATCTGTATCTCTGTATCTCCATAATGAGTATGTAGCTTATAGTCCTAAACCTAACTGTTCTCAGACTAAAATAACATTTTTATGGGTCTGGTGATACTAAGCCTTTGATAATATGTAGGCTTCTTAGATCTTAGATTTTTTCTGTGCTTCAGGATTTTTACTCATTTTTTTCATCATGGCCTTCCAGATGTATTTCTATCTTCTCACTATGTCCTGTTTCCCTCTGAATCATCTAGAATTTCCACTCCATTTTAAACAAAACTGTTCTCATTCTCTTCATAGAAAAGTCACTCTCCTTCCTTGCCTAATTAAAATTGGGCTCTCTCCCATTGATGTTTTTCCCCAGACTTGTCAAAAAGAAGCTGTGCTTTTTCTTGTATTCTACTTAATGAAGGGCCAATAGGTGAAATCAGCTTACTATTATTTACAGATCACTACTTCTCAATTCACATAGAAAAAATTCTGGTCCTTTGGGGATTTTATGCAATTTTATTCCATCACTTTCATTATGTGCTATACTTTATATCTTTTAATATCCATGGTCATTATTCTACATTCATGGAGAAAATAGGTAAAGAAGATTTAAATTTCATTCCCTACCACTAAGTAAGTGTTACTCAAGATAATTTTAAACTCCATCTATAATACTAATGAAATGTAAAGGGACAAGTTCCTGGACTTCATTAAATATAGCTTTTTTCATTTATACTATATAGCACAAGTTATACCCTATACCATTTCAACACAAATGTCGATAGAGCTTTGAGAATACTAACATCTATTAGCTAAACATTTAATACAATGTCTTGCTTTTTAATGGTTTTCTTTCTTTACATCTGAAAGTAACAGTTCTTAGAACCTCTCAAGGTCTCCATTTTCTTACTCATTTTTGCCAGTATCCAAACAGCCTCTTCTCATGCTTATATAAGGTGAAAGTATCATGGACCTAATATGCAAACCCATACATTAAGTTTTACATAGAAGAATAGGTGAAACAAAGTCAAGGAAGACAGAGATTTCTAACGTGTTTGTGTGTTCATGAGCAGATCATGAGAGACTATTTTGTTGAGATGTAAATCAATAAAATATGTGGATATTTGTGTTAGGCTGGATAAAGTAAGGAAACAGGAAAAGTATTTCAGACATGTATTTAATAATGAGAATTGATCAAAAGGTTTTTGGAAGGCTAAAATAGCAAAAATGTTATGGTAGATGCTGAAGGAGTAGACAAAAGAGGCATAATGATATCTGATCAGGATGGTGCCTGTGCCTTTCAGCTGGAGCTCATCAGCCCACAGGACTACTTAACTAGGAGCATTGACCCTTTCAGGCCTTGAAGCACTGAATAAGTGATGTTTCTTGTACCATTCTTACCATCTCCATCAACTTCCTGCCACCACTTCTGCTACTGGAGTTAGAATTAAGAAACTTCTCTATCCTCCTCGTTGTTAATCTCCCAATACAGCCTCAAATCAGCAGAACTTAATATAAATGCATCACAAAATGTAGTCTGAGAAATATAATTTACAGATTTTTCGAGCTCTCGTCCTATGAAATTTAGCACTGACAGGCATGTATAGGGTTTAGTAGATATCATATAAATAAACAGCACAAGGCTTGATTGTGAAAACCAGTAGAAGCCAGATAAAAAACTAGAAATTTATTTTTACAATCTCACAATGTTTTTTCAGTGTTTATCTAAATTCTTTCCTCTCTTTTCAAATTCCCCAACATAGCCATTCCTCCTGTAAGTGGTAATTGCTCTTATGCAGGCAGCATTTTTCACTTGGGAATTAGTGAAACTGTGATTGATAACTATTGCTTTTACATGGCATGGCATCTTTAGTCCTTCATACTTTAAAATTCATAAAGTATTCAGATTAAAGTCATGACAGTAGGCCCTAAAGGGAACAGCTCTTGCTTTAAATAAACAAATTTGTGCAAAGCAACCCAATTTTACTAAAAATTCATCTAAAACATCATCCAATTGCATATAAATAAACAACTTACAATAGTGTTATAAATCACTTTAAGTTAGAGCCTGGAGAATTTGCTTAATCCAAGGCATGAGAAAATAGTTTTATTGTTATCCAATTGTTTCTGTAATAAATTTATTTTAATATTTCCTTTTGATATTTTTGACGTAAGAAAGATAGCTATGAAACTGTCTTTAAAGTTTAGTCCATTAATTTAATATAACCATTTAGTGTATAGAATAAGTTAAACTAAAAAACACAATATTTCTTCCCATGCTTCATCATTTATATTATTATATTTATATATATTAGTTATTCTTAAAGTTAAATATAAATTTTATTTTCATTGAATAATAGGAAAGCAAAAATAGCATCAGTGTCATCAATTATACAATATCAACCATATACATATATAATTTAAAACAACTCAAAGCTGTTTGTGTGTTAATTTCCTCTAGAAGGCAAAAAATGTTAAATGTCTCTTAAATATGTCATTGACATTTCTTCCACCTAGAAAATGATCTTATTGCTTTTCTATTATAAATTATAGACTTATATGATTCAATCTAATATCTAGCCCTTTATTATCAAGAGAGGACTTTTTCTTTGAAAGCTTGGCTCAGTTCCTGAGGAAAAAGAGGGAATCACAGAAATCAATTAAGTATGTGAAGAAGCATGAGAAATAGCTTCATTCAGAACATATGCTTTACAGAGAACTTGAAGTCCCAGGGTTCTCACTGAGTCATGGATTCTTCCCAATTTTTTCTTACTCCAGAAATTTTGCAAAAAGAACCAGACCTGACCATGCAGAAGAAGTTTTTGCTTTGCAGGAATTTTTTAAAATCCTAAGCAAGGTCTAGAACTGCATTGTCTAATATGTTTACCACTACACACATGTGGCAATTTAAATGAGAGAAAATTAGATAAAATAAAAAATTCAACCCTGACTCATACAGCTCTGTGGGTTGGACCCCATCCTGCAAACCTGAAAGGTCATTGGTTAAATTCCCAGTTAGGGCACATGCCTGGGTTGCAGGCCAAGTCTCTAGTTGGGGGCATTCAAGAAGCAATTGGTCAGTGTTTCTCTCGCATAACATTGATATTTTTTTTCCTCTCTTTCTCCCTCTTTTCCCCTGTATTTAAAAATAAATGAATATACTTTAAAAAATTAATAATTCAGTTGCATAAGATATAGGTCATGTGTTCCATAGATACATGTGACTAGTGGTGATAATATGGGATAGTAAAAATATGAACATTTCATCATCATGAATAATTCTATTTAACATGTCATTCTAGAACAAGATAAGAGAAAAAGCGGTAGTTGTTCAATTGTGATCCCAGATACTCACTGGAAATTTTTTCATACAATAACTAATAATTATATTCTAATACAGAAGATAGACTATACTTTCAAAATCTAATCAGAGGTAAGCCATCTTTGCTACAAACAGAAATAAAAATTAAGAAATTTTAGTCAGAATTTAGTTTGAAAATCTATTGCCTTTTTAGTAAAAATCAAATATTCCATATAACTTTGAAATATTGTATTTTTATTTCTTTTTTGTTTATTTTTTAACTCAAATCATTTTTTACTTTCAGTTACATTTTTTTCAGTACATTTTTCAGTACATTCAGTTACATTTTCAGTCACATTCACTTACATTTCAGTTTTTATTTTTATTTGATGTACAATATTATATTAGTTTCAGGTGTACACACCAGTGATTAGACATTATATAACTTAGTAAGTGACCATGCTGTTAAATCTCATAACAATCTGAAATCATACATACTTATTAGAATATTATTGTCTATATTTGTTATGCTGTACTTTATATCCCAATGATTATTCTATAACAACCAAGTTGAACTTCTGAATCCCTGTACCATTTCCCCCCCACCTCCCCAACCCCCCTCAAATCTGGCAACCATCAAAATGTTCTCTGTATCTATGGTTCTATTTCTGTTCTGCTTGTTAATTTATTTTGGTTTTTAGTTTAAATTGTTAATAAATAATGTATTTGTTACCATTTTATTGTTCACATTTTTATCTTTTCTTTTTCTTCTTGAAGAAAACTCTTTAACATTTCATGTCAACTGGTTTGGTGGTGATGAACTCATTTAGCTCTTTCTTGTCAGGGAGCTCTTTTTTTTTAAAGATTTTATTTATTTATCTTTAGAGGGGAAGGGAAGGAGAGAGGGAGAGAAATATCAATGTATGGTTGCTTCCTGTGCATTCCCTGCTGGGAACTGGCCTGCAACCCAGGCATGTGCCCTGACTGGGATTCGAACCGCGACCTCTTGTTTCACAGGCCTGCGCTTAATCCACTAAGCTATGACAGCCAGGGCAGGGAGCTCTTTTTATGCCCTTCTATTCTAAGTTATATATTTTCTGGGTAGAGAAATTTTGCTTGTAGGTACTTGCTTTTCATCAGTGTGAATATTTCTTCTTTCTTGCAAAGTTTGTTGAGAAATCATCTGACAGTCTTATAGGAGATCTCTTGTAGGTAACTAACTACTTTTCTATTGCTGCTTTCATGACTCTCTCTTTGTCCTTAACCTGTCTTTGTTAATTATGGTGTGTCTTGGTGTGGGACTCTGGGTTCATCTTGTTTACAACTTTGCATTTTATATACTTGCATATCTATATCCTTCACCAGGTAAAGGAAATTTTCTGTCATTTCTCAAACATATATTTAATTTCTTACTCTCTCTTTTTTCTTTCTGGCACCCTCATGATACAAATGTTGGGAGACTTTAATTTGTCCCAGAGACTTCTTATACTCACCTCATTTATTTTTTTATATTCTTTTTACTGATCTGATTGGGGATTTTATCCTTCCTTAAATTTCAAATTGCTGTGGTGGTTTCATCTCCTTTATTGTTGATTCCCTTCATTTCAGTTAATGTAACCTTCATTTCTGACTATTCTTTTATATGGTTTCCATGTCCTTTTTTAAGCTGTTGAAGTTCTCACTGAATTCATTCAGCATTCTTATAACTAGTGTTTGAACTCTAGTAAATTTCTTGCCTTTCGTTCTGTTCAGTTATTTTTCTGGAGTTTTGTTCTGTTCTCTTACTTAGGACATGTTTCTTTGTCTCCTCATTTTGGCAGCCTCCTTGTGTGTGTGTATTTTTTCCCCTGTATGTTAGATAGAGCTGTTCATTCTCCTGGGCTTAGTAGAGTGGCTTTATGTAGTAGGTATTCTGTAATAGTACAGTGGAAGAGCCTTCCCAATCACCCAAGCTGGACACCCCAGGTTCACCCTCCCCACCTCTGTGTGGTCTCTGTACACCACCCTATGTAACTGAGCCTTGTTGGTACATCCATCAAAGGGATTTACGGGTAGGTCTTCAGCTGCAAGGACAGGTTGCAACCACCGATTCCTGTGGAATATCAGCTGTACAGGGCTGAGCCCACCATGTAGGACTTACTTCAGCAAGGCTGAGGTGACCTCTGAATTTGTCCCTTGAATGTGTCACTTCTGGAGGTGGTTGAGTAATATGCTTTGACATGGTCTGAAGCTGTTCACCAAGTACACTGTGTCTGGGGCTCCCAGTAGGCACAGGCCAAGGTCACTCTGCAACTATATCTTGCCTGTAGCTACTCAGCATGAGCTATAAAGAAACCCAAAAGTGACCACTACTTCTTCTGACCTTGGAGATGCCCAGGAGAGGACAAGCTATAAACCAAGGTTGGCTGCCTCTAGTGCCAGTCTTGAAGCCACTTATTGAGAGTTGTGGGGCATGCTGAGGTTGGAAGCTGCTGGTTTGAGATTTTAGGAAAATCTTAAGCATAAACCAAGACAGATTGTTTATATCAAAAAGCCACTGAAAAAATATGGGTTGCCCTTGAAATTTGGGTGGGTTAGGTTCTCAGAGAATCACAAGGGCTGGGCAAACAACTTTGAACCAGTTTGATGGAGACTCAGAAATGGTACACATCTTCTGGCTTTGTGCTGGGGGTGGATTTCAGAAAGGAACAATGGCTTCTGCCCACATATCTTTGTGGGAGAATGCTGCCCCTCTAGTTCTTGCCCTCATGCCAGACAGCTCAGTTTTTCCCTATATGTCCCTTGTACCTTTTAAGCTGCTCTCCTAATATTAGAGTTCAGAGAAAGGGAATTCAAGTGAGCCACTGTGTGGGCCTTTTAAGAGGAACTACCTGGAACTCCATAAACCCTCTGTCACCCTCAGCCTCAATTCCCACTGGTTTTTACAGCCAGAAGTTATAGGGACTTCTCTTCCTGGCACTGGAACCCTCGGTTGGGGAAACTGTTGAGGAACTGGGACCTCTCACTCCTCAGAGAAGACCTCTGCCACCAAGATATCCATCCCAATTTTTTTATCTAGCACATGTGCGTGTGGTACCATACTGTTCTGCATGTCTGCTGCCTTTGCCAGTCTTGATGTGACTTCTTCGTTAAATCTTTGACTGTAGGACTTTCATCTAGCTAGATTTCAGACAGATCTGAATAACAGCTGTTCTATAGTTTACTTATAATTATGATGTAGTTTACCGTGTTTGCCTATGCAGCCATCTTAACAAGAACCACAAGCTACTCTATTCCTTAAAGAGATAGTATTGAGTTGGCATTTTTATGCCACATGGGATAGAATCATAATGAAATAAATGGCATACTAGGACTACCAACCCTATGTTTTCTTTTATGGGAGTCTGTTTCTTTAAATATAAACTAGCACCACTGGCTGTACCTCATCGTATCATATTGGTATGGTAGAACAATGCAGTCAATTCCAGCACAATAACAATTATTCATGAAACACAAGCAAACATGAATCATCCAATTAAGAGGTGATCAACATTCCAAATTTATTTGGTTTTCTACAACTTTATTATAGCCACTAGCATTTAAAGAGCTTTTTGCTATTGTTTTGACCACCAGTTTATGGCTCTGGTTTTGTTCTTTATTCAATGCCTTTTTCTATACGGAATTATGAAGACATAAGACATGATTCATACAGATGCCTAAAAATATTTGGATATAATTGTCTTCCATATCTCAAACTGCTGAAAGAGAATTTTATACATTTGACATTCTAAAGGAATTTCTTCTGAGGTTTATAAAATTCAACAACTTGGTTGTCACTATTAAAAAATAATTTCCTCAATTCTGAAATAGGAAGTAGGATCATACTATCTTCACTGTGTGCTCAGTTGAGGGTATTAAATTAATACTCTACCAATTAAAATGAAGTAAATCAAATGATAATCTCCTTCACTTTGTAATTAATTGTCTTGTTTTAGCCTGAAAATATGAATTATATATTATATACCTGGAAATATTTTAATATATCAAAACAAAAGTTAAATTGATAATTTTAATGATATAAATTTCACAAATTTGATTTAGTCACTATCATATAAGTCAATATAAACCATAATATAAACACTGTCAGAAGTGTGGAACAAGGTTTAACATGTGAGTAAATTCCATGAATGATCAGTGAAGAAGTTATACAGACTGGAGGCATAAGTAATACCTACTCAGGAGCTGGAGAATTATGGGATATTCCAGTGTGAAGAAGAGATTGTAGGATTATCTATATGTGTAGCATTGAGGAGTAGAGCCTATAATGTACACAATTTATATTGCAAAATACAAGTTCAATATAGATGTAGATATGCACTCTGTGTTCTGTTTAGTAGAAGTTCCATGTCTTTACTCTCACCATATTGAAAAATCAATTTGCCTTCATTTACATATTATTTCAAAATTCCGTATCTGTAAATGTGCCCATTTTTAATCTTTTGAACTGGCCCTAAAATCTGCCTGGTTCTTTCATGCATTAAGTAAAACCTTTGACTCTATTTTTATATCTGGGTGATAACAATGGTTATTATTTTTTTGAAAATTAACTTCAAAATAGTCACTATTATAGTATCTTTCCTTCCACTAGGATGCATATTCTGCATGAAATAGAAAGTAGAGCCAGTCTCAATGTCATGTGATGGCCATGATGAAAGCTGTTTCTTTCTTGGTTATCATAAACAAAGACTTAGTCATAAAACTTAGCTTCATCTCTTCACACTCTCCCCTCTCCATCTGCTGGGGCAGAAATCAACCTAAAATTTTTTACTAACTATAAGTAATAAGTAAGACTGTGGTCTGCATTAAATAGGAATATAAGACAAACAATTAAAAAGATGAATGGCCCTTCATTTGGGAGTCCTGGCCACTGTCTGGGGAACATTAGAAGTTGGAATTGGATTCCAAGATCATTAATTTCTGTATGAATAGCAACGGTTGCCTTAAAAAAACTTGAATAGGTTTTTTGTTGTTTCTTCATTTATGGTTTGATGAGACTTTCTAAAATAATACAAATATTACCAGCTTATCAATAAATACATCAAATTGAATATTGAGCAATTTGCTCAAAATATCTTGCTTGTGTACATTTAAATAAATTAGAAACTTATATCATATATATTGAGCACTCACTCTATGATATAAAAGTTCTAAATACTGAGATTATAACCATAAACAAAACAAAAAATCCCCCAAATAAAGAAATATACTGTAACATAAAATCAAGCAGTGATAAATATCATGAAGACATATTATATAAGGGAATACCTATTGTGCATGTAGGGCAGATAGTAATATCAGGTGATCAAGGAAGTCATTGATAGTATGAACTTTGTACATGAATTCATATAAAATGGCTTGAAGATTAAATGCACCTGCGATTTCCTGTCCATATTAGATTATAAGAGAGAAAACATATTGAAAATGACACCAAGGCCCTAACTTAGGGCCTTTAACATCATGCTTCTTGATGTCACTGAGCTAATCCAACTACCAACCTCCCATTGATTGTAAAGGATCTCTATGCTCAGATCAGCTCTGCAGAGATACAGGGAAAAACAAGAAATTGACTCAGAGATACTTGACATTCAATATGTTTGATTCGATTTTTCTATTTCAGGTAAACATAACATTTTCTCAGATTAAAATAAAATGAAGAATTTACACTATGGCTCTATTGAACTTGAAGTTATTTTTGCAATAATTCCTTTAAAAATGGTCTTATAAATAATTAAATAATTTATATTGTTCTTCTAGTAAAGTGTTACTGAATCCTTTCACAAAAAACAGAAACTAGCCCTAGCTGGTATAGCTCAGTGGATTGAACATGGGTCTGTAAAGCAAAGGCTCCCAGGTTCGATTCCCAGTCAGGACTCATGCCTGGGTTGTGGGCCAGGACCCCAGTTGGGGGTGTGCAGGAGGCAACCACACATTGATGTTTCTCTTCCTCTCTTTCTCCTTCCCTGCTTGTCTCTCTAAAAAAATAAAATAAATAAATTTTTTAAAAGATTTTATTTATTTATTCTTGCAGAGGGGAAGGGAGAGAGAAGGAGAGAGAGAGAAACATCAATGTGTGGTTACCTCTCATGTGGTCCCCACTGGGACCTGGCCTGCAACCCAGGAATGTGCCCTGACTGGGAATCCAACCTGCGATGCTTTGGTTCACAGCCCGCACTCAATCCACTGAGCTACGCCAGCCAGGGCTAAAATAAATAATTTTTTTTTAAATTAGAAACTCAGCATATCATGATGTGAAAAAAAAATAGCATAATTAGAAAAGTAACCATTGATTTACAAGCTTGAGGGATATAATTGGGGACATTTTATATTATTGTGCAGTGCAAAAAATCCATGCTACACATAGTTTAGAAATGTTTTGCCTGTGTGTGCTTATGTAAATATAATGACAGTGATAGGTATCTGACTGAAGAAGTTTTATGAACCAGATTACATAAATATATGAAATTTCACCTGAAAGTTCAAAGACTATAAAAATCTCAGCATAAAAAAAGTTAAAAAAAAGGTTAAATTTTAGTCCATCTTTTTAAAATTTCTCTATTGT
>CM052548.1:34595075-34632208 GCA_028533065.1 Trachops cirrhosus | reverse complement strand
AAAATTTCTCTATTGTTCAATTACAGTTGTCTGCATTTTCCCCCATAATTCTCACTCCCTACCCCAGTTAGCCCTTAAAGAAATGTAGTAAGGATTGAAGATATTAGGTTGGTAAAAAGTTTTTGTTTTTTTTTTTCCCATAAGATAGCTCTGGTAGCGCTTTGTTGTCTTTAACTTCATTAGAAACAATTTTGTTAGATTGTATTGTGACAGCTGTCATCAGCATACCTTTAAAAAATAAAATTGGTGAATTTTTATGTAGCCATTTTAATATTGAAGGTGGAAGAAAATATGCAACATTTTTGTTATACTTTATTATTGCAAGAAAGTTAAAAATGCAACTGAAACTCACACAAAATAGTTTTGTGCTGTGTATGGAGAATGTGCTATGACTGATGGAATATGTCAAAACCGGTTTGTGAATTTTAGTGCTGGAGATTTGGAGATTCCTCACTAGATGATGGCTCATGATTGGTACACCAGCTGAAGTTGATAGCGATCAGACTGAGACATTAACTGAAAATAATATTATACTACCGCAGGAGATCACCAACATACTCAAAATATCTAAATTAATAAAGTTATTGGTGAAAACAAAAAAATGTGTCTTTTATTTTACACAAAAATCCATATGGACTTTTTGGCCCGCCAAATGTATGAATATCATGTTTTAATATTTGCTATGAAAAGGGTAGCATCCTCTTAGATGATGAGATTCCAAAGATGCCTGATGAGGTGCGTACTCTTCCTTTCAGACATGTATATAACAATACACTATGTTTGGTTCCACAATTTTTGCCTAGTTTTAAGCTGCATTTGTATTTCTATATACTCATAGTCTTCTGTTTATAATTGGCCCTTCAGTGAACTTATCACTATAAATATTTTTATTTTTGGAACCTCAGATACAAGAAACAGGTTATCAGATACCTGTTAATCATAACATGAATAGAGGAATAAAACAATATCTTGGAATTAATAGTTATGATCTAAATAGTTGATGATTAAAATAATAAAAATTGAAATTACTCATAATTTTGAATGTAATATGAATAAGGTTTAGTTGACACATAACTTTAATATTATAGATATACACACAAACATATCTTATCTTATCTATCACAACCTTTTCTTTCCGTGTTCAATGCACTTTCCCAGAATAGTTTATATTTAAAAAATTGAAAGGCTGCTGTTTACTAGAAAATGTTTACTCTTCACAAAATTGAAGGAAATGTTTTCTCTCTTGATCTATATTAGAACAGAGAAATCCTACTGATTTTATGATGAGCTTCAAGGGGAACAGAACAAGATGAAACACATCGAGTGTTACTGAGTTCTGCCAGGCCACAGGCATGATTTGGTTTATCACTGTGCACTTTATTATTATTATTATTATTATTATTGATTTGGATAGACAGGGAGAGACACCTTTGTTGTTCCACTTATGTATGCATTCATTGGTTGATTTTTGTATATGCCTTGACCATGGTTGAACTCTCAACCATGGCATATTGGGACTATGCTCTAACTAACTGAGCTACCTGGTCAGGGCCATCACTAAGGAATTTTAAAAGACAAGAAAATTATAATGTGTTTGGATAATCAATACATTTCCCTCTGCTTATTCTCACAGTGGTATATTTCATGAGTGACTTTTTCTTGTTCCTGATACATAATCCATAATGATTTGCAAATTTTTGAATGATGTAATCCAGTTTTTGTGAACTAATATAAAGAAGTAACATAGAAAACAGTTATATCTTTTGATTAAATAATTTGTTACATTATTTATATAAATAAATATATATATTCCTTTTAGTATGAAATTGTGTTTTTATCTATCCACTTAAAGATCTATTCATTCAATCACCTTTTTTCTGTAAAATTAACTGAAATCTTTATATTGAAATAAATTTGGAAGATAAAAAGGTGATTTTGACCCAGCTTATTCTCTGAGTCAAAATCTGACATGTAGAATAAAAAATCCTGGTAAATATATAAAGTAGGGCTGATAAGCAAAGCTTTCTGCAATGAGAGAATTATTCACTATCTATGTTGTGCATTGCAGTAGCCACTAGGTACACAGGACTATTGATCATTTGAAATGTGACTAGTATAACTGATAAACTGATTTTTACAATTAATTTAATTTATTTTTTTTACCTAATTAAAACTAAAAAGTCACTTGTTTAAAATATCATATTGGATATTGCAAATATATGATAACACATTTTAATTATTATACATTTGAGATTAGGTATGCATTATATATTTTTATTTCTAAAAAAACTCTTGATTTTTTTTACACCTTACTTCTTGGACTTTGTACTTCTTCAGAAGATGAGGATATATCAGAGAATAAAATATTAAAAAAATAAGGAAGTTGTTACCTATGAGTGAAACAAAATATGTACTATGTGTACTATGTCTGGTGGCAATAACTGCTATAAACATAAAGATTAAAGCAAAGTACAGTAATAAAAACTGTCTGCAGGGTACTCTTTATATATGGAGACAAGTAAGGCTTTTAAGATAAACTGACATTTGAATACAGACTTCAGCAAAAGGAGAGGAGGAAGCCAGTTTATATTTGAAGAAACATTTTTCAGGGCAGATATAATACTGATAGGTGCAGAGACCCTATGACAGACACACTTTAATGAAGGTCCCATGACCCTTAATTCCTGATATCTACACCCTTATGTAACCTTGAGTATGGACAGAAAGGTTGACTTGCTTTTAATCAATAGAATAATGCAAACGTGATTGGATGTCACTTCTCCAATTATGTTGCAAAAATTTTCACTATCTATCTTGCTAGGAGACTATCTCTCTGGCTAGATTTGATGAAACAAGCAGCCATTTGAAGAGGCTCATGTGACAGAAACTGAGGACTGCCTCCAGCCAACAACCACCTAGGAAATGAGGGCAGACTCTGGCCTGACAGGAGCCGAGAAAATGAGACCCTCAGGCCAATAGGCTGCAAGGAAGCAATTTCTGCCAAGAGCATTTGAGTTTTTGAATCAGATCCATCCAAGTCAAGCCTTAGATGAGACTGTCATGCAGCTGTGTTGATTTCAGTCTTGTGGAACCCTGAAAAGGATGACCCAATTAAGTAATCCCTGGACTCCTGACCTACCGAGAAGAAGACGTTAAATGAATGTTACATTAAACTACTATATCTATGGAGATACCATTATGCTGCAGTAGATAACTAATACAAATCTTAAGGAAGGGATATATTTTGCATATTCTAAAGCAAAATGGTAATGAATGGGGTCAAAGAGGAAAGCAAAAGTCATTTGGAGGTGTCATATTCAGAAGCTTATCATGTTGTGCATTTAGAAATATTTTTGTAGAGTCAGGGAGAAAAAAATTCATAGAACTTAGATGAGAACAAGAAGGCCTGTTAGTTGGCTATTGGAATAATCATGATGAGAAATGAAGATGGCTTGGTTCAGAACGATAGCAGTGAGTGTTGGAACAATTCTAAATGTTTGGAAAGGGTTTGCTTTACTAGCAAAATAAAGAAAAAGATAATAATAACCCTAATGGAATTTTTATGGCTATCCTGCAGTCTATATCAATTTTCCTTGAACACATCTATTGTGATTTTTGTGAAGCAGATATCCAAAAGTATATTTTGATTATTTTAATTCAACTGACCAACATTTAACTGCTTTATTCTATGTCAGAATACACAAATAAATACAAACTTGGAAGGTCTATTAAAATGTATCACTAACTATAACGATATATATATATATGGTTATATATATATAGTTTTTCATTGTTTTAATGGTATTTACTAAGCTTAATGGATTTAAGCCATAAATAAAAGACATGTAAATATGTCCTACAAGTTTATCATTTAGGCAAAAACAAGTATACAAAACAGATTTTTATTTGCTTATTGACTTTCCAAATAAATGACTAAAATGTATTCTATATCTATTAAAATACCTAAATAGCTATCTTAGCTTTGCATTTTTAAATAAAATAAGTACAAAGTCTTTGACCTAGCAGGTGTGGCTCAGTGGGTTGAGTGTCAGCCTGCAAATCAAAGGGTCACTAGTTATATTCCCAGTCTAGGGCACCTGCCTGGGTTGCAGGCCAGGTCCCCGATGGAAAGCACACAAGAGGCAAGCAAACATTGATGTTTTTATCCCTCTGTTTCTCCCTCCTTTCCCCTCTCTAAAACAAATAAATAAAATGTTTAAGTAAATAAATAAATGAATACATAAATACAAAATACAAAATGAAATAACTGGCTTCACGATTCACCTTTTGTTAAAACAACCAAATACTGATTATTTAAGTATACTCATATTTATATTTATGAACAAAAATGTTTTTAAAGTATATAAGCTCCCATACATATAATGGATTCATAATTTTGAGTTTATTTATATAATCCTATGTTATTTTTGTTTTTTATATTTTCTTCAAAATATGGAACAAGTACAATTTTTCAGTAATAGAAAATTAAATAATTAGAATAATGGCATGATTAGGAAATTAGATACATAGCCTTTAGAAAATAAATAAAATCAAATAAAATCATATCCTTCTAAGTGGGCATATTTTAAACCACTTGTTTTAGATTTATCTCAGCAATGCGATCTAAAAAAAAAAAAGAGATAATGATAACCTTTGAATAACATATCATTATCCAAGTGTAGTCCCTTCTTTTATGAATTTTGTCCTGAATCATTTGGGCTTAGTATTTCTTCTTAAAAAAAAGACCTCAGCTCACCCTGGCTGGTGTGGCTCAGTGGTTTAAGTGTGGGCCTGAGAACCACAGGGTCGCTAGTTTGTCTCCCAGTCAGAGCACATGCCTGGGTTGGGGGCAAGGGGCATGCCAGAGGCAACCACACATTGACATTTCTCTTCCTCTCTTTCTCCTTCCCTTACCCTCGCTCTAAAAATAAATATATAAAATCTTTTTAAAAAATTTAAAAAAAGACCTCAACTCAATACAATAGAACATCTAGTATTATTTATAACCAAGTTTATATATATATATATATATACACATATATATGGAATGAATTTTAATGAATTTATTTATTTAATGAGTATATGACATTTTCATCTCTGGTTTAAACAGTACATTAATAGCTTTAAATAATTCAAACATGATTTTTGAAGAACAATTATTCCCCATTTAATATAAGTTAATAAAAGTTAAATACACATAAAACTGAGAACAAAACTGTTTGTAGTATAAACTTTGGAAGATTAGTAGCTCTAAATAAGCTTACATCTTGATAAAATCAAGGTAACAATTTTACCCATAGTATCTCAGCAACAAGTGTATTCATTGACTTTAGAAATGCTATGTTGGTAGTTCCCTAAATCACTTGACTCTGGATATAAACACATCACTGATTAGTGTAATCTGTTGTATGAGGCTGCAATAGGAGAAATGAATTAGGCCAAATTGGAAATGTGCACGCTGACTTAATGGATAAAAAGAAAAATAATAGGAGGAATTACTTGTAAAGCATATTTCATGGTATTCAAAAAAAGTTATAAAATTTCACAAAAATTCAAATAAGACCCTTCTAAAATTAATTTTTAAAAGAGTAATGAGTTGTGTCCCTTCTAACATTTTAAAATCTCCTAAATATAATATCCCAGTGAAAATCATGTATCATATTTCATTCCTTTGGGCATATGTGGAATATTTCTAAGCTGTTATTTGTAAGTAATAATTTTTAAGATCCATTCCTGCTTTTTTATTTTTAAATGTGATTGTCCATGATAATCATAGAATTCAAGAATTATAGATACTCAGTCTGGAACATTAGCTCCTTGAACCAAAAACATTCATGGAAAGAATATAAGTACAGCCACCTACAATGCAGTTGCATGTTTTGCAGTAAACTAAGTACTTTTCCTATGTGATATCACCTGCAGAGTATATAAAAATGAAAGTTAATTATTATAATAAAAGGGTTTATTGAAAGTATGGTAGTGAAGGATTAATAATAACTTCAATCCATATTTCTCCTAACATAGTCCATGAAAAGTCTGATAACCATCTACTACTAAATTATTATCTCTAGGCATTCGATTTGGCTGTCTGCAGTAAACACATGCACATCTTGTTATACACAATAACACTTAAAGAGCACTGAGTGAAGGGTAGTCATTCCTGCTTTCTTACTGTAACTGAACAACAAGAAATCAAAAACATAAAAAATAAAAAAATATAATATACTGAGTTGTGTCATCTAGGAATATAAAATATTAGTAAATTAGATTTGATAATTTTGTAATGTTACTTTATTAGACTTCCTTGTTGTCCTCTGTTGCATGATTAGCTTAAAATATAGTTTCATAAATTCACTTAGCATAATTTTTTCTAGGTCCATCTATGCCATTGCAAAATGTCAGAATTTCTTCTTTTTTACTGCTGCATCGTATTCCATTGTGATTAAGTCAGTCAGTGAAAGAAAAATAGCACATTATCTCACTTACATGTGGAATCTGATGAACACAAAAAACTAACTAACAAGATAGTAACAGAAACTTAGATATGTGGAACAGACTGACAGCTGCCAAAAAGAACGGTGGGGGATGAGATGAAAAATAGTGAAAGGATTAACCAAAGAACATTAATGCACAACAGCTGGATGGGGACAATAATGTGGGGATTTGCTTGGGGTGGGGAGAGTGTGGGGCTGAGGAAGGGAGAAAAAGGAGAGAAAGGTAGGAAAAATAGTAACAACTTAAACAATAATAAATATAAACATAAATAATATAAATATAAATATATAAATAAAAGACATTTGATAGTGAAAAAATAAAGTTTCATAGATGGGGACTGAGGGAATTAATGAGAATTTAAGAAATACAGGGTATGGCACAAATAACATCCTTTTTTATTACAAAATCATAAGCATGTAATTCTGTAACATAACAATATCACACCAAAGCACAACATATGACATCTTAGATGAAATATTCAAATTAAAATTATAAATTATTACACCCATATTATTTCCCTACCAACCATACTCAGGCAGGCCTTACTTCTGTCAGACCATATGTACTAACTTCTACCAAAATTTCATGAACTTGAAATACTTAAAAATGCATCATGTTTAGTTATAAAAATATCATGTAATTATAGATAACATGAAAAGTATTTTCCTTCTCTGTAAAAAAAATCAATAAAATATATGCCATGTAAAGCATCTGATTTCCTTATTGTGAAAAAATACAGTTAATTCTGACTGAGTTGATATTTGAGGAAGATTTGTCACTATCAGGGAAAAAGTCATATTTATTCTCTACAGAGAAGGGTTATCAAGTGTTTATTTACAAATTAAAAATTATTATTTGAATCAGTGCTTATTTGTATTTTTAAAAAGTCTGTTGTAGAATGCAGATAAAGTAGAGTGCCATCTTTCCAAATTTTGTCAGCCTCTCCAAAATCACTCTGTGGAACTCTTCATGGCTTCAGAGAATATAATTTGTAAACCATCTTTCTAAGCATATAAGCAAAATAAAATTCCTTCAGTGTATATACAGTTAATGAAAATATGTGATAAAGAACAGGTGTAAGAAAATCAGTGTGATGCTGCTTCTACTGAAATAAATCATTAAAATGCCTGGATAAATTGCTTTTATAACACTATATCAAAAACCAAAAAATGTACTTCTGGGGGAAATTCATGTCTTTTGCTATCAGTTTCACCCCCACTGCAGTCTAGGAAATGTATTATTTCTGAACTTTCAACAAACTCAACTATTTTATATTAACATCACCATTGTTATTTTTCACACAAGTGTTTAATCTGAAAATTGTATAATTATGCTTCTCCAGAATAGGATAATCTTGTGATGTTATTCATTTATTCACAATCAGTTACAAGTAACTCGATTTACTTTACAGTCTGCAAAAAAAAAATTATCTTCCAAGGTGAAACTAAATACAAAATCAGCCTACTTTCAAAATTAATTGTCAACCTTTATGTGATGTTACTATCGTTTGGTGACTGGATTATCATTATCGAGTCTTGCCCATTTTCTGAATATATGTCTCAGTCCTTTGGCTACTCCCTAGGGAGAACTGAGATACCAGTAACACTTTGATATATTTGCTTAGAAACTTCAGAAAAGTATATTCCCTCACATAATCTAATAAAATTTCAGTTCGGTATGAGTAAAATTGGTGTTCCTCATCAGATACATAGCTTCAGAAGAAAGGAAGGATGCAGACATCTTTTTCCTAAATCTTCCTAAAAAGGTTGTTAATTGGATATACAGACATTATACCCTGATTACTCTCCTATCCTACTAAAATATTTTGAAAGACCAAGTTATAATAATCATAATTAAAAACATCAGTGCTGAATAAAAGATTAATAAAATTTCTCAATCTTTAAAATTTTTGCAAGCAAAATTATTATCTAAGTTTATAGATGCATATGTACATACATGGATATTTTATATAGTAAAGTAAAGATATAAAATTAATTTTATTCTTCCAATATATAAGTGACTACAATATTTCAGATTTGTACTTTTCATAAATAAAAGATGAATAACCTAAAGCTAAAATAGGAAATTTGAAATGTACTCTCTCGGAGCAAGTAATTACTTTAGAATGCAGCATCTTTAAAAGGCAGAAGTACTATTTAATAACCACAAGAGTACTTTTCTGATAGCAAAAATGAAAACAGAATTATATGTTCTGTAAGAAGCCAGAAGGTAGGGCATGCATTTGCCACTCAGTTTTATAATGGACTGAAATTATACTTAAAATGGCCACCCAAAGAAGAAAGTATATGATTGCCAACTAACACTCTAATTCTTACAAATACAGACACTGTGATTAACAGCTGCCCATGAACCTCCCAACAAAGGGTGTTCAAGAAAACCATAACTGACAGGACAATGGATTTGACATATTTGTAATGCCTGTAAAGGTCAGTTATTAAAAATATATAAAGAAAGAACTAGGAATACAAAACAGTGCTGTCTCTTCAATTTATGGCAATTTTTAGGCTTTTTAAAAGCATCTTTTAGCTCAATCAAACCAGAAAAGTCATTTTCTGCCTGATGTATTGGAGATCCAGCTATAACATCCTTTTCCCAAATGTATCAGTAAGGTCCCTGTATGAGTAAAAGACAGCAAATATCGCCATTTCTCTTATTTGATTGTTTAAGTCCATTTTCCAGCCCCCTAAAGTAGATGAAACTCAAATCATTTTTTTTGTTAATTTGTTCTTTCTTTCTTTTTTCTTTTCATTCCTTCCTTTCTCTCTCTTTTTATTGTTGTTCAGTTACAGTTGTTCCACATAGTCCCAGTTGTAGTTACAGGTATTAACAGGAAATAACTTACAAATTGGTCACCATTACAAAGAGTAACAGGGTGTCACATGGTGTACTTACACAAAATAGAACAACCTTTTTGAGCAAATGCTTTGAAGAGAATAAATCTAGGACTTACAATGACATAGTACTGGATATTAAAATATATAAGTATATTCACAAAAGAAATGATGATTTTATCATTGTGAATTGAAGATAAAGTTGTTCTAATTTTTCAGCTTGTCATAAATAATCTAGGTTATAGTGTGATATACAAAGGTGATTCCTTTAGCATAACATAGAAAATGGTTTAAAAAAGAAATTGATAGTACAGAACCCATATATCTGTAAAGCAAAAGCCTACATTAAACTTGGATTTTCCAGAGTTTTGAATAGTTCATGTTTCAAAACTATTTTTTAAAAACTTTTTCAAGAAATAAAGTTAAATTAATAACTTTTTTGTCTGCACTATATTTAATAATCTAATAAGGTTTATATTACATACATTATATTATATAAATTATATATATATAAATTACATACAAACTGACAGTATATTAATTGCGTATTACTGACAGTATAAATAATTGGTATACATTATATTTATTTATTAAGATTCTCAGAAGGGAGAAAGTAGAGACTGAAATTCAATATACAGTCGTGTACTTCTTACAGATGGGAATATGTTCTGAGAAATATGCCATTAGGTAATTTTTTAGTTATGCAAACACCCTAGAGTGTACTCACACAAACTTAGATGGCACAGCTTACTACACAACTGGATTATATGGTATAGCCTACCATATAGGAGAGAAAAAATAATTTTTCCTCTACTCTTTGATTTCTTAACTGTGACATCACTGTAACAAAAGAGATTAACAGGAAAAAAACAAACAAACGTTTAATAAGATGTATTCCTCTTGTATACATGAGAAGTACTCGAGAAAACAACAATGAACTAAAACGGCTGAAACCACCACTTTAATATCACCTTCAGTCCTGGTTGGTGTGGGTCAGTGCATTGAGCACAGGCCTAGGAACTAAGGAGTCGCTGGTGTGATTCCCAGTTGGTGCACAAGCCAGGTTGTGGGTCAGGTTCCCACTAGGGGGTACGTGAGGGGCAGCCACGCATTGATGTTTCTCTCCTTCTCTTTCCCCTCCCTTACTCCTCTCTAAAAATAAATATTTTTTAAAATACATACATACATACATATATACATGCTACCTTCAGCTAAAAACAAAAGATGTTGGGGGTAAGGAGAGTCTGTTATGGCAGGTTACCAGGAAAAAGAAAGGTAAATAAGGGTAAAGATGTTATATAGATTTATGTCTTTGTCTTCTGCATTGATAAAAAATTCTAGAGATAAGGGTTCTCTGTTCCTGGTACAGTGAAGAGGACACCCTCACAAATACAGATCCCTTACAAATATAAATGTATTTTTTGCAAAGGGTAATTTCTACTTGGTTTACAGAGCTTCTGCCTGACTCCTGATTCTTAAAATTAACCAGCCTAAAGTAATCCTTATGCTAAATAGATATATTTTAAGTGCCCAATTCAGTTCCCCTACAGCTTCTAAGCTATAAATCTATAGAGCCTTATTACTGTACTGAACATTGTAGGTAATTGTAGCACAATTTGGAAGTATTTATGTGTTGAGCTATGACATTAGAAGAGTTAAGATGACCTTATGTGATAGGAATATTTCAGTGTCATTATAATCTTAGGGGACCACCCTAAGTCCATTGTTGATCAAAGTGCCATTATGCTGCTCATGACTATTTTTAAAATAGTGCTGCATATGATTGTGATGCATAACCAGATTTTTGAACTTTCTGAATCTAAACAAGTCAGAGACAGAAAGACTTTAAAATGAATCCCTTTTTTGTGACCTACAATAATTAAATAAGATCAACTATTTCACATCTTCAGACCTTCATTTCTTTATTTCATCAGCATGCAAACCTTGCAACGTGATCCAGAGAAATTATTCAGATTTGTCTGTAGCCTCCATTTCCCTCTCCTCTCTTCTTTTTCCTCTCCTTGCCTCTTCTCCTCTTTCCTCCCCTTCATTTTTTATTTTCTCTGCATTCTTAGGTGACCTTCCCCAGTTTTGTGGTTTTATTTATTTTCTTTTTTATTGTTTATTATTTTGCAGAAGTCCCAATTTTTTGCCTTGTTCTCTCCTTCCCCAATCCCAACCCTCTAGCACACATAGTCAATCCCCTCTCTGTTGTCCATGTCCATGCATCATTCATACATGTTCTTTGAATAGTCCCTTCTGCTTCTTTCCACCTCCTACAGCTATCAGTCTGTCCCATGTTTCCATGTCTGTGGTTCTATTTTCTCTTGTTAGTTTATTTTGCTTTTAGATCCCAGTTATAAGTGAAGTCATATGGTTTTTTGTGTATTGCTGACTGGATTATTTCACTTAACATATTAATCTCCAGTTCCATCCATGCTGTTGTAAAAGACAGGATTTCCTTCTTTCTCTCTGCTGCATAGTATTCTATTGTTTAAATGTACCACATTTTTTTCATCCACTCTTCTGCTGATGGGCACTTGGGCTGTTGACAACACTTAGCTATTGTAAATAGTGCTGCTATGAACATAGGGGTGCATAAGTTCTTTGAATTGGTGATTCGGGACTCTTAGGGTATATGCCCAGCAGTGGAATCACTGGGTCATAAGTAAGTTCCATTTCTAATTTTTTTCAGGAAATGCTATACTGATTTCCACATTGGCGGCACCAGCCTGCATTCCCACCAATAGTACACTAGGATTTCCTTTTCTTCACATCCTGGCCAGCACCTGTTTTTTTTTGTTTTGTTTTTTTGTGTTTTTTGTTGATTTATTCATGATAGCCATTCTGACAGGTGTGAGGTGATATCTCATTGTGGTTTTAATTGATATGCCTCTAATGGCTAGTGATGTTCAGCATCTTTTCATATGTCTGTGGGCCCTCTGTATGTCCTCCTTTGAGAAGTGTCTATTCAGGTCTTTTGCCCATTTTTTAATTGTATTGTTTGTCTTCCTGATGTTGAGTCATATGAGTTCTTTATGTATTTTGGAGACTAAACCTTTTCCAAGTATCTTTGGAAAATATGTTCTCCCATATAGTCAGTCCCCTTTTCATTTTGATGATGGTTTCTTTAGCCATGCAGAAACTTTATAACTTGATATAGTCCCATTTGCTAATTTTTTCCTTTATTCCCCTTGCCCTAGGTGATAAATTGACAAAAAATATTGTTATGTGGGATGTCTGAAATTTTACTGCCTATGTTTTCTGCTATGACTTTTATGATATTGTGATTTATATTTCAGTCATTTATCCATTTTTAGTTTATTCTGGTGTGTGGTGTAAGCTGGTGGTCCAGTTTTGTGGTATTAGATAACATCTTCAGACTACAAATTCCCATCTCTGGCTCAAACCTCTTACATAAATATCACCATCTTACATTTTTCTACCTTCTTAGCATCTCCACATTGATAAAGTTATACATTTCTTAAGTATAACATGTAAAAAAATAAAGGTTATTCCCTTCCTCTTTTCTCTCTCAAGCAATTTTTTCCATCCTTCTATTCTTACAATTTCTCAATTCATAATCTTGGAGTATTTCTTAAATTATTGATTTTTCTCATACTCTGCACCCAGTCCACTTGCAAATTATTTTTGGCACTACCTTCAAAATATTTTATGAATATGGACATTGTCTTTACAACATCTACCAATTCTTAAATGATTTCTTACATTATATCAATGGTGTGCTCACTGGGCCCTCTAATTCTACTGTGCCCTCCCATCCAGTCTATTTTTCAAAAAGGATCTATATCTACCCAAGTTATGTCACTTCTTTGATCAAAGCTTAATGACTTTCCAATTACTTTCAATGTGAAAGACAAAATCTTTATACTGGTTCTCACCACTGCCTTCATCTCTTAACTCTGGCTCATGCTTATAATCCTCAAGGTACTCTGACTTTCTTCTTAGTGTTCTTTCATCATGTTTTACACCTATTATTTCTTCTACCCAGTTTTCTCTCTGTCTCTCCATCTCTCTCTGTCACTCTGTTTCTCTCTCCCCACCAACACATACACACACACACACACACACACACACACACACACACACACAGAGATATGTACGTTTAGCTTGCTTCTCAGATTCTAACATGGCACTTTCTGAACACTCTGACAACTTTTCATAAAATAATACCCCCGCCTCTGATACTTTCTAGCACCCTTTGTTTTTCTTAGTTCTTCAGCATAACACTTATCATCAAGTGATATGTAATACATATATTTGTTTATAGACTGTTGTCTATCAAACGCCACAAAAATATAAGCTCTAACAGTTGAAGGGCTGTAGTTGCTATATCCTCAAGACCTAAAATAGCACTTGACACATAGTAGACACTCATTAAATATTTATTGGATGGATGAATTACTTTCTTCTCTAAAACATGAAGTTAAGGATTCTAAATTACAGGTTGTCAGTGAAGTTTAAATTATATCCCTGTTACATGATGGATGATCAGCGGATATTAGTTCTTTTCTTATTTGCTTTACATTCACATATTATGGGTAATATTTATCAAATATGCATATATAAAGGTTTTTACTACTATTGCAGATTTGTTAGCATGGGATTTCAGGTAGTGTCTAATTACAGAGCAATTCTGTACCCTACAATACATTCTGAAAAATATCTTCTGCAGTTGCCTATGTTTGGGTTGGCTTCCTTCTGTCTCTTCTGTGCAATGGCTGTGGAGAGATGTTACTCTTTGATTGGCTCAATTTTACAGAAGAAAAAACTAAAAGTCTTATAATTATTATTTTTTATTTCCTGTGACTTGTTTTGTGGCTGTTTATTTTTAATGACCAACTGTCAAAAATTTTGTGGCCATTGAAGAGTGTGTTCTGTTTAAACATAACAAATGTACTATAGTATGAACTTGACTTACAGCAGTTCTCAACTGCCAGGTAAAACCAGTGGGACATAAACTGGGATTGCATTTCTGAATAGAGAAATGCATCATTTTAAATATCTATGTATAATGCCTACTCTTCCTTTTGTTATATATGGTAAACTTAGTGTTTTTCTTCTATTTCTGTTTCCTATGTTAAGTTTTAAGTATTTGAAATGAATTGTGCTCAATTTAAAATAATCAGAATTAAAATATATATTTATTTAACAGTAAAAACTTACTTTTGGTGTAAAAGGGACAGTCTATTGAGTTTTAATAAGAAAATATTTGAAATTCTATTTCTATTTACTTTCATATATTCCTTAATAATTTCTATCTTGAAGGTAGCATATGAATAAACAATTTCACAAAATAATATTTATGTGTCTGGTATTTTCCATAATCATTAAAAACATTGTTTAATCAAGTATTTACACATTGCTACTAAAACTGCAAGATGAATATAACTTGAAGTCCACTACACTAAATGGTCTGTCTACAGTACCTGACTCACAGTAAATACATAGCAAATGTTTTTTGCATTGAAAGGGAACTAAATACTCTTGCTATGTCTTTTTTTTTTCTGTATTCTAAAACACTGTGATTATTCCTCTAACAAAGAACCTACAGCCTCTTGTATGCATTATCTCTTATTTATTAGACAACTGTTTGTTGTATAAATGCTCAGTATTTTGAATTTAGAATACTAAATTGAATTAAATATAACCATTGCCTTTAAACAATTTATATTCTGTTACAAAGAAAAGAAAATGATTTTGCACAGCAAAATAAGATAAAATGAAAAGAAATAATAAACAAAAATGAAAAGACATTCTAGGTAATGAGAGAAAGTATTTGTAAACTATATATCTGACAAGTGTTTAGTATTTAAGTATATAAAAAACTCAAAATTTAATAACAAAAAACATATAATCTGAATTTAAAAGGAGCAGAGGAACTGACTAGACATTTTTCCAAAGAAGACAAATGACCAACAGCAGTAAAAGAGGCCTCAGCATCACTAATCATCAGGGAAATGCAAATCAAAACAACAATGAGATATTACCTCATCTTGTTAGAATAGCTATATCAAAAAGACAAGGGATAACAAGTATCAGTGAAGATGTAGAGAAAAAGGAACACTTGTGCTCTGTTGGTGTGTAATTGGTGCAGTCACTGTGAAAACAGTATGCAATTCTTCAAAAAAATAAAAATAGAACTACCATATGATCCAGCAATCTCATTTTTTGCTATATATCAAAAAAATGAAAATAAGAAATTGAAACAATTTCTGAATCCCCATGTTCTTTGCAGTATTATTCACAAGAGCCAGATACAAAAAAAATTCTATCAACCAATGAATAAATCAAGATATCTTATATGTATACAATGGATTATTATATAGTCATAGAATAAAATACTGACACTTGCAATGCCATGGATGGAACTTGAAAGCATTATGCTAAGTAAATAAGTCAGACAGAGAAAAACAAATACTGTATGATGTCACTTATTATGGAATCAAAAAAAGCAAAACCCATAAAAGAGTAGAGTGGTGGTTACCTGGCACTCAGAGTTGCTGAATATGGGGAGGTGCTGGTCAGAGGGCAGAAGCTTTCAGTTAGAAGATGAATAAGTTCTGAGAAACTAATGCACAGCATTGTGATTATAGTTAAGCATATTTTATTATATAGCTGAAAGTTGCTAAGAAACTGAATATGAAACATTGCCACCACAAAAAATAAATAAAATGATAAATACATAACATGACAGAGGTGTTAGTTAATGTTATGGTAGTAATTTTATTACAATATATAAAAAACAAATTGACAAATTTTACACCTTCAATTTGCATAGTGTTATATACATTCTAAGGAGGAAAGCAAAAGAGGAAAAATGAGTCAGTTATTACAAAACAAAAGAAGTGCTTATAAAAACCTGCAAAAGGATCATATTCATAAGGACACATGGGTTAAAGATTAGAACCCTTTAATAAAACTAAAGAGGTATTTTCTCACCTTGAATGAAATGGCATTTATATTCAGCAGTAGATTTAAATTTTAAAAGAATCATCAACAATTAATGGAGAAACATACTTGGGGAAAGGACATTCCTTACAGAGAAACAAGCATATGCAAAAAGGTAGAAAAATGTTTTTTCATATCTGTGAGTCATTTGAATGTTCTCTTTGGAAAAGTATCTATTTAGGTTCTTTGACCATTTTTTAATTGGGATATTTGTTTTTCTGATGTTGAGTTCTGAAAACTTTTTTAATATTTAGTTTAGAAGCATAATTAGAGATTCAAATACACATAAATTACAATTTCATCACTTGTGTTTGAAAAGGAAGAAGGAAAGAAAAGAGGGAGGGATGGAAAGAGGGAAAAAGGAAAGATACTGGCTATTACTAAATTAAGGATAAGGATAATATTCTCCTCATAGAATTATTTAAGGACTAAATGAATACAGTAGCACTTCTATAGAATAAATTAAGAAATGGGGGGGAAAAAGCAGCCTAGGTTGAGTGGTCAATTTTTACAGAGAGTCCCAAAAGAAATGGATGCAAAGAGGCCCACTCCAATGCACATCATAGTTAAAATGCCAAAGGTTAAAGATAAAGAGAGAATCTTAAAAGCAGCAAAAGAAATTAATTATCTACACAGGAGTTCCCATAAGACTATCAGCTGATTTCTCAAAAGAAACTTTGCATGCTAGAAGGAATTGGCAAGAAATATTCAGTCATGAAAAGCAGGGACCTACAGCCAAGATTGCTCTACCCAGCAAAGATATCATTTAGAATTGAAGGACAGATAAAGAGCTTCCCAGAAAAGAGAAAACCGAAGGAGTTCATCATCACTAAACCATTATTATATGAAATGTTAAAAGAGCTTGTTTAAGAAAAAGAAGATGATTAAAACTGTTAACAGGAAAATGGCAAAAAATTTCTATCAACATATCTATCAACAATTGATTCTAAAAAACTAAGCAAACAAGAACATAGACAGAATCATGGATACAGAGACTGTTTTGGTGGTTGTCAAACAGGGTGTGGAGGAATGGGTAAAGAGGTGAGGGAATTTAAGAAGTACAAACTGGTGACAGAATAGCCATGGGGATATAAAGTACAGTATAGGAAATGGAGTAGTCAAAGAACTTATACATGTGACCCATAGGCATAAACAATGGTGGGGGAATTGCCTGAGGGAGTTAGGGATGCTGGGTGAAGAGGGGAGGGAAAAATCAAGACAGTTGTAAAAGCAGAATTGATAGAATATAAATAAAAAATTCATTCAATTCCATTAATCTGATGAGTTGTTTTGTTTGATATAACTGATTTTCATTGGAAGACCCGAGGCAAATACATAAACTAGGTTCATTGTGCTTTGTCTCAATTCCTGCTATTTTCACTTCTGAATTCCATTACCAAAAAAGTGTTCTTTTACGTAAAGCATAGACTGATAATAGTTATTCATACTGTTAACAAACAATTTCTTTTTTCACAGTGTGTGCACATATACATATATGTTTGTTTATTACAATGAACATTTCTTAAGCATTGACAATTTGTCCTAGTTAGTGTAGCTCAGGGGATTGAGCACAGGCCTGCAAACCAAAGTGTCCATGGTTCAATTCCCAGTCAGGCCAAACGTCTGGGTTGCCGGCCAGGTCCCCAGTGGGGGCCAGGTGAGAGGCAACAACACATTGATGTTTCTTGTCCTTTCTTTTTCCTTCTCTTTCCCTTTTTCTAAAAATAAATAAATAAAAATCCTTAAAAAAGATTAAAATATTAAAAAAAGAAGAAAACAATGTCAATTTTGTTGTAAACAATGGTAAACAAAATGGACTGCATCTGAAAAATATTAATTTTAAAGTTAAACACTTTTAAGACCCAAAGAGAGGCATCTCTGATAGGGAAACTGTAAGTTCTGAGAAAAGTAATAGGAGAACTATTTGGGAGCAGTCTTTTTTATTTTGCTTTTCCAATGTCATCAATGCTGTTGGTAGGTCCCATTACATACCAGAAATAATGGACAGTCTAATTTGGTACCAAACTAGCTACTTACAAGTGATATAGCTCAGTACTTATTTTCAAAATTTTTACAATTTATTAACATATTGTTTATCTGTGTAAAGAAAAATATTAATAAACTGCTTATGAAAGACAATAATACAAATAGAATAATTTATAAAAATGGTTGAAGGGTCAATGAGCCAATAAAATTAATTATAAAGCAATGATTTATCCATTTTAATAAATGGAAGACACCTCTGTATATCATAGTAAATTTAATGACCATAGCTTACTAAATTTTAAATTTTTTATTTAATGGAAAATTTTGAAAGCTGAAACTAGTCCCTGTTACTCTTGTTATTTGTAAAATGACTGCATCTCACACACAAATCTCTTATTTGATAAAAATTATGCCTCTTGTAATCTTTTTCTAGGCAGTTAGAAATCTTGAATACCAGGTTAAGTATATTAAAATTATGAAAATAACTGAGTTTAAAATAAATTTAAAATGCTTCTAAGATAAATATTGCTGAATCCTCAAGTATATTATTGGGTTAGTGTTTAATGACTTTAGAAACAGTACTGGATTTTCCCTAAACTACAGTTTAAGGTTGTAGCAGTTGTAAAACCAACTCCTTTTTCCAGATCTCCAAAACATTCAAACATAATAAATACAAAAATGTGTGAGGTGTTACAATCCCCTGCTCACTAGAATTTGATCATCTTATTTGCTTCCTGAATGACCATTATAAAAACAATTTAGCTTTTGGATTAGCCAAGGATCATTTTCAATTAGAGTTTCCTCAGGTTACTTATCCCTAAAGAAAAAAAATATCAAAAATACATTCACATTAAAATAGTATTAAAAAGTTGTAAAAGAATCAATAATAGATATATAACTTTGATAGATATCCTGATACACTCTACTATTTTTATGCTAGGTTTGGACAACCAAAATTTAATGGAAATATGTCAACCAAAAGTTATAGAACTAGGACCACAAAATGTTACAGTTTGTTGTGTTTCACCACATTGTAACTGAATTTTTTTCTTAGCAAAGTGGAAATTGTGGTTTTCCGGTATCAAAAGCTTATTACAAAAATTTCCAAAGAAAGAGATTACTTATGATCATTTTACAAGATATATATATATATAAGCTGTAGCATTTTTGAACAAATTCAAAAGATTTTAAGTTATGCAAAAGATTTATAAGTAGCCAATCATTTTCCATGATAATTTTTATATTTCTATTTTCACCGAAGTGACAATTTTTTCATGATTGAGACTTTACAGACACTTATCCATGTCTCCATTTTCCATTTTCTTGCAGATCCTCATTTAAATGATCCTTGCTATCTGGTATTGATATCCTAACATGCATATTGACATATTGTCATATTGCAACTCAATATACATAATTGCTGAAACAAAATTCATAAATTAAGGAAAAAATTAAAAACATATTTCTGTAAAGTTATAGAAATAAGAAGTTTTTTTGAAACTATTTATTAGTGACTGGCAGAAACATTGAACCTGTTAAGTATCTACTGTAGTCCAGTTCAGTTCTTTGGACTCTACGTATGTATATTTAGGAGAAGATTTGTTTCATACTTTTGTCACTTCTTTATTTTCTTTTCTTTCTTTTTGTCTCTTTTTTTCATTTTTAAATAATTTTTACTTTTCAATTAGAGCTGACATGCATTATTACATGACCTATAGTTTCAGTTGTACACTCCTAGTGATTAAACATTACATAACTTACTAAGTGATCATCCTAATAAATCTTGCACACATCTAATACCATATATGGATATTAGAATACTATTGACTATAAACCCTATGCTGGACTTTACATCTTAATAACTATTATGTAACAACCAATTTGTACTTCTTAAGACCTTTACCTTTTTCACCATTTTCCCCAACTCTCCTCCCATCTGGCAACCAACAAAATGCTCTATCACTCTGCTTCTGTTTTCCTTGTTTATTTTGTTTATTTTTAGATGCAATTTGTTGATAGATATGTATTTATTACCATTTTGTTAAACTTTTGATTCTCCTCCTTTTCCTCTTCCTCCTCCTTCTCCTTCTTCTTAAAAAACAACTTTTAATATTTCATATAATACTGGCTTGGTGGTGATAGAGTCCTTTAGCTTTTCCTTGTCAAGAAAGCTTTTTATCTGTGCTTCCATTCTTAATAATAGCTTTGCTGGGTAGAGTAATCTAGGTTGTAGGTCCTTGCTTCATCAGTTTGAATATTTCTTGCTAATCCCTTCTGCTCTTCAAAGATTTTGTTGAGAAATCAGCTAACAGTCTTACGGTATCTTGCTTTAGGTACCTTAATGTTACCTAAAACTTGTATGTCTATTTCCTTCATCAAGTTAGGGAAATTTTCTGTCATTATTTTTTCAAATAGATTTTCAATTTCTTGCTCTCTTACATCCTTCCAGCACCCCATGATGTAAATATTGGTATGCTTGAAGTTGTCCCAGGGGCTCCTTATACTATCCTCATTTTTCTGGATTATTTTTATTTTTGCTGTTCTGATTGGGTATTTTTTGAATTCTTGTATTCTCAGCTTCATCCACTACACTGCTGATTCCCTGTAAATTATTCTTCATTTCAGTTAGTGTATACCTCATTTGTGACTGGCCCTTTTTATGCTGTTGAAGTTCTCACTAAGTTAATTGAGCATCCTTATAACCAGTGTTTTGAACTCTGCATTTAGTAGAGTGCTTGTCTCCATTTTGTTTAGTTAAAGGAATCTGCAGATGGCTGCTACCAGTTCTTTTTCTTGAGTTTTGTTCTTTCCTTTCATTTGGGCCATGTTTGTCTCCTCATTTTGGTAGCCCCCCCCACTTGTGTTTGTTTATAATATTAGGTTGAGCTGCCACATCTCCTGGGCCTAGTAGAATGGCCTTATGTAGTAGATGTTATGTATAGTTCATTGGAATAGCCTCCCCTATCACCCAAGCTGGGTACTCCAGGTTCAATCCAACCCCCACAGTGTGGGCTGTATACATCCTTTCTTCTAATTGAGCTTTGATTACTGTTAGCGTATCAATGAGAGAGATAGGTAGACCAGCTGCAAGGACAAGCTGTTACCACCAACCCCTGTGGAAGATCAGCTGTGCAGAGACCCACCCCATAAGGCAATACTAACATCATCAGGGCTCAGGTGCCCACTGAGTCCGCCCCTTGAATGTATCACTTCTGGAGGTGGTTGAGTGCTGATGCTTTGATGTGGTCTCAAGCTGTCTACTGTTTATGCTATATCTGGGGCCTTCCTAGAAATGTAGGCCAAGGTACCTGCCACCTGTGTTCTTCCTGAAGCCACCTGACATATGCTATAAAGCAATACGCAGAGGGCTGCTAGTGATGCTGCTGTGCTGGGAGGTGCCCAGATGAAGCTAAGCTGCAAAGCCAGTGTTTGGCCTGGTGCCACTTATCAAGAGGTATGTGGCACACTGAAGCCAGATGTTGGTTGATTAAATTAAAAAAAAATCTGTAGCATGAGTTTCTGGAGACAGCTTGTGTTGGCCTAAAAGTTAGGTGAGACTGGGCCTCAGGGAATCACCAGGGCAAGGCAAATTGGGTGAGCCTGGTTGATTGAGTATAAGATATAACACCTGCCTGCCAGCTCTGTGAGGGAAGGGCTTTATAAAAGCAACAATTGTCTATTCCAACACTTCTGTCTTGGAGAAATCTGCCGCCCGGCTCTGTCCTGATGCCAAACAATTCAGTTCCTCCCTTTCTACCTCTGAGGCCTTCCAAGCTGCTGCCCCAGCACTGGAGCTCAGAGGGAGTTAGCCAGAATAAATCCATGTACAGTCCCTTTAAGAGGAACTGCCTGGGACTCAAGTCCTCTGTCTCTCTCAGCCTCAAACTCTGCAGATTTTTACAGCCAGAAGTCATGGGGACTTTTCTCCTGGAACTGAAACTTTAAGGTTGGTGGGGCATGGTGTGGTATTCGGGCCCCTCACTCCTCAGGAAAGACCTTCACAGCCATATTCTTCCTAAGTTTTATCTGCTACAGGTGGGCCTGGGACCTGTCTGTTCTGCATCCCTGCCCATTCTACCAATCTTAATGTGGCTTTTCTATAATTTCCTAGTTGAAGAACTTCTATTCAGCCAGGTTTCATGTGGTTTGGAATTATTATGTAACTGAATGCAAGTCGAGCTGCCTGCTGCACTGTGATAGGTGCTGGTGAGAAGGAAGGTGGTTTATTCACATACCAGTAATCTAAGAAGATGGGGACTCATCTCAAAGCCCATCTGAATAGCTCAGTGCAGGCAGAGGTTTTTATAAGGAGAGTGATGGAAAGCAGAACAAAGAGATCAAGGAAAGGGTGTTGAAAATGTCTCTACATACAAACTCGCAGAGCCCATTCTGACAAGGACCTCAAACTCGTCAAGTGATAGTCTGGCATGTGTCATCCTGGTTTTAATAACCCCGATTTTACATCATCCTGGTTTTATGGTTGAAGGTCACCAAATCTGGCAGTGCTGGCATGGCTGAAGTTCAGAGTCTGTATCTTTTGAAGTTAGTCCTAGAATTCTTACACAAACATGCTGTTTGTCTATAAGCCATATATTAGTCAGGGTCAGCACTTACAGAAACAATGTCAAAAGAATGGTGGGGTGGGTTACAATTCCCCGCCGTTACTATTCACTGTTACAAAGATTGTTCTGCAGTTTACTTGTAATTTTGATGTGATTGGAAGGAGGTGAATACCATGTTTATCTACACTGACATTTTGACACAAGTCAGTTCATTATTTCAATAAACTTTCATTTAGCATCTTGTCCTGAAAAAGCCCCTAACTAATATCAAAAGAGAAAGGTAATTTTGTATGTACAATGTAATTAGAAAAAAATGGAGAGGAATGCACAGGGTGACCCCAAGAAGGAAGACTCATTTGGTGTGCCTCAGATTTAGGTTTTGCCACTTCTTTAGGTATTTATTTCCTTATGAAGGCTTCTGAGGCACATAACACTTGTGTTAAATAAATGTATGTGCTTTTCCCTGCCAATCTAATTCTCAGGCCTACTCAACAACTTTAACACTATGGTAGAGGTTATAAATATGAGTTTTAGAGTCATGTTATCTCTAGATCTCATATTTAATATTTTTTATAAATTTATGCAAATTATCAGTGTTACCACCAGTTAATCAATGAAACATAAGTAATTACAGTGTAATATTAAACTTAAAAAGTATAATGAATACATCTATTAACATAATGCAGAGTTCTATTCCATATTAAAATCTATATGTGACTTTTGAGTCTGGCTGGATGCAATTATAAAGTCTTTAGCTGGCAAGCCTCATGGGAAAAAGTTACCCTCCTCATACCTGATGCAGACACCAGCCCACAGTGTCCACATCATTATGGAGGAAATGAGACATTCACATGGACTACTGAGTCCAGTGGAGGAAAAGGGACAGCATGGCTTTTCTCTCAAGGGGAGCAAAAGCCTTGGCCCTTGCTATGACTGGCCTTTATTGGGTTTCTCAGCACATTACATGACGGTCCTTATTTACTATGCACAGGTTCACTTTAGGTGGTTACCTTTTATAGAAAACAAAGGAGCCAACACCACTAATTGCATCACAAAAGAGGGATATTTGCAAATGAAAAGACAAAAGTGGTTGAACCAGTTACACTCATCCTTGGAAGGTTTAACATGGATTTTAGGAAGTTACTTTGCAGTAAATGTCCTCAATTCAGGGTGAGGGAGTTTTTTAGATCAAGACTGAAAGCAGCCTAGGCACAATGCAGGCCTGATTCCCCACAGGAGAACCTATCTGTGGGCGTGGGTCCTGTGCATCTCTGAGTGGGAGCTGGGCCCATGCCACGCAGACTGGTCTCCTACAATACCAGACTTGGTTCACAATTACTGTATTACAATCTCTAAGAGGAAATGCAGTCAAAGACTCAAACCCCCAGAGTTTGTCCTGCTCTTTTACATATTTGCATGCCCAGTGCCTCTTCCTAGGTTTCTTTATTTGCAGCCATGGATGTAGGTCCTCTTCAGGTGCCTCTGTAAAAGCCTTCTTATATGGGGAGAAGGGGAAAACCTTGAGGACATTATTCCCTTTTCCACTCTGCATCCTCAGTTCCGATGCTGCTTCTAACCCCAGAATCTGTAATAACTTCTGGAGCCTTTTGTTCCGGAGTTTTTCAACAGTGAAGTAACATTCAGGTCTGTGCTCATCACCTGACCCTCCACCTATGCGCCATTTCGAAGGAAAATAAAAAACAGAGGGAGTCACGATTTGCTCTGGTTTTAGCCTTTGGCTTAGACCGTCACATTAAATGACTAAAGGCTTAACTCATATTTGGCTTTTTGCCCAATAGGCTACTAAGATACTTGATAGCTCAGCTCTCCTTCTCTCTCTCCCCCACCCCCCAAGCTAGGCTCCAGGCACGTAGTAAATATTCCTCCATGATTAAACATAAACCCAGAATAAATATAGAGGATAAGACCCACATGAATAAATTAGAGATATAAAAAATACATAGGTAAAAATCGCAAGTATCTGTTACCTGGCTATTATCTCGCCTGTGGAAATATGTTGAAAACAAATTGCCTGCCTCAGAGTAGAAACTCAATAGGAGAGTCAGTGAAAAAAAAAAGAAAATGAATTTGAAATCCCTTCCTTGAAGTTGTACATTCCTACCCAGTTATTGTTAGAGCCCTTTGTAATCTTTATGGTCAACTTTCTATTTGCAGTGATCTAATTGGCTATCTGATATTTAATCGAAAGTCAGTGTATATTCTTTTAAATCAATGATTAATGCTAAAGTAGGTATTGGATAATACATTATTATTAGAATTCAGGTACCTCACAGGTTAATTAGACTTTTGTACATTTTTCCTGGGACCACACACTTCTATCCAGAATTAGATACCTATGATTAAAATGTTTTGTTTTTTATCCAAGTAATATTTCCCCCATAAAAGTTATTCAGAAATAGTGCTGTATCATTTAAGTATACAAATACAAAAAATTAACAGCAACAGTATATGTGTTTGTGAATATATAATACATATTGCATATAAACAGACATACATGTTTATGCATGCAAGTATGTATGTAATAAATATGTGGTACATGAATTTGAGTGTGTGTGTGTAAAGAAACCCATGCTCACATACATACCTATGATATTTTTATAGTAAGACATATTTTGGTACTATGAAATAGTTCAAATTGTAAAACATATCTTTTTGGGGCTGTATATTTAACAACTTGTTTCTCCATATGGATGCAATAACCAAACTGCACCATGATTTGCAAGAAGCAAATGTAATTAAATTACGCAGACCATGTTGAACAGGCAATGGAGTTAAGAAGTGCAAGTTAAAGTTTAGAGCAGAAAGCTGTGCTTAGAGTGTTTCAAATCAAATCTTTAGGGAAACAAAAACAATGAGAGAGAAGCCAACTCTTTTGTCACATTAGAAATCTAAGCAAATATACATATGCAGAATATGTAGAAAGAAATAGTAAAGGTGCATACCTTCTTATTTAACTAATGAATACTAAACACTATTCATATACTATGAATATAACACTATCTTAAATGTTATATGCATTGCTGTATCATCAAATCTTCTTACCATATAATATATTCAGTTAGAATTCCAAAACTGCCATTTGTACCTACCATTACCATAATAAACATGTTCAGTTATATAAATCAACTGACAAAAGTGACCTACTATCTGGAACTCAGTAAAGCTGTTTTTTTATAGGCACAGGCACTGCAATCACAGCTTGCATGCCGAGAAAAAATGACATGAAAATTTTAAGCTATGCTGTATCCAAATAAATATGATTTTATAATATTTTACATAATTACCTAAACTAATATCACAGGCAGAAAAAAAGTACCTCTCAATTCAAGCAGAGTAATCAACTCAAAAAGAAAAACTAAATAGTGAATCCAACATTGAATGTTCAAGTACTAAGATCAAGCCTTCGACAATCAGCAAAAATTTAATAAAGTTAGCATTTCATTATAGCAGCTATTGATATTTAAATGACCCCAGTAAAACTTAAAAGCATGACATAATGATGTTTTTACACAAAACTGGTACAGATTTATACTCAAGAATAGACCTAATAGTTCTTAGTACCTTCAAGGGAGAATAAAGTCTGAAATGAGGGGAGGTGCCCCCTTTATGGCAATAAATTGACAATGTCTGAAGGCACAAGCATAGAAAAGAATTACAACTGTTATAAATTTGTTCTCTAGGGCAGCTTATGTCATGAGACTTGAGCTATTCATTTTTTTAAAAGGACTTCCAAAGATCACCAACTATTGTGTCCATTAAAATGATTCTAAACACTATAGTAAAGAGAGTTATGTTAAGTGAAATAAACCAGGCAGTGAAAGACAAATACCATACGATCTCACTTGTAAGTGGAACCTAATCAACAAAACAAACAAGCAAGCAAAATATAACCAGAGACATTGGAATAAAGAACAAACTGACAGTAACCAGAGGGGAGGGAGGCAGGGATAATGGGGGAAAGAAGGGGAAGGGTCAAGTCAAAGAACATGTATAAAAGACCCATGGACAAAACCAAAAGGGAGAGGATTGAATGTGGGAGGTGGAGGGTGGGTAGGGTGGGGTAGAGTAATGCGATAAAAATGTGGACAACTGCAATTGAACAACAATTAAAAAAATAAAAGAAAAGGCAGTAGTTTCAGTGTATATATATATTTTTATCAAACAAATTGGTATTGTATGTAGGCCAAGCAGAGATTTAATAAACTTTAAAAATTATACATTTTCTCTTAATGTAAAAGCAATAAGGATAACTTCTCCAAATATCTCAAGGCACACACACATACCTATACACACATATCTACTAAAAAGCATTAAGTAAATATAATATTCCAATAAGATGTATTATCTATACATATATTTTCTTTTTTCTTTTCTCAATGTATTTTATTGATTTTGCTATTACAGTTGCCTCTTTCCCCTCCTTTATTCCCCTCCACCCTTTAAGACCCCTCCCACTAGCATTCACCCCACCCCTTAGTTCATGTCAATGGGTCCTACATATAAGTTCTTTGGCTTCTCCTTTTCCAATCCTATTCTTAACCTCTCCCTGTCTATTTTGTGCCTATCACTTGTGCTTCTTATTTCCTGAGCCTTTCCCCCCATCCTCTCCCCTTCACTTCTGTGCTAATAACCCTCCATGTGATCTCCATTTCTGTCATTATGTTCCTGTTCTAGTTGTTTTCTTAGTTTGTTTTTGTTTTTGTTTTTTAGGTTCAGTAGTTGATAGTTGTGAATTTTTTGTCATTCACTGTTCATAGTTTTGATCTTTTTTCTTAGATAAGTCCCTTTAATGTTTCATATAATAAGAGTTTTATGATGATGAACTCCTTCCACTTGACAAAATCTGGGAAGTACTTTATCTGCCCTTCTATTCTAAATGATAGCTTTGCTGGACAGAGTAATCTTGGATGTAGGTCCTTGTCTTTCATAACTTTGAATACTTCTTTCCAGCTCCTGCTTGCCTGCAAGGTTTCTTTTGAGAAATCAGCTATTAGTCTCAGGGGAACTCCTTTGTATGTGACTGTCTCCTTTACTCATGCTGCTTTTAAGATTCTCTCCTTATCTTTTGTCTTGTGTAATGTACTTATGATGTGCTTTGGTGTGTGATTCCTTGGGTCCAACTTCTTTGGGTCTCTCTGAGCTTCCTGGATTTCCTGGAAGTCTACTTCCTTTGCAAGATTGGGGAAGTTCTCCTTCATTATGTTTTCAAATAAGTTTTCAATTTCTGGCTCTTCCTCTTCTCCTTCTGGCAGCCCTAAGATTCAGATGTTGGAACGTTTAAAGTTGTCCCAGAGGTTCCTAAGCCTGTCCTCATTTTTTTGAATTCTTATTTTTTCATTATGTTCTGGTTGAAAGTTGATGTCTTCCTTCTGATCCCAACCATTGATTCAAGTTCTGGTTTCCTTCCTGTCACTGTTGGTTTCCTGTGCATTTTCCTTTATTTCACTTTTCATAGCCTTCACTTTTTCCTCTATTTTGAGACCATACTCAACCAATTCTGTGAGCATCCTGATGACCTGTGTTTTGAACTGTTTTTCTGATAGGTTGGTTATCTTTTCATCTATTAGTTGTATTTTTTCTGGAGCTTTGATCTGTTCTTTCATTTGGGCCATATTTTTTAGTCTCAGTGGGCCTATTATACAGTAAAGGGTGGAGCCTTAGGTATTTGCCAAGGTGTTGTAACCCACATTGCTGCAATGTGGCACTGTAGGTGGAAGAGGGGTACTAGAGGGAACCATGCAGCTTGCTCAGTTCTTGGCAGGCTTTCAGTTACTTCCTCCACTACCCACAAGCAAATTGAGCCTTTCTGGTGCTGATTTCCTGATGGGTGGTTTTGCATATGTTCTAGGACCCTGTGGGTCTCTCCAATGAACTCCCCTGTGAGACTGAGAGTTTTTCCCACTGCACAACACCCACAGGTTTTTTCATTTAGAGATTTTGAAGCTTTATTTCTCAAAGATGGAACTCTGGGTTCCTTGGTCTGTCTTGCTCCCCAGTTGTTCCTCCTGGTTTATTTGCATGCAAATGTTTATCTGCATCCACTCTACCAGCTGCTGTCTCACCTGACATTTCTTTGATGACAGTCCTCTCTGCCCCGGGGGCCCAGCTCCTCCCATCCTATCTGTCTGGATGAATGTTTCTTCTTTAACTCCTTGGGTGTTGGACTTCCATACAGTTTGATTTTCTGGCAGTTCTGGTTGATTTTTGGTTTAAAATTTTGTTGTCTTTCTTTTGGTTGTGTGAGGAGGCACAGTGTATCTACCTATGCCTTTATCTTGGCCAGAAGTTACCTATATTTTATATGTGTATAAGATAGTTCAATTATTTAGCAAAATCATCATTTTCTTTCAAATGATATAAAGTAACATAACATTTTTACTTATTTCTGGTTTTATATTAGCTTTGATACCTTAAAAACAAAAATCTGAGAAATAAGAAACCAAAGTGTAATTTATGGCCAGACAACCAGTTAATAAAAGCTTACTGAGTGTCTTTTATTTAATTAAAAAAGCCTGTACTCGAAACAGTAAAATACAACAAAATTAAAGTCTTCATTATTCTCTGAAATGTTCAAATAACTTATAAATATAAACATTATATAATCATGTGTTAATATATAGAACAAAAATGGGAATTAAAAGAGAAATTACTTTGTATTCAATAGTCAAGGAAGTACTAATACAACAGGCCCTTAATTAAAAATGCTGTGGAATACAAGAATGGAAAAATATAAGAGAAGGAAGTTGAAAGAGGAGGAAGGTAGAAAAAAAAGAGGGTGAAGAATATAAACTATTTTAGCTGTATTTTAAAAGATGAATCATTTTGAAATATAAATAAAATTATAAAAATGTTATTTTGCAATATTAGGCTAAAACATTCAAGGAAACAGTAGTCAGTAACAGTACATTTCTGATACACAAGTGTGAATGCAAAAATATGGAATTATGCTCTGGAGCATGGGCCCTTATAGTTAAGGCTTCTCCCACTAGGTGAGGTTTTTAGGAATCCATCTGTATCAGTGTACAAGCTGGCATTGTTGTGAGAGGCTGTGTTCAGCTTCAGTGAATTTTGAAGACATTTGCCATGAATTTGGCCATTTAATGATGGGCGATTTGTGAGATCACCTGCCCACACTGCACTGAGTGTCCAGCAGTTTTTGATGAAAAACAGCATGGTCCCTTTGCCCCACACTCCCTATTCACCCAATATTGCAATAAGAACTTTTATTTGTTCCCTTGGATGAAAAAATTTGTTAAAGGAAAACATTTTGCCAATATGGAATAGGTGAAACAAAAAACAGCAGAAGCACTAAAAGGTATCAAAACCAATGAGTTCAAAAACTATTTTGAGTGGTGGAAAAAAAAAGTCTTTATAGGTCTATTGCATCAAATAGAGAGTACTTTGAAGGTGGCCGAAGTTTACACATGTAAGAATAAATACACAATTTTCTATAAATAAATTTTGTTTTTTGGGGAGGTCCTTCCTCATATGTGAAGTTCAATTTTTCTGAAGTCCTGGGTGAAGAGTAGTAAAAATCAAAGTTGAACATACAAAATTGGCCAGAATTATATTAATAATAAGCTTTTTATAATAATAGAAAGTCTAGAAGATCAAAATTGGCTATCCTTTGGGGGTAACTTATAATTTTATGAGAGGAATATTAAATATACACTACCTGATTATAATCCTGTTTTAATATGAAATTTATTTCTCTATAGCTTATCATGGTATTCATAGCCATAACTGAAAATTAATATAGTACAGTATAATGAGAAAAAAGTTGAACTGAGTTCAGATTATTTGGCTATGCTTCTCTCTTGCTTTCTCATTTAATAACTCTTTCCATTCAATATCTGCTACTCAAAAGTTGTTTACCTTAGTTAACACCTCTGTGTTTCAGAGCCTCCACCTGTATTATGTAATTTATAACATTACCTATTTTCTAAGGTTGTTTTATGAATTAAATTTGATAATCAATATAAAGCATTTGAAATTAAGTACATGACATCTACCTGGCACATAGAAAGAACTTAAATGTTAAACTAAAATTATTGTTACTCCCATGAAATCCACCACCACCTTTCCTTCACTTTGAATAGATTTTAAACATTAACTCAGAGCTATTGTTCAACTCATTTACCTACCTTTCCTCAAGATAGTCCTTCCTCCACATTCCTATGAATAACACTCAAAATAACTAAATAAGTAAACTTGCACTTGTTAACAAAGTTGTGGGGAAATTAGTACCTGTGAAAATTAGTGCAAATTTTAGGGGAGAATTCAGTCAGAGCATGGATTACATGACCAAAGAGAGTTCATATATCTTGACCTGGTATCATCACATCAAAATTCTAATAAAAATGCGTGGAAGTTATATGCATTATGATATACAAATGTTACTTATAACTCAGTATTATTGGATGAATGGAAATGTTTATGTAGAAGAAAGGTTAATTAAATTGTATGTATGGTATATTTTCCTACTGAAAAACTATATGCTTATTATCAATGATAATTAGAAAAATTATCAAACACTATTGGGAAAAATGAACATAATATATTAAGTGAAAACAAACATTATAATAGAATGTGAATGTACATTACTGTAACTGTGCAGACTGGGATTAGGCTGCATGTTGCCCTTATATATGACTCAATGATTTCTGTTGAAGGAAACAGGTTTTCTTTTTTTTCCTTTGGAAACAGGTTTTTATTAACAGTGGTCCAATCTGGGGGGCACTGAGAGCACTCCTGCTCAGAAGTTTCATGAGTCTCAGAACTTCCCTCACTTCCCAAAAGGCTACAAGACAAAACCATATTCCAAAAGTTCTTCACGTCCTTGTCTGTTCATCAGCCAGTTTCACAAACAGATCTTCATCCTCTCTGGAATGTGCCCTTGTGAGTTTCAGAGTCACCATCCATCCTCTAGCAGCAGCTCTCCCCTTCAGGATCTGGTGCACTGCTCTGATTCTCCATGTGGCAGTCCAGGACCCATGTGCCATGCTGTACTCATTCACAGTGTCCCAGAGGCTGGAGCCCATGGCAGCACACACCCCAGTGTGGGTCTTTGCCCCCAAGGGTGTGGTCCTATCCACATGGGGTCTAAGCTCCTAGTGGGCCTGGAGTCTTCCTGGTCCCACAAGCACTTCTGTCTATGCAGGGAACAAGGTCAGAGGCCCAGAGCACCGAAATGCCAAAAACCCAGAGACAGTGCTTTCATCAAGCTCCAAAGCAAGAAAGTCCCAAATCTCTGAAACAAAACAATGACTTCATGCAAGTGCTGAGCCAAGAGAGGAAGCCTTTCCACTCCTTTTCTTTAAAAAGGCCTTTCTGATATCCCACATGCCCAGGAAGCCAATGGGAGTAGCCAGCTTTTCTTGTGGTACATCATTGTCTGCTGTTTTTGTCAGCTCCCCAGTTTTTTTGATCCTCTTTCAGCTGCCATTTTTAGTCAGGGCAAAAGCTTCCCAGCATGCCGGCATCTGTTCATCCAGGGTGGAGCATCAGGCCCCAGTAGCTCAAGCAGGTGCTTTATGAGCTTCCCCCACCAGCTACATCTTGAGCTCTCTACAGCTTTAACAGCACACACTCACTGGGCCAGGTTGTCTTTGTTTACGGTTTGCCCCAGGCAGCAGTCTCCTTCAGCAGCCCCTCCCTTCAGGAAGGCACAGGCTGCATTAATTCAACTGTGTTGTTCAATGTGCTTTAAACACTGCACCTTCTGCTTCCTTGCTCCTCTCTGCCTAGTAGAAGTTGTATTATTTTCAATCTTCTGCCTTGGTACCCTACCTGTCCCCCCAGCTTTTTTGCCTGGGGGGATTACCCTGGACCTGGGGTCTCCCCTGTTTTCCAGGTACCTCTGGTCCAACCTACCTCATTATATTATGATCATAATTTTGCAAAAATGTATATGTACAATAAAAAATACTGAAATGGAATCCATACAAAATATAGCTGTTAACCTAGTATAACTAATGATTTTTCTTATTTTCTAAAGTTCTATAATATTTGAACATTTTTAAATAAAAAATTATAATGCCATTTCCCCTTGGTTGTTTGAAAATACAATAATAATTCCACATCACTCTAAAAATAAATAATATTAAGTCCCTTATTTTGTCAGTCAAGGTAGATCACTAGTTTGTCAGAATCTACTTCCTAAGTTCATATTGCATCATTCTAGTTCAAATGTATGATTTTTCATTGTTTCCCTAAATGTCATGCAAAGATAGTTCTTCTTTTGAAGGCAGTGAGTTATAGATTAACATAATTATGAAAATAATATGAATTACAATTGAGATTCCAAACATGGCATTATTTAATATCTCTGGTTCATTTCCCTTGGATATAAAATGAGGATGAAGGATGAAAAAAGCATCTACAACATAGGATTAAAAGTTAGTATTGAGTTATTACAAACAAAGCACTCAGAACTATAACTGGAACTTAATCAGTACCATATGTGTTTAGGTTTCATCAAAAACAACAGCTAACTTCATCAAGAACTTTATTGAAAGCTTTCCATTGTTTCATTTTGCGTTGTTTTGTAAGCAGCTCCATGTATGCTATTTTTCTTTAACTCTCTCAAGAATTTTATGCTTAAATGTTATTATACTAATTTACAGATACAGAAATCAATACCAAGCAAGATGATTAACTTATGTGTGGTAAAAGCTAAAGAATATACAAACAAAGTGATTTTTATTTAATACTAGACATACTTTGTCTTTATTTTTTCTGTTATTAGGGAAAAAAGAAAAAGCATAGCCAAATTTATTTTTTCAATTTTTTCCATTATATCTTACTGTATCACTTAGCATTCCTGGACAAAAATGTTACTATAATATATTTGGAAGTGTTATTCATAATAAACAGATTTGTAATTTTTTAATATTTAGTAAATTATTCTCTAATAAAATTATGGTTAATTGCTGTTTTTAGATTTTTTTTTTGATTAGTGGAAGCTTTAAGTATCCTGGGTAATGCATGAGTTTTTTTCTCCAAAATGATAAATTATTTCTCCAAATATGGATCAGAAGTAGTATGGCTAATTGTCATCTTAACCATTTTAAATACAAAGTCTATGTAAGGTTTTCTTAGGCTTCGCTGAGGAAGAAATGCCAATCAGCCACAAAATCAGGCAGTGTAGAGTTTTATTGGGGTTTGCACACCCAGGTGAGGTCCCCCGGTCCACACAGCTGGGCTGGAGGAATCACACCCTAACAAAGAGCAGGGCAGGATTTTATACACCAAATCTGGGGGTCTTCTTCACAGGGTCTAGGGATTGGCCCCTCTAAGACAAAGTGGCAACATATCATTGGTGGTCCTACTTAGGCTCTGGTTGCTATGACCATTTCGGCTCTCTAGCCTGACATCAGCCGTCTTTTCTGGGGTGTAGTTCGGCCACCATTGTGTCCTACCATGCCCACACTGACATTCTGACCTCTTTGATAGGATAAGGGGCACCACGACTGATCTGACTACTTCGTGCTGTCTGAAGGACGTAGAGGGGAGGGGCTAGAGGTCAACCATTTCTGGCTCATCATGGAGGGGCGAGTAGGTTGGGGTCTGGAGTAGCATCTGGTTAAAGGTGACTCGGGAGGCTTCACGAATTCTTTCCTGGAGGAACTTCAGGAAACAGGGACCAAGATTAATAATATGCAGATTATTATGACTGGGCCCATGACTGGGGCCAGGGTAGTAAAAAGTAGGGAGCGCCACCACAGGGCCGCCATTTGGAAGGTGGTGGGGTCTTGGCACAACTTGTCTCTAAGGCTCTGCAGGGTATTAATGTTCTCTTCTACTACACCACTTTCGTTCACATAGAAGCAGCAATGTTCTTGCAGGAAGAGACATGTTCCCCCTTTCTCTGCTGTTAGTAGGTCTAAGGCTCTGCGGTTTTGGAGGGTAACCTGGGTGACCAAGGTTATTTGTCTCTGTAAGGATGCCAGAGAGGTGACAGAGGCATCCAGGGCCTGCTCCAAGTCTGCCCGCAATTGGCGAGTTGTTTGGACACTGTATGATAACCCCGCGCTGCCTATTCCAGCTGCTGCCAGGGTTGTGGTAAAGGTTAGTCCTACTAATATGGGCAGAAAAACAGCTCGCTTTTCTAGATGCCTGGTTAGCTTGTTTCTGAGCTCTCCTTCCCCATAATGCATAAGCTGTGGGGTTAGCACGGTTGGGAAACACGGGAAGGCGGAGGAGGTGTTAATGGTCTGCAATAGCATCCCATTGCACCAGAAAAACATACCTGGGGGCTGGTGGTATTCCCCGATATCTGCACAGTCCGATTGCAAGAGGAAGTACCCGCAGTAGTATAATATACCTTAGGACCATCCATTTGGTTTTGAAAGAGAGGCACTTCTTTCAGGAGAAAAGGTGTTGGAGAGCTTGTGACATTGAGTGGAGTAGGTATGGGAACGGCAGTGATGGGTGATTGTTCAAGATAATCACAGAGAAAACAGTTAGTAATATTCCCGATAGCAGTAATATTAAATATTTGGATGCCCTGATTAATGAGAGATAGCCAGGAGAAGGGAGTGCCTCTTTGCCTTTCCCACTGTTGAATTAGCCTCTGTTGAATTAGGTCTGTTGAATTAGCCTCTGGAGGGCCTGCTCCTGGTTAAAAATAGAATTGGTTAATACCATTCTGTTGGGAGCCACCAGAACCGGGGTTCGGTATATTTCTAGGGTGCTCTGAGGATCGCAGTAGGAAAAGCTTTGGTATAACTTGCCTTTTTCCCCCTTTTCCCACCTGGGGCCCCAAGGATTGCGGATGGTGTATTGCCAAGGTTTGTGTGCCTCCCACTCATGATATATGCAGGAGTAGTAGGGGCAGCCTCTGTAGGTGTCTGGCCATAATTTGCACCTTTCTTCTGTTTGCTCGTAGAGAAGGCAGAGGGCATGAAACAGGGAGGAGACTGACGAAGTGTAGGAGGCCAGGTCCCTAAATTGGTTGTTATTCGCATGTAAGGTGATGGGTATAGAACATCTGGAAGCAGGGCAGGCAGTGGAGGTGACGGGGTGGGACACTGATGTCCCATTAAGGGTGTACGTTTTGCGTACAAAGAATTTCCAGATGTAAGGTGTTGGGGGTTTAAGAGACATCTTTGACAGGCATGGATGAGCAAGAAGGAGGAGAAAAAGGATCTGTAGGAATTTCATCGAGAGAACCTGGTGTTTGAGTAAAGTGGACTCAGGTATTTCCTGTAAGCTGAGCTGACAACTTTTCTGAGGCAGGGGCTGGTTTAAGGCAGGAGAGGTGAACCCACCCTGGGTGACCCAATAATTTTGCTGCTGTGGGGGTGGTGAGAATAACAGTATGGGGTCCTGTCCACTTGGGCTGGAGCGGCCCAGGTCAGAGTTCTTTGAGTAATACCTGGTCTCCATACTGCAGGAGAGTGACTGGGCCTGTCTCCGGACACCCCCCTACTGGAGGAAGAACTCTGTCAGCATGCTCTCATAGGAGATGCCGGAGGAGGGAGAGATAGGGCAGGCAGGAAGCCAGAGGAGGAGTATGTACTGGCAGGTTATTGTTAATTAGGAAAACATGGCCGTACAGTAGTTCGAAAGGGCTACGTCCTGTTGGTTCCCGTGGGGCTGCCTGTATTCGAGTGAGGACCAGAGGGAGCAGAGAGGGCCAGGAGTTTCTAGTTTCTAGGGTAAGTTTAGTCAGGTGGGTTTTCAGAATGGCGTTAGCCCGCTCTACTTTACCAGAGGACTGGGGATGATAAGGAATGTGCAGCTTTCAGGTGATGCCAGAAAGGTGGAGACCTGTTGGATGATTTGGGAGATGAAGCCCAGGCCGTTGTCCGACTGGATAGACGAGGGCAGTCCAAATTGCAGGATGATGTAGTTGAGGAGGAAGCCGGCTACTGTATCTGCTGTTTCTTTGGCCATGGGATAGGCCTCAATCCAACCTGAAAATGTGTCAACAAAAGTTAAGAGGTAGCGGAATTTTTTATGGGGAGGCATGTCGACCTGCCAATCTTGCCCCGGGAGGTGTCCTCATAGTTGATGGCCTGGGACCTAGGGCTTCATTCCTCCCTGGGTGGATGTCCAGGACCAGATGGCACATTTGGAGTGGACTTCCTTGATAGTTTGGAAAAGAGTAGGATGGGTAAACAAGGGGTCTAAAAACTTTAGCAGAGCTTTTGGACCAATGTGTAACGACTGGTGAATTTCAGAGAGAAGTGCGGTGGCCTGCTCCTGGGGCAGGGCTATCTTCCCTTTGAGGAAAACCCAC
>CM052548.1:34505501-34587811 GCA_028533065.1 Trachops cirrhosus | reverse complement strand
CTGGCTGGTGTAGCTTAGTGGATTAAGTGCGGGCCTGTGAACCAAGAGATCACGGTTCGATTCCCAGTCAGGGCACATGCCTGGGTTGCAGGCCAGTTCCCAGCAGGGAATGCACAGGAAGCAACCATACATTGATATTTCTCTCCCTCTCTCCTTCCCTTCCCCTCTGAAGATAAATAAATAAAATCTTTAAAAAAATGCTAGTTTAAAAAAAATAGCATAAAGTATATAAAACAAAATGGAGTCACTGATGTCAACTAAAATGGCTGTCCGTCAGTCATGACACTTTAGTTGAAGAGGAAAATTACCTAAGTCAGAGTTAACACATCTGGCAAGAAGACATACCTGCCCATGTGGTCAGAGCAGATACATCTGGAAAGGAGACACACGTAAGACACCTGCACCCGTGGTCAGAGGAGCCATATCTGCAGGGCGGAACTATCCATATATAGGCTCCTGAGGAAATTCCACACTTGCCAACAGGGGTGTCAAAACATTTATCAAAAAGACCCAGAAGTATGGAGTCCACAACTTTCAAGGTATAACTGAGGCAGGTTCCAGATCACTGCTGAGACAGACCAGCTCCACACACCAGAGTGCTGCTCCATGCCGCACTGATCTCCCTTGGCATCGGCCACCAGAGGCTCTGCCTGATGATGCCCTGATCACCTGCCCTGCTGCCCACCCAGCTCCAAAGAGCCTTTCTTACAAGATGCTGAAAGCTTCCTTGCCCACAATGCTGTATTTCAGACCTGCAGACTGAGACACTGGGACTCAGGCTCATTATCCCCCATTGATTGCTGTGTGTGTGTGTTATATTTCTCTTAGATTGTTAGAGTGTGAATAGGATATTAATGTATGTTGATGTTCTACTTTCAGTCAACCTGCATTCAGTAAAAGCTGAGTGAATAGCATCTTTACTGTGTGAGACTCTTGTCTATTCCTTCTTGCCAGGTTGCTCAGCAGGCAGCTAGCTGAGCAGTTACCCATCTGGCTTATAGGAAAGACTATATTATGAATATATGCTTGTGAAAATGTTTTCATTTTAGAAACAGAGATCATAGCCTGATGAACTAGATATTAACTAAGCATGACCAAGACACCTGTATCTCTACTATAATCACTCCTCATATACATCTTTGCAAGTTAGAACTTCTAATGTAATATTTATGTGAGATGTATCTCAGAGATGGAATAGATTATGTGGGACTTGCTTGATTTATGTTTTACATACATTTATGAAAGAAACTATTTTAAAGGTAACATTATGAGTAACTAGAGAAACAAATTGGTCTTTTTACCCATTTATATGATAGCATAATAAATATTATCATGGGAAAATGATTTACAAACTTTCACAATGATAGGGTATTATTTTTCAATACACAGCTCTAATGTGCAAGCCTTAGTGTCTTCAAACTAAGGGGTTATATTTAAGGATGACATTATATTAGTATTGCCAGAAAACATGTGTTCTCACATGAGATATTTTTAAACATTAGTCAGTCAGATCAAAAGCCAATAAGCTGGAAAAAACAACTAAGTTTATGCTGCTCTCTCTGACAGCTTATTAAAATCCTCTGCTTTTCAGTAACAATATTTCATTCATTAAATTTACCCTTATGGGATATCCCTATGCATATGGGTTCCTAACAAAATACTGTGAAGGACATAAAATGGCACAAACTCCTTCCATCCTTAGGCTTGTGCTATAGAAGGGGATATAGGCATACTAAAATAATGATGTTAGAGAATAAATGATTTGCCATAGTGGACAAAGAGAGGACTTGTGTAGTTTAGAGGAAATAATGCCTTCTAATTTTTAGCACTCTTTATGGTTGTTTGTAACAAAATTGAACTTTCAGTTTGGGTTTAAAATAAGTAAATTTGATTTTTTAAAGATTTTCTTTATTTATTTTTAGAGAATGGGGAAGGGAGGGGAAAAGAGAGGATGAGAAATATCAATGTGTGGTTGCCTCCCACGCACCCCCTCCAGACTTGGCCTGCGACCCAGGCATGTGCCCTGACTGGGAAGTGACCCAGCAACCCTTTGGTTCGCAGGCCTGAACTCAATCCACTGAGCTACACCAGCCAGGCTAATGTAAGTAAATTTAAAAAAACTAATGGAAAGAAGGGAAACTCCAAGTCAAAAAAAGATAACAAAACCAAAAATATGCTAAAAAAGAAATGAACAATTTAATCTAGCTATTGTATACAGCCTGGAGAATGTCAGAGTGGAAGGGGATCTTGGAATTATGAGAGGGAACTTATTATGATATTGCCTCAAGTAATGAAGTCTTGTTCTCCTTTGAAACATTAAATATGTATTGTTGTTTTATTTCATTTTGCTTTGATGACTGTGTAGTTGTGTGGGGTCTGTGTTTGGGGGAGAGGGAAAAAGCATGGGAAAAGCAATTAAAGATGCCCACCTCTCCCCACCCCATAGGGCTACATTTAGGTGGGTGCTCATGGTGCAAATGGGGAGAGACAATCCTCACCCAGGGAGCTCTCCACTGGAGTCTATTTTTAAATCTCTGGCAGGTACAAACCCCCAGAGAAATAAAATAAGAGCTAATTTTGGAGAAGGTATTTAATAGATAAAAGAGTTTATATACTATAGGAGATAAAACAGGAGGCATCTAGCATTATAAACAAGAGTGTCAAGAATAAAAGTGGTGTTAGACTTGACAGCTCTGTGGACAAATAAAAGAACAAGGAGACCAAATGGTAAAGAGCAGGCTTTGGTGGCTAATTTAATATAGAAATAAGAGCGAAGGGGGTATGACAGTTCACTCACAGGTTATGAATTAATAGTATATTAATGGTGATATAATTAATGATGTGTAATCACAAATGCTACTATATGTTAAATATTCATAATATTTTTGTTTATCATATAAATATGAGCTAACTGTGATTTGAAACACAGATAATAAATATCATAAAACATCCCCAGTTTCTGTCATAAAACAAAACTTTAGATGTTAAGTCCATGAAAATCTTGAACAGTCTTTTCTGTGTTTCTTTTTCAATCCTTGTGCTGAGTTCTTCTTTGGTCATTCTGACCTTATTTATTGTACTGTGAAGGCAGCCATTCTGGGAGGGTGCCAGGGAAAAGGTGTAAACTCTCCCCCTTGGAGATTCTCACAGTGGAACAATAGCATTCATTGGGGTAGGTACATGATGACACACCCCAAAACCTGCTCTCCCAAAATTCCCTAAATAGAGTCTTTTCTTCATGTTCCCAGAAGCCTTTAAATTGACTGGCATTAAAGGCACATAGGAATAAAAATTTACTAAAATATGTAAAGGGATATTTCTGGCAAAAATAAACCCTCAGCATTTTTTTCAACATGTTCTGAAAGTAATTTTATTTTGTTGTACAGATGTATTTTGTTGACATAAATATAGTATGGTAACAACAAAATCCTATGCTAAAGCACATGTTTTGCACAAACATAAATATTACACTGCCACTGTAAAATAATTTAAGGTTATAAAGTCAGAAATAATACACATATTGGTATACTGGTAAATACTAGGCTACAAAACTCTGCATAAGCTTAGACTCTAACATATTTGAGTAATGATGGTGACTAGAAAGCACAACATAATGTACAATAAATTTGAATGAATTTTTACCCTGTACGTGTAGACAAGGTAAATATGAGTAAATATTTATACAAAGCAAACAGCAAAATATAATAAATTTTAATGAATTCCTATATAGTTAGCCTCAGTACATGTAGACAAGCAAATATTTCAATAAAAAGAATTTCCAGTGCATAAAAAGAATGCATTTGAAGAAATTATAATGGCATGCCCATGCATTCAGTAAAAGTAAATATTACTATATATTAGTTTACTACAAGCAGAAGAAAGTATTTAAATTAATGTGTATTAGTAATAAGAGTTATGAAATATCATAGCTTTAAAATAATCAGCAATAAGCTACTTTAAAAACTAACTCCAAGATCTCAATCATTATTTTTAAAATCTAAGAAGCCATGCCAGCAAAGCCAAGTCAACATATCATTAAGGCCTAAGACCACAGTTGTACACCTGCCATTTTATTGACAAAAATTTGTAATAGGAGGGAATTCTGGTACACACTTAAGGGTCTTACAGAATATTGCCAGACTTGTTTTCAGAACAACTCTCTCCCTCAAACTCTTTCATTCAGTGTCCACAACTGAGGCTCTGGGACATGGGGAGTATGCATGATTAACCAGACTCATCATAACAATTTGTATATGTAATCAATATTCATTTGATGTAGCATACTTTTTGTCTTTTTTTCTCCTGGGTAGAAAGAGGTCCCACCTTCTGTAATTGAAAATCATATCCTTACAATGACATTTATGATTTCATTTTTGACACTCAGATTTGCAATGGCCTCAAAGAACTTAGGAGGAATTATACCTTCCTTTTCTTCATTTATAGTAGTAAACTCAGTATATCTTCAAAGTTGCACCTGGGTATTATTTATATTCTAATGGACTAAAACACTGAGAACTGCATACAGGATTATAGCCGCTTTGCTATTCCTGTTGTTAGAGACACAGAGAAAGGTGACAAGGAGCCACTAACACAGGGAATCTACAACCGATCAGAGGAATATTCATTCCATCAATTTGGGTGAGTTTATTGCATTAATTTAGGTGCATTCTTTGTTCCACCCTCTCTATTTTTGTGTAATACTTGCCTAAGAAGAAGATCCTTTAGGTCCACTCACCTCATTACTGACATTACCTTTCAATTTGCAGAAGCATTTTTCCATTTCTTTTTCTTTTCACACTTCTCTGTTTGCTGTACAGTTAACATCTCTTACTGGTTTCTGCCGCTTCATCACTCAATTGTCACTGTTAGAAGAGATCCTAAAATTGCTTTATATCTATACCTTCCACAAAATAAACTAAATGCTCTCTTCATTCACTGTGATTGTTAGGAGTGACACTTAGTAAATACTTCATAGGTGTATACATAATATGCTCTTCCATTTTAAAATTCCTCCCAAGCCAAGCACTCTATCTGACAATCCTGCTTTTGGGCAGTGTGCCTGTCACAGGTAGTAGCCTGTCACCTAAAGCATGGAGACTTAGCTCTGCCAAGTTCCTAGGTCTGGCAGAGCCCTAAACCATCAGTATACCCATAAAATATATTTAATGTAAATAGTAAAGATTTATCCTGAAAAAACTTTAACTGTCTTGCTCTCCAATATTAATCACAGAAAACAGAGTCATATTTAGTTATTCTTTCCATTATATGTCTTGCTCTTTCACTAAGAATGTCCCAATGGAGTGAAAAGTTTTTATATTATTAATTTCAAAGTATTTTCTATGACAAGAATATTAAAATATTTTGTATTTATTTAGTTCAAATCTAATCTACTAATTAAATTTATTAACCATGCCAGATAACAGATTAATAATAGAATATACCTTATACTGTGAATAAGTAATAAAACCTTACATATGATTCTTCTTGGCAGAATTGAGTAGATTGTTAGTGCTATTTCATAGGTGGTAAAGTGAGGTAAGTAGAGACTGCCAAGTTATCCTGACAGAAGTTTTATGTAGAATAATGTTCAATAGGTTTTTAATGAGAATCTGCTATATGCAGGACACTGCATTAAATATTGTAGGGATACAGGAAAAATGATACTCATAGTCATTATAATTAAGCTAGGGTTATAAAGATTAAACATCTGTGAGAAGATAAAATAGAATGAGATGAATAGGGTAGTTAGAGAATCTTTATAGAAAAGCAAGTTTTGAATTAGTTTCTATTGCAAAGAGTAGAAAGAAACTGTCAGGGATGTGAAATAATACATTTTATTTAAAGCAATAGTATGAGGGAGGACATTCTAGGACATGCTAAGTTGTGGAAGACAGATTTGTATGAAAGCATATATTCCAGTAGGTATGCTTTGATATAAGATTCACTAGAGATGATTATTTTTTGTAAATTTAGCTCTCTGTTTTTGTGTAGCTAATATATTTTTGTTCTATTTTTACCAACTGCATTGCTATTTTATTGACTATTTCAAAAGAAATAAAAGTAGCACCATCTTTATAAGGAGTAAGACTAAATTTTACACATTAAATAACATAATGCTAGCTAAAAAAAACAATGAATTATGTGAGGACATTTATGAGGGTTGGAGGAGAAATTTATATCCTGTATTTGGGTGGAAAGAAATTCACACAAACAAAGGAGATAACAAAATTGTTAAAAGATTTTGCTCACCTTGATTCAGTCATTAATTGAAATGGGTACTCATTCCAAGAATTCAAAACAATGCCAAGACTCAAAATGACTGGCAATAAAAGAATTTTAAAAGGATATCAAGAGCAAAGTTGTGTTATTAGAGACCAAGGCTAAGATCATCCACACCTTCAGATTCCCAATGACTGACTATGTATGGATGTGATAGTTGGAGAGTAATGAAAGCTGATAGAAAAAAAAGCTTGATTCATGTGAAACATGGTGCTGGAGGAGAACTGTACCAATTCTCTTGACATCCAGAAAGATGAACAATTAAGCCTGAAACATCGCTTAAGGCAAAAATGACAAAACTGAAGCTGTCTTACTTTAGACACATCATGAAAAGGCAGGGTTCTTTAGAAATGACAATGATGATGGAAAAATAGAAAGCACCAGAAAAGAGGATGACCAAATATGAGATGAATCAACTCTATAAAAGAAGCTATAGGTCAGGACACCGAGAACATCACTCAGTCATAGAGTCACCAGGAGTTTGAGCTTGTACTACATGAAAGATAATCATGAATATAGCTTTCAAGCAACTTAGATCTGTTACCTGGGGGGCCTAGTGAAATAAATTTATTCAATAGATGATATCTGAAATAAACATAAAATAGTTAAATATTTTATCATGTAAAACACCTTTTGCAATTATAATAATATCAACATTCTAAGACATAAGAAAATAAATACTGTACTCCAAAACTTCAAAAAGAAAAAATCTAATAAGTATATGACATTTTTAAATTCAATAGTCATCAAATAAATTTAAGTAAGACTTTTCAGTTATTGAAAAGTTGAATACTTTTAAATGATAATTCTCTGGTGAAGGAACAGTAAATGCTGTCTTTTTATGAAGCTTATGGGAAGATTTATCTGCAGATTTTTTTTAGCTGAGACTAATAGAAAATTCAGCTACCAGAGGCTAACTACCAAGTAGGGATTTATGTCTCATGAAACAGAAAGACTGAGGTAAAACTGTTCAGAACTAGTATGACAGCTCAAAAAGATTCCACCTACTAGGAATCTCAGCTTCTTATCTCCATTTTCTCCACTACATGTATCTTTTGTCTTCATGTTTATGGCTTTAAGATCACAAGACGGATGCCGTAGAATTTAAGATCACAAGATGGATGCATAAATTTTTATCCATAAAAACTATCACTGGCTTTTATGGTGCTTGATATAAAAAAATAAAATTCCATTTTGTCTTCAAAAGTTTGCTATTTTAACTGAATAGCATGTTAAATTTATTTTTTTACTTTAGATGCATCTAGCTGTTGAGCATAGCCATAATTAATTCATTTTAATGAATGTTTCACCATAGACCTCACTATAATGTTCATGTCTCATCTCTCTTAGATATTTTTTCATCCTTTTCTATATGTGTATTTTCTCCTCAATATTGCCAGATATTTTTTTCAGACTAGTAATTCTATTGTTTTTAGGTCACTTTTTATTATTCTATTACAGTTGTCTTAATTTTTCCTCCTTTGCTCTCCTCTGCCCATCCCACTGCCTGCTCCTACAGTCAATCCCCACCCTGTTCTCCATGTCCATGGGTCATTAAACATGTTCATTGTCTAGTTCCTTCCCCTTCTTTCCATGGCTTCCAAGTGACCCTCTGGTCACTTTCAGTCTGCTCCATGTTTCCATGCCTGTGGTTCTATTTTGCTCATTAGATTACACTCATAGGTGAGATCCTATGGCATTTGTCTTTCACCAACTGTCCTATTTAGCTTAGCCTAATGTTCCCCAGTACCGTCCATGCAGTCAGTCACAAAATGTAGGAGTTCCTTCTTTCTTTCTGCTGTGTAGAATTCCATTGTGTAGATGAACCACAGTTTTTTGATCCACCCATTTGCTGATGGGCACTTACGCTGTTTCCAGCACTTGGCTATTGTAAATAGCACCGTTATGAACAAAGGGGTGCATACTTTTTTTTTTGAATTGATGACTCTGGACTCTTAGGGTAAATTCCCAGCAGCAGAATCACTGGGTCAAAAGACAGGTCCATTTTTAGCTTTATTAAGGAAATTCCATACTGTTTTCCACAGTGACTGCACCAGTCTGCAATCCCACCAACAGTGCACCAGGGTTCCCTTTTCCCTGCAATATTGCCAACACTTGCTTTTTGTTGATTTTTTAATGATGGTCATTCTGAAAAGCATTCAAATATGCTATTTAATATATCACATGAAACTTTAATTTGAATTATTTTATTTTTATTCCTAGGCATTTTGTTTTTTAAAATTGCTTAATGTTTGCTGACATTTTCAAGTCTTCTTCATAATCTTCAGCATATTAAACATATTTAATTTACATTTTGGAATTGATAATTACACTCCTGAATCTGTTGTTTGCTATTTTTTTTCCCTACAAGCTTTGTAATTTTTGATGATGAAATCCATATTTTTCTTGTTAGATTTCTTTGAGTCAGAATGGAGGCAGTGTCCTCACACAGAGTTCGCATTTGTTTTTATCAGTGGTACTAGTTGACCACTCCTGTACTCCCGGTATAGCAAACTATAATCTTGAGAATTTTGGAACACAATATCAGTGATCATTTAAGATACAAACCCACACCAGAACTAGATTGTGGATATGAATTATCGGTGAAGATGATTTGATTTAACTTGACTTAATTTTACTTTTTGAGAATAATAGTTTTTATACCAGTACTCTGGGAGGGCTTAGTTAGTAGGACATTTTATTCCAATTCATTCTTATAGAACAGTCAATTTTGATGAATAGGTTAAGGAGAACTTTTAACAGCCTATCTACCTTAATCAGCATTTCTTGGGTTACTAGCTCCTGAATCTAGTGAAAGAGATTCTGGACTAACTTGGTGTGTGGCTGAGCATTCTTTACCTTGTTGTCAGTTCAAAAATTTATTGAATGCCTTTTTTGTTATTGTTGTTTACCCAAGAGTTTTCAATCAGTTGGTGCAGGTAGGTCTGAGGCAGGTTCATAAGAAACTAGGAAAATTTCCTGGCAACAAAAATGAGGAAACTGAGACAAACAACTGAACAGAAGGCTGAGGAATTAAGAACCAGCTGATAAATCACCAGACTCAATCCTCCCCAATCAAAGATATCTAAAAACAGATGGTTTAAATCAACTTAGGGGGACAGATAACAAAACAAACAAACAAACACAAAACAATTAGAGCCAGACTAATCCAAGGTAAAAGTAAAACTAACCAGACCCCATTATAGACTCATTGTAATACATCAACATACTAAACAACACATCCAGAAATCAAATGAATATTCTCTTGAGATCCTCCCCTGAGACCTCCCCTAAAATCCCTGCCTATTAAACAATCAATAAAACCTTTAGGGTAAAGAACACCAGTGTGGGCTCTTCTCTGCACACGCCCATTCTCCCTTTTCCTCAGAAGTGCATTTAGCTTGTTCTATCCTAACCTCTAAGGGTCCCAGTAAGACTTCCTGCCAGTGGAGCAGTGGACAGCACCAGCTGAATCTGGGCTTCCCTTTAGACCCTGCTTCCAGGGGCCCTTCCTTGCCAAACTTAATAAACTTACTCCCAAGCCTTAATAAACTTACTCTCACTTTCTGCACTCTTGGATCTTGAAATGTTTCCTGCATGAGTCAAGAACCTGGAGATCACCTGACCCTCAAAAAAGTCATGTATGCTAGGGCAGGGCCAGCCCTGGGCACAGAAGTAGACTGTTAACAGATCACTCCAGGTATTATATCTGAAAAAGAAAACAGAAAATGGAAGTGCATGCAGTGCCCTAATAGAATGTAAAAATAATTAGTATTGCCTTAAAATTTAATGAAAAGTAGTAACTTTAGTTTATCAATTAAAGCTTTAAATTTAGGTAATATTTTAATAATTTTTTCTAACCATATTTCATTTAATAAATCTAATTACAATTATTTTTATTTTTACATATTTTAAAAATAAAATTCTTAAGAAATTATTAAGTAACAACCAGCTTTAGTTTTCAAATGGATAAACACAATATATATATATATAATTTTGTTGTCCCTGAATTATTATAATCAATATCAATTACAATCACTTTATTATGAACATTTACATCAAAATTATTGGGATATAAGGTTAACAAAAATGTTTGTCAAACTCAAACTGAAATTGGTAAGATTTGCTTTAAATTGCTTGGCCAAGTTTCTAGTTTCTATCCAAAAAATGTTAATTAAAAATTTGGGATTGATTGATGCAATTAAATTAATCAAAGCATATTTTAAAATAAAATAATTCAAAATAAAAGTAAAATGTTATATACATAAAAGACCCATGCCATCTTAAAGAGCTTTGTAATGCAAACTAGTATATTTCATAAAGAAATACAAATGTCAACACATTTTTAATATTAAGTTCAGATGTATATAGTTAACTTGTAATTTGCTGTACTGCATGTATATAAATATTACAGATAATCAAAGAAGGTCCCTTTTTTGTCAGTACAACTTTAAGTACCTTTCAGTTTTCTTTTTAATCTATTGAGAATATATTTATGGAGCATGAGACGAAAGGAGAATATGTAAAAGAATTATTCAACTTTATACTGTATCTAAGTTTTGTTCAGATGGAGACAGTGTATAACTCAGTGTTCTGTCAACACTCTTCTTACTGCTTTTTATGTGGAGCTGTGCTCTGGAATTCTGGAATGACACCATAAGCAAGATGTAGGAAACCAACATCATTAGAGTGTTGAGAAGACTGCTTCCTACTTCTTTCTGTTTTCAGAATGAGAAAATTATTTCACCTGGTTCCTTTACATCCACCTCACCCACACTTTCTCTCTTCTACTGCAATTCTGCATGAATCTGTTATTATGTTCCATAAGAGCAGATTCTTCCCTTGTGGAGTCAAACTTGTAGTTGTCTTGCAATGTCTGTGACTGTTCACAGACTAATCCTTGAGTTCAGTACCCAGGAAGTCATGTCTGCCAGCCTATATTTCATCAAAAATACTCATATTTTTATATCTGCTTCCCTTATCTTCTGTTTAGCTCATGATTGGTCCAGATTTTGGGCAGAAAATATGATTGATATTTATTTGTTCCCCCTCAACTTCAAGATGATATTAACATATAGAACTTTAAGAATAAGCAAGACATCAGAGATATACTGAACCTTTTTATGAACCAACATCAATTTAATTAGAAGAGAAACAGATAAAGTAGAGAATAATTCTCTAACATCTAATTTACATATTATAGTTACCTAAAAATAGAGAACTGTAAAAGATAACTTTCCCATTTTATTTCCAGCTTATATTTATATTTGTCACATTCTATTCTTACATAAATTATAGGAGATAAGTTCTGCTATAGGAAAATATCTCATTTTGTGGAAAATGAAAATAAGCTTAAAAGCTATTTATAAAGTTTACCCATTATTTATAAAAAGAAAGTAGCCTGTTAGAAAATAAGAATTGTAAGTGAAATACATAATAGCTGACCAGTGATAAGATCTCTAACACTGATTTGATTTTACTTTATATAATTATCTGATATTGTTGAAAGATTATTTTTTCTAGTAATACAACCTTTGCACATCTCTAAATAATTTTAACATATATACTTTGTTACAAAGCCCCTATGTGTCTGGATATATTACTATTAAAAATCTTCATTGAGAAAGAGTCTATCAACAGAAAAACCTAGAGTGAACTTTCTTCCATGGCCAGGATTCATGGGTCCAGAAATCAGGAGTTATAAATAAAAGTGGCACCACTCAGTATTACTCCTAGTAATACTCTGGCAACATTTTTGCTTCTTGTTCTCATGACTTAATGCTCTGCTGGTATAGATATCTTAGTTCCAAAAGGAGGTATGCTTCCACTGGAGACTCACCAGTGATTCCATTTAACTTGAAGTTAAAACTGCTGCCTGGCCTCTTCAGGCCCCTCAAACCTCTGAATCAATAGGCAAAGAAGAGAGTTGCTTTACCAGTTGGAATGATTAAACCTGATTGCCATGGGGAAATAGGACTACTACTGAACCATAGAGGTAAGGAAGGGTATGTCTGGAATATTACAGATCTATTAGGGTGTCTATCTTAGCTCAGGCAGCTATAACAAATTACCATAGACTGGGTGGCTTAAAAAGAGAGTGTTTGTATCTCTGAGCCGTGACCTCCACAAGATTAAGCAACAGAAATTAATTTCTCATTGTTCTGGGTTTTAGGAAGTTCAAGATCAAGGTGCTAGCAGATTTTGTTCCTGGTGAGAACTTTCTTCCTTCCTGGTTTTCATATATAACCCCCTTCTTGCTATGTCTTTACATAGGAAAGAGAGAGCAAGCTCTGGTCTTTCCTTGTTACAGGGATAATGCTAGTGTGGGTACTTCTACCTTCATGACCTCATTAGAATTTAATTATCTCTCAAAGACCCACCTCCAAATATCATTACATTGAGAGTCAGGGCTTCTTATGAATTTGGGGGAGAGGGAGGGACATAAAAGTTCAGTCATTTCTTAGTACTACCATGCCAGTGAATATCAATGGAAAACTACAATAGACTAATTTAGGCAAATCTCCTAATGTCCCATACTACTCAGGAGTGAAGGTTTGTCACCCTAGCAGACAAAGAATGATGACCAGTTAAAATACTTACTGAAGACAAAGATAATACAATATGGGAAACAGAAGAAGAAAGTTATAAATAACAGCTACAGTCATATGATCAATTGCAAAAGAAGGGCTGTAATTATTGTATTTCATCCTCATTTTGTTATGAGTTTGCCTTTGTGTGTATATGTGCATGTGAGTATGTGTTCCTTATTTGTTATGAATATCTTGGGTGTATGTAGATGTGTGTATACATGTTTATATAGCAAATATGTTTTCTTCTCTCTCGTATTATTTTAGCATATACAATGTGTTAACTTTAAATCATAGAACTTAAGTTACAGGACATCAAAGAGAGGAGTAAACATCAGCCAAGGGCTTCGCACTTTCTTCTTGGGAAAGGAATAGTGCATTTTCAGTGTAAGAAGGGCAGTTGCATCATTTTAAGCAGAAACACAACCATGTTATCGTTTTTATGTGGATATTAATTATAGTGTAAGGAGGTATATATTTGTGGTGAGTTAACAAAGGGTGAACTGTGATGATTAAGTATATGTGTCAACTTGGTTTAGCTATGGTATCCAGTTGTTTGGTCAAAAACACCAGTCTAGAAGTTGCTGTGAGGTATTTTTTACATGTGATTAACATTTAAATCAGTAGGCTTTGAATAAAGTGGATTGTCTTTCATAAGGTGTGTGGGCTTCATCCAACCAGCTGAACACCTTAAAAGTAAACTATGAGGTTCCTGAGCAAAAGATTCTGTGTATAGACTTTTAAGACTTGAGATTGCAGTATCAGTTCTACTGAAATTTCCAGACAGCTGTCCTGCTCTGAAAATTTCAGACTTCCCAGCCTCTGCAATCACTTTTGACAATTCTTTAAAGTGAATCTCTAGATAGCTAGCTAGCTAGCTAGCTAGATGATAGATAGATAGATAGATAGATAGATAGATAGATAGATAGAAAGATAATTAGATAGTCTACTGGTTCTGTTCCTCTGGAGAGCTCTGACTAATGCACAAGCTAATATTTAAATATCATATTTTAGATTATGCTTTATTTGAAGACTAAATTTAACTGCTTAAAATCATATAGAATGGGTGATATAGTTTAAAGTTTGCCTAGAGAAGAAAAACAGCAATGCAGATTAATATATGAGTTTTCCAGGATCACCTAAGTTGAACAGAGATTTTAAATAAAAGATAATTTTTTAGCTTTTGGCCCTAGGATAACTATCACCTTCTCAAAAGCATTAAACTACCTTTGGTCAGCTACAGGTGCAGCACTCTGTACAATAGCCCTCTTAAAGCACTTTGAGCTTTATAGTTATAACAAAAGCCTTAAAGCATTTCACAAACTATACATAATTTTTAAAATAAGAAAAAATTACTCTGTACATTTTAGGAATTGAAAGTGTAAATGACAAAGATGTGATATTTTTATCTTCTTCATGAAAGTGAAAAATTAAAACCAGGGTTACCTGACTGAGAGACAAATAGATTAATATGTTGCTTTATTTAAACGTGTTAGGTAGGTATAAACTGAGAGGGAAAAGCATCTAAAGTAATTTTGTATTACATACCATCTACCTATACAGCATGATGGGATATATGAATTAACATATATGATATATGGCCTAAAAATAAAAGGCCAAAGTGAGAGTCAACAAGGTAATTTTCACTCCAAAAGAATAGTCATTGGGAAAGCCACCAATTCAGGTAGAGAGCCAGAGAGTGTTCCTGTTGGGAGGTGAAGCCAATGTGATATATACGAGAAAGGAAAGGGGAATAACTACCTGAATAGAAGAAAGACATTTCTATGGCTATAAATAAGCTAAGTAAGAAAATTCTATAGCTACAGATAAGCTAACATAGTAATCTTAACTCTAAAGAGCATCATTAATTTTCAGTCCAGTAGTCATAACAAATAGTTATTTGAGAAACAACGCAGCTTTGAGCCCAGTTCAAAGGTTATTTTGCCTAGTTTTAACATTCCAAAAATTTGAGGAGTAAAACCATTAACTTAGTTCCTCTGTGATTGCAGATCTAGCGCCATTTTAAAGTGGCTCCATTTGTATTATTCTTTTACATATGTAAGGGTGTGTTCTTGTAAACTTTGGTCTTTAAGTTAGTCTTTCAGTTAGTTTAGGCTCTCTACAAGAATCTAGCCATTATTCCTTCTTACCTTTACATTTGAGAGTCTTCTTTACATACCGTGTTATTATGTTCAAGGTTCTCAACTGTACTTAGTGGGAAGGTGAGGGAAAAGTATATCTACTCCATCTTGTAACTGCTATTTTTTCCGGAACTCGTGATGAGTGCTGAAACCAATGAGTACCAAACAAATTTTTCCCATAAGAAATAATGTAATTAGAAATAATTTTTAAAAGTTTTCCAGAACTTTCACATTTTAGTAGGCTAATGTTAAGTAATGACTTTGTTTTATAATACAGAACCTTAAAACTAACCAGACATGGGTAAAAGGCAATTAATTACATAAAAATAAATAAAATTCAAATTCAGTTTACCTGTACTGAGAGGAGTTCCTGGCACAATCAGATGCTGCAAACTATCATTTCTTGGAAGTATTTTTCTGAGTCTGTTGAGATCTTGCTCCCAGGTGTATACTTTTGTTTGACTCAAATAAATTCTTATAAAAATTTGGATGTTTCTTATGTCAACAATTGTAAAAGGATGTTTTGATAGGCAAAACTGTTTTCTTTCTCCAACAGTATTTTGATAATGAATGGTAGTTTGACAGTTCTTGATTGAGTGAACAAACTGAATGTTTTCTGTGGCCACTTGAGACTCAATGAGAGATCCTGAATTATAAAAATTGCCCTTTTAGCTTCTTCCTCTTTAGATAATTACCTAGATATCCAGAAGGACAATCCTTCCCAAACTCTAAGTTTTATTATTATGTGTGATAATTGACTCATCAGCACCACTATTAGTTTTAATGAGGAAAAATATGACCTGTTGCTTGCAGGTCTTTCTGTTAAAAGTCTAATAACTTTCTAAACTCTCTGCTGTATAAGGAACAGACTATATATGTATATATATATATGTATATACATACAGACACACACATATGTATATATGTGTGTATACAGATACACACACACATACATACATACACACATACATACACATAATTTCCCTCTCTGAAGGCTGGGGCCCTGTTCCTGTCTTTGATGTCACCAAATTTCTTGTCTCTATAACTTTATATTTTTCTGCCTGACACTGTACCCTGGAATGAGAAAGCAAGGATCTGCAGTTCCTGTCTTCAGAATGGTTTTCTGCAGGAAAAGATGAGGGTTTAACTGCTTTAACAGATGGCAAATTTCCAGGCTGTTTGTGGACATTGGATTATGTGCTACATGTCCTAGCTCACATTACACCTACAATATTCCTTTCCCACAACTAGCTAGAGAAGCAGAAATAGTTAAATTGCCCAAACAAAGGATAAATTAAAACCTGTACAAAAGGCTTTGTTTCTGTTTAAATGTACCTGGATAGAGAGTAGTTGTGCTACTCATTTGGAAAAAGGTAAACAAAAGTGAAGTTCGAGTGATACACATTCCATGGAAAAGAAAAACAAATGCCATATAGATCAATATTATTCTTGCCAAATGCAAGGAAAGCTAGACTTTTAAACTAGGATCAACAGTGAATCTAATGTGAATGTCAATGTAAAAAATATTCAAACCTGTAGAAAACTTTTTATGAATTTATTTGAGCCAAACCGATTACAGGTGCTCTCTGGGAAGCAAAACCTCAATGTGTTGAGGAAATGCTCTGGAAAATTGCAGTTTTGCACCTTATTTGATACATTGCAATCAAAAGAGGAGACTTAAGTGGGTTACTGAAATCCATTAGTGATATATTAGGGAGATGGAAGAAAGCAAAACAGGAAACCTCTGGGACTGGATAAAAAAAAATAGAATGGTAGACACATACTTTTTTTTTTTTTTTACTTAGGTGGGTACAAGTTAGTTAACAGTTGAGAATTAATATGATAATGATAATAATGAGGGGATTCCTGGTCTCTGCTCTGGTATGGTTGCTCACAGAGGAATCTTGACATTCCAAAGATTTGTTATCCTAGATGCAAAAGGACAAAAGACAGGCTCAATTAAGGTAAAGACTGACTTTGTCAGGGAAAATTCTAGACTATGACCACCCGCCATGAACTGCTTTTAATTAAAGTTTTAACTTCAGACCATTCTATGTGGTTACTTTAGGTCTCTGAGTTTGTAAGGATGCCGCACAGGCCTCCCCTGAGGTTGCGAGGTTTAGCGCGTGGTCCCTTTTCCTCATACAAGTAAGAAGCTGCCAGAGGCTACGTGAAGAACTTGAAATTATGAGTTTATAGGCATATATTGTTTTATTGTACTTTGCTTTATTGCACTTCACAGGAGTTTTGTCTTACAAATGGAAGGCAAGACCCTTTGTTATAGGCACAAGGTCTGTCTGCCTGATGCTTCAAAAGAAAGGCAAATATTCAATACATCAGGGTTTGGAGTAAGAGGAGTTTTGTTGATTGAAAAAGTGCCAACCTAGAAGATGGGAAAACTAATTCTTAAATTTATCTTAAGAGAGACCAAAATTTAGGCATTAGGCATTCCCTCCTCATCACCAAGGGAAAGAAATCGGGATGAGGCAAGAGACAGGTACAGGCCTTAGAAAGCTATCAGTTAGGCACTAAAAATGGACCCAAGGAAGATCATGAACTTTCTAAACCCCTTTGTTCCCAATCTATTGACCCCCAATAATCTGAGTCCAATTCTGGAGACTCTTATAAATCCTTGATAAACAGTGCATATTTCCCTATCTCATCAGTAAGGGTAGCCTTCTGATAAGGGACTATCATTGCAAAAACTCAACCAACCCTTCAGCAGGATCCTGCTAGTTAATACCAGGAACTATTAGCCTGAAGGCCATCAGAGAGAGAGAGAGAGAGAGAGAGAGAGAGAGCATTCTTCTGTTACAACTCTACCAGCAAAAAACTATGACTGGCTTTATTGTGATACTCAATATTAAGGTGGTTTGGAACCAAACCTGCTGTATCTCTGAGGTATGGCTGTATAAACCTTATACTCACATAGCAATTTAAGGTCTCTTTTTCACGTCTAGGAAGTGTTGCATGAGTCTGCAAAAACACTCCACTGAATGCTCACATTTGCATGCACAAACTGCATGCTTACACCTGTTTACACACCCTACCAGCTTTTGCTTGTGTATACACATTAGTGCATCAAGTCTTAGTTCTGAAAAGTTTGCTTGTAAATTGATGTAAGCACGTTTGCAGCCCCCAAATAATCCACTCCATTAGGAAGTGCTATGGTCTGAAAAGTTTATCAGTCCTGAAAATGAAAGCAGGCCCAAAAGCATGAGCCCACCAAGAATTGTGAGCACCTGTCCTTGAAGCCCTTCTGAAAATGGGAAGTGAGAGAACTGCATTACTGTCCTAAGAAATTGAATAAGTTCCCCACTCATTTTTATTAGTGGTTTGTTGATTTTCTTTTTTAACTTTATAGCAATAAATCTGTGGTAGGGTGTTAGAAGGGCTCATGAATACACACCTCAAACACACACACACACACACACACACACACATATAATCTGTCCAGAAGTATCCAGCCATGCAACATGTAACATGAAAAATAGACACACTTATTGAAGAAGATACAAGAAACATTGTATGCAGGACAGTGATGCCTTAGTCCCCTTCAAAGTAGGCACCTTGGGCCCCACACAGTTTCCCAATCACCATCAGGTGCCCCATTATATTTTCCCAAATCTCATCAATGGTCTGAAATCTCTTCCCTTTCAAAGGTGATTTTAGTTTTGGTAAAGGCCAGAAGTTGCAGGGTGGCAAATCTGGGCTGTAGTGGGTCTAAATCATCTGGGCGATTTGATGTTTCGCCAAAAAACTCTGCATGAGTTGTGATGCATGAGCAGGCATGTTGTCTTGATAGAGCTGCCAATCACCAGTTGCCCATTGTGGCAGCTTTCTGAATCATCTGAATAGTTTTTGTGGAGGAATATTCAAGCTTAATGCAGATCTGTTGCTCTACTTACTCAGTCATTTTGAATGCTATGACCACACAGTACACATGCTCACTCAATGGGGTCTACCACCCTCACTGACTAGTATAGTGAAGTTATCATTGTTCACACATGTGCATTCTGGTCCACTCTCTTTGGCTGCCAAGTTACGTTGATGTTCTCATTATATTATCAATGGCTTTACTTTTTTCTGGACAGATCTTGTATATTCATGAATTCATTCAGAAAGCAAAAGACTGAGAAAATGTTTTATGTGAAGATTTACATTATTCTTTAGAGTAATGAAAAGTTTACTCATTTAAAAAAAATTTGATGTAATAATTATGTCTCCACATATTCTTGTTTTGCATTCTGGATATATTATATATTTTCATTATATTCTTCCTGATGGATATTTTGCTTGTAATTTTTTAACTTCATTCTTTAAAAAAATATATCTGTTTAAAATACTATTTCCTACTCTTGAAACTTTCAAAACATAAATCAATGTCTAATTTGTATGAAATTATAATTTACATACATAAATTCACAAGATCATACATATCTTGACAATTATATATACTCATGTAACTAACTATTTGAAACATGACTTACACATTCATCACATGCGATAAACCCTTGGAAAATGTTGGCAGGTGGAACTGTGGATGGGACTTGTTTTGACTAAACCCCTCATGCTAAACCATGTGGAGTTGCAAACAATATGTCACAAGTGATCCTACTTTCTCCTATCCCATCTATCTCAGATACCTCCTGCTACTACCACTCTAACAGGAAATAGAACCAACCCGGATCTCTTCTCTCCTATAAAAAGTTTGTTATTTTCTTAAATTACTTAATTTAGACTTATTTATATCCATCATTTTCAGATGAAATTTAAACCTAAAATTTTGTAGATTATGACTGTTTGTGTGAAAGTGATGCTCTGTTATGACTGTGTACATCCTAGCCAAAAGCTACCACCCTAGAGTTAAGCTGCCTAAAATACTCAAGTTTTATATTAATTCTGTTTTTCATACCTACTATCTAGCATCACATATCTAGCATGAGAGCTAGTTTAGCTCTATGTTGTTATGTACAATCTCTGGGGATGATTTTTCAAGTTTTTCCTTCACAAAGTTAATTCAGATTACCAAGTAAAATTTTTTACCCTTTATTTTTCCAGGATATTTTATTTCTTCTATTTTTTTTTATTTTGTTTAAGTTTTCCTTATGCCACTGATGTGTGTTCATTGGTTTTGCTTATTTAGTCCTTTCTTTATATGGATTTCTTATTCTATTTAAAAGATACTGAAACATCATAGGGATAACATCTGGACTCCATCTTAAGCAAAAACATTCCATCCTAGAGACCCTATGACTCCTTGCTTTCAGTAAAAATTTATATTTGAAATTAACCTAACCAATTCATAAAGGAAAAAATATGCATGATAACATCTTTTCTCAACATCATGCTCTGCAAAATAGTTGTTTTGGCAATTAAATGGTAACTAGAATATTTGTGCACATGTTATTTTATAAGCCCTTTGAGTAGTCTATGCACCTGGGAAAGAATCTTGTGACCACTTCAGGATCAACCATCCCCCAACAAGAGCTGTGGAACAACTGACCTCATCCTCATTTCCAAGCCTGACACCCACCCCAAGTCCCCTTATAAGCCATCCACAAGAACCACTTGGGGAGCTTTATTTTTCTCTTCTGGTGGACTCCCTTCTGTACTACCTCTTTGAAATAAACTCTTATCTGCTTGATCTTGCACTGAGCTCAGTGCTCATTTCTATGACATTGAGATTAAAAAACATAGTATTCATGGCCTGGGAACAATACCCCTTAATTAAATGTACTAGGATACTCAATATTTATTATCTATTTTGAAGAACAGACTTCAGAAGCACACTATGAGAGCCAATTAAAGCAACACATAGCCACAGAATGAAATCATATATGATAGCGTGCCGCTGTGTTATACAGTGTTTCCCAAATTAAACTTAAATTGATGTTTCATCTTCCTGAAACCAACATAATGCTAAGCATTATAGAAAGATTAATAAAAGATATATGTGAAGGGAGAGTGGTGTTTAAGGATCCACAAAGTATATCATACATGTGACTGTCTCCCATGCTAAGACTAACATCTAACATAGTATCTAACATGAAATAGGGTGAAAATTGCTAGAGAAAGAATTTTGCATTCATTACTTTAGAAGAATAACTGTCCTTAATGTTTAACATAGTTAGAGACACTTAATTGGCCAAGTTCTAAGAAAACTTGTAAGCTATTTCTAAGCAAGAGAAAGGTCTAATTTATTTGCTTTCTGATTAGAAGCATGCACTATGGAGAAAAAGTATTTGGCTTTAGCTCCCATTTCCTCTACATACATTTTATCAACTAAATTAATGTCTCTGAACTTGAATTGTTGACACAGTAAAATATACTTTACTTCATATTTTAAGAATTAAAAGGATTATATATTATAAAAACTCATAAGTGAATATTTATAAGAAGTGTATACATTTAGCACCATTGCTGATAATATTAAAGACTGCATGAATTGTAAACGTTATAATCTACCATCACTCTAAATTTCCTTGACTTTGTTTGAAACTTTTATATGTCACTTGTCACTTAATTCCCAGTTTTACACTTTTTTGTATAGGCTTTCAACTATTAAAGAACAACTCAATTTTATTTTGGAGTGCATGCATCACACATATTTTATAAAAATTATAATCACTTTTTTTAGAATTTTCTATGAATCTCATAGAGTTGTAAATATTCACCATAAAATCAGAAAGCAAAGAAGCAATTTAGGTCCTTGAACAGAGTGAAATTATTAATTATCTTAATAGCATTTTCCAATGATATATTTATTATTTAATTATATAATATTATGTTAATTTTAAATTTTAGAATATGGCTTACATTTCAAAACAATATTAGGCTATTGAAAGAAATTTCAGATGAGCAATGCATTTCCTCTCATTTCCAGAATCCATAACCCTATCATTTTGACACTGAGGTTGCCATAATAAAATATCAATATCCTTATATTAAAAAAGTCACAACTATCATGCTAACATCAATCTATGCATTTAAAAATGAATAGCCTACATGTTCAACTGCAGAATCTAGGGGTCTATTTTCCACAGAGGAGGATTTAGTAATAAATATTGGCTAGGCATTGTGAATTTAAACTTATAACAAAGGGTGCTGCTGATAAAGGAGATAGTCTGCTACTTTAGGAAATCATCCCTTCCCCTAATGTTATATCAATATATAATATTTTAAAAAATCAAATGCATTATTTACATTAAAATCATTTTATCAGTGTTTGCAATTACTTTAGAAAGTCAAATAATGAGGTGTTTGGCAGTATCTGCCAAACCAAACTTATCCATTCCTGACTCAAGAGTGTACCACCAGTATACATTCTATTTCCTTTCTTTTAGTCACAAACAACATTTCTTGCAATTTTTAAATAGACATTTTTATCTTGCTCTCAGGTTTGAAATCTAATTTTCCCAAGTCTCTTGATAAATCCTGCTCAATGAAGAGGAAAATGTTATTTTAAAAATGACAGTCAATTTCTAGTATTTTGGGTAGTAGATTTTAAAAATTTGTTTACAAGATAGATGTTTAAATATAGGACTTTCAGTTCAACATTTGATACTAGGCAAACTACTGTTGCATGAATAGTTAAATATATAAAGGATTTATTTGTAATTAAAAATTGAATCTAAAATTTCCTATAAATTATTTAAATTGGCTGCTACACTGAAATAAACATTGATTCTAGCTAAGGAAGTAAAATACTGTGAAAATTTTAATTAATTGTAATATTCAATGGGTTCATGAGCAAATTTGTTTTCACATTGGCACAAGACAGGCACATTCATTAAAATTATTTTCTTTTCCTATAAAAAATAGTGTCTTCATTAGGTAAGATAAGACTAGAGAAAATGAATAAAGGCTTTCATAATTGCAGAACTTTATATATATACACATATATATATAAATTTGTATTTATATAAATTCTGTCATGTTAAAATTATGTTCACTAGTTCAAATATGCCTTTATTTTTCTCAGATATAGCAAATGAAAACATTTAAATATAATATCTAGACACAATTATATAAGCTTCATATTTTATTTAAATAAATTTGATTTAAAATATAAATTATTCAAACTATTCACTAAATTAAAAAAAAATTCTGGACCTGTCGATGTGTAAATCTAAGTGCCAATGAATTCCTAGTTCATATGAAATTAATTCTAAACTTTTTAATGATACCTAACAAACTTCTACATGACCTAAATTTTTCTTTCTCTTAACTGAATTTCATACCATGTCTTTTTATCTCATTAATCTCCCTCTCTCTCTGCTTGTGGTAGGTTGTATGAGAAATAACATCATATTAGCTTAATATTATACCATGTAGTTGATATCTTCACCTACTTTAGATAATATTAGAAGTCCAGAAACTTTACTAAGTTGATGGACATCTGACTTTTTAATAAGTATCTCCTTAGTTGAGTTTCACATGTATTTATTTTTATTTTTTATTTTAATTGTCCAAGTATAGTTTTCTTCCTTTTACTCCCATCCCAGCCTACCCCCCAGCCCTCCACACCTCCCTCCTGTTTCCATGCCCCCCCCTGTTTTTGTCCATGTGTCCTTTATACTTATTCCTTCACGTATATATTTCTTAAGTATTTAAAATATTTGCTAGGTTTCTGGTAAAGATGTCAGTGTAGGTCAATGTGATATTCAGAAGCTCCCATCATCACCTCAAAATTACAACTAACCTGCAGAACAGCCATCATTCAGAACTGCCTGAAATCTAGCTGAACAGAAATCCTATAACTATGCATATAAAGAAGAAGCCTCATTGAGACTGGTAGGAGAGGCAGAGATCCAGAATGGGCTGGTCCCACACACAGATGTGGAAGATCAAAATCAGGAGGAACATCTCAGCTGCAGAGGTGCTTCATGAAAAGCCAGCAGTCCAGTTCAATGCCAGAACCCCCAGGCCAAGATTCCAGTTCCAGGAAAAGAAGTCCCTACAACTCCTGGCTATAAAACCAGCGGTGACTGTGCTTGGGTGAGATGGAGGCTTCTGGAGCTCCAAGCATTCTTTTTAAAGGTCCTGCACATGGACTAACTCTTACTCATTGTCTCTAAGCTCCAGCACTGGTGCAGCAGCCCATCAGACACCAGGGACAAACAGGAGGAACTGAACTGTCTGGCATCAGGGCAAGAGATTGGGTGGGGGCAACTTTCTCCCAGACAGAAGTGCTGGCAGAAGTAATCACTTCTTTGTTAAGCTGTCCTCAGAGAACCTGCATGTGGGCACCATATGTGAGACTCCATCAACCATACACTATTTCTTTGTTCTTCCTGAATATTTCCTGAGACCTTGCCCCACCCAACATTTGGGCCCACTAAAACCCTTTCCAGTGGCTTTTCCATACAAAAAGCTTATCTGGGCTCATGCTGCTGACTTTCCTAAAACTTTTCAAATAAGCAGCATCTGGCCTGTATGTACCCTGTACCTCTTGCTAGGAGGCCCCAGGCCAAGCCCCAGTGGAAACCATCCTTGTTTTACAGCCTGGCTTCTCCTGGCCAGCCCCAAGTCTATCACGGATAGCATCCATCTGCATATTACTTTGTAGCTCATTCCAGGTGGCTTTGTGCAGCACACAGGTGGAGGCTGACCTTGGCTTGTACATCCCAAGAGGCCACAGAGCCAGCATATGCAGTGGACAACTTCAAACCACAGTGAAACACCACCTGACAACCTACACGAGCAACACACTTGAGGGGTGAACTTGGCAGGTGCCTGAGCTGCAGTAAAATGAGTTCCACCCCATAGGATCAGCTCTGCATTGCAGATCCTCCATAGTGGTTGTGGCCAGTCTTCACAACTGATATGCCTTGGGGGAAAATCCTTCCCGTTGACTTGCCAAGAGCACTCAGGCTCAACTGCAGCAAGGGGGTGCACACAACCTACACTGTGGGGTGCACTTGGAACATCCACCTCTGGTAACTGGGGAGGCTGCAATACTGAACCCTAAAGGGAATCTATTAAATAAGGTCACTCTACAAAGGCCTGGATGTCCATTGTGGGAGTACTGGAAGAAGACAGGGAGTAAGAAATTTAAAACCTATTTAAAAATTAATGACAGAAAAATTTTTAATGTGGTGAATAAGTACACCAGTCCAGGGTGCACAGATCCCAAACAAGATGAACCCAAGGACACCCACACCAAGGCACATCATCATTAAAATTCAAAGATTAAAGACAAAGCGAGAATCTGAAAAAGAAGTAAGTAAGAGACAAGCAGTTAGTTACCTACAAGGGAGCTCCCATAAAAATGTCAGCTAAATTCTCAACAGAAATTTTGCAGGCCAGAAGGAACTGGCAAAAAAAAAAATATTCAAAGTAATGAAAATCAAAGACCTACAACCAAAATTACTCTACCCAGAAAAGCTATCATTTAGAATCAAAGGACATATAAAGAGCTTCCCAGAAAAGAAAAAAAAAAACTAAAAGAGTTCATCACCACCAAACCAGTATTACAAGAAATGTTAAAGGGTCTTTTTTAAGAAGAAAAAAAAAGACAGAGAGACAGATCTGAGATACAAATAATAAAATGGCAACAAGCATGTATCTAGCAACAAGTATTTTAAAGGCAAGTGGATTAAATGCTCCAATAAAAAGACACACCATGGCTGAATGGATAACAAAACAAGACCCTTACATACGCCGTCTACAGGACACACTTCAGTTCAAAAGACGCTGAAAGTAAAGGGATAGAAAAATATATGTCATGAAAATGGAAACAAAGCAAAACAAAAAAAGCTGAGGTAGCATTATTTATAACAGACAAAACAGTCTTTAAAACATTGGCTATCACAAAAGACAAAGAAGAACCCAGCAATTATACTTCTGTGTATTTACCCAAAGAAACCTAAAACACTAAATTGAAAAGACATAAACATCCATAAGTGTTTTGCAGCATTACTTGTAAGAGCCAACATAGAGAGACTCAATCTAAGTGTCCATCAATAGATGCATGGATTTAAAAAAAAGTGGTGCATATATACAGGGTAAAGTAGTTTTATAGTTGTTCATATGGAAAATAACACAAAAATTAATAAATGATTATACAGGGAAAAGCTCTTTTGCATACTCACAACTGTAAACCTACTTTTGCCCCTACCCTGTACAATGAATATGACTCTCCATAATAAAGAATGAAATCTTGCCAGCTGCAACAACACTGATGGGCCTGAAGAGCAGTGTGCTGAGAGAAGTTGGTCTGACAGAAAAAGACAAATGCCAGATGATTCCACTTATATACGGAATCTAAAACACAAAATAAGAGAACTAGCAGAACTGAAACAGACTCATAGACACAGAGAACATTTTGATGGTTGCCAGAGGGAAGGGATGTTGGAGGATGGGTGAATAAGGTGAAAGGAGTAAGGGGTACAAACTGATAGTTCTGGAATAGTCACTGGGCTGTAAAGGACATATAGCAAAGGAATATAGTCAGTGACACTGTTAGAATTATATATGGTGTCAGATGGATACTGGATTTATCAGGTGATCACTCTGTAAGTTATAATAAATGCCTAATCACAAGGTTGAATACTTCAAACTGATGTGATATTGTACACCGACTCTAATTTGAATAATAAAAAATAAAAAAAAACTAGTTTTTGGGTTTTAAATTCAATCAATATAATGTCCTCGATGTAATGGACAAGTGCATTATTTTGAGGATAAGGTGTTCAAGACATTCATGATGTATATTATAGCAGAGCAAAGTAGAGGTGATAAAAGATTATAAAATATAATATCATGTTGTTTTTCAATAAAAAATAAATAAATAAAAATAAATCATTTTCCATGTTAATAGCTTTATACCAGGTGCCAAGTTCTATGTTATTTTGCTCTAGCAAAATACTACATCTGGATCAGTAACTGCAGATGGAACCATGTTTGTGTGTGTGATAAACCACAATGATTTATCATCATCTGTCTTTCTCTGTACAAGCCAATCAGGTGAGCAAGATGAGGTTGTAGTAGTATCATCACCCCCCGACCCCACCTTCCCATTCCATCATTCACATTTTTGTTTGTGGCACTATTCTTTACAATTCCTGGAAAGGTTTGATTTATTATTCTAGGTTGAAGGTCACATTTCAGAGGCTTCTACATGACCCTTTCTACCATAATTGGACTTACTCCATGGGTCAGAGTGCAGGTGAGGGTGCACTGCCAGGAAAAGTGGGCCCATGAACACACTGGGATTACTGGAATTCAGAGTGGGACAGAACCTCATTTATCATCTGACTACCACTACATCCAATTTCGAATATCAAAACAAAGTGTCACTTCAGTTCTCGAGAAATTAGTCTCTATTCAAAGCCTTTGTTTAAAATGTCTGAAGTTTCTCTGCATTTTCTTTTGTCCAGTGCCCAGTCATTCTTGTAAAAGGTCACTAATCTCTCAGTAAAAGCATTGAAAATGTGCTTCTGGCACAGCTGAAGGGTTGTTCCTCAAGAGACCCCATTTTCAACTTTGCTAAAGGGGCTCTTGATGTATGAACTGGCTCAGTGGAAAGGCCTTGACTCCCCATCATGAACACCCCAGGAGTGTTTCCGATGACCAGACTTGACACTTTTCTGCTATACAGATCAGGTAACCACTTACTAGGCTATTTCCTTGTTGACAGTACTGAGGCTATTCAACCATTTCCTGAGATTTCTATGGGTAAAACATTCAAATAACACTTTGTTTCTATTTGCTATTAATGATAGGTGCCCCTGCTGTCTCTGGCTGTTACTTTGGTTTTGCCTCTCTTACTCTAGCATAAACATACACCATCCTCTACTGTAGTCAGGAAACCCATCTCAACTGTGGCATCTCATATTGCAACAGGACAGTGACTACACAGCTTTTCAAGCGTGTTTTCTTCCTCTCATTAATGTACATTTCCATGTATCATCAAAGTGACTGTTCTCTCTGAGGCTCTTGGAAGTTATAGTTTGGAATTAGTTGGGTTGTAGTAACACATGTTAAAACAACTTCAATATTTCTATCTCTCTGAGCTTTTAGATTCTTTTCTCTATGTCATGGCAGAAGTTATAGCAACCCAACCTAATTAAATGTATGCCACTATGAATCCAAGGTTTTGTCAATCAGCTAAGTAAACTACTTAGAGCTATTTGCAGTTATGTGAGCTAATACATTGAATCCAGAGTTTACAAATTTGGCCTAATCCAAATGTTATATTCTCTCCTACCTCCTACTTGGTCCAAAATTAGTGTGATTTAGCCTCACATAGGTTATCCGGGTGTTGGTAGATGCAAATTAACTAAATATTGTGCTCTTGCTGGGAGGGGGGCATTGGCAATTTGCACTTGTCTCACTGCACAGGGTGATATCTGATTTTGCTTCTAGGATTAGTGGTAACAAAGAATAATTCCCACAGACATTGAGGAGAATAGGCATCTCTCTCTAGTCAACCCCAGTTGAAGTTATTAGGTAGCCATAAAACAGGGAAATCTGGTTTCCTTAAATGGTAGGATAGGTTGCTTCTGCTTCTAGGATCAGAGAGTCTTAGAGATTCAAAATGCTAAGCTTCATTTGGATTCCCCATATGTTTCAACATGAATCCATAGGTCCCCACTCCTTCCCAACCCCTGCCTTGGAATTGATGTGTGACTTGAAAATTGTATCAACTCACTGTAAGTTGTGACCTTGATATTCAAACAGTTACAATTTCAGTGTTATTTTGAGAAATATTAATGTGTATGCTACAGTATAAAAAAGGGGAGTTTATTTTGGAGTGTCTTCAATCATCTCTTGTTTTCAATAACTACTTAGGGAGAGTTAGAATAAGCTTAGTTTGTTCAATCCTTTTTGTAAGCTGATGCCCTCAGAAGACAGTCTCATAGGACAGTTCTTGACTCTTTATTGTTCCCCAAATGTTAACGTCTATTAGTTACTTGGTCTGCTGCCACACTTTGCTTCAGTGAAGAGTCCATCATATGTAACTTTAGATGATATTTTAATTAATTGTGAAACTACTTATATCATTTATCTAATTGCTGCATGACAGCTCCAAAATGTAGTGGCTTATACATGAGTAGTATGGCACAGTTGTTTGGAGCATCATCCTGGAACTAAAAGGTTGGAGGTTCGATGCCGAGTCAGTGCAACACCTATATTCCTGGTTCATTCCCCGGTCAAAGCACCCACTATACGGGGTATAGCTGTACACAATCTCCAGTGTGGGCACTGCAGGAGGCAACCAATCAATGCTTCTCTCTCTAAAAGCAGTGAAAAAAATGTCCTCGAGTTTGGATTAAAAATAAATAAATAAAATAAAATGTAGTGGCTTAAAAGAAACAATAAATGTATTATTTCATAAGTTTGTATCACTAGAATTTTAAAAGGAACTTGGCTAAACTGGTCACACATGACTTCATTAATTTCATAGCATCATATGATGGATATGGCTTCATTCACCTGAAGATTTGACTAAGGCTGAGAGTAGCCTCACATATATTCATATGACTGGTAGTTTGGAGCTAATATTTGGCAAATGTCTCAATTTCTCTCCACACCCTCTCTGCAGGGCTGCCTGAGTATCTTCAAGGCGTGGAAGATGGCTTCCCCCGAGAAGGAGCATTTCACAACTCAAACACAGAAACTTCAATGCCTTTAATGACCTAGTTTCATACATAAAGAAGTTTCTTCTTTTATATCTGATTGTGGGATACCAGGACGCGTGAATTAATGAGGGTGCTTGAAAGTTGACTAACTTATCACTGCATGCCATGGATTATCCATGTTTTATTTTCGTTTTTCAAGTATATCAGGCCTAAAGGAAAGCCCACTGCATGATGAGTCTTCACATCCAATCAGTAAGATTGTTTCATAGTTTATGCCAATTTTTATATCATTCATGATCTAATCAAGAGCCAGAAGCCAAAGAGAAATAAACCATTGCTCACTATGATTTGAAGAACTGAACAAGATTGATGACAGGAAGATTTCACAGACATAGAAATTCCAGGAATCTACTACTTGAGAAGAGCAGTGCTTGGACAAGGCTGGTGGCTCTGAGCTTGAAGAAGGTCACTAAACAAGTGAGACTCAGAACTCTGAAGTGAGATACTAATTTTCTGGTGGTCTTGTTCCTGGGGACATGGTGGTGATTTGGCTATTGTCAGACAAATAAATATCAAAGGATTAAACTGCTGATTCTGGAACTAATTGTCATTGCTAGTTTAAAACATAAGTGCTTATGAAGGATACTAACAGAAATTTGAAATGAACAAAACACCAATACAAAAGAACAAAACCTTTTCCTTTACCTGTCTAATCCTGTTGTATGGATTCCTTATACAGATCCTGACTACAAAGTAGCACATATTTTTGCAGTGTTTTGACCCAGTGTCATAAAAGTGGGCATTAAAAATGGGTTTGTGTCTGAGAGACATTATAGTAATACGTGGTATAGTTGGCTTTGTGAAAATATTGGGTTAAATTGAGTTTATATTGTACAACTTAAGGGAAGCAATTTCCACATTCCCCTTGATAATCAGATTAAACTATTATGCAGTTATTTTCAAGATTATTCATACAAATGGCAGCAATGGCCTTCATGAGACATATTAAATACAACATATTATCACCACTACAGCATCATCTTTTCATATATAATGAACCTCCTATGTGAAAGAAATAGAGCTTTCCTTTTTTAAATTTTATTTATTTATTTTTAGACAGAGAGGAAGGGAGGGAGATAGACAGATAAGCATCAATGTGTGGTTGCCTCTTTCATGCCCTCTAATGGGGACCTGGCTCACAAGCCAGGCATGTGCCCTGATTGGGAACTGAACCAGTGACCCTTTGGTGTGCAGGCTGTCACTCACTCCACTGAGCCACATCAGCCAGGGCAGAAATAGAACTTTCTTTTCCATAATGTATGCCACCTTACCTAGAATCAGTTCCCATGGCAAATATATTATCTTAGTAAATATTGGCATTCAACTGCCATTGATAATTTGTGACATCTTGCTATGTTTTGTCCTCCATCAACACATATTTACCATGGAGATATCCATTTTCCTTCTCCACATGGCACCTTCAGATCTGGACTCATTCTTACCTCAATGCCAGTCATGCAACAGGAAGATCTATGAATATATCTTCATAGAAGCACTCTGCAACCATTCCTCTCTTGGGTTTATTGCATCATGAGATGTTGGCTGAAGCCAGTCTCTAAAACACTTATATAGAACCCACAGAAATCTCCTTTTGCCCCATCTCATCCAAACAAACCTCATTTTAGGGAAAATTCCTCTTTTTCAACTTTTATCTTCAAGACATTCTACCTCTTCCTTCAATATTTTTTCTTTCCCTTTCAACTACTCTACAGGCTGCATATGTGAAGTGTGTCCAGAAAATATCCAGTTATGTGATATGAAAAATAGACATGTTTATTGAAGAAGATACAAGATACAAGAAACACTGTACAGAGGACAGTGATGCTTCAGACCCCTTCAAAGTAGGCACCTTGGGACCTCACACAGTTCTCTCAATCACCATCAGGTGCCCCATCATACTTTTCTGAATCTCATTAACGGTCTGAAATCTCTTCCTTTTCCAGGTGAATAGTTTTGGGAAAAGGCAGAAGTCACAGGACACTAAATCTGGGCTGTAGGGGGCTGAGTCATCTGGGTGATTTGATGTTTCTAAAAAAATTGCATAAGATGTGATGTAGGCATGTTGTTGTGATGAAGCTGCCAATCACCAGTTGTCCGTAGCTGCTGCCTTCTGAATCATCCAGATAGTGAATAGTTTCTTCAGAGGAATGTTCAAGCTTAAGGCAAAACTTGATGCAGATTCATTGCTCTACTTGCTTAGTCCTTTTGAATGCAACAGCGACACAATACACATGCTCACTCAATGGTGTCTACTGCCCCCAGTGACTAGTACATTAAAATAGTCATTATTCATACATGTGCATTAGCTGTCAGGTTACATCAATGATGCATGGACCATTCTCATTATATTAACAGTGGCTGGACATTTTTGTGGACAAACCTCATTGTATGTTTCAATATATTTTGTTCTACAAATAGATAATCAGATCCACACTTTTTGCCTTTTCTTCTTCTCCTTATTCTTTTTCTTCTTCTCCTTCTTCTTTTTCTTTTTCTTCTTCTCCTTCTCCTTCTCCTTCTCCTCTTCCTTCTCCTCCTCCTCTTCCTCCTCCTCCTCCTCCTCCTCCTCCTCCTCCTTCTCCTTCTCCTTCTTCTTCTTCTTCTTCTTCTGACTTTTTCTTTATCTCCTACTACATGTGTCTTTTGAAAAATGAAACACTGCTTTTACCCTTACTGGTCATCTGGATTTGAGTAGATACAGTAACCATTTTTGTTCCTCTATTTCTCCATATTATACTGAAAATAATATTTCTTCCTCATTGGGATTTTAGTTAGATTAAATAAATCAGAGTAAACTTACATGGAGTGTACCTGGTACACAGTAAGTATTAAATATTATTGTTATTGTTTTGTTCTTATTGATACTATTATAATGACAATTATTGAATGGGAGTGAGTGAATATATTTAGTAACAATTATGAACATCTAAAAAATTTGTATCTCAAATATATAACCACAATTTGATACAATTGATATATATATAGGGGGAATACTTTTGAACAATTATTATTAATTAACAAAAGCACCCAAGATAATTTATACCAAATAAAGCTTTGCAAGCAAAATATCCAATAAATTATATCATTTCTCCAAGTTATTTCATCAATTAAGTTTTACTCCAAGTAATAACTGTACCTGTTTAACACTTTATGAATATAAAAACAAAAACATGGCCAGGATTCAGCAGAGATGGTTGTGTTTATAATGCTTCAGAAGCCCACTTATTTCCCAGTGACAACTAAACACAATGTCATGTTATATCTAAATCTTTCTCTTTAAAAAATTACATGGAAACTACTTTTGGTTATTCAGTTTTGAATCAAGTAGAGTACCTCATTTATACCACCCACACATGTAATCATTTGTTGATTTAATATGCATTGTGGGAGAGCCATCAAGTGAAATAGAGGATTAATATTAGAATGTGAAATTGAATAAAAGAAGATAAATGATAAGGAATTAACTATAACTGTATCTGGTTTTCCACACAAGAGTTTCACTCAAATAGAAAACTCTATAAGCAGAATTCAAGTACTGTATATTATTGAAAGGTTATTTGACATATATTTTTAATTTAAGATGTTTAGTTGTGAGAGAAACAAGGCATTTGAAAACACTGAAGTGCTTTAAAGTGCTTTTCAAATATGAGTAGTCTATATATCTAAAACTGGATTGTTGAGTAAAATGCTTTTCTACAATGGTAATGGAATTTGAATTTCATAGATAGAGATTTATACTTTAATCCCCACCTCCCACTCTAAAATACATACATACTTACAACTGGTAGAAATTACTGTAGAAATGAAAGTAAGAGAAAGTTTTCTGATAACAAATTTACAGTTAAAAATCAGCCTGACTCTCATTGGTTGGTAATGGCTCAGTGTTTTTATTATTTTCGTATTAGAGAGCTCATATATGGACTATTGAACTATCCCATAAAAAAATACTTTGCAAAGAAACAAGGTTAAGGAGAAGGCAGGAAGGGAGGGTCTGTAGTTGACCCAGAGAAGTATGGATGAAGTCATTCAGAGAGAGGATCCCAAAGGAGAACATAGTTCATACACAGATGTCCTGTGATGTCTTTTTCTTTTGCAGTTTTATACATTTTGGAGTTTTTTTGGAGGGGGAGATAAAACATCAAGAGTTTGATGATTTCCCTCCTTAATGCACTATCTTTTGCATCTGTCTGTACCTGATATGAGAATAACATCTTGCCAACTGCATTTAGTCAACTTTCAGGGAAATCCCACCTCTGCCTGTACACAGGGATCTTCTATTAATCCAGCAGGGGTTGAAGCTGAATATAGTCCAGGGATCATTAAGCTATTTATATTTCAATTTGATATCATAATTCATCATTACTTTGAATAAAGAGGAATATGTCAGGAAAATAAAGATTACATTTCATGCAGTGCTTACTAAACAATGAAGTACCCGTATATGTGGAAGGTATATTGGATTAAAAGTGTTATGACATCAGATGGAATTTCTGCATTATTATGCCCAAGTTGCAAATAATTTTGAGAGCATTAAAGCATTTGAGGAAATCAGCCAACCACTAATCATAACTATTCTTTATTTAAGTAGTTTCAAGACCTAGCAGATTTTATAGGAATGTATATTTTGATTACTGTATCTCAGGAATCCTATGTTTATTTTAGAAGTTAACAATACCTATGAATAAATATTAGAAAAACAAATTCAATATAAAATTATTGTATTCAAAACAGCAATAACTACTCTATAGAAAACATTATGTTATAAATAATGGAAAGTAATTGAGCTGGTGAATGTCTAAGTACTTCTATAAGATTTTATCCAAATTCCTAGCAGCCTAGGGTCCTTTCTATGATGTCCATTATTGTTTGTATTATCACTTTTAAAGAAAAAAATAGACAAAGCATGAAAAATCCTTGACTAATAACAAGAATGAATTCTATATATTTTAACAAGCCAATAGGCTATTGATCTGGGAGCTATCTTTTTTCTCTAACTGTAATAAAGGAATCACAGAATTAAAAGTGAATTTATAGATATAAATAATATTTTACATAACATGTGCTATATTAATTGAGTACATTTCCCTTTGTTATTCTTTTAAAGAACTCTAGTTTTGATTGAGCTATAATGTGAATATGCTTAGGACTAAATGATAATTCATCTAATTCAATTTTTACTAGTGAGTGATTTAGGGATGGATACAGGGCTGTTTGTCATGATACCTGGAGCTAAAGTATTCATATTGCCAAGTGATGCCACAAGCCTTAGAATCAAAGCCAACTGGGGAAGACTGGAGCAAGTCAGTGTCCTGGAGGAACTGTAGAAAATCCTGATCTGCCTGCCTTCAGATACTTTAATAAATACGAATATTTATCATAGTTTGATCTGGGCACAGTCTGGATAAAACACCCAGTAGGATTTCATATGTCTGTTGGCAAGGAATAACATTACAGTCAAGAGGTTCTAGTTTTCTTAGATGCAAAATGAAGACCAAACATTAACTTAAATTAACTCATAAAGAGAATATAAAATAAAATATGTAATTTATTTATACATTTATTTGTACTTATTAAAAAGAAAAAGAGGAGAATAAGAATTATTTAAAGTATTTCATAAAATGGAAAATGTGCTGCAGATATTTTTGAGTTATAGAAAATAATTATTCACCATAAGTAAAATTATAAATATACATATCTTTTAAAGCATATTTTATTGATTATGCTATTATAGTTGCCCCATTTCTTTCTCCCCGTTACCCCCCTTTGCCCAGTATCCACACTCCCTCCAGCATCCCCATACCTTTAGTTTATGTCCATGGGTCATACACATAAGTTCTTTGGCCACTCCATTTCCTATACTCTTCTTAACCTCCTCCTATCTATTTTGTACCTACTGATTATGCTTCTTATGCCCTTTACTTTTCCCCCCATTCTCCTCTGCTCTCCCTCCCCACTGATAACTCTCCATGTGGTATCCATTTCTGTGATTCTGTTCCTGTTAAAATTGTTTAGTTTGATTTTGTTCTTTTCTGTCTTTTTTTAGGTTCATTTGTTGATAGTTGTGAGTTTGTTGTCATTTTACTGTTTGTAGTTTTGATCTTCTTTTTCTTAGATAAGTCCCTTTAATGTTTCATATAATAAGGGCTTGGTGATGATGAACTCCTTTAACTTGACCTTATCTGGGTAGTACTTGATCATTCCTTTCTTTCTAAAAGACAGCTTTGTTAGATAGAATAGTCTTGGATGTAGGTCCTTGCTTTTTCTGACTTTGAATACTTCTTTCTAACCCCTTCTTGCCTGTAAAGTTTTCTTTTGAGAAATCAGCTGATAGTCTTAGGGGCACTCCTTTGTAGGTAACTCATTTCTTTTTTCTTGCTGCTTTTAAGATTCTCTCCTTATCTTTAATCTCAGGTAATTTAATTATGATGTGCTCTGGTGTGTTCCTCTTTGGGTCCCACTTGTTTGGGACTCTCCAAGCATCCTGGACATGTATTCTGTTTCCTTCACCAGATTAGGGAAGTTCTCATTCATTAATTTTTCAAATAAGTTTTCAGTTTCTTGCTCTTCCTCTTCTTCTGATGCCCTTATGATTTGGATGTTGGAATATTTAAAGTTGTTGCAGAAGTTCCTAAGCCTCTCCTAATTTTTTTGAATTCTGCTTTCATCATTCTATTCTGGTTGAATATTTATTTATTCCTTCTGGTCCAAATTGTTGATTTGAGTCTTGGTTTCCTTCACTTCACTGTTGGTTCCCTGTTTATTTTTCTTTATTTCACTTTGCATAGCCTTCACTTCTTCCTTTATTTTGTGACCATACTCAACCACTTCTGTGAACATCCTGATTACCACTGTTTTAAACTCTGCATATAATAGATTGGCTATCTTCATGTCACTTAGTTGTTTTTCTGGGGTTTTGATCTGTTCTTTCATTTGGACCATATTTCTTTGTCTGGGCATACTTGTTATGTTTTGACAGCCTTAGGTATTTGCCAGGACATGACAACCTGATTTGCTGCATTGTGATGCTGCATGGGGGGGAAGGGACAGGTAGGGAACAATGCCACTTGCTCAGCTCTTGCCCCACTTTCAGTCACTTCCCTTGCTACCCAAAAGCAAATTTCACCTGTCGAGGTGCTGCTCTGGTGCTGATTCCCAGATGGGTGGGCCTGTGTATGTTCTAGGACCCTGTGTGCCCCTCCAAGGTACTCTCTCATGAGACTGAGAGTTACTCCCGCCACAACAACCTCCACAGATTTTTTACTGCCAGAAGTTTTGTGACTTTATTTCCCCATCCTAGAACCCCAGGTTGCACAGTCTGTCTCATTCCCCAGTTGTTCCTCCTATTTTATGTGCACTCGAATGTGGGACCACCCGGTCCGCCAGTTGCGACCTTGCCAAATGTCCTCTCTGACCCAGCTGCCTGTCCCCTCCCCTCTTACCAGTCTGGATGAATGTTTCTAGCTCCTTTATTGTTGGACTTCCATGTGGTTTGATTTTCTGGTAGTTCTACTTATTTTTTGTTTTTAAATTGGTTGTTATCCTTCTTTTGGTTGTGCAAGGAAGCAAAGCATATGTACTTATGCCTCCATCTTGGCCAGAAGCTCTGAATATTCATTTAGTGGACAAATTATTATCTTTTCTTTTAGGAAAGTAAAGAACTTTCTTCCACTCCCTGCAAAACAAAAGCCTGTTCTCTTCAGATTTATATATATCAACAGTCCTCAAATTTTGATTTCCACAATACCTTTATACTTTTAAAAGTTATTGAAGACTTCAAATGGTGTTGTTCATGTGCATTATATTTATTTATATTTAGCAAATTAGAGAAATAAGAATGGAGAAATTTAATTAATTATTCACATAATTTAAAATTCAAGAATGATAAACAACTTAAATAATATATATTATGATAAATATTTTCCAAAAAAAGCAAAAAATATTGAGAAAAATGTAATTATTTTACATTTTTCCAAACCTCTTTACTATCTGTGTTAAAGTGGGTAAGCTGTTTTCTTATATATGCTTCTTCAATCAAACTGTTGAGATAAAATGTTTTGGTAGTTTTATATAAAGAGAATCTATTGTCAAATAGAAATGTAGTTGACAAAAGGTTGGTCTTTTCATAAAAAATGGATATTATTCGATACCATACCAAAATTCAGCAAGCTTTACTTTCTTAAAATATAGTTGCAATGTGGAATCTTAAATCATGTGAGCTTTTTGAACTCTTTTACATTCAAATCCATTGGTCTGTATAACCCAAAGAATGGATATTTTACCCATGTATGAAAGTACTGAATGTGGTGAAAGTAGGTGCTGAAAGTACTGAAAGCATGAATGTGGTGCTCGTTTGGAAAATATTTACTCACTTTTTAGATATTTTGAGTTTGGATGCATCCTACTATAAAATATAAAATTTAATATTAATTGGTGTTAAAACTCACCAAAGATATCTTTAACTTTGGAGTAGTTATCAAGCTCTGATTTCAGACAAAGGCTTTTCAAAATTATAATTTACTTGAAAGCTTATATTTTACCATTAGTTAAAATAATACTGAGTTGTTTTCCTTCAAATGGAAGAAGAATCAAATCTTTTATTTAAAAAAAATCTGCAAGGTACCCAAACCTGAAATAAAAAAAAAATATTTCTTTCAGTTGTCATTTCAAGAAAAAAATTTATCTCATAAAAAAAAACAACTAGTTTGCCCTGGCCAGAGAGTTCAGCAGGTTGGAGGGTCTTAACATGCACCAGAAATTTGTGGGCTTCCAAAGATGGCACATACCTGGGTTGCAAGTTCAGTCCCTGGTTGGGGTGTATGTGGGAGATAACATCACTGTTTCTCTCTCACACTGATGATGTCTCTCTCTCTCTTTCTAATATTGGTGAAAGCATAGCCTTGCATAAGGACAGAAAAAAGGAAAAATAACAACTAGTTTATCTTTCAAACAAAAGATAAACCACACATTCTTTCTTTAGACATGCACTAAACTTTACAACAAAAGCACTTCATAAGTATCTCCCATTTAGTCACACTGAATATTAAATGTTATGTCCACAATTATGTGATTTAATAAAATTGATTATATTTATAGCTTTATCCAGGGGATTACTCAATAAAACTTTGTGTGTGTGTGTGGTTGGTCATGGTGGTGTGGTGGTGGTGATGTGCATGCCCTCAGTGTGTGGAGTTGAAGAATCGGATGAATACTAGTACAGATTAATCCCACCATTTTTATATGTAATCAGTATCAAGAGTCACACCCAGTTTTGATACTGATTACTGGAAATACCGACACAGGTAACCAAAGCAATTAGAATCTTAGTATTAGTATGAGTGTAGTTTTGATCTTTTTGGACCCAGTGAAATGGTGTCTTGCTCCCACAGAAGTTAACAGACTGCCCTTAGAAAACTACTATAAAACATGCTATAAATGTACTACTACATATTTTTCATTTATACAATATTATTACTTAATAGATAGCTTTATTCCTAATAGCCAACTTAGAATGTTAAATTTAATTGGTGTAAATTTCTAATTAAATAGTGTGTTTGAAAGCATTTGCTAGGGGATAGAAAAACTTTTTTCAGGATAAATTGAAAGACATATTTCATAATTTTATTTTTTGATTCAGATCAGCAAAATGTTCTGTTACATTTCTAGCACGAAAAGTTGTTTCATGGTTAAACTTTTAATTTACCTGAGACTCAGCAAACCAAACAACAAATTCTAAGTTTCAATTTCACTCTTATTATATATGTTCAATTGTGTGTCTCAAAAAACAACAGATATTTTATTTCTTTGTTTCTTTCTTCTAATAAAACAAAATAATATAAAATATACATTATAAAATGGAATGTCAGTACAAATGAAACATACTGTGGACATAACTAAAATTAGTTTATATAACTTTGGTATTACTATAAAACAAAAACCTTAACATATGTCACAAATATTGATATGCTTAACAGAGAAATATTTAAAGTCTTCTCTATTCCATTCCTGGAGCTGAGAATTCTAGCATGCACAGTACATTCTTTAGTGTAATAGAAAATGATAGTTTACAATAAGAATTTGATAATCAACTACAGAATGCAACTCCATAGTTGTATTAAGTAATCAATTTTCAAGGAAAATATACTTGAAACATGTGCATTAAATTTCCAATTCTAATTAATGTATATTATTGATCTTAAACTTTATGCATATATAAAAGCTTTCATGTATTTGCTAAAAAGATGATTCTTGAAAATGATTTAGAGAAATATTTGCAAGTGAAATTCTTTTATTTAGTTTTATCTGCAATAGTACTAATTAAGGTAGTATATTTTGTTAAATATTTATAAGTGGTGCATCTCTGAGAAATAGGAAAATGACAGGCTGATTTTATATGACTATGCAATTAAAATAATTTGCTCTGCCTGTTTTCAGAGGATATGAAACTCATAACCTTACTCTTTAAATTTCAATTAGACATCAAATTAATTGAGGAGAAATGTCTTTGTTCTTTTATATGGAAATAAATGGAAAATAATAAAAAAATATTTTATGTAGAGTTATAAAACAGTAGTCAGTTCAATATACATAAAATTTTAAGTACTAGTAAGTAGTAAGAAATATGATAATCCAGCATATTCTTACTACTGGTATCATGGGATGGTTGGTTGGAGCCCAAGCAGTCTCTCCCAGCAAGTGGAATGGCAGCGGGGTGAGGTTTGTACACTGAGTATGTGGAAAGCTCAAAATATCAATGGATAGAGCCCAGGTATGCCAAAAGCTAGCTGAATAATTAGAAAAGAAAGAGCCTTTCTCTCTCCTTCCAGGACCAGATTGGGGTGGGACCAGAGGAAGGGAGGCACATGTGCCAAAGAAGTCAAATTTGTTGGGGGTATGGGGAGGTGGGGGATTGGGGTGAGGGCGAGGGAAGGGCAGATTCTGAACCAAAGAAACCTGTCAGTCTAGCCTGGGGAAAGAAGGAATTGGTTGGAAGGTGAACTCATCTGAAGCAGGGCAAAAATTTTGAGAAAGTACCTGGCCTGTCCTACTTCCAAGCTAATGTAATATAAACCCAGGAAAACAAAGAAATTGGCTCTATCTCTGGCTCTCTGGTTTGGGATCTGCACTCCATCTGACAGTGGACTCACCTGTTTCCTCCATGGGCCATGTGGACTTAGCAGCCATGTGACCCATTGATACAGGGTGCAGCCAAGAGGGGGGCCCCAAATAGGGATTTGGAATGGGGTCCAGAACTCAAGGTGTCTAGGAAATATTAGAAAGACATATAAGATGTCCTCACCCCTTCCCCCACAGGTGTGAGTTGGGGGAAGGGACACATGGAGCAGAAACATGCATAGCTGTTTTGTGCAGCCACAGCTTTGCCCCTAATCCATGGCATGGTCATTTAACATATCCATAACCTTTACCTGGTTGCATAGATACATTAAATAGCTGTGGCCTTGCTTTGAGCAAGGGAGAAGGGAGTGACTTCCACCCAAGATGTAACTGGGGGGCAGGTCCCCTGAGTTACAGCACCTGCGTGAGAGCTTGGAGAAGATTGGCTCCATGACATGAGGCAACGCCTGCCCAGACTCACGATGGCAGCCCAGTAAAGCTGGAAGGATACGGGAGTGCTGGCAAGTATAGCTGATTGTAGGAGGACTCAGAAATAGGACTGCAGAGGAAGATTGGTGCGGGGATTTAAACCGAGACACGCCAGCCATTGGAGGGAGAGCCACGCAGCTTTAGTTGGGGGAACACCATGATGCTTTAGCAGATAATTGCCACTTGTCTTTGGCGATTCTCTTGGCTTTGGCGCCCCTTCCCGCAACTTTGTGGAGAGATCCATTCAGTTTTGACCAGAGTGGGGACCTCTGCAGCTCTGGTATAAGAGGACCATGCAGCTTTGGGGTGCTCTGTTTGGCCGAGTGGCCTGCAAAGCAGGAGAGACTTTGCCTGGAAGAAGGGTGAAAGAACTCTTGCCAGTAGGCCTTGAGACAGTGCCACATGGCTTTGCATTAATTGGAGATCCTGCCTGGACAGTGACACAGCTGATGGTGTCAGGAGCCTGAATCATGGATATGTGCTTCTTTTCCTGAGTTATGGTACCCCAAATTAGGGCAGCAGGAGAAGGAAACACTGTGGGTGTCTGTGGGTATCCTAAAGGACTTTGATATTTTAATGAAGACATTAGGGCAGTACTTTAAGTCTGCATAGCACTAAATATTTCCTTTCCTTCTCACATTGAGAAGGAAATCTCTGAGATCAAATCTCTGATTTGAATTCTCAAATCTCTGGCATTGAGAGATGTCTTTCCTATAAGGCCCCAGGACATAACAAACCTGGGGGAGTCCTTTTGGTATATGGTCCTCACCCTCCTTGACCCCTTTGCTCTGCAACACTATGGCTTCCAGGAAGCAATCAATCTCTCTCCCTCCCTCCCCTTCCCTCTCCCTCTCTCTCCTTCCCTCTCTCCCTCCCCATCTCTCTCACGTAATGATTCACTCAACCATGTGTTTGTGCTCTCTCTAGTGGGAGTATGTGATCTTGTGGTCCTAGCAGCCGAAAGACTCTTGGCCATGCAGGCTCCACATGCAGGCTCCCCGGAGGGAGCTTGAACAGACAGAGGTGGGGAACCAGCTACATATGCCACCTGGATGAATGTTTAGCAGCTGCCTCTGGGCTTCGAAAGTCTGTACTTCAAAGTGGAGCAGGAATCTAGATACTGCCTTTTGTATGGTTGTTGAGAAGGAGATGGACTCTGAGACACAAATTCGCCATTCTCTCAGATTGCATAGCACCTGAACTAAACCCCTTTCCTTTTACGCCAGAATCTGCCTCACCCCTTTGGCTTTTATGCAGCAGGCAGCCGAACCTCCTCTTTTGTGTTTGGTTACACTATTACTCTTTAATCTCGATCCTGCTACACCCTGGGAAACAATCTTTATATTCTCTAAGGGAGAGTGGGAATCCAGAATTTGGTGAAAGTAAATTACAAAAAATTATTTACAATAATCAGATTATATTATTATTTTTGCCTCATAACCTCTGAAAATTAGATATGAATCCCCTTGTCAAACTTTGATTCAATTAAACTATTACTTTTTTCTGCTCTTTTCCTGCATTAGTTATTGATACACAATTAACAAAAGAAAGTGTATGTCTAATTTTTTCATTTGAATATCTATTTCATGAAAACTTTATAACAAATTTGAGACTAATTTATCTTATTTTTTATTATTTTTATGAATGAGCAATGGGGTGTATGAGGAAATATAAAGACTCTGGTCCACAGGTTTTGTTTTATGTGTTAATTTTAAATATTTTTTAAATTTTTCAGCTGTATTGAAGTATAATTGAAAAATAAAAATCATGTATTTTTAAGACCTACAACATGGTGATTTATTTATTAAAATATTTTACTTTATTTATTGAACATCTATTTAATGCTGGGTTTTGCAATAAATTGGAGGGGGGATAATGGAATATTGTTGTTCAATGGGGGAAAGTTTCACTCATGCAAACTGGATGCATTCTGGAGTTCTGTACAATATTGTGCTTATAGTTAAAAACACTGTATTGTACACTTAAAAATTGTTAAGAGGGTAAATCACATGTTAAGTATCTTACCACAAAATAAATTAAATAGAGACTAAAAGTGTTCTTGATTTTAGAGACATGGCAATGAACTAAAACATATTTATGAGGTTTTTTAAAAACAGTAATTTGGTGAAAGTCATTTCAAAGTGGATTGATAAGTGAATGGACAGTGATAAAATAGAAAGCCACCCTAGAAGTGTTCAATTAAAAAATAAACACTGTTTAAAAGGAAAAGTGCAGTACAGGTAATACATTGCTCAACCATGGCATTAATCATATGTTGCAGATCACAGATAGGAAGCTCTGAAAGACAAACTTCTGGGGGTTGGAAAATCATATCAAAACCTCTGACAGGTCTTATTTAAAACCACATTTTTTTCCTATGCCAGTACATGCATTTAACTAGTAGATTTAGCAACCCACATTAAAAAAGTCAATGTAATACCTCTTGTACTGTTTTAATATATTTTATAATATACTTAGGGTATCCTAGAGGAAATACTACTTCTGAGAATAACTTAGAAATTTTTGAAAATTGATAAAATACCAGAATGCTAAAATGATTCACTGTTGTAACTCAAGAGTACCTAACTAGATTTAATTTAGAATTTTGTCTTAATCACATTTACTGACTATATTTCTATAATATGGAATTCTGGGTGGCATTTCCAAAGTTTTTACACACATTTATGCAAATATGAGCATGTATGCATTTACCTGTATACATATTTTTATTGGATTATCTCAGATATAACATTATTTTTTGTTATCTCTTTATTTGTGAGTTATGTTATAGGCATAAATATTTTTTAGTAATTTGTGGACAGCCCTGGTTGGTGTGGCTCATTGGATTGAGTGCCAGCCTGTGAACCAGGAGGTCACTGGCTCAATTCCCAGTCAGGACACACACCAGTGTTGTGGACCAGGTCCCTGGTTGGGGCACGTGAGTGGTGACCACAGGTTGATGTTTCTCTTTCTCTTTCTCCCTCCACTCCCCTCTCTCTACAAATAGATAAATAAAATCTTCAAATAATAATTTGTAGTAAGTTTTATTTCCAGTGAGTTTCTTGATATTGAGTGTGTGAAATTTCCTTTTGATATTTCATTTCACTTCACATTTACTAAGATTTATTCCATTATTTTCTCCTTTTAAATACAAATTAGGAATTAATTTTTAGGACAAAATCAACAATGGATTCTGCATAGCAAAGTATACTGGCTGAAACATAGCTTTACAAATAATTGTATTTTATGACACTGTGTGACAGGGAAGGGTTGACCTGGACAGGCAGAACACATGGTAGGCAGGTAGGGTGTGAGACATACTGTGGTGACAAACTAATCCAGGCTAGCTGTCACATTGCACACATACCATTTAATTAGACTGGATTTTAAATTCTGTAAGTCAGTCTAACCAAGTAGCATAATATAATATAATACCTGGATGTATAAAGCCATGTTAAATGTGGTTTATGTAGGAAAGTGTGCGGCACCATGAAAACCCAATAGAAACATGGTGTGAGTTGCACCTATGGCAGAATAGTGACAAAGGCTAGGAGAACAGTTGCTGCTTCTCAGCAGTTACCAGAGGCCTTGTCAACAAGCTAGTTATCAAGGAACTTCATGCTCAAGTTTTTGAGCATTCAGGAACATGCAAAAGTATGAAGAACTCCCACCTCCAAATTACATGTTAATATGAGGCATTGGCTCAGGTGTCTAAGACAAAAATTTACTACCATAACTGGAAAAAGTCTCCAAAGTTGGGGAAATTAACAGAGCTAGAAATATATCTGTATTATCAACATTGAACTAAAATGATTATTTACTCTTCACAGAAAATAAAATAAAAAATTCTCAGAATCATTATTTGTCTGTTAGTCTTACTGGGTCATTGGGATCTTTAATGGGGTTTTTCTAGGGTGAAATGGAGCTTATAAAAAAGTTTGAAAACACAGACTCTGTGACTGTTATTACTCATATTTCTGAGATTGAAACCTGCTTGACATTTTATACTTTTGGTTCTGGTAGAAACCTTAGTGTTGGATGAATCCTATTAATACCTGATGGTGAAAACAAATGAAATGATGTCTTGCAAACAAAAAGTTAGTAACTGTATTTTACAACTCTGCACATTCTTCCATCTTCCACCTGTAGAAAAACTTAATATTAAGCTTTAGCTTATTGAATTGCACAGAGAGAAATTACAGTAAGCAAAACTATCAATAGATACAAAGATTATATAAAAAAGATACAAAATTCTGTTCTACTCCATCCACCAAAATGATGTATGAAAACTATAAATTCTAATTTAATAATTTTAGGATATGTGATGTAAGTGGTTATCAAAGGTAGGGATCTAGCTCTTTTCTATTAGTTTAAAGGGTACTTGATTGTTTCTTAAAAGAGAAAAAAGTAACAGCTTGGATCAATGGCCTGACTCTTTACCCTCACTTACTGTGTGTGAATAAGACAAATGTCATTTATGCTTATTCAGTTTGCACAAGCTCAACTTTACATTAGAGATAAAAACAGGGAATTGACACATTTTTGCAAAGCAGCATATTGTATCAAGATTCTTCTTGTTTTAACAAATTGCCACAAACTTGGGTGCTTTAAAGAAATTTTATTATTGTGCTCTTGAGGTAAGAAGCACAAAATGGATTGCATAAAACTAAAATCAAGATTATGGTATGACTATGTTCCTCTGGAAGCTCTAGGAGCAAATCTATTCTCTTGCCTTTTCCTGATTCTATAAGCTTCAAGTTGTAGCTTGTGTCCCTTTCTATCTTCAAAACCAAGACAATGTCTTCAAATTTCTCCCTCATTCTGCTGCTGTTCTCACACCTCTACTTGTGACATTTACAAGGACCATTGTAATAACATTGGTCCAAGACAGATAATCCAGGATAATCTTCCTGTCTCAAAGTCATTAATTTAAATACATCTGCAAAAGCTTCTGTACTATGTAAGGTAACATATTCACAAGTTTCAGGAATTTGGATATAAACATCTTGGAAGAGGCTTTATTGTGCTTAACACAAATAGTATATTCCTTTTGCATTTAAAAATAAATATATTTCTATCTTATTTTAAAAATGAAGAGAATATTTTATGAATTTCAGCACCTATGTAATGAAGCTTCCTTAAAAGATTCTCATTATCACTTTTTCCTAGAAAACCTGAGTCTTTTATTTTTCACCTGAGTTCCTTGTTGGCACTCAATTGGCACCTTCTTAGCATATTGCTGTTAGCACTTTTCAGCTGTAAGAATACATAATCATATGTATTCTTACAGCTGTGTGTGTATATATATGTGTGTGTATGTATATATGTATATAGATATATATACACACACTCACTATTGTAGCTAAATTCAAATTAAAACAAGTCTTAGTTACGTAAGCTTTGAAGGAAAAGTAGTTCAAAAAAATGTAGCCCAATAGGCAAATAACATATTTCTGTCTTTATTATCATCTCATTTTAATTTGCATTAATTTTCTTTCAAACCATGATAGGTGCTGAATGCTAATAATATGTTTTCTAACAGCAAATATTTGAAGTCATTAATTGTGGAATCAAACTCCAGAATCAAATGCCAAATGAATAGGTTACACCAGAATATTTGGGTGTATTACTGAGTACCTACTATGGTAACTAGGCCATCTGTTATATTTAATATTATTTGAAAGCAAAGAGAAAAGTGTTATATAACTTTGGAGTATTAGCTATTTTTTAAATGATCATAAGTGAATATAATGTTTTATAAAGAGAGGTAAATTAATATTTAGACAAAAGAAAGATCTGATCTTGTCTTATTTCAATTGTGATAGACTTTGCACCCTAAATGAAACCTTCTGATAACAATATGACATCTGAAGGTAGGTAATTTATATAAAAATAAAACAGAAAAATACTTTTGACATGTTGTCTGTTCTATTACCACTTTATAGATATGGACATATCTGCTTTCCTTCTACATTCATATGTAAAATAACACGTTATGATTTAATATTTTTTGACACGATGTCTTTATTTCTAAAGGTGCAGGAATCCCACTTTGCCTTTTATCCCATAGAGTAGACATAACTGCATAAATAAATTCACATATATTTGTAAACAAAATCAATGATGATGGCTGAATAAGAGAAATAGTGGACCAAAATGAAGTATCCAAAAATATTAATTTATAAAACAACTATTTGGACAAAACAAACATCTTTGCCCATTAATAGACATAAAAGCCTGAATGTTAGAAAATATGAGATTCTGAGGAAGGAAAGTTTGTTTCTCATTTAGAATTTATCCAGTTCTCTTTAGCTGACTCACACACTTACTATACTCAGCTTTCACCAAACTCAAGCTTAGGATCGCCGCTGAGCAACTCAGTTTCTCAGACACCCGTTCATTTTGTCCAAGCACATATTTCCTCACACACATTTTATAGATCATCTCTCCTCCATCTGATGCAGTGTCTAAAAATGTATTGAAACCTTTCATCTTCAGATGGCACCTTATTATTATTGCCATTGATGTTGTTATGTTACAGAACACAAGGGGCAGGGTGGGGGGCGAAGGTAGTATACTGTTACTGAAAGGAACCCCCCAGGTTCGTTATGTCCGCCACCTTATAGGAAAGACATCTCTCAATGCCAGAGATTTGAGAAAAGGAAAGGAAATGTTTATTTAATGCTGTACAGACTTAAAGTAGTGACCTAATGTCTTCATCAAAATCCCAAAGTCCCTTAAAACACCCACAAACACACACAGTCCTTCCTTCCCCCTTTGCCCAGTCTGGGGTACCGTATCTCAGGAAAAGAAATAGAAGTCCATGGCTCAGGCAGCCCCCAGTTTTTCTCAGCAATCCGTGCCTGGCTGGTAGGCCCCCCTTGGTTCCCAGCACCATCAGCTGTGTCACTGGGATCTCCAGCTAAAGTTGGGTGGTGGTTCCCCCTTCTAAAGCTGCGGGGGTCCCCACTCTGGCAAAGCCATGTGGTTCTCCTTCACTGCCACAGCCATATGGTTCTCTGCAGTGCCACAGCCGCGTGGTCCTCTCTGCACAATGGCCACAGGAGTCCCCACTCTGGCAAAACCACGTGGTACTCCCTTCAATGGCTGCTGCGTCTGGGTTTAAATCCCCATGCCAGTCTTCCTCTGCAGTGCCATTTCCGACTCCTCCCACAATCAGCTACACTTGCCAGCACTGTCATATCCTTCCAGCTTTACTGGGCTGCCCAGGTGAGTCTGGGCAGGCCTGGCCCCATGTCATGGAGCCAATCTTCTCCAAGCTCTCACACAGGTGCTGTAACTCGGGGGACCTGCCCCCAGTTACATCTTGGTGGGGAAGTTACTTCCATTCCCCGGACTCAGAGCTCAGCCACAGCTGTTTAACATATCTATGTAATCAGTTAAAGGTTATAGATATGTTAAATGACCATGCCAGAGGTTAGCTGCAAAGCTGTTGCTATGCAAAACAACTTTCAATGGCCCTGCTCCATTTGTCCCTTCCCCCAACTCACACCTGTGTGTGTGGGGGGGTGAGGACATCCTAATATTTCCTGGACACCCTGAGTTCTGGACCCCATTCCAAATCCCTATTGGCTGCACCCTGTAACAGTTATATACACATTTAGTGTGAAAATGAAAGGATGGAAAGTAAAGTTAGTTATTATTTCTAAAATGTACTTGGACTATGAATACTCAGGTTTTTGAATACATAGGTCTTTCTGCAACTCAAGAAAATATTATAATTTTACATCATTTAATATTGTATTGTTCCAATTCGTCTAGCCTGTGCATAAGAAAATGCCATTTGTAAGTTAATTTTCATTCTGTCTTTTGTATCTATTATTTTCACTCACAACCATTTTTTTCTCCATCCCTTTCTTTGAGAACTCTCTGAATTAAAATTGTTTTCCAGATCACTGGGGAATTTCCTATAAGATTAAATTGTTAAAAGAAAACCTACAAAGCCAGAAGCTAAATTTTGAATTTTTTATTGCTCAATAATTTCTGTCAAGCATATACAATAGTGCAGAGCCACATAAAGCATTGGCTGACTAAATAAAGGTATGTGATTCATCAAAAATTTAGAGTTCTCTTTATTCTCTAATTAATTTTTGTTTTTTTAATTATTCTATCCTTTTATTCTCTGAACTTTTACACTGAGGCTGTTTTTCTTTGTATCTCACACTTAATTTACTAAGTTAATGAGTATTTTCAGTTGCATTCATACTTTTCTATGCATTTACTGAATATGCTTCACTTGAATCATTTTTTAATATAATGATTTTATATTCTGGTATGCAAAGTAGGAAATCATATTCTGCTATTCAAGATTTTGAAGTGGAAAATATATATTATACATTTAATAAAATACATAGTATATATTTAATAATATATACTGTATATTAAATATGTATGTTTTCATTTATTTTGATGGCAAACTGGGTTTATTTGGTCCTGTGCCTTCAAATTTCAAATTCCATAAATGCATCTAATAGTGTTTACAAATATATGATCTATAAAACACTAATTATAACCATACAAAGTATGAATACAAGCCCCAAATAAAATTTATAAAAAACAAATCATATATCATAAGATTGAAATATTTGCATCTGTTTCCTTGAAAATTAAGAAAACAAAGCATATTGCGGTAAGGAACACTAGTTGACATTCTTCTATATGAACCAAGAATAAAATCTATTTAAATCTATCCAAATAATAGATTCAACCATGTGTTTTTAAACAAAGCAAATGTCACTCTCCTATACAATGAATTAAATACAACCAGAGTAAAGTTAGTTTAAAATTAGCTTGGGACAATTTTCTAGTGCAATGTCTTTCTTTATTATTAGTTTTAGAAACTATAAGTAGAGACATAAGGCAATATCACCAAAGTAAATAAATTGACTTTAAAATAATATATTTATATAGAAGAGCTAAACATGGCTTTTGCTTATGATTGATTTTTTGAAGTTATAAAGTGGAGATCAAATAATCACATTGACGATCATAGTGCTATCTTATAATACAGAAGTTTAGACAGCAAAGAACATGCATGTGCAAAATGTCCTGGATCAAACTCTTTTATCCAATCAGATAAAGAAACCAACTTTAAAATATGTACCACAATTTGATTTTAAATGTAAATAGATATATCTGTAATATCTGGTAATAGTTTTACCATAAGGGATTCTCTCACAGTATCATGCATTCAGCATGCATATGTAGTTATGAGTAAATTCAAAGCTGTAAATTATACATGTATATAAGAAAATACTTTAATTAGCCAAAATCTTCAACTAGGTATCTTTACTGAATCAATAAAACTAAGTGCTTAAAATAATTAAATTAATCATTTCACTCTGAATGACAGTTGAAAACTGAATTGGTATTTCTGTTAATTTTCATAGTATGCTTTTTAAAATTGAGATGCTTATTGTGTAAACATTGATATACCCTGGACTATTGTGAAATGGAAGCAAAAAGGGAAAATGAGCAACTATAAAAATCAAAGAAATCTTTATTAGATTTACTTTTTAAAAAGTTGAAAAAACAAAACTACTGGGTATCATTAGCCAATAGCAGTTTGTTAAAGCCTATAATTTTTGGTATTTTTATATATTTTTACATACATAAATTCACTTTTATCCCATGTACTGTTCTGTAATAATCAACACATGGATTGGCATAACTACAAACAAGTTATTACACAATTAAACAACCACAAAAAATGCTTCAGATTTCCCCATTTTAACAAATCTTCACATGACACCTGGCATGTGAACATCTGGCAATTGCTGACTGTTTTCAGTCCTTAGCGTTTTCCTAAGGGATATATAAATGGAATCCAAGTGATTGACTTTTTTGAGATTGGCTTCTTTCAATGAGCATAATAAATTTTAAATTCATCCAAATTGTTACCTTCAGTTAAATCCTTTTAATTGATGAGTTGTACTACAATGTATAGATATATTACAAATCTTTTATCCATTCATTCATTGAAAGAAATTTGGATAATTTACAGTGTGTTGTAAATATGGATAATAATACTGCTGCAAATATTTGTGTACAGGTTTTTATTGTGAAAATGACATTTGATTTCCCTAGGGTAAGTATGTAGAAGTAACATTGCTGATCATATGATAAATGTAGATTTAACTTTATAAGAAACTACAAACTTTTTAATACAGTTGCTATGCCATTTTCTCTAGGAATGTAAGACAGTTCAATTTCCCCCTTATCTTCACCAGCATTTGGATTATTTATTTATTTATTTATCTAATCTCTTCTTTCTCTCTCTCTTTTTTTAAGATTTTATTTTATTTTAGAGAGAGGGAAGGGAAGGAGAGAGAGGGAGAGAAACATCTATGTGTGATTGCCTCTTGCACGCCCCCTGCTGGGGACCTGACCTGCAACTCAGGCATGTGCCCTGACTGGGAATCAAACCAGTGACCTTTTGCCTCACAGGACAGAGCCTTTTTTTATTTTTAAAATGAACTTATTTGCAGTTCTAATATATGGTGATTGTGGTATCTCATTATGGTTATAATTTTCAGTTATTTAATTATTAATAATATTGATGTCTTCCTAATATGCTAATATACACTTTATAAATCTTTTGTGATAAAGTGTGTATTCAGATATCATGCCCATTAATTATTAGTTTATTTACTTGTTATGAGTTATGTTTTAAAAATAAAATGGATGAAGGATTTAAATATAAGTCATGATAACATAAAAGTACCAGTGGAAAACATAGGCAGTAAAATATCAGGTATCCTACATAGCAATATTTTTGCCAATATATATCCTAAGGCAAGGAAATAAAGGAAAAATAAACAAATGAGACTACATCAAATCAAAAAGTTTCTGCATGGCTAAAGATACTGTCATCAAAATGAAAAGGTAACTGACTATATGGGAGAATATATTTGCTAATGATACATGGGACAAGGCTTTGATCTCCAAAATATATAAAGAACTCATATGACTCAACACCAAAAACATAACACCCCCCAAAAATGGGCCCAAGAGCTGAATAGACACTTCTCTAAGGAGGACATACAGAAGGCCCATAGACATATGAAAAGATGCTCAACAACAGTAGCCATCAGAGAGATGAAATTTAAAACCACAATGAGATATCACCTCACACCTGTTAGAATGACTATCTTGAATAAATCAACAAAAAACAAGTGCTGGAAAGGATGTGGAGAAAAGGGAACCCTAGTACACCATTGGTGGGAAGGCAAACTGGCACATACTGTGGAAAACAGTATGGAATTTTCCACATACTGTGGAAAACAGTATGGAATTTCCTCAAAAAATTAAAAATGAAACTGCCTTTTGACCCAGTGGTCCCAGTGCTGAGAATACATGCTAAGAATCCTGAAACACCAATTCAAAGAACTTACGCACCCTGATGTTAATGCAGCACTATTTACCATAGCTAAGTACTGGAAACAGCCTAAGTGCCCATCCGTAGATGAGTGGATCAGAAAACTGTGGTACATTTACACAATGGAATTCTATGTAACAGAAAGAAAGAAGAAGGTTACCTTTTCTGTTAGCATGGATAGTACTGGAGAACATTAGGCTAAGTGAAATAAGCCAGTTGGCAAAAGGAAAATACCATATGACTTTACTTATAACTGGAATCAAATGAACAAAATACACTGATGAACAAAATAGAACCAGAGGCATGGAAACATGGAACAGACTGATGGTGACCAGAGGGAAGGGAAGAAGGGAATAATGGTGGAAAGGTGGGGACAGGACTAGTCGAAGAACATGTATGAATGACCCATGGACATGGACAACAGGGTGGGTATTGACTGTGGGAACAGGAGGTTGAGATGGGCAGAGGAGGGACAAGGGGGAAAATTGGGACAACTGAAATATAATAATAATAGTTTAATTAATAAAGAAAAATAAGATACAATTCACACACCACAAAATTTATACTTAAAAAGTGTATTATTTATTGGTTTACAGTATATTTACAATATTTTCCACCATCACCATTATCTAATTCCAGAATATTTTTATCACCACAAAAAGAAAGACTGTACCCTACAGTATCATCACTCAGTTGTCCCATCTCCCTTTCTCTTAATGATACTAATAAACTTTTAATATCTTATAGATTTGCATATTCTGTGCATTCCACAAATAAAATCACACAACCTATGGCCTTTGTATCTGTTTTATTCCAAGCATGCTCTTTTCCATGTTGATTCATGTACCATATATCAGTTACCTTACAGCCAAATAATATTGATCACACATCCATCTGTACCACATTTCAAAGTACTATCTCTTTGGTTGTGATATACCAACATTTACCTAATAACTAATACTGTTGAGTATCTTTTCATGTGCTTATTGGTTATTTGTATATCTTTTTTGAAGTAATGGTTACTCAAAGCTCTTCTACTTTTTAAAAATATTGTGTTAATTTTCTTTCTATGGTTGAGTTATGACTTCTTTAAATACTGTGAAAACTATACTCCTATGAGATACAGGATTTGCAAATGTATTTCTTATTCTTTGGATATCTTTTCAAATTATTGATGGCATCCTTTGAATCACAGATAACTTTAATACTTTATTTTTATTGTTTACACTATGGCAAATGACCTCATTCCCCCCCTTTGCCCACCTCCACCCTGCCCCATCCCTCTGGCCATCGTCACACTCTTTTCTGCATCTATGGCTTATACATATACCGTATGTTCTTTAGCTAATCCTTTCAACTTCTATCATTTATTACCCTTTTCCCCTCCTCTCCAACAGCTGTCTGTCTGTTCCATGTATCTGTTTCTGTTATGTTTGTCAGTGTATGTTGTTCATTAGATTCCACACGTAAATAAGATCATATGGTATTTATCTTTTATTGACTGGCTTATTTCATTTAGCATATTAATCTCCAGATCCATCCATGCTATTGCAAAAGGTAAGAGTTTTTTCTTTGTATGGCCACATAGTATTCCATTGTGTAAATGTACCATAACTTTCAATCCTTAATTTTGATTGAAGTGTAATTTATCTATTTTGTTTATTTGTCATCTCTTTAAAAATGCTAAATCCCAAGTCATGTAGACTCACTCCTTTTTTTCCACATCAAAAGTTTCATAGTTTCAGCTCTTATATTTAGATCTCTGATACATTTTGAATTAATTTTCATGTATAATGTGAGGAGGATTCTAACTTCATTCATCTGCATATAAATATCCAGTTGTCCCAGAACCATCTGATGAAAAAATTATTTTAACCCATTGAAATTTCTTCACTCTTGTGTCTAAAATCATTTGACCATAGACCTGTAGGTTTATTTCTGGACTCTTAATTCTATTCCATAGAGCTATATGTCTATCCTCATTACAGTACTATATAGTCTTCATTACTGCAGTGTTGCAGGAAGTTTTAAAACTGATAAATGCCAGTCCTCTCATTTTCTTCTTGTTTTTAATATTGCTTTTGCCCTTAGGTTCCTTGAATGACCATATGAATTTTAGGATCAGCTTTTCTATTTCTGTGAAAATATACGAAAGCAGGTGAGGTGTTGATAGGCACTGCATGGATTCTACACAGTGCCTATCCAATTTGTGGCTATTGACTTTTTAACAATATTAAGTCTCCAATCCATTAATATCTTATTCCATTTTTTAGGTCTTACATTTTTTACAATTATTTGTAGTTTTCAACATACAATTCTTGCACTTCTATTGTCAAACTTATTTTATTTATATTTATTTTTATTGTGGTAGTATTTTATTCTTTATGATACTATTTTATAAAAAAGTGTTTACTCAATTTAAATCTGATTTCTGTGTTTCAATATTGTATTCTATAGCCTTACTGAACTTGTTTAGTAGCTCAAACTGTTTGTTGATTTTCAGTGGATTCATTAGAATTTTCTATATACAAAACCATGACATTTGCAAATAGAGATAATTTTATTTCTTCTTTTCTAGTCTTGATGCCTTTAATTTAATTATTCTACCGGATTGCCCTGGCTAAAATTTCCAATATAATGTTGAATAGAAGTTGTGTGAAGGCACAAACTTGTCTTGTTCCTGATGCTAGAAAGAAGGTCTTTCACCATTAAGTAAGATGTAAGCTAGAGGTTTCAAAATTACTCTCAGGTTAAGGAAATTCTCTTCTATTCCTACCTATTAAACATTTTTATCATGAAAAAGTATTGAATTTTGTCAAATAACTTTCTGCATTTATTGTAATGACCAGTTTTCTATTTACTTCACTAATATGATACATTACATTGGTGTATTTTTGCATCTTGATTTGTTTAAATAAATTCCATTTTGTAATTCCACTTCATATATGTGACTAGTTTTGGTTTGCTAGTATTTTGTTGAGCACTTTTTATTCACATACATGAGGGATACACCAATAATCCTGTCATTTGCAAACAAAAACTCTTTTAGTTTTTCCTTCCTAATCTGAATGTGTTTTATTTTCTTCATCTGCCATTTTAAGTTAGTAAAGACCTTTATTGTGATGTTGAAAAGGAGTACTAAATGAGGACATCCTTGCTATTTATCTGATCTCAGGGGGAAAGCTTCGAGTGTCTCACCATTAAGGATGATGTTAACTATATGCTTTCTACAGATAGTCTTTATCGAGTTGAGGACATTCCCTTCTATTCCTACTTTACTGAGAGTTTTTATCATGAATGTCTTATTGGCTTCTGTTAAATGCCTTTTTTGTATGTACTGATATGATCAGGTGATTTCCCCTTTTTAGTCTGTTGATGTGCTGGATTACATTAATTGATTTACATATGTACAATTATCCTTGCATACCTACAATAAAACTTACTTGACTATAGTGTCTGTTTTTTTAATAGACTTTGGATTCAACTTGGTAATATTTTTGTTAAAGATTTTTGCATTGATATTCATGGAAGACACTGGCATGTAGTTTCCCTTTAAAAAAAATATTGTTCAAGTAAAGTTGTCTCCACCCCCGCCCCCATCTCCCCTATCCCAGCCATTCCCACCTCCTATCCCTGATCCCATCCCCATCCTGGTTTTGTCCATGTGTCCTTTATAGTTGTTCCTGAAAACCCTTCTGCCTTTTTCCCCCATTACCCCCTCCCACCTCCCCTCTGGTTACTGTCCATTTGTTCTTAATTTCAATGTCTCTAGTTACATTTTGCTTGCTTCTTTTTCTGTTGATTATGTTCCACTTACAGGTGAGATCATATGGTATTTGTCTTTCACCACCTGGCTTATTTCACTTAGCATAAGGTTCTCCATTTCCATCCATGTTGCCACAAAGGGTTTTCTTTTAATTTCTTTGGTAACACTGACCTCAGAGAGTGAGTTAGAAAGTATTGCCTCTGCATCTATCCTCTGAAAGAGATTGTAGACTACGTGTAATACTTATTCCTTCAATGTTTAGTAGAATTCACTAGTGAACTCATCTGAAGCTGGTGCTTTCCATTTGGGAAGGTTATTATGTAACACTAAAATTTTCTTTTTTGTATTGCTTTTCAATTATAGTTGTTCCCATCCCCCCATTCCCCCATTATTATCCCTTGCCCTATCCACCCACACCTTCCCCATTACATCCTCTCCCCTCCCATTGTATTTGTCCATGGATCCTTTATAAATGTTCCTTGACTTGAACCTTCTCCTTCTTTCCCCCATCATTCCCCTCCCCGCAAAACTGCCCATGTCCTCTGTCTTTTCTTGTGTAAGCTTTTTAGATTGTGTCTTTCAAGGAATTGATCAATTTTCTCTATGTTATAAAATTTATGAAGAGTGTTAACCATAGTATTTCCTTTTTAATTCTTTTATGTTTTATGGGATGTGTAGTGGTGTCCCCTCTTCTATGTTTCTTTCATTTTTTTCTTTTAAATTTATTTTATTGATTATTCTATTACAGTTGTCCCATTTATCTCCCCTTTATTACCCTGTACCCTGCACTGCCCTCCCACCAGCATTCCCCCAACTTAGTTCATGCCCATGGGTCATACATATAAGTTCTTTGGCTTCTCCATTTCCCATACTATTGTTAACCTCCCCCTATTTTGTACCTACCATTTATGCTTCTTAACCCTGTGCCTTTTCCCCTGTTCTCCCTCCTCCACCTCCCTGCTGATAATCCTCCATGTGATCTCCATTTCTGTGATTTTGTTTCTGTTCTAGTAGTTTGTTAAGTTTGTTTTTGTTTTTGTTGTTTTAGGTTTGGTTGTTGTTAGTTGTGAGTTTGTTGTCATTTTACTATTCACATTTTTTACCTTCTTTTTCTTAGATAAGTCCCTTTAACATTTCTTATAATAAGGGCTTGGTGATGATGAACTCCTTTAACTTGACCTTATCTGGGAAACACTGTATCTGCCCTCCCATTCTAAATGATAGGTTTGCTGGATAGAGTCATCTTGGATGTAGGTCCTTGCCTTTCATGACTGTGAATGCTTCTTACCAGCCCCTTCTTGCCTTTAAGGTTTCTTTTGAGACATCAGCTGATAGTCTTATGGGAACTCCTTTGTAGGTAACTGTCTCCTTTTCTCTTGCTACTTTTAAGATTATCTCCTTATCTTTCATCTTGGGTAACGTATGATGTGTCTTGGTGTGTGCTTCCTTGGGTCCAACTTCTCTGAACTTCCTGGATCTCCTGGAAGTCTATTTCCTTTGCCCGACTGGGAAAGGTCTCCTTCATTATTTGTTGAAATAAGTTTTCAATTTCATGATGTTCCTCTTCTCCTTCTGGCAACGCTATGATTTGGATGTTGGAGCATTTAAAGTTGTCCCAGAGGTCTCTAGGACTCTCCTCATTTTTTTTTTGAATTCTGCTTTCTTCAGTCTGTTCTGGTTAAATGTTTATTTTTTCCTTCTCCAAACTGTTGATTTGAGTCTCAGTTTCCTTCCTGTCATTGTTGGTTCTCTGTGCATTTTCCTTCATTTCTCTTTTCATAGCCTTCACTTTTTCCTCTATTTTGCATCCATGCTCAACCATTTCTGTGAGCATCCTTATTACCAGTGTTTTGAATTCTGCTTCTGATAAGCTGGCTATCTCTTCATTGCTTAGCTATATTTTCTTCTGGAGATTTGATCTGTGCTATCATTTAGGCTATATTTTTTGCCTTGTTGAACCTATTATATAGTGAAGGGTGGAGACTTAGGTATTCACCAGGACGGAGCAACCCACTTGGCTGTTTTGTGGTGCTGTATGTGGGGGAAGGGTCTGAGAGGGAACCATGCAGCTTGGTCAGCTCTCAGCCAGCTTTCAGTTACTTTCTCCACTACCCACAAGCAAATTGGGCCCTGCTGATTCCCAGGTGGGTAGTTTTGTGTACATTCCAGAACCCTATGGGTCTCTCCAATGAACCTTCCTCTGAGGCTGGGAGTTTTTCCTGCCCCCTCAACCTCCACAGGTGTTTTCAGTCAGAGATTTTGAGGCTGTATTTCCCCATGCTAGAAACCTGGGTTGTGCAGTCGGTCTCACTCCTCAGTTGTTCCTCCTGGTTTATTCACACTCAGATGTGGGACCACCTGCTCCACCAGTCACCACCTTGCCGTGTGTCCTCTCCACTCTGCCTGCCATCTCCACCCCTCCTACAGGTCTGGATGAAATTTTCTTCTTTAATTCCTTGGTTGTCGGACTTGTATACAGTTGCAGTTTCTGTCAGTTCTGGTTGTTTTTGTTTTTAAATTTGTTGTTGTCCTTCTTTTGGTTGTGTGAAGTGGCACAGAGTATCATCTACCTATGCCTCCATCTTGGCTGGAAATCCTTATTCTTCATTTTGTTTAAATGCTCTATCATATTTTTTGATTTGCAAATGTACCAACCTTCCATTTTCAGAATAAACCCCACTTGATCATGATGTATTACCTTTTTGATGCATTGCTGTATTTGGTTTGCTAATATTTTGTTGTCAGTTTTAGCATCCCTCTTCATCAGGGATATTGGCCTGTAATTTTCTTTCTTTATGCTCTCTTTATGTGATTTGGTAATTAGGATAAGGCTGGTCTACAAAAAAGGTTTTTGAGCATTTTCTCCACTTGAATTTCTTGAAATACTTTGAGAAGGAGAAGAGTTAGTTTTTCTGAGAATGCTTGGTAAAATTTTCTCAGAATGCTTGGTAAAATGAGGACATCTCGTCCAGGTTTTTGCTTTTTGGGAGTTTTTTGATTACTGTTTCAATTTCATTAGGTGTAATCTATCTATTAAGATCTTCAGATTCTTCCTGATTTAGTTTTGGAGGTTTGTGTTTCTAGGAATTTATCCATTTAGTCCAGGTTGTCTGTTTGTTGGCATGTAATATTTCATAATATATTCTTACAATCCTTTGTATTCCTTTGGTGTTCAGTTGTTACTTCTCCTTTCATTTCTGATTTTATTTATTTGTGTCCTTTCTCTTTTTTCTTGATGAAGAGGTTAAAAGTTTGTCAATCTTATTTACCTTTTCAAACAACCAGCTCTTGGATTCATTGATCTTTTGTATTATTCTTTCAGACTCTATTTCATTTATTTCTGCTCTGATCTTAATTATTTCCTTCCTTCTGCTCACAATGGACTTTGTTTGTTGTTGTCTTTCAAGTTCCTTTAAGTGTAAAGTTAGATTGTTTCTTTGAGCTCCTCCTCATTTTTTGAGATAGGCCTGCAATGCAATGAATTTCCCTCTTGGCATTGCTTTCCCTGTGTCCCACAGATTATGGATTGTTGTGCCTTCATGTTCTTTTGTTCTGAGGTAATATTTTGATTTCTTTCTTGATCTCATTGCTGACCTATTCATTCTATAATAGCATGTTATTTTGGTTCCATATCTTTGTGTGTTTTTCTGTCTTCTTCTTCTTGTTGTTGATTTCTAGTTTCATAACAACGTGGTCAGAGATGGTGCTTGCTATGATTTCAGTCTCCTCAAATTTGTTAATACTTTTTTTGTGTCCTAGCATGTGGTCTATCCTAGAAAACGTCCCATGTGTGCCTGAAAAGTATGTATATTCTGCTACTTTGGGACAAAATGCTCTGAATCCATCTGATCTAGTGTGTTTTTTTTAAGGTGGCTTTTCCTTGTTGATTTTCTGCCTAGAAGATCTATCCTGAAGTACATAAGGTGTTAAAATCCCCAACTGTGACTGTATTTCTGTTGATCTGCTTTTCTGTCAATCAAGATTTGCTTTATATATTTAGGTCATCCTATGTTGGGTGCATAAATATTTACTAAGGCTATATCCTCTTGTTGGATTGTTCCTTTTACCATTACGTAGTGTCTTTCTTTGTCTCTTACTATAGCCTTGGTTTTAAAGTCTATTTTTCAAATATAAGTACTGCTACCCCAGCTTTTTTTCCCTTGTCCATTTGCATGAAATATCTTTTCCCAACCCTTTAATTGTAGTCCGGGTGTATCTTTCTGTCTGAGGTGGGTCTCTTAGAGGCAGCATATATATGGGTCTTGTTTTCTTACCCATTCAGCTACCCTCTGTCTTTTGGTCAGAGCATTTAAGCCATTTATATTTAAGGTGATTATTGATAGATATGTATATAATATCATTTTATTGTTAGACTGTTTTCCTTTGTCTCTTCTTCTTCTTCTTCTTCTTCTTCTTCTTCTTCTTCTTCTTCTTCTTCTTCTTCTTCTTCTTCTTCCTTGTTCTTCAAGCAAGCCCTTTAACATTAGCTGTAGTACTAGTTTGGTGTTAATAAACTCCTTTACTGTTTCCTTGTCTGGGAAGCTCCTTATTTCTCCTTTGATCTTATATGATAACCTTAGTGAGTAAAGTAGCTTTGGTCACAGGTCCTTGCTTTTCATCACCTTGAATATTTCATGACACTCCCTTCTGGCCTGTAATGTTTCTGATGAGAAATCAGATGGCAGTCTAATTGGTGTTCCCTTGTAGTAACTACCTGCTTTTCTCTTGCAGCTATTAGGAATCTCTCCTTATCTTTAAGCCTTATCATTTTAATTATGATGCGTCTTAGTGTAGGCCTCTTTGTGTCAAATTTGTTTGGGACTCTGAGCTTCCTGGACTTTGCTACTTTTTCCTTCACCAAATTAGGGAAGTTTTCAGTCATTATTTTTCTCCAAATAGGTTTCAAACCCTTGCTCACTCTCTTCTCCTTCTGTTATTTCTATGATATGGATATTGTTACAGTTCATGTTCTCCAAGATGTTTCTTAAGCTCTCCTCATTTTTTTATTTTTATTTTTTTTGCTGCTCTGCCTGATTGTGTTTTTTTACCTTGTCTTCCAAAACACAGATTCGATCCTCTGCTTCATCTAACCTACTGTTTATTCCTTTCAATGTATTATTTATCTCAGATATTGCATTTTTATTGCTGGCTCTTTTTTATGGTTTCTATGTTTTTTTTCATGCTGTTGAGTATCCTTATAATCATTACCCTAAACTCTATCTGATAAAATTCCTTACTTCCATTTCACCTAGTTCGTCTAGAAAATTATCTTGTTCTTTCATTTGGGGTCTGTTTCTTTGTCCTCCCAATTTGTCTGCTTCTTTGTATTTTCTGCCTTAGATATTAAGCTAATCAACTGTTAATCTGACCAATTTGTTTATCTAATCAATGTATAATCAGCAGTCTTATGCACCACAAGGTGATGCAGAGTGATTCCTACAGGGATGGTGGTATTCCTTCTCCACAGACTGATGCCATTCAGAGAGAGGTGCTCTGCCTGAGAGAGATGGGCTACTGCAGTATGGGGGGTGACTCAGCACATGGACTTTGGTGGCTGTTCTGTCAGTTTTCTCCCTAGAGTCACCAATCCCAGACTCTCCTCAAGCATTTCTAGTCCACTCTGCCCTCTCTTTGCCAGCACCCAGAGTAAGTGACTGCAAATGGAATTTTGTGCTTTGTCCCTTTAAAAGGATATCTGCATCTCCAGCATTCTCTCCCTGGCCTATAGAACCCCTGCTGCTTTTCACAGCTAGATGTTATCTGGGTTCCTTTATGGCTCTGGTGCTATAGGGTAGGGAGCCCGGCCTGGGGTTTAGACCCCACACTTCTAAGGGGGAACTCCCCAGCCATTGAAACACCCCTCTATCACTTTAGCTGTCACCAGTGGGAGCCCAGCCAGCCCTCTCATGTCTCCTCAGCATCTCCTCAGCACTGCCTACCAGTCACATTGTTTTGAATTATTTTCTTCTATTTGTCATTGAAAGGCTTCTCTCCAGCTAATGTTCCAATGGTTTTTCAAGGTGATTTCTCTATAATTTAGTTGTAATTCAAGATTGGTCTTGGGAGGAGGTTAGTGTAGCCTCCACTTACTCCTCTACCATCTTGGATCTCCTCCCTCTGGGCCAAGCTATTGCTTCCCCTCAGGCTAACACCATTTGGAGGAGAGCGTTCTGCCTGAAAAAGATGTTCTCTGCAGTATGGGGAATGACTCAGAACAGGGATCACGATGGCTGTTCCTTCAGTTGTTTCCCTAGAATCACCAAACCCAAACCTTCCTCAGATGTCTCTAGTCCACTCTGCTCTCCCTCTGCTGGAGCTCAGGGTGAGTGGCTACAAATGCAATTTTGTGTGTTAGTTCTTGAAGGGGCTCTGTGGGGAGCCCACCTTGAGGTTTAGACCCTGCATTTCTCAAAAGGAATCCCCCAACCACTGAAATATCCCTCCAGAACTTCAGCTGACACCTGTGGGATCCCAGCCAGCACTCTCATGCCTCTTCTGCAGTCCCTACCCATCACACTGTGGTGAAGTGGTTTCTTCTGTCTGTCCTTAGTTATAAAGCTTCTCTCCAACTAGTGTTCAGTTGGTTATTCAGGATGATTTCTCTATAGTAGAGTTGTAATTCCAGACTGGGAGGAGGTTAGTGTAGCTTCCAATTACACCTTCACCATCTTAGGTCTCCTATTTTTCTTGTAATTTCCATTTCTTCTCTTTATCTCAAGCATTTGACATATGCACCATTTTTATACTGTTTTCTACCAATACACCCTACCAATTTACCATCAGTAAGTGTTCATAAAGTTTGACATCCTAGGGCTGTTTTCCACTTCCAGCCAGTAACAGGAATTATCATTTCAAACTGGATTCTCTTATAATTTATTTTCTTAGGCATCAAACTCTTAAAGGCCTCTAGAAACAGAAGTTGGAATGGAGTTTGGTTACAAATTATTCATTATGCATCAATAACTGTGTAAGAAAAAAAGAAGCAGGAATGATTAATTTATAATCTAGACTTTTAAAAACCTTGAACAAATTGTTAAGGCCCTCTGAAGCAATTAGATTTTCCATGTGGAGCTGAGAAGTCCAGGTATTTATAATGTCAAATTGTTCAGGAAGTGACTTCAGGTAAGGCAATTTGTTTCCAAAGATGAATTAGACCTTGAAGTAGATGAAAATAGAGATTGAGTGCTGATTGCATTACCCCAGTTAGACTTCAAGCCTTCTCTTGAAAGGGGATCTAGACAGAGTACCCCCTGTATAGCACAATGGCAAAAGAAATTGAAATGTGGAGAGGGTTTAATTAAAATATGCTCTTAGAAACTGAGTATAAAATATTTTCTAGTTTATATTGCTGATATTTGCAACATCACAAATTCAATAAAATCTTCTAAGATGATCAAAAGTGTATTTATTTCTATAAATAATGATGGTGTCCAAATAAAGTTGGATGTTATGGCAATGTAGAGAAAAGTCACATACCATATTTTTTCCATGCATAATGCACACCCATGTTTTTGGTCAAAAATTTAGTAAAAAAAAATTTACTTTAATTTTTTAATTCAATTTTTGATTTATTTATATTTAGATACTTGTTTTTGGTATTATTAAGGATGTTTACCATATATTTTTGAACATATTATGGTACAAGAAATTTTATGTAACAAATAGGTATGGAAATAGTACTACCCATGTATAATGCACATCATTATTTTTCCCTCAAATTTTTGGGCAAAAAGTATGCACTATACATGGCAAAATATGGTAAATGTGAGTAAAATGAGATCAAATAATAATTAACTGGAGTGATTGCTTTATGTACTGAATTTTGAAGATTTTCTGTTTTAATTATTGTTAAAAATAGGTTAGAGAGGAAAAGTCACTCAAATATTGCTAACAGGGTTGGCAAAAGAAGAAATATGTAACATATAATTGGTAGAAACAATTCACACTGGTAGTGAAATATCTGCTTTGGCTCTCGGTATTAAGCTAGTAGTCAATTTAGCCTCTTGATAGAAGACCAAGTGAAAATTTCCAAGAAATGAACCAGGATTCAATGGAAAATTTATGTACATTGAATCTTCAGGGAATTTGTTAAGGTGTGTTTGAAATACTAAGATGAGGAGTTCTAAATCAGTTGAATATTTTATATTATTTTGCTTTTGGTAATATTGAGAATTAATACTACACAGTGACTTCCAAGTTACATGACAATGCTGATGCTGCTGGCTATTTATGTTTTAGATTAAAAGTGACATAAAAAACATTATTGCTTACAAGTGTTCAGTTGGTAAAATGTGACTTGGAGAAAAGTTTTTTCTTCATCTTGAATTAAATGTGAGTTGCAGAGCATATAAAAACTGTACATTCAAATATTACAATGAATCAACAAAATACTCTAGAGGAGTAAACATCTTAGAAAATGCAGAAATTGATTATTTTTTAAAAAAATGCTTAGATTACTAATGAAAATAGCATAATGGTACTTTCCACACAGAATCTTTCTCATTTTGCTGTTTGGATTCTGACAGCTGCATTTTTGTCTGTGTGAACTTTGAAAATTTATATGGAATGTGTAAAGGGAAAAATACTACATGTCACCATGTGTGTATTATAGATGAGCTTAAAGAAAAAGAAACTATACCCTGTATTTATGAGCTGTTTTTAAAGGCTTTAGTTGTTGGATGTATCTAATTTAAACTGTCATGCTATTAGGAAATATTTATTCTTTACAGAAATATCATTTAAAATTTGAAACTCACTAAACATTGCAAAGCGCGTTCAGATCTAATCACATTAAATTTTATAATTTTACTTTATTATGTAAATGCCATAAAATCAATGTTTCCTTATAACAATAATGCTTACAACTGATAAAGTATTTTTATTGAAGAATTCTAATTTAGTTTATTTCTTCAGGTTTTTCATAATTGAACAGTTGTCCCATGCATCTGAGTGGGAAAATAGCATGAAGGAAAACTAGCATTTACTGTTTTGTGTGTCTTGTGCTGTGTTAAATCCTTCACCAAAGTGATCACATTTCATCTTACTATACCATGTGAGGTCAATTCTTTTGCCTTTTTGGAAAGGAAAAATGTGCTCACAGAAAGCCTCTTCCCCTCTTAAATGAAGCAGGTGCTATTTTCAAGTCCAGGGGAAGGATGGACTTTCAAAAATTACAGGGATATTGATCTAAAAAGAAAGAAAAAAAATAGAGTACATTTACTCCAAGACCATCATAATCAGGAGACAATTTTCCATGGGTCTTTGTGAGCAAAAGCCATGGCCTTACAAAATTGTGTTCCTGACAACCTCTCAGAGACCTTTGTGTCACAAATAGTCTTTACTGTTTAGTATGAGAGTTCCAGTTCCGCCATATATTTCATGTTCATTCTCACTGTTACTAATTTTCATTTTTTGTGCTATAGTGTCTGATTATATTTCATTATAATTTTAATAGTTTTCCCCTTATGATTAATCATTTGAATATCTTTCCATGCACTTATTGGTAATTAGAATATCCTCTTCTGTAAAATCTCTTTCATTTTTTGACATTTTAAAATAGATTTTATATTTTAATTTTTATTTAATTTGTTGGGGTAACACTGGGTAACAAAAGTATAGAAGTTTCAGGTGCACAATTCCACAACAGATCATTTGTACACTGTATTTTGTGTTTACCACCCCAAGTCAAGTCTCCTTTCATCACCATTTATCCACCATATACCTTCCTCTACCTCGCCAGACTCACCATCCACTCAGCAATTACAATACTGTTGTCTGCAACTAAAATGGATTTTTTAAAAGGTGTATTATGTATAAAAATCCTTTGTCAGATGCATAAAACTATGTTTTTCTTTTCATGGCTTTTTTCTCTATTTTAATAGTATACTTTAATAAATGGAAGATCAAAAATGAATGAAATCTATTTTATGAAACTTTGCCCTTTTGGTTTGTATTATTTGTGTCCTGGATTTTTAAAAATCCCTTTGACTCCTCTATACCATAAAGATATTCTCCTCAGTTATTGCCTAGAATATTTATGGTCTATCTTCCAACAGACTTAATTTGCTTGTGACACTTTTTGTTTTTTAATATATAATAGAATTTCTTTATAAGCCTTTTGATTTTGTTATTTATATATATATTTTCATGACAAAAATTAGAATGTAATTTCCTTTTTTTAAATATTCTTGGCATATTTATATAGAAATATATACTCTTTTAGGCAGTGTTTCCAATTTTTTCTATATTATGAATTAAATTTATATGATTTTAATGTTATTTTGTTTTGAATGTTTAGAGAATTTACAAGTGAAGTCGTACTGTTTTCTGCCTTTCTCCCCCACCCCAGCACAACACCCAGTCCTTCCCACCTCCCTCCCATTTCCACCCCCCATTATATTTCTTAATAAATATAAGATTGTTCACACATTTGCTTCTTCTATAAGTTTTTATATGTTGAGGTTTTCAAGGAATTACTTATTATAAGTAAGTTCTCAATAAATTTATTCACAGAATTTTAAATAATATGCTCCTAGGTCTTTTAAAATTATTATAAACATGCATAGCAATGCCCACTTTTAATTGAATTTGGCAGTTTCTGTCTTGTTGCATTTTTTCCCTTAAGTATATCCCTAGAGTTTTAGTAATTTTATTAGTTTTGGTAGACACCATTCAGTATCACCCACATTCTTCTTCAGAAAGTTAGGACAAATTTCCCTAGTTGACAGGATTACTGCTAGAAGACAGAGCTAGTCTATCAGTCACCAATGACAATTGCCTCTGTAGTGGAGTACTGTTTCATCTAAAGTCACCAGTCTTTCCAGGAACTCCAGGAACAGTTTAATTCAATGAATCATCAATACAAAAGCATATAAATCCAGGCCTTCAAATCAATTGGGAACAATTTGACAGGGTGGTCTTAACTCCAGAGCTCCCCATGTGTTTAGCTGTGGCCTTCATTGAGATATATGAAACTCTATTCTGACTGAAGAGGATCTAAGCGGTGATAACATACTTTTTAAGTAGTAAAGAGCTTATCATATTTAAGCCTTTTCCTTATATGCATGTATTAACAATAAAATAGTACAAAGCTGCTTCTACAATAAATCACAAAAACATAGAAGAAACAATGGCACAAACTAAGTGAGGTAAAATGATAAATAATTGCAGTAAATTGTAGAAGAAGACATTGAAAGGCTCAGAGAAATAGGCATATTGACAGGATTTTACAAGTCTAGCACATGCACCAGATGCCTTTGTTCCACAGGAGGCTTAGATGATCACTTACCAAAGCTACAGGATGTGCTGCTGAAAAGGCCCTGTCATCACTAAGAAGTTTCTGTGGTATCTCAGCTCTATAGGCTAGAGTTTAGGGTAGGACATGCCATCAGAGATTGGAGTTTATTTATAGCAATGTAGTTATAATAGAGAAATATTTGGGACTCTTCCTTGAGTCCCAAACAAGTTGGACCCAAGGAAAAACACACCAAGACACATCATAATTATATTACCCAAGATTAAAATGAAGGAGAGAATCCTAGAAGCAGCGAGATAAGGAGACAGTTACCTACAAAGGAGTTCCTGTAACAGAAGTATAGACTCCAAAATATAGAGAGTAAGATGTATCATTTAACTCAGAAACCAAGTGGGTCTATCAAAGTAACTGTTTTAGTAAAGCTATTCACAGTCACTTGGCCTCTCTTTGGTATTTTCCTTTATTTTTTCTTGTTTTCTTTTTTCTTTTCTACTTTTTTTCTTTTTTCTTTAAACTAGATATTTTCTACTGCCCATTGTCCACTTATTCTCTCTTTTGTTTCTAATATTCTTTCAAACTTAGGTTCTAATTTATAAATAGTAATTATTGAATTTTTCAGTTTTAGAATTTGCATTTGATTCTACTTTTCTAATCAACCTTTCTTTTTACTGATTATCTTTAATATTTTAATAATAGCTGTTTTATATTTTACTTTATTGTTTTCACCATTACAGATGACCCATTTTTCTCCCCTTTGCCCACCCTCACATTTTCACCACTCCCACCTTTCCTCTGGCCACCACCACACTGTTGTCTGTGTCTATGGTTTATACATATATATTTTTTGAGTAATCCCTTCACTTTCCTTCATCCAGTGTCTCCTGCCTGTGCTTCCCCTCAAACAAAAGTCTCTCATCTACATATCCATGCCTCTGGTCCTATTTTGTTTGCCAGTTAATTTTGTTCATTAGATTCCACATATGAGTGAGATCATATAATATCTGTATTTCAATGATTGGCTTATTTCACTTAACATAATAATCTCCAGGTTCATCCATGCTGTCACAAAAGGTATGAGTTCCTTCTTTTTTATGGTTGTATAGCATTCCATTGTATAAATGTACCACAGCTTTTTCATCCACTCATCTACTGATGGGTACATAAATCTGTGTTCTAGAACATACACAAACCCACCCACACGGGAATCAGCACCAGAAGGGCTCAATTTGCTTAGGGGAAGCAGCAGAAGTGACTGAAAACTGGCAAAGAGAAGAGCAAACACCATTGTTTCTTCCCAGACCCCAGCCCCACATGCAGCATCACAACACAGCAACTGGGTTGACCCACCCAGGTGAACACCTAAAGCTCCACCCCTCACTACATGATAGGCATGTCCAGACAAAAAAAAATGGCCCAAATGAAATAACAGATCAAAGCTCCAGAACAAATACAATGAAGCGATGAAGAGATAGCCAACCTTTCAGATGCACAGTTCAAAGCACTGGTGATCAGGATGCTCACAGAACTGGTTTAATTTCATTGCAAGTTAGATGAAAAAATGAAGGCTACACTAAATGAAATAAAGGAAAATGTACATGGAACCAACAGTTATGGGAAGGAAACTGGGACTCAAATCAATGGAGTGGACCAGAAGGAAGAAAGAAGCAACCAAATAGAAAAGAATGAAGAAATAAGAATTCAAAAAAATAAGGAGACGTTTAGGAACCTACAGGACATCTTTCAACATTCCAACATCTGAATTACAGGGGTACCAGAAGGAGAAGAAGAGCAACAAGTGGAAAAGTAATTTGAACAAATAATGAAGGAGAACTTCCCCAATCCGGCAAAGGAAATAGAATTCCTGGAAGTCAAGGAAGCTCAGAGAGTCCCAAACAAGTTGGACCCAAGGAAGAACACACCAAGACACATCATAATTATATTATCCAAGATTAAAATGAAGGAGAGAATCCTAGAAGCAGCAAGAGATAAGGAGACAGTTACCTACAAAGGAGTTCCTTTCAGACCATCAGCTGATTTCTCAAAAGAGACCTTACAGGCAAGAAGGGGCTGGAAAGAAGTATTCCAAGTCATGAAAGACAAGGACCTACATCCCAGATTTCTCTATCCAGCAAAGCTTTCATGTAGAATGGAAGGGCAGGTAAAGTGCTTCTCAGATAAGATCAAGTTAAAGGAGTTCATCATCACCAAGCCTTTATTATAAGAAATGTTAAAGGGACTTATTTAAGAAAAAGAAAATAAAAACATGTACAGTAAAATGACAGCAAACTCACAGTTATTAACAACCACATCTAAAATAAAAACAAAAAGAAACTAAGCAAACAACTAGAATAGGAACAGAACCACAGAAATGGAGCTCACATGGAGGGTTAGCAACAGGGAAGTGGGAGAAGGAGACAGGGGTAAAGGTACAGAGAATAAGTAGCATAGATGGTAGGTAGAAAATAGAGAGGGGCTGGGTAACAATAGCATGGAAAATGTAAAAGCTAAAGAACTTATAAGTAGGACACATGGACATGAACTAAAAGTGGGGAATGTGGGTGGGAGAGGTTGTGCAGGGTGGAGAGGAGTGAAGGGGGAAAATAGGACAACTGTAATAGCATAATCAATAAAATATATTTAAAAATAAAATTTAAAAAATCTGTGTCTTCTAACTTTATTATATGAATGTTTCTAGATCTGTTTTTATTGCATCTTCTCTCCTATTAAATTTTGGTAATAAGATCCTGTTTCTCATCATGACTAAATAAATTCAATATTGATTTTTGTATATAAAAACACAGAATTTTTAGGGAGTATTATTTTCCTTTAATTTTCCCCTGTAAGACAATTAGAGTAAAGACAGATCAGTTTAATAGGATCAAGACTGGATTTCACACTTTGGAAGAGTCATTTCTAGTTGGCTTTCATTCTTTGGACATGGAATTTTAGTGGTAACATGGGAAAGTTTGTATTTTTACTAGAACCCTAATCCTTGGCATGCCCTTACCTCAATGTCTTGACTTCCTATAGGACTGCCAAAAATTAGGCTTAGTTTTTTAGCAACTTAGCAGTTGCTTTCTATACTGTTTCTGACTCTAACTTGATAACTGGTAGCTTAGGTCTTAGCAAAAAATTTGAAAACCAATGCATTCATAATATCTTAGCATTTCTCTGAGGTCTCTTATTTTCAAGGATTTAATCTCTTGAATCCTGAATAACTCAGTAACCCTGATGCGAGTATTTTTCCACCTTTCTCTAGTGAGATGGCTACAATTTTTAGGCTGCTGGTTGTTTTTGTTGTTGTTTTTTTCTTGGTCAGACCTCTGTTTCCCAAACTATGAATGGGAAATAGTCAATGGTAAAAATAGATCTCACTTAAATGAATTTATTTTATCTCCAAGATATTTGTCCCTAAAGCCCTTAAAGCCTTAGTATATCTGCAAAATCTTTCCAGTGTTTATAGTTCTTCAATGTGCAAAAACTTTGTCATAGAAGAAATACCTTAAAATCCAAATTTTCTCAAATGTCAATCTTTCTTTATATTTCTTCCATCCCCAGGAACAATTCCTTTCTCACTTCCTTGCAGTCTTCATGAATACAGATGTGTAATTTCCCACATTTCTTCAAAATGGTAATATAGCTCTACCCAGTTTTTCTCCTATTCAATCTCTATGTACCATAGCATTTTTGTGGAGAGGGTTTTATATCTTATACATCCTGATATTGAACATACCTCTTGCCTCATGCTTGACTCAACATTGCCAGTGTTGAAGAATAGGAGATGTTCTGTTTCAGAGAACATGTTTATATCTCTGATATATTTTTATATTTATAACTATATTATAGATGATAAAATTAAAATGTCATGAGCCTAGTTTTCCTGCCTAGTTATTCTCTAGAATAACTCCAAAGGATTAGTTTATCAAAGAAAACTCAATAAAAATAAAAATAAAAACTGAATAAGACAGTACCTTTCAAGTTTTAGTAATTCTGTTTATGATCTTTAACAATGTCAAATTTTAAGAAAATAAGTTTATGTCATATATTAATCACATCAAGGTTGAATATTTTCATTGTTGTAATCATATCAGCGAATTAGAAGTTGAAAACCCTGTTTACAAATACAATAATTCAATTTAATGTGATCAATTTAACATCTTAAAATATATGATTAGACATTTAAGTATGAATATTTACATTTTTTCTCTTTAAACAATTGACAGAAAGGTACTTTTCTGAGAATAAGGTTTCTATTCTCTCATACATTGCCACATAATAAATGCGTTAAGTAAAATGAAAGCATATTTGTCTTTCCTGTTCTTGTTATTTTTTCCTTAAGACATTACTGTAGATACATGGATAATTTTGACTTATTTAAAAAAAAATAAAGATCAATAATTGCCATTCTTGTTTCTTTGGTATTTTCTATTTTATTATTCCATTTATAATTAACATGAAAAATAATGTTAATTATAGCACTATTATGAAAAACACACTTAAGCTAAAATTATTTCTTTCACCTAATAGATTGCTATGTTTTATATTATGCCATGTTTTCCTTGATTCCATTAATAATGAGTTATCATAGGATTCCCTAAACCATAGATTAGTCTATATTTCTCAAGAATTATAAAAAGGAAATACTGAATGCCATTAATATCAGAAGTATAAGTGAACGGGCTGCAAGATTTATGAAAGTAGTGTGGGTCAGAGGAAGCTGGTGTAAGTTGTTATTAGATCTGCTGGAAAGTCTACATAATAGGAAAGTAGAAACTATGTGTAAAAAGAAAATATAGTGTGAAGAAAATTCATGTAAAACATAACAAGTAAAGATGGCACATTGGGTCCATGCCTAAAATAAGGCAGAAGGTGGGTAGGAGAAAGAAAATAAGTTTTATAAGAGAAAAATCAATCTTTAAAACTTCAGTTCTCATAAACTTCCCTTTTCTCAAGATTATATAAATGATTATTTTATGTTCTAAAGTAATCTATATAAAATGTTCTAGCTTTAAATATAACATCAATTTAATTGTTCTATTCAAATAAATACATGTGAGGATTTTTGTGTTGAGATGCTAATGAATGTTTGTGTCTTTTCCTAACTCTCCCTGTTAAGAGAGATGTTTACATATTAATACATCATAGTGATTAATGACTAAATTTTTATTATCTTAAGAATCTGTGAATGCCTTGTGAAACAATGACTCATGTTGCTTAAAAGAGTTTCTGTGTAAAGCATTCAGACATTAATAATACCTAGCAGTAGCACATAATATAAATATGCCTTTATAGTTACTACAAGCCATTATACTAAAAGTAATAAAATTCACAATACATGGATTGTTACAAGACATTTATTCATTTTTCCATAATTTGGGGAAATTTTTCTCTTTTTATGTCTTTAAAAAAAGTTGTTTTTTCCCCCAGGACTTGGCTATTATAAATTGCGCCACTGTGAACATTGGGGTGCATAGATTCTTTTGGATTGGTGTTTCAGGATTCTTAGGGTATAATACCAGTGGTGGAATTGCCAGGTCAAAGGCAGTTCCATTTTTAGTTTTCTGAGGAAATTCCATGTTCTTTTCCACAGTGGCTGCACCAGTCTGCATTCCCAGCAACAGTATATGGGGGTTCCCTTTTCTCCACATCCTCTCTAACACTTGTTTGTTGATTTGTTTATGATGGCCATTCTGACCTGTGTGAAGTGGTGTCTCATTGTGGTTTTAACCTGCATCTCTTTTGGCTAATGATGCTGAGCATCCTTTCATATGTGTCAGGGCTCTCTGTATGTCCTCCTTGGAGAAGTGTCTGTTCAGTTCCTTTGTCCATTTTTTAATTGGGTTGTTTGTCTTCCTGGAGTGGAGTAATGTGAGTTCTTTATATATTTTGGAGATCAAACCCTTGTCCATGATATCTTTTGTAAATATATTTTCCCATAGGGTTTGTTCTCTTTTCATTTTAATGTTTTCCTTATCCATGCAGAAGCTTTAATTTTGATGAGGTCCCATTTGTTTATTCTTTCCTTTATGTCCCTTGCTCTAGGGGACATATCAGTGAAAATATTGCTGAGTGGAATGTCTGAGATTTTCCTGCCTATGTGTTCCTCTAGGACTTTTATGATATCACAAATTATATTTAAGTCTTTTTATTCTCTTTGAGTTTATTTTTGTGTGTGGTATAAGTTGGTAATCGAGTTTCATTTTTTTGCATTAGCTGTGCAGAACACCCAATGCCATTTTTTGAAGAGGCTGTTTTTCTCCATTTTATGCTCTTCCCCTTTGTCAAATATTAATTGACCTTAAAGACTTGGGTTTATTTCTGGGCTCTCTGTTCTGTTCTATTGGTCTACATGTCTGTTCTTATGTCAGTACCATACTCTTTTGATTACAGTAGCCTTGTAATATAGTTTACATCAGGTATTGTGATACCTCCTACTTTGTTCTTCTTTCTCTAAGTGCCCATCTATAAATGAGTGGATCAAAAACTGTGGCACATTTATACAATGGAATGCTACATAGCTGAAAAAAGAAGGAGCTCTTATACTTTGTGACAGCATGGATGGCACTGGAGAGCATTATGCTAAGTGAAATAGGCCAGGCAGTGAAAGACAAATACTATATTATCTCACCTATAAATGGAACCTAATCAACAAAACAAACAAGCAAGTAAAATACAAACAGAGACATTGAAATAAAGAACAAACTGACAGTAATCAGAGAGGAGGGTGAGGAGGGATAATGGGGATAAGAGGGGAAGGCTATGAAGAAACATATATAAAGGACACATGGACAAAGCCAAAAGGGCTAGGTTCAAGGGTGGGAGGTGGTGATGGGTGGGGCTGGGGGCGTGGTGGGGTGAAAATGGAGACAACTGTACTTGAACAACAATAAAAAAAGGTGTTTTTTTTATTACAAAGCATAATACTTCCAGTAAAAGGATCAACAAGGAAAATCTGTACATCTACTTCCCCTTCCCCAGATAATAGAGTTAATATTTTGGTGTATTTTTGTTGAGTCCTTTTTTTTAACCTTTATTATGTTTTTCCATTATTATTCAGTTCCCTTACACTTCGCTCCCCCCAGCAATCACCACACTGCTGTCCATTTCCATGAGTCCTTTTTCCTTTATGCTCAAGACTTTCACCCCCTAACCTACCCCCTCTAGCTCTCATCTGTTCTCCATCTATGAGTCTGTCTTTGTTTTTCTTGTTAGCTCAGTTTGTTCATTAGGTTCTACATGTTAGCAAAATCATATGGTATTTGTTATTCTCTGACTGGCTTATTTCACCTAGCATAATGTTCTCCAGGTCCATCCATACTGTATTAAAAGGTAATTTTTTTTATAGTTGAGTAGAATTCCATTGTGTAAAGGTCCCATAGTTGTTTTACCCAATCATCTACTGATGGACAGCTGGGCTGCTTCCAGATCTTGGTGATTGTAAATAAAGCTGCAATGAAAATAGGTATGTTTATGTTCTTTAGAATTAGTGTGTTAGGTTCCTTTGGATATATTCCTAGAAGGGTAGTCACTGGGTCAAAAGACAGATCCATTTTTAATATTGTAAGGTATCTCCAGACTGCTTTCCACAGTGGATGCACCATTTTGCAATCCCATGAACAGTGCAAAAGGATTCTCCTTTCTCCACATCCTCGCCAGCACTTGTTTTTTTATTTATTGATTTTAGTCATTCTGACAGGTGTGAGATGGTATTTCATTGTGGTTTGTATTTGCATTTCTCTGATGATTAGTGACTTTGAGCATCTTTTTCTATGTCTATGGTCCATCTCTATGTCCTGTTTGGGGAAGTGTCCATGCAGGTCTGGTGTCTATTTGTTAATTGGATTGTTTGATTTTTGTTGTTGAGGTTTGTAAATATGTATAAATTTTGGATATTAAATCCTTATCACATGTATCAGCAAATATGTTCTCCCATTCTGTGGGCTATCTTTTTATTTTGTTGATTTCCTTTGCTGTGCAAAACCTGAAAAAGTCCCAATTGTTTATTTTTTCTTTTGTTTCCCTTTCCTAGAGAGATTATCCAATAAAAATATTTCTATTAAAAAATATCTGAGATTTTACTGCCTGTGTTTTCTTCTAGGATTTTCATAGTTTCAGGTCTAATATCTTAGTCTTTGATCCATTTTGAATTTATTCTTGCATGTGGTGTAATAAAGTGGTCTAGTTTTATTTCTTTGCACATATTTGTCCAATTTTTCCAACACTATATGTTGAATAAACTATCATTAGCCCATTGTATGCATTTGCTTCCTCTGTTGAATATTAATTAACTATAAAGGTGTGGGTTTATTTCTGGGCTTTCTATTTTGTGCCATTAATCTATGTTCTGTTTTTATACCCGTACCATGATACTTTAATTACTATGGTCTTGTAGTATAATTTGAAATAAGGTAGAATGATTCCACCAAGTGTGTTCTCCTCATAGCAAGTGTGTGCTATGTGGGGCCTTTTGTAGTTCCATATGAATTTTTAAAATATTTGTTTTAGTTCTGTGAAATATGTCATTGGAATCTTGATAAAAATTACATTGAATCCATAGTTAGCTTTGGGTAGTATTGACATTTTAATGATGTTCATTTTTCCTATTCATGAATACAGTATGTTCTTCCACTTATCTGTATCTTCTTCAATTTCTTTCTTTGGTGTCTTATAATTTTCCAAGTACAAGTCTTTTACATCTTGGATTAAGTTTATTCCTAGGTATTTTATTCTTTTTGAAGCAACTGTGAATAAAATTGTTTTCTTAATTTCCCTTGTTGTTAGTTATTGGCATATAAAAATGCAACTGATTTCTGAATATTAACTTTGTATCCCACTATTTTGCTGAATTCATTTATCAGTTCTAGTAGTTTCTTAGTGGAATATTTGGGGTTCTCTATGTACAGTATCATGGCATCTGCATGTAAGACAGTTTTACTTATTTTTTTCCAATTTGGATGTGTTTTATTTCTTCTTGTCTGATTTCTGTGGCTACAACTTCCAGTACTATGTTGAATAAGAGAGGTAAAAGCAGACATCCCTGTCATTTCTGATCTTAAGAAGAACACTTGTAGTTTTTGCCCATGGAGTATGATGCTGGCAGTGGGTTTGTTGACCTTTATTATGTTCTGGTATGTTGCCTCTATTCACACTTTGCTGAGAATTTTTATCATAAATGAGTGCTGAATTTTATCAAAAGCTTTTTCTGCATCTATTGATATAATCATGTGGTTTTTATACTTCATTTTGTTTAAATGCTATATCATATTTATTGATTTGTAAATGTTGTATCAACCTTGCATTTTCAGAATAAGTCCCAGTTGATCATGGTGTATTACCCCTTTGATGCATCATGGAATTTGGTTTGCTAGTATTTTGTTGTAGGTTTTAGCATCCCTTTTCATCAGGGACATTGGCCTATAATTTTCTTTCTTTGTAGTGTATTTTTCTGGTTTTGGAATTAGGATAATGCTGGCCTCATGAAATTAGTCTGGAGCGTCTCTCTTACTGTATTTCATGAAATAGTTTGAGAAGCAGAGGCATTATTTTTTTTTTTCAGAGTGTTTAGTAAAATTCACCTGTGAAGCCATCTGGTCTAGGGCTTTTGTTGGGAGTTTTTTGGTTACTGCTTCAATTTCATTAGGACAATCTGTCTATTCAGATTCTCTGATTATTCCTGATTTATTTTTCAAAGATTGTATGTTTGTAGGAATTTACCCATTTGCTCAGATTGTCCAATTTGTTGGCATATAATTGTTCATAATATTTTTTACAATCCTTTATATTTCTTTAATGTTGGTTGTTATTTCTCCTCTTTCATTTCTGATTTTATTTTTGAGTTCTTTCTCTTTTTTCTTGATGAGGGTGGTTAAAATTGTGTTAATCTTGTTTATTTTTTCAAAGAATCAGCTCTTTTCAAAGAAGACATTCAACAATATTTTGTATCATTTTTTAGATTCTATTTCATTTATTTCTGCTTTGATATTAATTATTTCCTTCTTTCTACTCACATTGGGCTTTGTTGTTCTCTTTCAATTTCCTTTAAGTGTGCAGTTAGAAGTCTTAAGTGTGAAATTTATTTGAGCTTTTTCTGTTTTCATTTTTGTTTTTGTTTTCAGATAACCTGTAATTCTATGAATTTCTCTCTTAGGATTGCTTTCCCAGTGTCCCACAGATTTTGAATTGTTATGCCCTTATTTTCGTTTGTTTCAAGATATCTTATAATTTTTCCTTGATCTTGTTGTTGATCCAGTCATTGTTTAATTAAATGTTATTTAGTTTTGGTGTGTTTATTTGTTTTTCAGTTTTCTTCTTATTGTTGATTTCTAGTTTCATAACTGTGTGATCAGAGAAAGTGCTTGACATGATTTACATTTTCTTAAATTCAATGAAATTTGTTTTGTTTCCTAGCATGTGGTCTATCTTAGAAAACATTCCATGTGCACTTGAAATGTGTGTATATTCTACTTCTTTAGGATGAAATGTTCTAAATATATCAATTAAATCCACTTGATCTAGTGTGTAGTCATGAGTTTCAGTAAGTATATTGACATCTTTTTTGTTGATTACATTTGAGTACTATTATCACAAAACAAACAGTCAGAGCACCAGAAGAGTCTCCAGCAATTGACCAGGATAGTGACTTGGGTAGATTTTTACTTACACTGAGTGTGGTGAAAACTAATATGAAAGATAGAGCCTAACCACATACTAAAAGCTAGAAGGATGAGTGGATAGGACCTGAAAATACCAAAAGTAGAATGATGAATGGATAGTGCAACAAATGTTATAAAGATAATGGATTAGAAAAAGAAAAAAAAAAACCTCTCTGCCCTATCCTTATAAGAACTGTGCACTTGAGCAGGAAGATTGAGAAGGTCTTTAAATTGGGAGTCCACCATTCTCCCAGCTTGTGTGGCACCTGAATAAACCTCTTTCCTTTTCATACCAACACATGCTTCATGAGTTTGATTTTTGTGGTGACAGTCAGTTCAACCTTTTGTTGTTGTTGTTCAGTAACAGTTTTGGCAAACCCAGATGTGATCATGTGAACCTCACTAAGTCCTAGGGTTCTTAGGCTCAGTTCCCAGCTGCCTGTGACAAGTCAACCCAAGAGTGGGACTGTAGGGATTTTCCAGTCTCAAGGAATTTCCCTATGCTCCTGCTGCAGGCATCAACCAACTGAAACAACTATCTGGTAAAAGTAATAGAGTCTGGGAAGGAAAAGAACTGCAAGACTGGTTGAGGGTCAAACTGGCATGTACACCAGGAGTCCTGAATCCCCACCATTTAGTTTTTCTCACCACTGGGGTCTGGTTAGGACCATTGGGGCCTTAATGCCACTGCATTCTAGTTAGGACCATTTGGGCTTTAGTGCCACTAGCATCTGGTTAGAGCAGCTTACAATATCACTTGTCAGGAGATAAGGCACTAGGACTTGCTAGTGAGCATTCATTAGGAATAATGGAACTGTGGATTCAAGTTTTGTTTGTTTGTTCTCATTTTGTCTGTGGTTTTGTCATGATTATGGTTTTGGGTTTGTACTTTCATGCCATCAGTGGTTGTTCTATTTTGACTCCTGAACGGAACCCAATGGACTGAATTTCATGAGATTGGTCCATGTACAGCTATTATCCAATGTCTAAGAAGGAATTGGTTTTCTCTTATAACACTGCTTGTCTTGTGTATACTTTAGACTATGGGGGAAAATAGCTCCTAAATTGTTTCCTAAATTACTACATCATCATGCAATTGGAATTATTGTGCCAGTGTCCAAAAAAATGGGATAAATTCCTTATGTCCAAGCATTTATATCTTTATACAATAAGGACTCAGCAAGGAAAGAGAACCTCTTAATGATGATAGTAAAATACAGGAAGAAAAGGAAAATGAGGAAATGAGTCTCTTCAATGCCCTTAACCCAGGGGATGATGGATTAGCAGGAAAAAAACTTACTACATCCCCACTCCCCTGCTAGATACCCCTGAAAAAGGGCACATTAGGGCAATAGCCCCACCTCTGTCTGATGAAGAAATGGTCTCCCCCTTAAAGACTTCATAGGGCACCCCATTTGTCCAGGCAGCACTCTTATCAGTAGTAAGACAATTCCCTCTGAGGCAATATCCTATCGATAAAATAAACCAGGAAGGTCCATTCTCTATTTTTCACTTCAAGTTTACTAAATTGGAAGAATTCAATCCCCCAAATATAGGGAGGATCCTCAGAAAATGACAGGTACTGTCTCCATTTTAGCTATTTGCCATTGAAAGGAGGCAGATATACAGCTCTCCTTAACATCCTGCTAACAGCAGATGAAAGCTGGCTAGTTATAAATAAGGCTAAAGACAAAGCTCATTACCTCCATTGAGAGAATCCCAATGGAAAACCCAACCCAGCTGGGGTGATTCCCTTGAGAAATCCCAACTGGGAGACAAATAGCAGGGACCTAACCTTCCTAGAACATTACAGAAGGTGCATATTGGAAGGGCTTAAAGAAAGGGTGCCTAAACAAAAAATCCTGACCATGATACAGGCCATTTAACAAAAAAAAAACATTTTTTTCCCTGAATTTTTAGAAAGGGTCTATCATTCCTATCAAAAGCACACTGATGCTGACCAGCGGGCACAGAAAAATGTCTGGATGGTGAATGTGACTTTTATTGGCCAATGTGCCCCAGATATCAGAAAAAAAATGTTCCAGCCCTGGCTGGTGTAGCTTAGTGGATTAAGCGTGGGCCTGTGAACCAAGAGATCATGGTTCGATTCCCAGTCAGGGCACATGCCTGGGTTGCAGGCCAGTTCCCAGCAGGGAATGCACAAGAAGCAACCATACATTGATATTTCTCTCCCTCTCTCCTTCCCTTCCCCTCTGAAGATAAATAAATAAAATCTTAAAAAAAAAAAAAAGAAAAAAATGTTCCAATGTTTAGATGGGTTATTGGGAATGAAACACTCCCAGCTGGTAGACAGAGCCATTAAAGTTCACCATGCTCAGGAAACAAGGAAATTAAAGGTAATCATTTTCTTAGAAGTAGTGTGGGGAAACCAGAAGTAGAAGCTGGACCTGAAAGAAAAAGACCCACTAGTTGTCAATCAATGTGCCTATTGCAAACAGGAAGTCCACTGGAGAAAGTAATGCTCAGAACTCAGAAAGAAAAATTAAAGAATAAAAACCATTGCTGATAAATGCTAAAGAGAAAAGATGAGTCTGATGACAAATGAAGAGATCCAGAGAGCCCTCTCAACATCTCCATACCTATTACTATTTTCACAAGGTGCCCCAGGTACAATTGACACTGGGGAACAAGCTAATTAATTTCCTTGTAGATAGGGGAGCTACATATTTAAGGCTAAATATAAGCCTAACCAAGAAAAGTTCAGCTGCAGTATCAGTTACTGGAGTGACCATATAATTTTAAAAAACAGGCATTCCTTCAATATCTAGAATGCCAGCTTGGGAATCAAAAACATATGCATAGTTTTCTCTACATGCCAGACTTCCCCATTCCATTGGTAGGCTAAGCTTTACTTTGTAAATTCCATGTACAAATAACTTTTCCTTCTCTGAAGCAGCAATTATGTGTAGAAGTCCCATTGGAACATGCTACTCAACCCCAGGCACTCCTGTCTTACCAGGAAGAACTGAGGGGTGAACTCTTTCTACCCAAGCTCTATTAACTAGTCAATCAAACCATTTGTGCTGAAGGAACACCAACTAGAGGACTTAACATACAACCTATAAAAATTAACCTAAAAGAAAGGTTGAAGATCCCACAGAAGAAACGATACCCCTCTAACAAAGAAGCTTTTCAAGGAATTCAACTAGTGTTGCTGAAGTTCTTAAAATCAGGACTAATTTGGGCATTGTAGTCTCCCTGTAACACTCCCATTTTGCCAGTCAAAAAGCTCACTCCGATGAATATTGATTTAGACAGAATCTTAGGGCCATAAATGACATTACCCAGGACATTCATCCTACAATGCCAAACGCTTATACTTTGTTGAGCATGGTGCCTGGGGATAGCAAATGGTCTTCAGTCCTAGGATTTATGGATGCCTTTTTCTGCATCCCAATAAATGAACAGGCTCAACTATTATTTGCCTTTGAACAGCAGGACCCAGAGACCAAAGCCACACTCCAATACTGTTAGACTTTGTTGATACAAGGAAGGACTTAAGAATTCCCCAACTATTTCCGGCCAAGATGGAGGCATAGGTAGACGCACTGTGCCTCCTCGCACAACCAAGATAGGGACAACAACAATATAGAAACAAAATAACAACCAGAATTGACAGAAAATTGAAGTGTGTGGAAGTTGGACACCAAAGGATTTAAAAATAGACACTTTCATCCAGACTGGTAGGAGGGGTGGAGTCGGGCAGCCAGGCGAGGGACATGGAGTGGAGAGCTAAGCACCCGGAGCAGCGCGCAGACCCACAGCAGGCAGACCCTGGGCGCACAAGCAGCGGTGGCTGGTGGGCCCTGGCCAGGGGGTGGTGACCGCAGACCCAGCGAGGCAGCCATTGTGAAGCAAGGCACTGCACACAACTCAGGGTCCCAGCACCGGGAAATAGAGCTTTGGGTCACTGACTGAGAAGGAAGGTCCCATGGGGTGCACAGGCCCAGCCACACCGGAATT
>CM052548.1:34416436-34505001 GCA_028533065.1 Trachops cirrhosus | reverse complement strand
ACCAAGCTCTTATTTTATGAAATGTTAAAGGGACTTATTTAAGAAAAAGAAGATAAAAAACATATACAGTAAAATGACAGCAAACGCACAATTATTAACAACCACACCTGAAACAAAAACAAGAAGAAACTAAGCAAACAACTAGAACAGGAACAGAACCACAGAAATGGAGAACACATGGAGGGTTAGCAACAGGAGAGTGGGAGGAGGAGAGAGGGGGAAAAGGTACAGAGAATAAGTAGCATAGATGGTAGGTAGAAAATAGGGGGAGGGCAAGACTAGTATGGGAAATGTAGAAGCTAAAGAACTTATGACACATGGACACGAACTAGAGGGGGGAATGTGGGTGGGAGAGGGTGTTCAGGGTGAAGGGGAATGAAGCGGGCATAATAGGAGAACTGTAATAGCATAATCAATAAAATATATTTAAAAAAAAAAGAATTCCCCAACTATACATGGGGAAATGTTAGCAAGCAACTTAAGGGATATTCAATTGAAACTGGAAGTTCTTATACAATATGTAGATGACCTCATGATAACTAACAATACTTACAAGAACTGTTGCCCAAGACCATCACAGTCATGAATAATTTGGCAAATAAAGTATGTAAAGTATTGCCTCAAAGACACCAATTTGCAAAAAGGAGGAGGCATATCTCAGGTTCCAACTGAAACAGGGCACTAGGAGCTTAATGGCTGATCAAAAACTAGCCATTGCTACAATGAAAATACCGAGAACTGGAGGCAGCTTCATGGATTCTTAGGGATTACAGGGTTCTGCCAAATTTGGATTCCAAACTTTGGATTTATAGCAAAATCATTGTATAATTCTTTGAAAGGACTAAAGCCTGAACCTTTTGAATGGACAAAAGACTGCCAGTCGGCATTTGCAAACTTAAAGGAAAAACTAGTTTTGAATTGCCCAATTTACAGAAACCTTTCAAACTATACATTCATTAAAGACAAGGAATCAGATGGGGGGTACTAATCCAGCCTCTGGGAAATACTCCTCTACCCAAAGTCTCTCTTTCAAAGAAATTGGATCACATGACAAAAAAGATGGCTGTCATGCCTCTGGGCAGTAGGAGCTACCTACGATATCTTATAGGAAGCAGAAAAACTTACTCTGAGTATGCCTACTATGGGATTTGTAGCACACCAGGTCCTAACTACATTGGAACAAAAAGGAAGGTTTTAGCTGATGGCAGGATACATGGGAAAATATCAGTCCATTTCATTAAACAACTGAAATGTTACCTTACAGACTACCACTACTTTAAACCCGGCCTCCTTACTCCTGGACTCAGAGAGAGGCTCAGACCTGCAGCGTGATTGTTTGGAAATCATTGACCAAGTTTATTTCAGCAGGCTGGATTTATTAGACCAGCCACTGATAAAACAGGACTGGGAATTATATATAGACAGGAGCAGCTTCATGGAGAATGGTCAACAATAAGCCAGGTACAGATTAGTCACCACAGACAAGGAAATAGAAGCCCAAGCCCTTGCTGTAGGAATCCCAGCACAAAAGGCTGAACTGTTAGCCCTCATCAGAGCCTTAGAATTAGCCCAAGGAAAGCATGTTAACATATACAATGACTCTAAATATGCCTTCATGGTAGCCAATGCCCATAGGATACTATGAAAAGATAGACGGCTCTTAACCTTGGGGAATAAGGACATCAAACATGCAAAAGAGATTTTAAAATTGGTAGCGGCAGTGAATCTACTGAACCAGATTACCACAATGCACTGCCCAGGATACCAGAGGAATGGTTGCCGAACAAGCCAGGGAATCTGAACTGCCAATAAAGCAGCAAGCAAGCCACCTAAGGACTGCTACTTCTTGGGGCCTTGATTCCCCACCTAGACTCGTCATAAACTAAACCTCATTACACAGAATGAGATGAGGGATTCTCTAACACTGACCCTAATTCTATATGGAAGATCAACACACTTGGTCTGATCTTACTCCCTGAAACTCTATGGTATCCCATCCTTGAACCCTACCTGAAAGGACCCATTATGGAAGGCATGTTTTAATAGACCTCATTAGACCACACTTGAAGGGCCCTCATCTGCAAATGACCATCCAGAGGATTATTCAAGCCTATCAGTTAAATGACAAAAACAGTCCTGAGACTGAGCATGTCCCAACAGAAAAGAAAGTACAATATAAAGGGATATTCCTATTTCAAGACTGGCAAGTTGAATTTATACAGATGACTAAAACCAGAGGAAACTTTCATTTTTTTTAGTTTTTGTGAACACTTTTCTGGAAGGATAGAGGCATAGACCAGTAGAACTGAGAAGGCAAATGAACTAGCAAGACTTTTACTTAAAGAAATAATACCTCAGTTTGAACTTCTCAGCATTCAAAGAGACAATGGACCATCACTCACTTCAGAAATCAGGCAGTAAATATTCAATGGAAACTTCACACATCTTGGAAAGCTCAGTCTACAGGAAAGACTGAGAAAATGAACCACACAATGAAGAAGACCCTAATGAAAGTATGCCAAGAAACACATTTGAAATGATGTCAGGCATTCCCTATTGCTTTGTTCCAAATTAGGGTAGCATATTGAAGTGGGCTTAAATTAAACCCTTTTGAAATAGTTTATGGAATACCCTTCTAAGTTTCTGCTTTAGGAACATCCCCTTTAGATTTAGAGCATGAATAAAAAATTAAACAATATATACAACATCGAGAGGAAACACTAACAATTTTGGACAAGTTTGATCTTTGTAGGTCCATCTTCCTATCTGATGAGCCCTCACACTAAATCCAGCCAGGAGGCTGAGTCATAGTAAAGACCTGGAAGACTCAAAGTCCTGAACAGCAAATAGCTGAGCAATGGAAATTTCCCTATAACATCCTACTGACAGCAGGCTCTTCCCAAAAGCTCACAGGAATCAAGTCTTGGAGCCACCACACATGGCTAAAGCAGGAGCCACCTGAGGGGAACTTTGATCTTCCTGTTGCTGTTATTGATACTACAAGGGAAATCTGGACCTGCACTCTTGAAGTATTATTTTAAAATTCCTTCTTTGAAAAGGGACAACATCTCCCAAAGCTAAATAACAATGTTACATTTTATATTTTATTTTATTTCTTTATTTTTTCTTATTTTTTCTGAATTTCCTAGACATTGGCTTCCTCAGCAAATATGTTCCACTGTGGGGAGTTGCCACCCAAAGCTCTTTTCAGGGTTAGATTATGAGGATCCTTTAGTTCTTTTAATTTCTGACCCCCTACTAAACACTTGATCGTCTGCATAATAGGTCTCAGGTTCAAAGCCCAACTGCAATCTGACCTCTTAAAACAGGAAGAATCCCACCATCTTTGCTTGTTTAGTAGTGCCTTCCTTGAGACACTAATTATGCCACTTTCAGAAGACAGCAATCTACCTCCTTCGCATAAAGGCTTCCCTCTATTCCTAACCCCCTTCCTTTGTTAGATAGTAAAAATCTCTGTACCTGGACATAAGTAAAACTACTACTTTTCCAGCAGGAAGTAACTACAAAAGAATTAAATCTAGGTTCATTTAACCTTGTAAGATTACAAGGGTAGAGAATTTTGAAGGGGGGATTCATAAAACAGTCAGTTACAGTGCCAGAGGAGTCTCCACCCATTGACCAAATAGTACTGAGCGCACAAATGCTAGAAATATGAATGGAAAGAGCCTGAGCACACTGAAAGATAGAAGGATGAATGGATATGGCCTGAATATGCCAAAAGACAGAAAGATAATTGGATTAGGAAAAGGCCTTCCCATCCCTATTTCTATTTGAACTGAGGGCTTGAGCAAGGAAGATTGAGATGGTCTTGAGATTGGTGGGAGTCCACCATTCTCCCAGGTTGTGCAGTGCCTGAATAAAGCTCTTTCCTTTGTTTACCAACAACTGTCTCATGTGTTTAGCTATTTTTCTGGCAATAGGCAGCCAAAACCATGTTTGTTTGGTTGTTTGTTTGTTTTTTGGCAACAGCACCACCTGATCCTTGGTTTTCTTGGGAAGACTTGTTACTTGCTTAACAAAAAGACAAGTTTAAATTTTAATGCTTTGGCTGAAATGCTATTAGATCATTTCCAACCGACACTAAGTTCAACAGCTTTGGCAGCTTTCTACAAAGATCCACTCGTGACTTTTGTAAGAACCTCACAATAACACTATTGCTTGTGTTTTGTGAGACAATATAAAAGTTATCCAACACTATATTCTCCAAGACTAATACCTTTTGTATGCTCATTTCTGTTACTGATCAATGAATTAATTATATACACTAAATATCTCAGGTTATCAAAAATTACAAAATATAAATATGTATGTTTATTAATAAAATAGTCACCTAGTACATTTTATAGGTGTGGTAATGTACCAGCAAAAATAGACAAAAAAAGAACTAGTCTAAAAAACCATTGCTTAAAAATGGTATAAAGTTTTAAATATTTTAATATAAAAACTTGAATATATAACTGCCTCTTTCAAAGTGTGTGAAAGTTTCTAGTTATTTATGAATATTTGAAGTTATTTTCTTCATTCTTTGTTAATTGCTTGTGACAGCCAAGAGTTAAAATATGGGTATCCTATTATATAATTTAGGAGAACAGCTGCAACACAGTCTGCTTCTGCTGAAGCTCTTGACAATGTGTCTCCTAATGCTCTAAAAAGAGCTTCTCCCTGCATGTCTGTTACTTCACACTCTCAAGCTCCAATTGGCCTACTGAAATATTCAAGTGCCACGTTAAGAAAAATCCATTTCCACCTATTGTAAAGAGATAGTAAGACAAATGCAAGTGAGGAAAGAAAAACAAAACAATTACTGATGGCATGACTATCCTGGTTTCTTGAGAACACATCATGAAAATTTAAATTCTTGAAAAAAATTTTGTCAATTCTGTTCATATAGAAAATTGATCTAGGAAAATTGTTCAAGTTAGTCAATGAAAGAATTATAGAAAAATCAAAATAAGTATTGGAATGATGAATCAGGTAAAAAGTAAATTTAACTCTAGTATAACTAGTAATTCCTCTGCTGTTGGGTTGGCCAAAAAGTTAATTTGTTTTCAAAAAGATGGCTCAAGCAGCACTTAGTTGTCTTTAATTTTTTAAAAACAATTTTGTTAGATTATATTGAAAGAGCTGATGACATCAACATGCATTTAAAAAAAAAACATCAAAATTGGTAAATTTTTGTGTAGCCATCTTAATATTGAAGATGGAAGAAAATAAGAAACTGTTTTGGCACATTATGTTATTTCAAGAAAGGTAAAAATGCAACTGAAACAAAAAAAATTTGTGCAGTGTGTGGGGAAGGTGCCATGACTGATCGAACAGCTCAGAAGTCTTTTGTGTAATTTTGTGCTGGAAATTTCTTTCTGGACCATGCTCCACATGGAGTAATCCAGTTGAAGTTGATGATCACACTGAGACATTAATAGAGAACAATGAATGTTATACCACACAGGAGAGGGGTGGCATACTCAAAATATCCAAATCAATAAAGATACTTATAAAAATGAAAAAAATATTTTTTTTTATGGAAAAATAAATGGACTTTTTGGCAAACCCAATAAAATTATGAATTTCAGTGACAGAAAAGCCTCTGAAGACATTTTGCTTGTTTCCTGGGAACTTTCAGGTTAGCCCCTGAAATACAGTGAAAGTTTTTACTAGGTACGTTTCACATGACTTGAGCTAGAGATCTTTTCTCACTTCACCGACATGAATTCTTCTATAGAATAATATCAGAATCAGTTTTGCAACCTACCTCCTGCTAGTGAACACTAGCAGTTCCTGAAATAATTTCCCTGGGGAAATGCTTGTACCCAATACCTTTAGTAATTTTAACCTGGTCTAGACAAAACCCTTAATCTAACACAGGAAAAATACCCTGCTTGATAAAGTATAAGCACTGTGATCCCAAATATCTGTCAATTTAAAAAGCCCTATGGTTGCATATAAATAAATCTTTATAAAGGATTCTTGAATCTTCAAAGGAAGTAGATTAAAAAGAAAGGAGGAATAGAAGAAAATTGTTATATACCTTACCCCTGCACATCTGTCTATATTTCTCATCACATTAAAATGATGTTAAAACTATTTAATCGAAAAGTGTTTAAGTGTGTAGAAATCTTCTGTATGAGTATTTTTACTTATTAAGAAATGGGTTAATATCTGCTATCAATATATATAATTTATATGCTTATATAAATGTCTCAGGACAGAGTGATTTGCTCAGTTACTTGGAATGGATATCTCAGTACAAAAGAGTAGAAACCACTATACCCTAATTAAATTTAGAAAATGTAAAATGTAAAACCAAAGAAATTAAAAGGGATCAGAAATATGTGACCAAAAGTGTTAATTCACAACAGAGACAGCTGAGCAAAATGTAGAGAACAGTACTAGGGTTTAAATAATACTTAAATATTTATTTATTTTTTTTAATTTTAATAGAATGTAACATCAAAAATGTATCTATACCTAGGTAGTTTATAATTTAATGGAGAAATTCTATATACAAATAAAATATCTAGTGAATCTGAAAATATTACTTGTCTAAATATGTAAAAAAGGAGATTCCACTCACTAATGAAACAATGAATTGATGAGAGAAACCTGATGTATATAAAAAATGCTTTGCTTACACCTGCTCTTTCCATAGAAAGTTATTTTAATTTTTATGTACTCATTTTTATCCAGCTCCTTTCCTTTAACTTAGTGATTTTTGTATTTAAGGTTTTTTTTTTTTAGGAGTAGTTTTCCTTTATGTACACGCAATCTGTCCAGAAGGTATCCAGCCATGTCATATTAAGAATAGAGGCATATATTGAAGAAGATACAAGATACAAGAAACACTGTACATGAGACAGTGAGACCTCAGTCCCCTTCAAAGTAGATACTTTGAGACCTCACACAGTTCTCCCGATTGCCATGAACTGCCCCACTGTATTTTCCTGAATCCTATAGATGGTATGAAATCTCTTCCTTTTCAAAGGTGATGTTATTTTATTAATTTTATTTTTCTTTTAACCTTTATTGTATTATTTCCATTAGAATTCAGTCCCCTTGTACCATCCTGTCCCAGCAATCACCACACTGTTGTCCATGTTCAGTCACTCTACCCCCATTCTCTCCCCACAGCTGTCATCCTGAGTCTGTCCCCATTTTCCTTCTTAGTTCAGTTTTTTTTTTTAATTAAATTCCACATATGAGTGAGATCATGCTGTATTTGTCTTTCTCTGACTGGCTTATTTCACTTAGCATAATGTCTCCAGGTCTATCCATACTGTGGCTAAAGGTAAAAATTTCTTATTTTTCATGGGTGAGTAGTATTCAATTGTGTAAACGTTCCATAGTTGTTTTATCCACTCATCTGTTGATGGACACTTGGGCTGCTTCTATATCTTGGTGATTGTAAATAATGCTGTAATGAATGTAGGTGTGTTTAAGTTCTTTCACATTAGTTTTTAGGTTCCTTTGAATATATTTCCAAAAGTGGGATGACTAGGTCAAAGGGCAGGTCCATTTTTAATTTTTGAGGTAACTCCATATTGCTTTTCACAGTGGTTGCACCTGTCTGCATTCCCACCAAAGTACAAAAGGATTTCCCTTACTCCACATCCTTGACAACACTTGTTGTTTATTTATTTATTTATGATAGCCATCCTGACAGGTTAAGATGATATATCATTATGTCAATCAATATTCAACAGAGGAAACAAGCATATACAATGGTCTAAAGATAGTTCATTCAATAAACAGTGTTGGGAAAATTGGACAGATATGTGTAGAAAAATGAAACTAGACCACCTTCTTACACCACACAAAAGAATAAATTCAAAATGGATCAAAGACTAACTCTCGAACAACAATAAAAAATAAATAAATAAATAAATAAATACTAAAATGTTACACCCCAAACCATAAAAATTGTACAAGGAAACATAGGTAGAAAAATCCTGGACATTGCTCTTAGTAATATTTAATCAGATATATCTCCCTAGGCAAGGGAAACAAAAGGAAAAATAAACAGGACTACATCAGTCTGAAAAGTTTTTGCACAAGAAAGGAAACCATCAACAAAATAAAAAGACAACCCACAAAATGGGAGAACATATTTACCAATACATCTGAGAAGGGGTTAATATCTAAAATTTATAAAATACTTAAAAAACTCAACACCAAAAAAACAAAACAAACAAACAAACAAAAAATAACCCCATTAAAAATGGGTAAAGGACCTGAATAGACATTTTCTAAAGAGAAAATACAGGTGGCCAATAGACATATGAAAAGATGCTCAATGTCACTAATCATCAGAGAAATGCAAATTAAAATCAAAGGTGATTTTACTTTTTGGAAAAGTCAAATTTGCCATGTGGCAAATCTGGGCATTAGGAGGGGCTGAGTCATCTCTGTGATTTGATGTTTTGCCAAAAAACTCTGCGCATGAGAACTGATTCATGAGTGTGCATGTTGCCATGATGAAGCTGCTGATCACCATTTGCCATTTAGCTCTGGCCTTCTGAATCATCCAAATGGCTTCCATGGAGGAAAGTTCAAGCTTAACATAAAATTTCACACAGATTTATTGCTCTACTGGCTCAGTCATTTTGAATGTGACAGCAACACACTACACATGCTCACTCAATTGTGTCTATTGCCTTCACTGAGTAGTACAGTGAAGTCATCACTGTTCACACATGTGCATGCCAGTCCAGTCTCCTTGGCTGCCAGGTTACATTGATGTTGCACAAACCATTCTCCTTATATTAACAATGGCTGGACTTTGTCAGGGAAGACCTTCTATAATCACCTGAAATTTGTATACCCATTTTCTTTTGAAGTTTTTTATTGTTTATATATTTTGGCTTTTTGAAAGAAATTGATATACTCATAGTTGTACAATATTTCTCTTGGCAAATTGACTGATTTTTGAATATATTCCTTGAAGTGGAGTAGCTGAACCTTAGTGTATGCATGTGCATAATTTTATAAGAAGTATTTAATTTAGTTGTGCCCTTTTATGCTCACACTAAAAACAGTAAGAGTCCATTAACATTTTGTGTTTTCACTTAATTTTTAAGCAAAATATCAATGATAAAAATGCATATACATTATATTTCATAATATATTTCATATATATTTTATAATATATTATATTTCATAATATATATTCAAAACTGGTTATTGAAAGATACTCTTAAGACATTGAAAATACATGTCATAGTGATATTTACAGTAAAAATACCACAAAGAATTTCTCTGGGATATATAAAGACTTCTAGCATATTAATAAGATAAATATTCCAGTTTAATGAGATTAAAGGATATATAACTTACTGATGCAGACACCAGCCGGCAGTGTCTGTGGCATTATGGATGAGACATGAGATACATTCACATGGACTACTGAGTCCTGTGGAGGAAAAGAGACGGCACTGCTACCCTCTCAAGGGGAGGGTGCCTCAGAGTGGCCTGGTCACTCCCTCTAGGGGAGAGTGCCCCAACCCTTTCCTTCACAGGTTTTTATTGGCTTTTAAATTGCACAGGAATACAGGTAAAGTTCATTAATCATTGTCAGGCAGTAAGGGTCAAACAATGGATAGCATACAAAGAACTACTAGGACTTACTCTGAGTCAGGGTCTGTTAGCTAAAGGTCTACAAAACTTTGGGAAACAAGCTCATTTCCTGCTGAGACCCTTATCATTTAATTAAGAACACTCTTAGCAAAGCAGGTTTCACAGGAGTTTATGTATTCTTTCTCAGGCCTGATCACCTGGAAAGCCCACCCTTTCCAGCTCAGGGCTGCACCATCCTGTCATTGTTTCAGGCTTAAGTCAGGCAGAGAAAGCAAGGCAGCCAAGAGATTAGCAGATTCCTCCCAGACAGAATGAGGACTCAGGCTTTGTCAAAGCCGAGGGGCAAGGGTCCATCTTTTGCTGTAGTGCCCCAAGTCCTTCCTTGGGGCCTCTACATGATCATGCCTGTCTTAGGTCATTCCCCACCTTGGGGAATCTTACCCGTCATTGGCTAACTGATCAAGCACTGGGGGCCAGTTATGGAAAAAAGAGCAGAAGCAGCGCTCCAGCCAGGGAGATAAGCTTTGTCTCCTTAGTGGCTTATGGTCCGAAGGTCACTCACTCAGCCTTAGCCATGGGGGGGGGTTACAGCTCCTGAAACCAGGCAGGGTGGCTCCCAACAATTTACCAATAAGCATATGAAAATGTGCTCAACATTGGTCAATAGGGAAAAAAATAAATCACAATGAGTGAGAATATATATCCACTAGATAAGCTAAAATTACAAAGGCTGAATAAGTTTGTTTCAATTTTCAAATAACAGGTATAAATAACTTTAATTGTGTATAAATGTGCATAGGTTATATTATTTTCAGTTATTTAAAAATTAGTTAAGAATAGATATATTTTATAAATCTACCAATATAATAAATTACTTTCCATAGATAATTATCCCACAATTAGTTAATAGTAACTTTTAACCTTCTTTCACTTTTAGAAATATGAAAATTTGTATAATAAATTATATCACCATGTTGATATAAGATTATTTTATGATGGTCTAAGGATTGGACTCTGTGCTATCCTGACTGGAATATAAACATTTTAAGAACATCCTTTCTATTTTACTAAAGTCGCTCTTTAGATTAAGGGTTAGCATTGGGTGCAGACTCCAATTTGCTTACAACAGTTTTGCCTTCTCGGGTGATTCTGTCTAATATCCCTAGGACAGTCTCCCTCAGTGAAGAATGAAGCAATTTGTTGTGCTTTATCACTATTATTATTGCTTTTCCTGAGGTACCCACTCTAGCATGATGTTGATTCTTAGTGAATACATGCTAATTAAAGTGCTTTTCCAGAGCATAATCCACATCTATCTAGAACATGGGGATGTTCTTTTTCAATAACCTATACCTTTAGCTCATCTTTTCACTTGTTGTAGTAACTTCTGAGTTTGTTTTTCCTTTTATGCTATATCTAGGCAAAAACTTCAAGATATTAATTTCTACTTTTCTTGATTTGTGGCTTTCCCCCTATTATTAAATCTTTTTAGTCACTCAGTTTGGCTTACATAGGTCAATTGTGAATGAAGTTTTCTATTCATGTGATTACTTTTAAGAAAATCATTACATGAAATAATGGCTGCTACATAAGGAAAATTTGACTTCTCTGAATAAGCACTTAACTAACTTTTGTAGTGAAATCTATTTTTATAGATTTTGGTACTATTTTTAAGTTTATTTTATTATTTGTTTTTATACCTGAATGAAAACAATAAAAAATACATATCTACTTGGAATCAAATGCTGTTAATAACTAGTTAACTTACTGTAATACCTTCTTTAGATAATAGGAATTCTTTTGTACTATAAAAGGGGAGTTTCCTATTAAGTATTTTTATAGAAATGTAGAAACACTGAATTCTCTTTGATTCAGTAGAAAATCATTTGTTATTTAATAACATGGATCTGACACGAACAATGTTTAGAATCAATATGGTCCAATTGAGCAGTTACCACCTATGTCATTTTATTTATGTTTAAGTTTAAGCTTCTAGTTTTTCTCAGTTTTGTAGTGTTTGTAAATGTTTTATAAATTCCCTTAGAATTTAATAATAGAAATGCTGAAAAATTAATAGCATTGTTATGAAAGTTTTATTCTTTTTTAATTGTTATTCAAGTACAGCTGTCCTCATTTACCCCCATTACTCTCCTCTGCCCTGCCCACCCCCACCTCCCACATTCAATTCTCCTCCACGCTGTCTTTGTTCATGGCTCCTTTGTACATGTTCCTTGACTTGTCTCTTCCCTTTTTTATATTTAAAGAAAGGAAACTTCCTCCAGATAATACCTATAACAGCCTATCACTGATAGCTCATTAAGTAGTCAAGATTACAAGCCTTTGCTCTTCGCTACTTTGTTTTATTATTTTATTTGGACTATAGTATTAGTATTTTCCTCCCTTACTCCTCTTTGATTTCCTTTTCCTCTCTTACACCTTTCCTCCCCTTACTCCTATTTTAATATCTTTTGTTCAATATATTTATTCAACCTTAAAAAGTATTTTACTAGAAATTAACTTTAAGCTAGTAGTTATTGCCCTGACTTGTGTAGTTCAGTGAATTAAACATGGGCCTGTGAACCAAAGGGTAGCTGGTTCGATTCCCAGTCAGGGCACATGCCAGGGCTGCAATCCAGGACCACAGTAAAGGGGCACGTGAGAGGCAATCACACAATTGATGTTTCTCTCCTTCTCTTTCTCCCTCCCTTAACCTCTTTCTAAAAATAAATGAATAAAATCTTTGTAAAAAGATTAATAAAAGATTTTAAAACATTCCCCATGCTTCACATGGAGCTGTATTAGTACAAGTAGAATACAGCTCCATGACAAATTTAAACAGTGTTATTTGGAAAATTCAGCAAACACAAAATTTCACATATTTAGAAAATAAAAAAATTAAAACCTAATAATACGATTTTTACCCAACTTTGCAAAAATAGAACATATGGCAGATTCATACCATGGCTTGAATCTGATGTGATTGAATCATGGTTATGTAGCTAATAAAACCGGAAGATGATACTTCTGATTAATATAATTAAAAAATAATATGAATGTACTACCAGTTTCTGGACCAGGAGGCAGCCAGAAGATTTGGCAATATATTCCCTGTAGGGAAATTATAGTCACTAATACTGTTGCTGTTATTTTTATTGCTGTGTATGTGTGTGTGGTGTGTGCTTGTATGTGTGAACAACTTTTATTGGTTTAGAGACAAATGCAGTTTAAAAATATACACAAATGAAGAGTTACTTGCCATTGATTTTACCTGCACTAATTAGTGGTGACATATGCTGACAAATTATTTTTACACCTAACTGCATGGGCAATGTGGGCAATGAGTAGAAGAATTAAAACACAATTCCCACACAGCCTTTGTACCAGTTATACATTTGAAAAGGAAAAGAGACTTGATGTTTAATATTTAAACAAATTGTTTAAATATTAAATAGAAATTTTTACTCTGATTAATTAAATGAGAACAAAGCTTAAAAATGTATTCTAATGTCTATAATGTCTAACAAGACAGTATGACAAATAACACTTTCTGCAATATGATAATGGCCAGAATTTTTTTCAGATAGTACACTTCTATTTTTTTAGTTTCAATAAAATATATTCAGATCACATGTGAAGAAAGTTGCTTATCATTCAGGAAACTTGCTGCACAGTGGCAAGCAAAAGGAAAGGGAGGAACTAAGCTTTTAACAAAGCAGTTGGTATTATGCTTTGGTCTTTATTTGTCCTTGGTCTGGACTAGAATACTAATGACCTGAAAAATGGATCCTTTTATTCTTCCATGTTTCTGAATAGTTCTTTAAGGAATTATTTCCTTATGGTTACTATTTAGGCAGCATGAGGTTTTCTTTTCCCTTGTATTGTTTGCATTTGAAGCATTTCACTGGTATTTTCATTCTTCAAGCACACCTAAGTCGATAATTTATTTCTCCTTTGCATTAGGGAGTATCATGCTCACAGGTTGGGTCAGGAACCTGAGAAGGGCAAACATTTATATTTGCCATTTAAATTTATATATATATATATATATATATATATATATATATATATATATATATACATATATATATATATACACATCCTTAACATTTTACACATCCTTGATATTCTCTTTGAAATAGTGTGTTTTTTAGATCATAGATTCCTACAAAGATTTATAACTTAATTAATATGACTAGGGTTTTCCCATTTATTCCATAATCAATAATGATCATTAAATAACTAGTGTGTTCTAGCCCTGAGACAAAAGAGGATATAACATGTAATTTAATAATAGTGAATTATCTACTTGCAATGTGCAGCACACCATAGTCAACACTATGTATATGTGAGACCCTTTAAAAATACCATTTGGGAAAGCATTACCTGCTGTCCTGAGGGAATAGTTCTTTATTAACTATTTGGTAAGAGAACAGGCAGAAACCATAACCCAAGGGAACTCTGCATTGTAACTGAAGAGCATCAGTATATTTTTCTTGTCCAATCTTGCTAAAGGGAACATTATTTCATTTTTAAAGTTATCTTTTACAAGGCTATTGGAAGGGAGTTTATAATGCAAGATGAGAGAATTGCTAATAATTTGATCCAATAATTTCTGAAGTCCATTTTCAACTTATTCCACTGAGGTCCTTTTCCTCACTAAACAACCATTGCTATTAAACACTTTTTATTTAAAACTAAAAAGGTATTGTAAATAGCATGATACATTAGTATTATATTGGCCCTATTGTTGAAAATATACAATGTATCCAACCACCAATAGAAACAAGGTCACAATTCCTAGCCTTGATGTCACAGCACAATAAAATCTCTAACACTGTGGACCTTTATTAACTTCCTTTATTTCTTAAGAGAGATTCTGCATTTTAAACAATCTAATCAAAATAAAATATTGAATCTTGCCATTAACTTTAGTCATACCAGTTTTTTTTCACATGGATTAATATCATTAAATTTTCTGATTAAAATATTTTTTAAACGTACTGTCTTTTTAGAAGTTCATTTATTTATTTTTAGAGATAGGGGAAGGGAGGGAGAGAGAGAGAGAAACATCAGTGTGTGGTTGCCTCTTGTTCTCCCCCTACTGGGTACCAGGCATGCAACCCAGGCATTTGCCCTGACTGGGAATTGAACCAGGGACACTTTGCTTCATAGTCTGGAACTCAAACCACTGAGCCACACCAGCCAGGGAAAATAGGTTTTAATAATATTATTTTACTAAATATTGAATAGTAAATGAGTATACAGATAGGTACCCAATGTTTAATTTTCTATTGATATATATTTATATGTAAATTATATATAATATAATATTATATACTATATAATGTGTAATATATCATATAATATATAAACTATAATATATTATAATGTGTGATGGTATATAATATTATGCATTTTATATATAATTTACATATAAATATATGTCAATATATTAAGCTATATATAATGAGTATATATGTATATAATGTATCTCTCTATATATACATATATATGCCTGTCTAGAAAGTATCCAGCCATGTAATATGAAAAATAGAAACATTTGTTGAAGAATATATAAGATACAAGAATGTACATTGGACAACGATGCCTCAGATCCCTTCAAAGTAGATGCCTTGGGACCTCACACAGTTCTCCCAATCACCATCAGCTGCCCCATTGTGTTTTCTGAATCTCATCGATAGTCTGAAATCTCTTCCCTTTCAAAGGTGATATTAGTTTTGGGAAAAGACAGAAGTTTCAGGGCATCATATCTGGGCTGTAGGGTAGCTGAGTCACCTGGGTGATTTAATGTTTCACCGAAAAACTCTGCACCAGATATGATGCATGAGCAGGCATGTTGTGATAAAGCTTCCAATCACCAGGTGCCCATTGCTGAAGCTTTCTGAATCATCCGAATAGATTCTGTGGAGGATTATTCAAGCTTAATGCAAAATTTGATGCAGATTCATTGCTCTACTTGTCAGTCATGTTGAATGCAATGGCCACACAGTACACATGCTCACTCAATGATGTCTACTGCCACCACTGACTAGTACAATGAAGTCATCATTGCTCATGCATGTGCATTCCAGTCCACCCCTAGATTACAGCAATATTACACAAACCTTTCTTATTGTGTTAACAATGGTTGGACTTTTTCCAGATGAATATATATAAACAACCAGTATTTTGGAAATAATTAAATAAACAATGCTCTGTATTTTCTTTATGTTAAAGCACAGATTTTCTGTCTTAGGAGAAAACTGTTTTTCAAAATTGGAATAAAAAACTCACTTGTAGATATTTCCATCCATTTAAATTAAAAAGGTTAATATATCTATGGTTGAAAATTCTCAGCCAAGAATTTTTCATTTGTAATTTAGTAGGATGTATTTATATTCTCTTTGTCTTTGTAAATATTTATTTTCTTTATTTTAAGTGCAAAATAAACATTATCAGCATGGATATATCTGGAGAGTATTATGCTAAGTGAAATAAGCCAGGCAGTGAAAGACAAATACCATATGATCTCACCTATAAGTGGAACCTAATCAATAAAACAAACAAGCAAGCAAAATGTAACCAGAGACATTGAAATAAAGAACAAACTTATAGTAATCAGAGGGGAGTGGGCAGAGGGATAAACAGGGAAGTGTCATCAAGGATAATAAAGGACCTAAGGACAAAGCCAAAAAGGGGAAGGATTGAGGGTGGAAGGAGGGAGTGGGTGGGGCTGGGAAAGTGGTGGCAGGAAAATGGAGACAACTGTACTTGAACAATGAAAAAAAAGAAAAATAAATAAATTCATGACTACCTACCATGGCTAAGACAACATTTAAGGAGGAGTCACTATTTCTTAGAACAATAAGTTTGAGTTTACTGTTTTTCCTGATTCCAAATACTATAACTTCCTGTGCAGAGTATCTCCATTTGTTAAAATCCCTCAGCGGCTCTTATGAAGGATCACAGAGGCCCTTATGAAGGATCCCCCAGAGGCCCTTATGAAGGATCACAGTGTCATATATTCTTGCTTCCTTCTATATACATGCCAATCACAATTGTTTCCCTTTCATTAAAATTTAACTATGGTAGAATCACTGTTTATTCCATCATTCAGATAATCATCACATTTTTGCTCTTGTGGTTAACACAATAAAAATTCTAACTAAAAGAATGACTCATACATTCATTAATTTGAAAATTACTATTACATGAAGTCCACATCACAGCAGTTCTGCTGTAAAAGATCAGACTTGTTCTACTCTTATCCTAGATTGACAATTGCTAAATTGTGTAACTTTTTAAACCAAATTTAATGAATAACTGCCAAGGCATTTCTTAGAATTTGGGCATCCATAAACATATAAAAAGTATCCTGATATCATGATATGAAATCTTAAAGAGAAAGGAAATATCTACCAGTTATTCTCACAACAATCTATTAGATGTTTAAAAGTTACAAGGTATAGAGCCCTGGCTTATGTGGTTTAGTGGACTGAGCACTGGCCTGCAAACCTAAGGGCCTCTGGTTCAATTCCCAGTCAGGTCACATACCTGAGTTGCAGGCCAGTTCCCCAGTTCCAGGCATGCGAGAGGCAACCACACATTAATGTTTCTCTCCCTCTCTTCTTCTCTTCCCTTTTCTCTCTAAAAATAAATTCAGATAGGGAAAGACAAATACTGTACGATCTCACCTATATGTGGAATCTTCAAATAAAATTTAAAAATAACCTCACAGAAAAAATGATCTTACTACTTGCGGTGACCAGAGGCAAAGGAGGAAAGGTGGAGGAAAGTGGCCAAAAGGTACCAACTCCCAGATATAAAATTAGAAATACTAGTTATGTAATATGCAACATGAAGACTCTAGCTAACACTGCTCTATAACATACAGACCAATTATTAGAGTGTAAATTCTAAGAGTTATCATAAGAAAAAAATGTTTTCCTTTTTTTATTGTGTCTATGTGTAAAGATGGATGATAGCTAAACCTATTCTAGTAATAATTTTATAAGATATGAATATCAAACCACCATGCTGTGTGCCTTAAATTTATATAATGATGTATGCCAATTATTTCTCAATAAACTAGAAAAAATTTTGACAGTTAATTATATAACAAGTTATAAATCAAATTAACAGCATAATTATCCAATGCACATTTCTCCATCTAGTAAACAGGATATAAGACATTAAGATTTATTTTTCATGTGAAGAAAAAACAATGAGATAATAGTCTAGTCTTTTTAACAAATGGTGCTAAAGCAATGGTTATTTCTATGCAACAAATTCAAACCCCTGTTTTGGTCACCTATGCCCACTTACAAATTAGTTCATATGCATCGTAGTCTGAAATATAATACCTAAATCTATAACTTTTAGAAGAAAGCAGAATTTAATTTTTTGATCTTGGGTTAGGCAGTCTTTAATACAATACCAAAAATACAAGTGACAAATTAAAAAGTAGGTAAATTTGGCTTCATTAAGATTAAAAATGTTTGTGTTTCAATGAACATCATTAAGAAAGTGAAAAAAACATACAGAATGAGAGAAAAATTTGAATCATATATATAATAAAACTTGTGTGTCTCCTTCAGTCTATTCTTACTGGTATCTCATTTACCTTTTCTATATGTCTTTATGTTCAAATGAGCAAACATATATATGCATTTCTAATTTTTGTTCTTTCTTACACACACACACACACACAAACACATACTATCAATATTCTTTGGCAATTCAATTTATGAACTAAATAAATGAATAAATGGACAAAACCCTTGCAACTATTTACAGCAGATAAAGTATAAGCTCATACAAATAGGAACACTTCATGCCTTGCAATGTCAAATACCAATCCCCCCCTCAAAAAAATATTCTAACAAGCTAGAAACTGAGGTAGTACCAGTCTAAGTTTCTTATCCAAAGTCTTTAAAACTATTAATTTCAAGATATGTTCTAAGACTTGAGACAAAAACATGAATAAGCCCTATTTCTTTAATTTAAACCACCCATCTCATTTACCGCCTATATCTCCTGATCCAACCTATATCATATTTATACCAAAATAATTTTCTTTTTAGTTTTTCAGAATTTATGTTTCTGCTTGTTTTTCTTTCTTATTGATATGGAAAACTTCTACATTTCCTTGAAGATTTAGTTAATAATATTATCTATCTTTTTTTATGTATTATTCCATCTATGTTCTTTAAAATAATTCTAGTTTAATACATTGTACTTCCAGATATTTATTTACTGATTTATGTCTAAAGTTGAATTCTAAATTCTTATACAGAAAGGGTACATGTTATTACCTCTTTATTTTTCTGTTTGATGTCTATAATGTGTTCCCAGAAAAATATTGTTTAGCAACATTTTGTGTTAAATGAATAAATTAATATATAAATAACAAATGGATAGAGATTTCCTACTCTTTTGCCTTCGATTATATCTGGTCTTCTGATGCCTCAGAACATGACTAAGTATCTTCAACTTAAATAAAGATATTGTTTAACTTGAAAAATAATGTAAAATAACCTGAATGTCCAGAAAGACTTTCTCAGTAGGACTCAAAATTCAGCTGCAAGAAAAGACTGGTAAATCTGACTACATAAAAAAAAAAAACTACTTCATTGAAAAAAACAAAAACAACATTAAAATCAAAGATAATAGTAAACTGGAAAAAAATATTTCCATCAGCTAATGCAGATAAAGTACTCAAAGAAATCTTAAGAAATTAAAGGAAAATATAATAAAATTGATAGAAAAATTGTAAATGTAATTAATAACTGCTTTTCAAAACATATGTAACATGCTCCTTAAATGTGTAAAAAGTTGTTTATCCTCACTAATAATAAGACAAAAATAAAAAAAAATAATCAATATATCCACCTATTAAATTCATAAAAAAATAAAAATGCTCTGTTGGCTGTGAGGATTCACTCTATGTATTGTTGATAAGAATGTAATTCCACATAATCCAAATTAAGAAGAATATTAAAATATCTAACAAATCACATTTAAACTTTGACTCATGATTTCCATTTCAGGAATTTAAATATACAAGGTGGAGCAAAAGTAGGTTTACAGTTGTTTGTATGGAAAATAATACAATAATCATTAATCATTAATAGTATTGTAATGCAAGAATACACTCTGTGTTTGCCATACTTAAAACTTTAAACCTACTTTTGCCCCATCTTACATACCTCCAATAGTCAGAAACACCTGTGTATTAAAAATTAAAAAGTCTCTTTGGTCGCCACTGCCTCTCAGAGCCGCCACCTAGCTTTCCACACACTCCAACTCTCTGGCAAGTCCAGAGTCCATTTCAGTAATGGCCACCTCTTCTCCCAGCTTCAGGTGTCACCAGGATTCTCCCCACTATCTGGTATTGTCCCAGTCAGCAACTGCCACCCCAGTTTGGGTATACTGTCAGCTGTGTGTGCCTTTTTTTTTTAACCCCCAGTGACTTTACACATTCGAGCCTCTCTTTGTGCATGTCTGCAATTTGCCCACCCTGGGAGTAGAGGAAGCCACTAGGCTGCTATCTAACTGACAGGCTGTCCTCCAATGTTGTCCCAAAGTAACTGTGGTTTCTGGTACCATGCCTGGGGACTTTCCCCATTCACCTAAAAAACCTCCTTACCACCCATTTTGAAGCATCCTCAGCACACTTTGGCTTCCAAACTTCATATCAGCTAAGATTTTGTTGACTGTTCACTTTGTCCTTTGGAAGATCGATCAGTTAAGTGTCTCAGTTGGGTGCATGAGCAAGAGGGCTCAGCTCCCACCTACTTTGCTGCCATCTTCTCTCCTACATTGCTTTTTTCCTAGTGAATTGTATTATATATTTTAGATACTAGTTCCTTATCAGATATATGGTTTTCAAATATTCTCTCCTATTCCATAGATTGCCTTTTCACTTTGTTACTGGTTTCCTTTGTTATGCAGAAAATATTTTTAGTTTGATACAGTCCCACTTAATTCATTTTGGCTTTTGTTGTCTTTGCTTTTGGTGACAAATCTCCATCATTACCAAGACCAATGTCAAGGAGTTTAATGCCTATGTTTAATTTACCTCTAGAAGTTTTATGGTTGCAGGCCTTATGTTTAAGTCCTTAATTCATTTTGAATTGATTGTTGTGTATGGTATAGGACAATGGTACAGTTGTATTCTTTTGCATGTAGATGTCCAGTTTTCCCAGCACCATTTATTAAAGAAACTGTCATTTCCCCATTGTATTCTTGGCTCCTTTGTTATAAGTTAATTTACCGTATATGTGTGGGTTTATATCTGTGCTGTAAATTCTGCTCCATTCATACATGTGTCTTTTTATACCAACACCATGCTGTTTTGATTACTATAGATTTATAATATAAACTGAAATCAGCAAGTGTGATGTGTCCAGCTTTCTTCTTTCTCAATATTGCTTTGACTGTTTTGTGTCTTTCATTGGTCTATACAAATTTTAAGATTGCTTGTTGTATTTCTGTAAAAATACTATTGGAATTTTGACAGTTGTTAAAGGGGATAAGTACATTTTCTTCTTTTCTTTTCTTTTTTTTTATCATTGTTTAGTTACAGTTGTCCCCATTTCCCTCCCCCTATTTCTCTCCCCTGTCTTGTCCAGCCCCCACTCCCACAGACAATCCCTAACCCATTGCTTTATCCATGGGTCTTTTGTACATTTTCCTTGACTTAACCCTTCCCCTTCTTTTCCCCATTATCTCCCTTCCACACCACTCTGGTCACTGTCAGTTTGTTCTTTATTTCCATTTCTCTGCTTTTTTCTCATTTGTTTTGTTCATTAGGTTCCACTTTTCTATCTGATTATAGGGATTCTTGACAATATGAATTTAAATATAGTGAATATTGTAGAATTGCATGTATATAGCTTTTAACTTTTTTAAAAAAGCTTCCAAACTATTTATATGTATATTTCTACAAATTAACTTTAGTATTGTGACTGTATTGTGACTGTACTTAGTAAAACTTTGAGTTGTTCATTTTTAGAAGTTTCAGTGATCTCAAGTGAAGAGTTGTCCTTTTACAGTATTATTTTATTTTATATTGCTGAGTTTTAACAATGTTCAAGTCTCTTTGGTAACACTAATGTGAAACCTGAGATTAGTAATCAAACTTTTTAAACTCCTGGAGGTATCTCTGATTCTCTTAATTTTCAAATCAATGGTTCAGATATCCATATTCAGATATCCACTGAGAAGTGCAATATGATATAGCCTGTATGAATAACGAATCTACTTTAGTATGGAGAAGGTTTGAAAAGAAAACCCATGCTTCTTGTATTAGTATGACAATTTTTAATAATCTACTATAGAGAAAGAAAGCATAGGAAAACACATGGAATAATGGCATAAAATCTCTCACTTTACCATCCAATATTTAAGGTATGTACACTGAGACTCTTATATCAGCGATTATGAAAATGGGGATTTAGTTATCTGAAGTATTAAAAATATTTCACAGGGAGAAAATTTAAAAGATAACCAGTTGGTTCCCTGCTCTGCTGCTACAACACTCTTGCCATCTTGCTGCTCTTACTGGTGAAAACAATTGAAAACAGTCAGTCTTTGTTGTAATGCTCTTCTGTATTCTGTATTCTTGTTCAGTCTTCGAGAGGTAAGAATTCAACTACATTTAATAGTACAAAATTTTCACAAACTTTTATTGATCTATTCTGAATGTCATGCTTGCTCACTTAAGAACTACAGTGTCATTACATGAGGGAAGACCCCCCAAAATCAGAATTATCTACTGGAGGGCAGGCCCCTTGCAATACTGGCTTCCCCCATTAGGTGGGTGTTCTAGGAACCCATCTGTATCAGTGCACCAGTTGGTGATATTGTGAGAGGCTGTTTGACTTCCTTAAAATTTTTTGAAGACTCTTTCAACATGTTTGCCCTTTCATGATGGGTGACTTATAAGCACACCTGCCCACAATGCACTGAGTATTCAGCAGTTTTTGACCAAAAAATGGCATGACCCCCATGCCCTATCCTTCCTATCCACCTGATCTCACCCCAATCGACCTTTTTTGTTTGTTTCCCCAGGTGAAAAAAGCCCTCAAAGGGAAATGTTTTGCCAATGTGGAAGAAGTGAAACAAAAACATGCAGAAGCCCTGAAAGGCATCAAAATGAACAAGTTCAAAAACTGTTTTGAGCAGTGGAAAAGCATCTCCATAGGTGTATTGCATCAATGGAGAGTACTTTGAAGGTGACTGAAGTTTAAACATGTAAGAATAAATACACAATTTTTATAAATAACCTCTGTTTTATGGGGGTCCCCCTCATATAATGCCTATAAGATGCATATCCATTTTACTATTTTTGATAAACTTTATCTTCTTTTTTAAACTGTCAGGGCTTAAGGACCATATTCAACTTAATCCCCTGGTTATAAACAATATACTTATTAAAATTATATATATATCTATGAATATAGAGACATGATTAATCTCTATGATAAACTCCATAAAATAAACTTTTTATTGGAAACAATCAATGATCATCCTTTGAATTGAAGCACAAACTGTCTGTGTCACATGGCAATTCAGCCTGCCCCAGAAATGGTTCCATTGGAAAAGCACTCGAATGATATTCTATGCTAGTTCTGCTTTCTGTGACCTCAGATTGATTTCTAGAAAGGTTTTCTCTGATACTCCTAATTTAATTGATGTGAATGCATTATGGTAAATTACAGAGGTCTCTTCTCAGTTACTCTTGCCATCTCAAAAATAACCTCTGAGATAGAGAAGCCTATCTTTTGGCAAAGAAACATCAAGTGATATGTCTTGTAGCTAAAAACATGAATGAAAATTGATGTGATATCTAAAGGAATTAGAACAGGCCTATAAGCTTTACTTGAAGGGTGTCATGGAGGAGGGGTAAATGGGTGAGTTTATTCAAGTATAAGAAAGAAAAACTTGGAGAGATTCATTATTGGTTTGGGGTTATATAAAAAAGGATCTTGTACAGTAACAGTGAGTAGTTTTTCTCTCTATTCACTAAATGTAGGACAAGAGGGGATAGGTTTACATTGCAGGGAATTAAGTATTTCCTGACTGTGAATATCCTAAGCACTAGAATATGTTATAAGTGGAGGTTACAGTGCCTTCTTCTGTAAAGGTTTTTTGAAAAATATCCTTTATAAAAGCCATCTTTCAACAATTCAGGTACTATTCAAGTGAAAGGCAGGGGAAAATTTTGTGCTAATTTATGGACACTTTCAATCCAATCCCAAGAATGAAATATGTAATTGAAAAATGTTTCAAAATGTTTTTTTTCAAATTAAAGAGAGGTATGAAATTTTGTATTCAGAAAAGTTTGTATATTTGAAAATGATTAAAAAATAATATCACTTGATTTTTTTACCCAATTAAAATAAAGGATTTAATAAATGATAGAAAAGTCACAGAAAAAAATTTCACTGCTATGAAAAGTCCTGGATTGAAATGCCATTTATAAAAATATACTTAAATACAATTATAGCCACTGATAGTTTTATGAAGCTTTTAATACAAAGATAGTACTATCTCATGCTTTAGAGCATAAAGTAATTATTGTAAGGGTGAGAGGGAATATTTTTATTTTGTGTACAAACATTCTAACATGTTATTTGACATTGGTAGATTTTACTCCTTATTTGTTTGCCTTATTTTTTTTAAGGTATCATACTCTGGTCTTGGTTACTGACTGTATCTGATAGATAATGTACAAACTGTCTAATGAGACAACATTTATACACTCATGTTGAAGTAGAATAAAATACCACAAAAGATAACTATTTTACCATTAATAAAATTAAAGCCAGATATATGAACGAAACATAATGTTTGGATAAATGTAATTTAAAACATATCACTTCAACTCATATGCAAAAAGAGTTATTAAATCAGCTTATTTCAGGAGACAATAACATTCTAATTGCATATAAAATCCTGGAGTCATTAAATTAATTTGTTCATGCTATAAATCAGGGAAATGGGAGGTTGTTTTGTATTATAGTTTGAAGGGGTGTTTCTACTACAGATGGCATAAAAGAGAAGAATAGTGAGCAGAATATGATCATATGGAGGAAGTCAGGGCAATGTTCCAAATTATTTTATTTTAGATGGTAAAAAGGATATGATTCAGGAAATCAAAGTACAATATCAATTGAAACAAAAATATATGAAATGATTGCATGTATTATTTTTATAGTCATCAGAATTCAGTGCTATAAAATAAGGGAACAGAAGATAGGAATCATTTTTTTAAGTTCTTGTCAGGAGCTTAAAAAAGTTTTTTCTCAATGCCACCACCAGCTCTGTCCTTTTTCTCTGTGTTTTTCTTTTAAAAAAGGTTTCCCACTTTATTGCACTATAACTGACAAAGGTGTTTGTATTTATAATGAACAATATTAGGTTTTGAAATACATGTACATTGTATCATTTGTACCACAATTGGGCTACTTAATACATCCATTAGCTCGAATTAACTAACACACACTTGTGCATGTGTGTGCATTGTGTGTGATGCAAACACTTAAGATCAATTCTCCTAGCACATTTAAGGTATACACTATACAATATATAGCCAATACTAATCATTCTGAACATTTGATCTCCACTATGTATTGATTCTGCATACATGAAACTTTGTACCCTTTGACCATTTTTCCATTTTCTCCACTTTCAACCCTGACAGCCTCCATTTACTCTCTGCTTTGGAGTTATACTTGTTTTTAAAGTGCAACATATAAGACCATGTGGTATTTATCTTTCTGTCTGGCCTATTTCACTTACTATATTTCCCTCCCTTTTTTAAGATTTTATTTATTCATTTTTAGAGAGAGAAAAGAGGAGGAGAAAGAGGAGAGAAATATCAATGTGTGGTTACCCCTCCTGCATCCCTTACTGGGGACCTGGCCCACAATCCAAGCATGTATCCTGACTGGAAATTGAACTGGTGAACCTTTAGTTCGCAGCCCCAGCTCAATCCACTGAGCTACAGCAGCCAGGTTATTTTCCTTCATTTTTTTAAAGTGAATTATATTCCACTGTCTCTTTATATATCACATTTTCTTTATCCATTTGCTAATGGACACTTAGGTTGTTTCCCTGTTTTGGCTATTGTGAATAATGCTGCAATGCATACAGAGGTGCAAATACCTTTCTGAGATATTTATTTCATTGTAGCTCCATATATATTCAGCAGTAGAATTGAAGAATCACATGCTACTTCTATTTATTTTTTAATTTTTTTGAGGAACTTCCATGCTGTTTTACATGTAGAAAGAAAATCAAGCATTAAAGCAGACAGGGAGATCTGGGAGTCTTTGAACCACTAAGAATCCAGGGAGCCTTTTAAATTTTTTATCAAAGAGTAAGAAATAGCATTCTTTTATTGGGGAAAATCCTCAATTCTAGAAAAATGGCTACAATTACTGTAGTACAGTGCATTCAAAGAGGAATGAGAATATTCAAAGGGGGCAAAAAAAAGTGGACTATCTGGAGTCCACACTTAGAAAATTTATTCAACCAAGAAAGTTTTTTTAATGATTATTTCCTCTTTATTTTGTTATGAATATGTTTATAAGTATATAAACATACATTAAGCAAATATCTTTGTTTTCTTTTCTGTGTTTTTTCATTGTTGTTCAATTACAGTTGTTCCCATTTTTCCTCCATTACTCTCCCCTGCCCTACCCACTCCTCACCTCCCACATTCAATCCCCTGCCCCATTGTCTTTGTCCAGGAGTCTTTCATACACATTCTTTGACCCTTCCCCTCCTTTCCCCTGTTATCCCTCTGCTTCCCTCCCCCTCCCCTCTGGTTACTGTCGTTTTGTTCTTTATTTCCATGTTTCTGGTTCTATTTTGCTCAATTGTTTGCTTTTCAACCAAGAAAATTTTAAATCAGTATTTTTTACTGATTAATCTCTCATGCTACATAATACAAATTGATACTCTTACAGATCATATTATATTGTGTTATGAGTAATTTACCATCAATAATGTGCTCATTGCCTTTATTTAGAATTTTAACTCATTAGAACACTTTAAAATATAATTAACATTCTATCTCAATAGTTAATATGAAAGTAATTCTAAACTTTCCAATATTAAAAATTAATAATTACTATTCTTTTAATTTCAGTTTCATTTATGTATAATTGACAAATAAATGTGTTGAGCATTAAATGTGTACATATGGTGATTTTATACTTATAAAAATTGTGTTTTGGTGAAACCATTTGTTTCTACAATTTTAGGAAATTTCAGTTATACAATACAGGTGTCATTGTGTCATCAGTTTTAGTCATCATATTTTATGTTACATCTTCATACATTATTCATCTTATAGATGAAATTTTGTATCCATTACCAATCTCTTCCTATTTACTCTAACCCCTACTTTTCTATTCTGTTTCTATGACTATTTTCTTTTTCGATTTCACAAAAGTAAAGTGGTGCATTGCAATATAAATTTTCACTCTCTGGCTTATTTTATTTAGTATGCTGTCCTCAATGTCCATCAATGTTGTCATAAAGAACAGGGTTTCCTTACTTTTTATGGTTGAATAATATTCATATAACATACACATACACACATACTTAAGTTGGTTTCATATCTTGGCTATTGTGAATAATGCTGTAATGAACATGAGAGTGACAATATCTCCATTTTCATTTTCTTTTTTGGGGGAGGGAGATATAGACCTAGAAGTGGGATTGCTGAAATATATGGTAGTTTAATTTTTAATTTTTAAGGAACCTCCATACTGTTTTCCACAGTGGCTACAAAAATTTACATTCCTACCATAACGGCTGTGCACAAGGGTTCCTTTTTCTCCACATCCTTGCCAACACTTGGTATCTCCTGTTTTTTGTTAACAGTCATTCTAACATATATCAGGGGATATCTCGTCATTTTGATTTGCATTTCCCTTATGATTAGTGATGTTAGGCAATTTTTATGTGTACCCATTGACCATTTGTATGCTACTATGATATTTTTTTTAGAAAGAGAGGAACATCAGCTTGTTCCACTTATCCATGCATTTATTGGTTGATTCCTCTATGTGTCCCTGACCTGGGAACAAACCCTCAACTTTGCCATATTATGAAGATACTTCAGCCAACTGAACCACCTGGCAAGGACTGTGTCTACTTAAAAAAAAATGTTTTTTCAGAGCTTTTGATCTTTTTATTTTATTTTTGTGATTGAGTTGTAGGTGTTCCTTTTATATTTTCATATTAACTCCTTATCAGATAGTTGGTTTGAAAATATTTTCTTATATTCCATAAGTTGTTTTTCATTTTGTTAATATTTTCTTTTGCTATGCAAAAGCTTTTGGTTTATGTAATTCCCTTGTTTATTTTTGTTTTTTGTTACCTTTGTTTTTTGTGTCAAATCAAGAAATCATTGCAAAGGCAATGTCAAAGAAGTTATCACCTATACTATTCTCTAGGAGTTTTATGCTTGCAAATTTCACATTCAAGACTTCAATCATTATTAATTGATTTTTATATTCAGTATAAGATAAGATTCCAATTTTATTCATTTGTATGTGACTATCCAATTTTTCCAACACCATTTATAGAAGAGAGCATGTTTTCCCCATTGTATATTTTGGCTCTTTTATAATAAGTTAATTGACCATATGCATGTTATTTATTTCTTGGACTTTTTATTTTGTTCCTTTGACCATTATGTCTATTTTTATGCCAATCCCAATTCTTTTGACTAGTATAGCTTTGTAACTTACTTTGAAATCACAAAGCATGATGCATGCAACTTTGTTTTTTCTTAAGATTGCTTTGTTTATTTGTGGTCTTTTGTGGGTCCATGAAAATTTCCGGATAGTTTTATCCATTTCTGTTAAGATGTCACTTGAATTTTTATAAGGATTGGATGATTCTATAGATTGTTTTGGTTAATATATACATTTAGCCATATTAATTCTTTCTTTAACTACTTTTCTTTTTTTTCTATTGAATTTATTGGGGTCATCATTAGGGGCTATCAAAGAAAATTACCATATTAGTTTCTCAAATGTGAAGTGCACATGGCATGCTCCTAAAATTTTTAATTTATGCTATTAAAAAGATTATTTGCACATATGTGGCTTTATGGTTAATATATGTAACATATATACTATGTAATATATATCATTAAAAATTTTCCTTTGAAGAAAAAATATTAAGATGAGATATCTTTAAATGCAGTCATGAACGACTGGTGAAAAATGTTGTACGTAATTATTTGGCAATTACTTGGGATGTACAGCTCTTCCTATTTGACCTATTTGGTTTTCTGCCTTGAAGTGGATGCCATTAATTTTGTTTGTTTGTTTTAATAAATGCCACATACATGTCTTGTGATGTGTTGTAATTTTACTAGTTTTCTGCTATTCCTTCAGACTTTTACCCTACTCAATTGTATTGTGAACCTATTCTGTAATTCTAAAGGAATAAAGGAATAAAATGGTAATTGGGAAAAAAAGCACATATCCAATAAAATACTAATATTTCAGTGTAGGATAGAAGATAAAAGTAGTTTTAGATAATTTTTTGTAATCTGACAATCATTATTTTATAACAACTTGGAAACCTATTATTTCTGTAGAACCTCAAGTTTTTATTAATACAACATTAACTTAAATTAGACTATCTTTAATCTGCCTAAAGTCAATAATTTAAACTGTGGTCATCCAAAGTCCAGTATGTGTTGATAGACTATACCTGCAAATGTTGTAAAAGTCATGTGTGACATGAAATGTCTGGCACCATGCAGATAAGCCTTGATATAAAGGGAACTACCAAGGACAAACCAGTTAACATTTAAAATATATGAAGTCACTTTTAAATAAATAAAGAAAGAAAATAAAAGTATCAAAAAGAAGTGAAATTAATTCATACAATGAAATGAGCCAAGGAAGAATAATATGTGACAAATATTTGAAAGGCTGTTTAATCAAAAGAACATTGCTTTATATCTTTGAGTTTTGTATAAAAGAAAGTGAGAATACATTAACAAGCACACACAGAGTACTTCAGAGTAGCAGAAATGTTCACTTGGCATTATTTTTCTTCAAATGAAAGGATTATATTATTTTACCTATTCTGTTACCACATAGTGAGCAATGTTGTGGAGTGTGCCATTGAAAGTATTTTCTGTACTGTGGAGATGATAGAGATCCTGTCCATACCTAACAGTACTGGAATATCCAGTCAAGGTTCAACAATATAAAACAGATGGATAGCTCTTTTAAGTGCCCTACGTTTTTTGTATTACTGCATTTCTGATCTCATTCAAGCAAGTTCATCTCACTGGTAATGTCAGTAGTCACTTGAATGGCCAACAAGTTTAATACATTTTGATAAGTTATAGTTCACTTATATGAAGTGAACTATTTATTAAAGTATCAAATAAGGCATTTTCTTTTTTCCAATCTGTGTAAAATAAATGAAAATTTTATGGTACAGTGATTAGTACACAGAGATTTAATTTCCAAAGACATAGAGATTATACGAAGTGCCATAAATATCTGCTTTTCCACTCTTTTCATGTTGGATTCAGAGGAAACAGGAAGACTGAGTTAGAGATTAAATTCTTTGATGAAATTTGTACACTTACTGAAGGTCAAAACCAGAATAATTCTAATTTCTCACCACAAACATCGGTCATTTTCCAGCATATCACACTGGCTTGATGTAAATGCTAACTTTTAAAATTTTACTAATGAATTTATTCTTTTTATAAATTGTTGTTAAGTACAGTTGTCTCCATTTCCACCACACCATGCCCCCCTGCCCTACCCATCCCTGCCTCCTACCCTTGAACCTACCCCCTTTGGCTTTGTCCATGTGTCCATTATACATGTTCCTTGATGGCCCTTCACCTATTATTCCCTATTATCCCTCCTCCCTCCTCTCTGGTTAGTGTCAGTTTGTTCTTTATTTCAGTGTTTCTGGTTATATTTTGCTGTGAATCAAAAAGCAGTGGTAAATTTACACAATGGAATACTGTGCAGCAGAAAGAAAGAAGGGGCTCCTACCCTTCATGATAGCATGGATGGAACTGAAGAGCATTATGCTAAGTGAAATAATTCTGGTGGTGAAAGAGAAATAGCTTATGATCTCACGTGTAAGTGAAACCTAATCAACAAAATAAACAAGCAAGCATAATGCATTTATTCTTTTTAAGTATTCCAAGTAGGGCAGAATTGCATATATTATTTTCTTTGTATTTTTATTTTAAATGAAATGTAATTTTTATTCTGTCAAATATTAATTGATTATAAATTGGGCTTATTTCTGGGGTCTCTATTCTGTTCTATTGATCCATGTGTCTGTTTTAACACAAGTACCATACTGTTTTGATTACTATGGCCTTGTAGTATAGCTTAATATTAGGTGGCATGATTCCTTCAAATTTGTTCTTCTTTCTCAAGATCACAGTTTCTATACTAGGCTTTTTGTGGTTCCCTGTAACTTTTTGAAATATTTGTTCTAGTTCTGTAAAATATGTCATTCATATCTTGATAGGAATTGCATTGAATGTATAGATTGCTTTGGGTCATATGGCCATTTTAATGATATTATTAAAACATCATTAAATATTTTATGATATTAATATCGTATATTGTTACATAATTAAATATAAATTATTAAAATTTATAAAGAAATATTAAAGAGTTCTTCCAATCCATGAACACAGTATGTGGTTCCACTTATTTGTATCTTCTTCAGAGTCTTTCTTCAGCGTCACATAATTTTCTAAGTACAGGTCTTTTACATCCTTGATTAGATTTATCCCTAGGTATTTTATTTTTTAAAGCTATTGTGAATGGAATTGTTTTCTTAATTTTCCATTCTGTTAGTTCATTATTGGCATATAAAAATGTGACTGATTTCTTGAGGTAAACAAAAATAAAAGTACAACTTTTTTTAACCCACACCCTGACCAGGGATGGCATCCATGCTACATGTATGAGAATTAGATTAATATTTAAGTATTGAATATCAGCATTCAGATGACATTAGAATTTTCAATGTTGTATAATGATTCAATATTTTTATAAAATATTTTGATACTGCAGAGGTCTTTACTATATAATGAAACAAACTATTAACTTTTGTACATTTCATAACAAAAATATTTGTACAGAAGGAAAGCATAACAGTCTGAGTTTGGTCACAGTAGGACACAGACTGACAAAATTCTGTGCTGCAAATAATATAATTTTATAAAGTACAAAAGTTATAGATAAAAATATAGGAACTCATACAGGATACTTTCTAAATGTACATAGTAATTTACAGGAGAAGTGAACTGAAGACAAGAGAAAGGTAAGTGTAGGACTGAAGTGGACCAGAGCTAGAATAAAGCAGTGGCTGCAAAGACAGTAGTTACAGAGTAGAAGCCTGTGTATAGCTGTATCTTTCTGTCTAATCTTAATCTCTGGATACTGAGTGAGGCTTGTATTTGTGGAATATCTTCTGTGTATATGTTATGATCTAGTCTCCACAGAGCAATTCCCACTGTCCTGTTTTGAAATGTAAACCTCCTCACCCCCTTCAAGTCTGGCCAGGCATTCAGGGTTCTGAACTTGCTTCATCCTCTGAGAACATGGGAACCTAAAACTATTTTTTAATTTACTAATGAAATCAGTTACCTGTGTCATCAGGACTTATTAATAATATACTTCATTATTTAAAGTACATATTGCAATTGTTATAAAGAAGGTAAAACTAAAATAGTATGAACATTTACAAATGAACTTTCAAAATACCTTATTATAAGTGCATCTTTTAATATAGTTACTTCTAGGATTCAGAAAAAAAACATATAAATAATGGATACTGGGACTCCAACCAAAGAATTATCATATGTTAAATGTCTCTGAGGATGTAATCCTCTGAATTTACTCTGAGTACAACCATTTCTTCTTCTTGAAGCATTTATTCCCCAGAAAACACAGGAAATACTTATTTGAATAAATATTTTAAAAATATTTTGAATTCAATGACATGAATCTAAAAGTTATTATTGTTATAAACAGCTTTTTCTAATTGAAAATGAAGAACTTGTCTTCACCAATTTGATGGCATCTGTATTACAGATTCTAGGTATTAAGAATTATACTGCCTGCCCCTCCACCTGCCCTTGCCCTCTACAATTATTTCTGTCTTTTCCAAGCCAAAGAAAAATTGACCAGTGGGCTGCAGCCAGAAGTTACCTTGTTCACCAAAGAATAAAATAAGTGAATAAAAAAAAACAAAAGCATATTTCTCATAATAACAACTGTATCTTGCATGTTCTTAGGCATTGGGTTGACCAAAAAGTCCATTTAGCTTCTTCCATAATATAAAAAACTCATTTTTCATGTTCACCAATAATTTTATTGATTGGATATTTTGAGTATTTTGATTATCTCATGTGTGGTATAATGTTGATTGTTCTCAATTCATCTCTTGATTTGATAGCTGTCAAGTTTAACTGGTCTACCCAACCAAGGAGCATCATCGTCCAATGAGAAATCTCCAACCCAGAATATCACAAACCACTTTTGACATGTTCAGTCAATCATAGAATCTTATCCATGCACTGTACAAATATTTTTTTTTACATTTCAGTTGCATTTTTGCTTTTTTTGAAATAATAAACCATAATATGTTGAAAACGTGTAGTTTCTTCAATCCTCAATATTAAAATGCCTACACAAAAATTCACCAATTTTGATGTTTTTTTTTTTTTAAACGCATGCTGGTATAACAGCTGTCACAATACAATCTAACAAAATTGTCTCAAATGAAATTAAAGACAACTAAGTGCTACTAGAGTTATCTTATGGAATAAAACAAACTAACTTTTAGGTCAATACAATACTATGGGTAATCCTAGATATACTGTAGTTCTCAAATTGAAACAATCAGAATATCCAGCTTAGGTATTTATAGACAATAAAGCCACAAAGTTTTACACAAGAAATTCCTTTAATAAATAGCATACCACTGTTAATTTTGGATAATACAATTATAAGATTATGATTTCATTTGATTATTTTTTCTTACATAAAGGAATAACTGATATAATTCCAGAAATATTGGTTTTGTACAAGTTATTTACATTCAAATAAACATTTGGAAAAATTAACTGTGCTGTCTGATAAGTAAGAAAATGACAAAAGTAAGAAAATATCTTAAGGTCAATATGATTCATTAAGTATATTAGAGTAAAAATAATGTCATAAGAATATTGAAAAATATAACAGAAAAACAAAATTATTTAAAGTAAAATTCTGGGATAAATTTTAGAAAAATTATATATAATAGAGTTATTATATATGTGGTAATTTTTAAAATGAGCATTCAATAAAGTAGATGAAAAGTCTGAGGACCTATACATGATACAAACATCTAGGAAATAATAAGATTCCATGTACAAATGAGTTTAAAATGAAATATTACATATAGGAATATGGTATGTGTTTCTGAGAATATTGATTTGCTTGCTTGCAAAATACCCATTGTTAAAGATTACTGATATTTTACAATTCTTGGAAATTTTTATTTTATTTTACAAATCTAGATAATTTTGAATAATGGGAAAAAATCATTGGTGACAAATTAAAATAGATGTGGGAAGATTGTTCAGGCATTAGCTCAATACTTTTGTTTCTGATGAATAAGACATTTTTTCTAAAGGCTAGAACTTATTGTTTAACTGAAAGATGGGGAAAATTATTGAGGTTAAGCATATTTTCCAAGCAGCTCAAGCATGCAGTCCATTCAGAGGCTATCTGATTTAATTATACTCCAAAGACTAAATGAAAGACTTGATTAATTAAACTGAGAAGAAAGTGCTTAAGTAATTCTTTCCTGTTGGCACATACTCTTTAGAAAATTTCATAATTTTTTTAAGTTGCAAATCAGTCACATGATAAATTTAATGGCACAATGTAGTTAGAAATATAAATAATAACAATGCAACCAGAATGATGCTTTGCTATAGTAAAAATGATCTCCCAACAATTTCAAAGGTAATAAGAAGGCATTTTTTTCTCTCTCTACTAGAGTTGTTTGTATAATCTCTAGGTCCTCAGATTTTTTATCTATTTTATTTAATGTTTTTTAATTAACATATATATAATAAATCTTTTATATCTTAACAAATATATTCTTCTGACATTTTATTGTAGTTCTGCAATCACTGAAACAACACAATATTAATTTTTCACTAAAGTGAGGATCATCCATCTTATATTGCAGTTCCTACAGCTCAAGAATGCTTTCTCAAATGAAGTTCTCCTAGACTACCTCATTGCCATTATGAGTTCCCTTTTCCTGCAATCTCAAATTTAAATATTTATAATATTTGAAGATAAAAACTATAAACATTAAAATGGTAAATTCACAACTATCAACAATTGAATCTAAAAAACAAACTAAGCAAACAAGAAAAACAAACAATCATAAAAATGGAGATCACTTAGGGTGTTATTAGGAGGGAGGAGGAAGGGGGAGAATGAGGGGAAAAGATGCAGGGATTGAGAAGTACAAATTGGTAAGTACAGTATAGACAAGAGGATTTTAAGAAGAGTATAGGAAATAGAATACCCAAAGAACTTAGATGCATGATTCATAGACTTGAACTAAGAGGGGGGATTGCTGGAGGGAATGGAGAGTATTGGATGGAGAGGGGAAAAGACAGAAAAGTTGGGATAAGTGTAATAGCATAATCAATAAAATATATTAAAAATACTTTATTTGGATTATCTAAAAATAAATACTTATAAAATTCTGTGTTTTCATGAAATATAGATGATTCCTGTATAAGACCATGAACCCTTAATGAAAGGCATTTTGTCTTGTTACAATGAGTGCCTCCCCGGCTGGTATAGCTCAGTGGATTGAGCACTGGCCTGCAAACCAAAGGGTCGCAGGTAAAATCTATTTATTCATGACTATTATACACACACACACACACACACACTTATTTAAAGGTCAGCAGCTACCAGTAAAGAACATGGATTAAAAATTATACAACTATACAAAAGGTAATGTTAGAAATCTTATATATAGTGACGCTGAAGAAATATAAGAAAAAGACAACTCTAAAGCTCTCATAGAAAAAGCATGGAGATTGAAAGTGTGAATGAATGCTGAAAGGATTTGCCACTCTCCCAGTAAAGAGAGAGGGAAAAGCCCAGGTGATCCTTGCATGTCCTGCTTCATTAATTCAGAGAATGTTGGAACCATCCTCTGTGATGGAGAACAGAAACAAATGACAAAGTGAAATAGACAAAGGAGATCGATGTCTCCCAGTTGGAACATGTTAAGCTCCTTCTTTACATTTCCTTCCATTCACTAAATTTGCAAAATGAGCCTATGTTAATTTTTAATGAAAAAGGATAATCTTCATATCTGAGATTACTTTGAAATAACTGAATTGAGAGCATATGATTTATAAAATAGGAAAATTAACTATTTGAAAGTGTGAGATGACTTTAAGACATTAAAATGAAGAATAGCATCATACAGCATTTCCATGTTCAGGAGAAGTTCAGACTAGAGATTGAGTTTTAGGCATCAGGTTACAGGTGATGAATGAAGCTTTGTGTGGATGTTGTCATTCATTCATGCACTTCTACTTATCCCATGAATATTTTGTCATACATTGATTTGAAGTTGCTGTGGTATATATGAAAGAAGACACAACAGATAGAGACAGAGCTTAAAATAAGAAACAAAAATAAATAAGCATGATTTACAAAGGTGAACTGTCCTCTAAACACCAAATACAGAAAAATAATTGAAATAGATTCAGAAGAGAGGCTAAAGGCATAAGCATAAAAACTACAGGGTATAGGAAATTATACCCTATAAAGACAAGAATATATCAAGTCAAATAACACTTTTATCTGTTTCAGTATTAAACAATGAAACGTACTCTTCTTTATTGTTCTAAATCAGTGATGTTCACATTTGTATTGGGCATGGAAATATTTCCTTAACAATAGCTTAAATGGGAACATAGGTAACTGGCGTGACAGTGTGAACCCTTTCCAGGAGCACACCCACCCTGCACTCCCCGATTATTTCATTATCCCACGTTCCTTCAGACGGTCTGGGGAAGGATTGACCAACTACCAGAAAAACACTATTCAAACATCATGTCTTGGATAATACAAATTAATACTCAATGTGTTATTAATAGAATAATAAGATTAAAAGAGGCAGGAAATTGCTGAGTATTGGCAAGGGCATGGGACAACTAATTTTCTAATAAACACAGGTAGGTAGTGTAAATCAGGATAACTACCAGAACAACTATTTGACCATATTTGCTGAAGCTGTATCCATTGATGAAATGACCAGCAATTCCTCCTTCAGTATAAACCCATGAGAAATGTTTCAATATGTTCATTTGGAAAAAAAGGTCTTTCTAGATATAATTAAGGATCTCAGATAAATGCATTGCAGACTTAGGCTGGGCCCTGAATCCAATATTAGCTGTCTTTATATGGGATAGACAAAGAGTATCTGAGACACAGAGACACACAGAAGAGAAACCCCTATGAAGATGGGTGTAAATATTGGGTCTATGCAGCTACAAACTGATAACTTCCTGGAGTTTACATACATGAAGAGCCCGTGTTTCTCACCTATATCCTCTATTGGGAACACACCCCAAATGTAATCTGTTTATACTTCTAGGCCCCAGTTTGTGAGAATTTAAATTTCTGCTGTTCAAGCACCTGAATTTGTGGTGATTTGCCTTAGGAAATAAATGCAATGAGTGCGGGAATATGGCTTGCCATGGATATCAAGTGTTGGTGGCCACACTGAGGAGGTGACTTTGGGCAAGACTTAAAAGTAAGCTGTGGAATTAATTATAAATAAATTTGTGAAGCTTGAACTGGGTATAAATTTAAATTTGAGAGATGGCTATAAAATCAGTTATCTCTCTGGAATCAATTTAACATACATTAACATGGGAAAGGCAAGCCTGGGTTGAATAATGAAGAGCCTTTCAGCACTAAAAAAAATCTATGCAAATTCTCAAAGACAATCCTCCAGTAGCATGGTATAATCACTAAGATCATGGTTCCTCAAAAAATTTAAATTGGCACTGCCTTGTGACCCAACAATTCCACTGCTGAGAATATACGCTAAAAATCCTGAATCACCAATTCAAAAGAACTTATGCACCCCAATGTTCATAGCAGTGCTATTTACAATAGTTAAGTGTTGGAAACAGCCCAAATGCCCATCAGCAGATGAGTGGATTAAACACTGTGGTACATTTACACAATGGAATACTATGCAGCAGAAAGGAAGAAGAAAGGACATCCTAACTTTTCTGACAGCATGGATGGAACTGGAGACTCTTATGCTAAGTGAAATAAGCCAGTTAGCGAAAGGCAAATACCATATGATTTCACTTACAACTGGAATCTAATGAACAAAAGAAACTAATGACAAAAATAGAACCAGAGACATGGAAACACGGAGCAGACCGATAGCTGTAGTGGAGGGAATGGTGAAGGAAGAGGAAGGGACTAGTCAAAGAACATGTGTGAATGACACATGGACATGGACAAGGAAGAGGGGATTGACTGTGGGCTGGGTGGAGTGGGGCAAAAAGGAAAAACATGGGACAACTGTAATAGAATAAACAAACAAACAAAGATCATGGACTTTAAATAGTGAATGGCCTGATTTCAAGCTGAGTCCCTCATTTACCTCTATGTGATACTAGGCATGCTGCTCTGAGCCTCAGTTTTCTCATCTGTGATATAGGGATGATCATAAAGACATTGTGGTGATCAAATAAGTTAAAATACAATGTAAAACAATACCTAGCAAACTGCATTTGTTAGTTGTTATTTTACAAGGAAGATAAATTTCTCAAAAAGTTGTAGCAATTGGTAACCACCAAAGGTCTCTAGGTAACCACCTAAAGGTCTTACTAGATCCTTCTGATGACATGATAAGAGAAAGGACAGCTTTTTTATATAACCCTGACACTATGCATCTAGACATAGATCTAGATATTTGTGTAATTAGGAAAAAATTGGGCTGAGGCAGAAGGCAAAGTTTTCATTTTGGGATAAATCAGAATTATCCCCATGATATTTTATAAGATAGACAAAAAATATTTCATTTTTTTTGATTAATTGAACTCAGTACCTCCTTTTGGAGTAGTCTCTTCCACTATGTCAATGATGACATTAATACCTAATAAGAAAAGATAGAGAACTGAGTGGAGTGCTAAGGCAAATTCTCCCACAGGCTAGTTATAAATGAGGTATTTCTGAAGCTAGATTATCTCTCCTAATTTTGGCATATCCATTTCTATGGACTGCACAGGACTCTGAGGAAGAATGAAGAGGGAGTGATTAATGCATCTTCAGCAATTGTTCTAAGCCAGGAAGATGTAATCTGCTTATCAACACTGTCTGCTGCTCTCTCCTGCCAGCTTTCAGTGGTACCCCATCAGGGTACAGCCTGTGGAACAGACAGCCTGTTGTTGACTAGTCTTCTGGACTGCAAGTTCTGGCTGTCTGCTGCTCTTCAAGGATGCCAAAGCTTATTTAGAACTTTGGTAAAAGCCAGTGGCAGAGGTAAATGGTAACATTGCCCATCCATCCTTTATAATTGCCTCACAATTCTTAATGTGGCCTTTATGTCTCTCTCCCCACTGTGTGGAGATATATTGCATTCCAAGCAACTCTCTAGCCAACTATCAGAATTACCTTTGACAGATCCTTAATCTCTTTTGAAATAAAGATCTTAGTGTTCCCCTTTATTTCAGTTCACATTATTTCTCTCTTTAGGTAGAGATTTTAAATAGGCTTCTTAAGTATTTGCATATGAAGTAGAGAAATATAGGATGACTTTCCAGTCTATTCCATTGTTTGTCTGTCAGTCTGTCAAATCACTTGAGAATACAGGGGAGGAAATTATTCTCAGTCTAAGGAAAATGGGCTTTACAGTCAAATTATCCAGATACAAACTTTTTACTTACAAATGTTTTTGGGCCAATTAATTAATTATGCTCACTTTATTTTACAATGTATCTAGAGAAAAGAAAAGGATTAGAAAACAATGACCAAGGCCCTGGCTGGTGTACCTCAGTGGATTGAGCTTGGGCCTGTGATCCAAAGAGTCAACAGTTCAATTCCCAGCTGGGGCCTGGGTTGCTGGCTAGATCCCCAGTGTGGGGCACAGGAGAGGCCACCGACATTGATGTTTCTCCCCTTCTCTCCCTCCCTTCCTCTCTCTCAAAAAATAAATAAATAAAATCTTTTAAAATTTTTAAGCAAACAAACAAAAAACAGTGATCAAGAAAATTAAGCATACTAAATTCTTTTCTTTTTTTTTTGGACAGAGGTCACATGCTAGGTCACATGCTTTAATTCGATTTTATTACATTTTCTGTGCCAAAATATTGATGTTATTTGTTTATAAATAAATTGCCACTAATTATATGAAGGCTAATCAATTTGAATATAATTCTATATACCATTATCATCATAATGCTTATTGCCTATTTTACTATGTAGTGCAGTCAGTTGTGATCCAGATGAAGAAAATAATGCAATTAGAATATTTAGTTCTCAAAAATACTTTCATCATGAATAATCATCACATTCTACAAAATAAAAATAACAGTAAAAGTGATTTCTAATATAACTGTTAGAAAAGTTATATGTATATATGACTGTTAAATATAAAAAAACTTTGTAAGTGCATCTTATAAACTCTATATGTACATTACATATATGTGAATTCTTTTAGTTTTTACTTTTTCATTTAATATATTGTATTTTCCATTACCATTTAACCCCATTATACCCTCCTCCTCCCTTCAATCTGTCACCTTCAAAACATGCCATGGGGGCTTCCCATCAGACATCACAGTGATATAATAAGCTGTGTCATATGGAGGGAAATCAGTGAACTTTGGGTTCAGACAGTTCTAAATTGAATGTCATCTTCTCTGTTTAGTTGCTCTGTGACTTGATATAAGATATATAGCCTCATTTAGCCACATCTTTCTAACTTACCAAAAGGTGATGTGACTATTATATACCCGTAGGATTATATATGATAATGAAATGCAAAATATGTACAGAACCTAATCCACAAGTGCTTGATGAATAAGTTTACGCTTGTCGGAATTAACTACTTAAATCTAGTACAATGTAAAATGGTGTCAGTATTTTTTCAATGATCATATCTATTTTTACAACTTTATACAACTATGTTATAAAATATTTTATAGTATACATATCACTTATTTCTATTGGAATATAGCTAATTTGAGATATTTTAAATATAAAAAAGTACAATTCCAGTTGTTTCCTAGAGTCTGTATTATTCCCCAAGAGGAATATCAACCACCAAAATCTCAATTAATTACTAAATCACTCTCAAATAGTTTCAAATATAATGATGTTGTGTGGAACAAATGGATGTGCTTCTGAAGTGCCAATTCACTCCAGTAAATTAGTTGAGACAATGGGAAAAAATCTGATTAACAAATGATTAAAATGGTGGATTTCCTCTGCAAAAATTTAATTTATTGGTTCTATATATTTGCACTCACTGTTTCTTCTATCTTTTCACTTTTAAAAAGTCTAGACTAACCATAGTTTAAACTCTCCATCTATTCTTTTCCTCACAGGGTGAAGCTGTCCTTTCCCCAGCGTGAATGTGTTGGACCATAAGTTGCTCTGTTTTTCTTCTACTGTGAAGTTAAGCCCCTACTGTCTCATGGAAAATTGTGTCACTAGGATACCAAAGATGAGACATAACAGTTTTGAGTAGTGAACATATAGAAATAAGAATAAAAGTAGAATGAAAAAGTAAAAATAGTGTATTTTAGAACCACTTTTGTGCAATTTGTCCATGCAGTTTTTCATAGGATCAGTATTATTATAAAGGCTAGTTTTCCAAACCAAATAATTATATACATAAAATATGTTTCATGCTTTTTAATATAGTAAATAAAACTATTAAAATACTTTTGTCTTTCACTTTTGTTTCTAATTCTTTTTAATTGAATCTATCAGAGTGATAATTGGTTAATAAAATTATATAGGGTTCCACCAACATGTATTGATTAGCTACGTTCAGTTATTTTTAGAGTAAGCAGAATATATTGAATTAAAGTAGATATAGATTTTCAAGAATGTATCCTAAATGCTAGTGTTTGAGTGAAAAATAAGAGGTTGTTTTTTTAAGAGGGGGTACATGCATGTTATAGAGAATATTCTAAACAAGGTTTTGAACTAACACAAAATTTAAAGGTTAATTATTACATTCAATATCACTTATGGGTTTTCTTCTTCCTAAATATACAGCTCCTGCTCATACTACCCTTTACTTATCAGACACAGTTAAGTAACTTTTTGGCTCATTATTATCCTGAGGGCCAGAGAGAGAGATAATAATGAGAAGGTTATAAAGGACAACAAAATTAGTACCAGAAGTAAATTATTCAACTGTCAATGAATAAAATCATGTTGGAGGCAATGTGTCCTCAAGAAGTTTGTAAAGGGAGCAAATGCATGAAGAATGTTTAATTATCGTCCATCTTTGCCCAACTGCTCCTGGGTATCATTTATTAGAGTGTTTTGTTGCTGCTCAAAGCAGATGTTGGGGTTGGATAGTAGAATAGCATTGAATTTGGCAGAACAGAAAATGATTTTTATATGCAGTTAGATTTTACCACATCATTGCACAAAACTCATAGCATCATATATTCAAAACACAATTAAGACTTTGCAGGTTTTATTTCTGCTTCAAATTTATTTAATGACATATTACAGTTACATTCTTTCTTTTTTAATTAAGTTTATTGGGGTAACATTGATTAACCAGATTATTTTTTATTTAATTTTTATAATGCTGATCATGGCCCACCAATAGTTCATCTTGAATTTGAAGAAAACTTTGCCAAGGAGCTGTGTAACCTCTCCAATTTCTTCCAAGGAAACTAATCAATGAGGAACTGCCAAAAGCTTGTGTCCAGAGTATACAGAGTCCCTGATGTCTAAGTGAATATTCTACCTTGCCCCTTTCTTAAGTATTTACAGGGGACATAAAAACTATGTCTAATTTATCTAGTTTATATTTGTATCACTCCTTTACAAATCCACTACATGTAGTCAGGTTTTCCCTTCCTCTTACTCCATAAAAAGATTTTCTCTTTTGTCTTAGCCTTATTTTTCCTGGGCACTTAAGGAGAGTACTGCCTTAATATTAGAGGAACATTTATTCCACATTATTAAGAAACTATGGCATTGGTCCAAACCATTGCTATCTCTCCATTGAGAGAAAGAACAGACTTCTGACCAACCTCTGTGCTTGTTTGTGCCAAATGCTCATACACTGTGTAGAGGTCAGACCGGTGTTTTGCACTGTCAATTAGATCATGTCAATCCACATGTTCAAATTCACCCTTCGCATTTGGAAAGAACTTAAACCTACCACCACTAAGAACAAGGAAAAGTGTTCTCATCATTTGGCCCTTGGTCATCTCATAATCCACAACCCCACACTACTCTGCTTCAGCCACATGGGACTTCTTAGAACAGGAAAAAGATTCTTCCAACCTTTGTGCCTTTGATCTAAGTGCTTCCTCTGTGTTGTTTAAGCCTCCACTATGTAACTCTATAGTTTAAATGCCATACTTGTTTCTTCATTATTGCTTCAAATGATTTTAACCTTTAGCCACAAGAATATTTTTTTCACCATTCTGTAAATGGAAATCCAATAAATTGTTATGAGAGAGGGAGACTTTTCCAAAACTATGTCCCTGCAATCGTTGTTACCCCACATTCCTTCACATGGTCTGAACTGAACTTGTACAACTTCTACAAACATGCCTTTTCAAACAGCATGTTATCATATATATTATATTTTCTCTTATAATTTCACCACATGTTTATGGTATATTCATATCATAATTTAATTTATTGTTTTGAATTTGATTTTTGTACTTGACTAGTTAAAAGCACAGTTGAAGCATGTGTTTGCAATTCCTTGCAATTATTAATTAAAACCTGAGGCCATATTTCCTGTCTACTTCAATCCAAATTTCATTTGTTCTTAATATATTCATGTTGTTCTTTTGTTTGGTTATAATTTAAAATATCCCCAAGGTCACTCATCCTTGGGAAATATTAGTTTAGGCAAAGATAGCATAATAGCTGGAAGAGAAAATTCATTCACTCAAAATAACCTCTTGTTTTTGTCCAGTTTAGGTTTCATATTGCAAAATAAATTATCTGCCAGTTTTTAATTGAATTAACTCTTCCTCCACTGCCAAGAAATGAATTCATAGTGCTATCATATCATTGACCTATGATTAAAATCAGCTTGCTCAAGTTGACATAGGGATGGTTTTCAAGTGGATGGAGTTCACTTTGTGCCATTAGATATTTTCCCATTAGATATTTCTTAGAATACTACTCAGCTTCATCACAGGGGACTTTAAATATTAATTTGACTTTGCTTTCTTCATTTGTTACAAGCTCAGTCATTGAGAAAATGTATGTTTCTCTCTGATACACATATATCCATTAGACTCATAATAAAATACCCAAACAAAATTGTTATGTTGAAGGATATGCCTCTTAGTATAACTTTTCTTCCTTCAAATATTTTTATTGAAATGGTTGTCTATATATATTTACTTCATTTCTCACAGTACATCATATTTTGGTCTCTTTAAACTCTTTGACTTCTATTTTTACATAAAAAGTCTTCATTAATGTTTAAATACCCCCATGTTGCTAAATCCAAAGGCCATATTTCAATATTTATAGTTTTTGATCTTTCAATAACATTTGAGAATTTTCATCATCTTTTTGATTAAAATATGTTGCTTTTAGGAACCCTACATCCCAGTTTTACTTCCATCACCTGCACAACCACTTTTCAATATTTTTTGCTGGTCCCTCCTCATATTCTTGATCACTAAATATTGGAATGGCTTAGAACCCTGTTCTTGAGTCTCTTCTCATTCTAGCTATATTTAGTCTTTTATGGATTATTCAATAGTTTTTAATATTTATGTATGATAATGATTTTAAAATTTGTATTTTAAACCCAGGCTTTTCACATAAGTTCTTGGATGTCTCAGAGACAACACAATATTAACAATACTAAGCCCAGAAATAAATGCTTAGCTCATAGCAGGTATTCAATAAATATCTCTTGAATGAATAAAAACTCTTTACAATTTGTGTCTTAAAAATATTTCTGATCTGAATAAAAGCCAAATGGATTCTTCTAGCTGCTCAGGCCAAAAAGTATAGTGTTAGCACTGGTGTTTTCTCTTGTATTCACATCAAAGTGGTCAGCAAATACTCTTGATTCCACACTCAAAATAGAACCAAGATCATTACTGTTTGACTATATATATATATATATATATATACATACACACATATACACAATAAGGAATATTTACATTGAGATTCAATGACTTACAGAGCTGGGTGGATGGATATCATCATCCCACTAGCATCATCCATCTGACAAGTAATGATTAATTTATCATGAATTATAGTGATACAACATTTTCAAGTTTAAGACAATATAGTTTTGAACGTACACTTCTTTACATAGCTCGTATAACAAAAAGCTGTAACACTAAAACAAAATCATTTTTTAAAACACAAGAAATCAGAACATTTATTTCATACCACCCATTTCTAAGGAAGAATTTTTTGCTACTAGAAGACATACTCTTACACAATGGAAAAAGATAACATACACACCCACAAAATAAAATGAACAGTTCAACAAATATATGTGTGTGTGTGTATACATATGTGTGTTTGCATATATATATGTATTACTAATTAGAAATTCCAGATAACAACTGTATATAAGGTAAAAAATGTTTCCAACTGAATGAAGTCAGTGTATTCAAGAAAATTTTCAAGAAAATGTATATTTCTCTTTAAATATGCTACACTGTGAACCTGGACAGTTTTAAATGTGATAAAAGCATTTACTTTTCTTACCTACAAAAATAAAGCAATTAGGAGAATGTGAGAAAAATTAAAATAATTAAAGGGGAAATGTGTTAAATAATGAAGCCAACTAAAATGTGGTAAAGTTTGGAGCAAGTAAAAACAAATCTATTTACCCTTGTGGCTTGGATCATTTTCTTTTAACCTACATAGAAATAGTGCCGGACATTGAGTTTCTTTTCTATTGGACCATGCTATTGACTTCTTTCTGCAAAAATATTATAAATCTTGCCACTGATTTTCAATTTTTAGGGACAACATATAAATAAACTTGAATTAAAATTATAGATCAGATTGTATTTCAACATGTACATTTAAAAATAATAACTTTATTGCAAAGTTACTATAAAGATGATAATTTCCTCATCATACATAATAGATGAATATTGTGCATATATTGTTTTATATGGTGGTGTATGTTACAAGCTGACATTCTAAAATATGATTATTTTAAAAGCAGCAAAGTGAGAATTGTCTAATTATAATACACATTTTACACTTAATTTTAATCATATAATTTTATAATTGAAAATTGTACCATACTATTTCTCAAATGGCATTCAATAAAATGTTAATTAAGGCTGGTTACCATCAGATGATGGAATTACAAATAATTTTTTCTTTATACTTAAAAATCTCTAATTAGATGTTTTCATTAGGCTGTTAATTTTTGAAGTCAGTAATTTAGTAAAGTTTATTTTAAAAAATAAATGCAAATGTATTTTTTTCTCATTTTTTTATGTCAGGCCTACAAAGCAAAATAATCTGAAAATTGATCAAATAAGCTCAAAATAGCAACTTTCTTCCCTGTTTATGCACTTTCTCCTGTAATAGAAAGCCTTGTAATGGGGAAACTGATAATTTCTCCAATTTGTGCATGTACCTCCACTTATATCAAGAGCTGAAGTCTGAGCTAGCTTTATATTCAACAAAATAAAACTAAGGTTTTGGTATATATGGCTTCAGACTTTAAGAGAAATGTCAGCCTCTTCCCCTCCACCTTGTAAGCTAGGCATGATGAAGGGAGGAAGGTCATGCCAGGACTGAGTTGTTAGAGGCCTTGTGGAACTAGGTGGACATTCCAGCCTTAGCTGGAAACCCAGATGATTTAATCAGAAGACTAATCTTATTCTACACACTGTGGACCAAAATATCATTAAGACTGAGCACCACAAAAATTGTCCATCATGAAAAATAGTCATTTGCTGTTGATTTAAATAACTAAGTTTGGGCATGATTTATTCTGCAGGCATAGATAACAGATACACACACGCAAGTGTATGCTGTGTTCAAATTATTTCATTGACTTCCCTTCTCACTCACAATTAAACCTGAAACAATAAAAATATGATCAAGTTTGTGCTGCCTGGAATACTTCAGGTAATATGCTTTCTTAAAAAAGTAGGGAATATGTTTCCTGACCTTTTGAAAAACATTAAATTAATAGAATTTCAATGTATTAACAAACAGCAGAGCAGAGAGTGGTGATCGAATAGTAACTCAAATTCAAGAGATTTGAAATTAACTTTTGCAGGCAAGGAACATGTGGTAGAACAGCAACTATAAACACTAGTAGATTTTTTTACAAGACTTTATTTACTTTTAGAGAGAGATGAAGGGAGGGAGAAAGAGAGGGAGAGAAACATCGATGTGCGGTTACCTCTCATGTGCCCCCTACTGGGGACCTGGCCTGAAACCAAGATATGTGCCCTAACTGGGAATGGAACCAGGGACCCTTTGGTTCCTGGGATGGCACTCAATCCACAGAGCCACACCAGCCAGGGCAACACGAATAGATTTTAATTCCTTCCTGGCCTATTAAGATCTCATTTAGAAATCTTTCTGAGAATTGCATTCAATATTCCAAGATGACAACTTAAGCAATGACTTTGCTATGTGGCTTCAGGGCATGCACTATTAAAGGAGAGTAGAGGACTGTTTTGATTTTGTGACGGCTTCAAGTCATTTGAAGATATATAATTTTTTCATCCAACTTTATACATAAAATATTGGGTTGACCTAAGTTTAACTCTTTGGAGAATTGCATTTTCAAATTTAACCTTGACCAACTCTAAATTAAAGTGATTTTTGTCATTTTCACTTCTTGTAAAATGTTTTGTCCCTTAGTTCTGGAGTCAAATTTCACCTTTTCTCTCTGAGGTTTCAGATGTTATTTAAGGGGGAAAAAAAACATCTTAAGCAACTGTTCTGCTATTTAAAGATGTTTATATAACAAATTTTCTATATACTTCATTAATGGATTGTGAAGTTTAAAAATTATGGTTACAAGGTATTCATTGAAAAATCAAGTTTTCATTTGGGTATGAAAAACAGTTATGAACACATGGATGTCAGGAAGTATTTAACAGTATATGTTCAGTGCATCCAACCATAGTTCAAAGGTAAAAAATAAATTAAAAATATCAAATACCTAAGACAAGAAAGAATATGACAAACAAAAATGATAAAAATGCATTGTGATAGAGATGAAGTTAAATAAATTATAAAAACAATTTTAAGAATCTAAACAAGTGGACAGTCCATTTAAAAGGAATTTTTACCACGTTTGTGTCAGCTAGGAAGAAGAAAATGTGAATAATTTAATAGCCATAAAGAAATTGAAAAAAATAACCTAGTTTATTTAAAAAATCCCAAAAGGTCCATAGAGTTTACAAGCATATGGAAAATCTTGAAACAAGTAAGATGTAAATCCTGTTGTATAAAAATGTTTCAGAGGAGAAAGAAAAACAGAAAATCTGAAAACACATTAGGTTCATGTGGTTAAAATAACTCAGAGAAAAAACAGAAGATTTATTGAGGATATGCAATCCTACATTGCTTTGTTTATATTCTTAAAAATAAAAGCCTATTAAATCTCATCAATATGATAGTGTTTAAATAAAATATGGTACATACAAACTATAGAAACTATGACAAGATTTAACAAAAAGATGATGACCTATAAATAATAACATGAAACAATACTCAGACATATTTTAAGAGATAAAGTCCCACACAGCATATTTAGAATGAAAGCATTTGTATAAAGAAAAAGAATTATGAACATCTGCAATAATTGTATGTACATAAATTCACAGTAAGAAAACTCAAAGAAAAAAGATAAGTGAAAAGGGAGTGAAGGAGAAACCTTTCTTCTTTGAATTATTATGTATTCGTTGATTATTTTATATTGACAATATGGGTTGGCAAAAGTAGGTTTACAGTTGCAATACAAATAATACAATAACTAATAAATAATATAAGAATAAACATTTGCATATTCACAACTATAATCCCATTTTACCCACACTTGTAAGTTTATGGGCAACCTGTATATAAAAGTTATTGAAATTCAAAACAAGAGTACCAATTCTACATATAATGATATTTATATCAACTTCTCTCAACTACAACATATTGATTTATACTAATCAGTTTTGAAGTGTGTCACAAAACAGTCAAAGAACAAAAATTTTGAATAATCTATTTTTTAAAAATGACATAACACTCTAGATTTTCTCCGTTGTAATGTTCCTCTTCCTCACTTTGGTTCAGTTACTTGTTTTTAAGCATGAGAGAAACTGGTGGAATTACACCTAATATTTTAGAATGTTTCATGGATTTGATATGTAATGGAGTCTGTAATCATCAAAAGAGGCTACACAAAACAACTCAAAAATATTAGTGGATTAAAATAATATAAAAAGCTATTTTTTTCTAATTCACAGTAAGAATTTGATGATGGTTAGACAGAGGTTTCTGTTCAATTGCTGTCACTATGAAATAGGGACCAAGGGAGAAACTACCATCTTGAATGCCATCAATCTTCAGTTTGCAAGGAAAAGAGAGCAGTAGGAGATGTTGCACTGATGATCAAATACAGGAGCTTGGAAATGACACACTTTGGTCTGTTTTCAAGTTCTTGGACATGACCATATTCAACCATAGAGAGGCCAGGAATTGCACTTTTATTATTTGCCCAGAAGAAGAATTTTGAATATTTTTTAAATAACAATAACAGTGTGTACTTGGATATTGTATTTGAAAGTTGGTAACTGCTGATCTGTATAATCCATAGATATTTAACCCAGTATTTGATGTGAACATTTATAGATACAGTATTCAACTTCATTAACATTTTATTGGATTAAATACAATAGAATATAGAGGTAGGCAGACTGAGAATTCTAACTCTGCCATTTTAATTTCATGACCTTGGACACTAGAACATTATAAATTAATAATGTTTTCTTCAAAAAGAGGTGATTCTAAATAAAAAAAATACTGTTTCTACATTAACTTAATGTGATTAGCTCCATGAGGTCCTAAACATGATATGTGTCCAAAATAGTGATTATAGTGGTGACAATGGCACCATTATGTGTACTGGTTTTACAGACATCTAATTGTCGTGTGTCTTTTATATTTGTCAAGTTCTTGGAAATATTTAAATTCAATACTTATCATCATGTGAATCAAAATACAAGTTAGATTATCACCTTTTTATGTGTAAAACAATTTAATCTCTGACTTTCTCCAAGTCCCTTATAGTGACTTTGATGTCTCAGGTTAAAGAAATAGAAGAATTTGGACTCAAAACCTGACCAGTAGATCTTACTACAGACTAAAAATGAAAACAAAAGAAGAGAAAATAGGGAACTTGTGTAGAGCATAAGTAGCTGAATCCTGAAAAAGCTTAAAAATACATTTTATTAATCAATATTAAATTAAACAACATTCTGATTCCACATCAGTAATGTTCTGAAGACTTTCAATTATTGAAGCATGAAGTGTGAGGATTTCATGTTAAACTTGATTTACATGTAAATCATGTTGAAAATAACTAAAAATGTCATATTGAGAGAACTGTATTCCTAACCTCATATTTTGCTTATTTCTTTGACCTTCCACATTATAAATGTACTTATGAATATTTCAATTGAACTGTAGTTGAATAGTTAATTGCATTTCCTCTCAAATTGATATTGATAGTGCTTTTTTTCAATCCTATTCCTGGGCTAGATTAACCTTACCAATGAATTGCCTACAGAAATTGCTCTTTACTGTGATTTCTTTAGACATAATGTTTCCCAGTGTGCCCACTACCTGTCTCACTGGCTTCCAGAGATGCCCGGAGTACTTGTGTCTTTTTTTCTTTTAAGGACTAAACGTTCTTGGCAAGTCACTGTCGGTAGTCTCATTTTGATCTCTTGTTACTGTTTTGTTGGCATTTCATAATGAGAACATCTTATAAAAAAGAGACAGTACTCAAAGTTATATTCAGGATGTTGATTGAAAACCACCATTCCATGGCATTTCTAGCCTGAGGCAAATATTCAATCTATTTTTGAACAGTTTCCATGTCCCTGCAGATAGGTGAGTGGATTCCATTTCCATACATCATATATTGAAACAGTAATTATTGTATATTTTAAATGGCTAGGAGTTTGAAGCATATTTATTTAGATCATGATAAGATATACTGAAATAAAATATCTTGAAGACATTTGTTAAAAATTTTTATGATAAAACTCAAAACCATAGGATGTCTGTGTAGATTTGCAGTTCAATACAAATCCTGGCTATGGCAGTTTCAGCCCAATCGATACTAACAACCCATTTCAGGTAGAACATCCTTACCTCAAACTATGATACAGGTTCTGCTCTAGGATCCCATTTTATAGGGAAGGAAAATGAAACTCATCAAGTTTAGGTCATTTCTCTAGAGTGTGGCAAATTGAAGTCAGGCAGTCTATCTTCAGAGGCACCGGCAACCATTGCATCTATACAGCATGTCATTTCTCTTATTGCAAGAAAGCCATAAGGAGCAAAATACTGCGACTCTGTCTCAGTTTGCTCTAAAGTCTCCTAGCCAAGGCATATTGACATTTTGAACCAAACATTTTGCTCCAGATGGGGCATCTGTACGGTAGGATGTTTACAGTATCTCTGGAAACGATTAATAGATGCCCATCTATTAAACGATTAATAGAAACCATTTGTGGCTGTGACAGCCAAAATTTTCTCCAGACAAAATTACACTTGGTTGAGAATTATTGGGACCAGTTTAATAAAATCTACTATTATATATAATTAATTTCAAATACACTTTTTCTTTGAAGAAAATACAATATTGTTTAATGATGTAATATAACAAAAAGTAACAAATATTACATGTATATTCTTTCTCTACATATATAAGAAAAAATATAAAGGGCTATAAAAAAGAAGAAACTGTGATTCATATTTATTATATGTACAAGATAATTTATCAGTTTGCTGCTTTTTTATTATAGATAGTGTTAGTAAGTAACCAACTTTTTAACATTCTTTATTGCATGGATAGCTTTTTCCCTGTGTTAAGATATATTTGTGATTTTGTCAGATGGTTAGTGACCCAGAATCCCTTTGAGTTTTGCATATTATGAAAATATATACCTAGAAAACAAAAATAATTGTTGTGCTTATGTATAGTTTATTGAGTTAGATATAATTCTATAATTTTTCATTGAATTTTTCAAAATATTCAATTTCTAAATATTTTGGTATTATTTTTATTAATTCTCAGTTAAGGTTTCTAGTAAAACAACTAATCTAATAAAAATTTAACAGTGGAGAGCACTGTATACTAGACATACACTTTAAACATCTTTTTTACCCTCTACCACCTGACAAGTGAATGTGCTAACATATTTGTGTTTTATTCAGATACTTTTTAATATCCATTCAGAAGTAGTTATTTCAGGTCTTTTCTGAATAGAGATAGGAGTACATGCAGACATATAAGTACTAAACATATATAAGAGTAAACTATGTGTCATTTAGAATTATTGTGGTATGATTTAAATAAGCTGGAAATATGGGTAAAGTGAGAATGAGAAAATAAAGTTGGCAGTCTGAATTTAAACTCCAAACTCTGTTCTTTCAGTTGCCAGCTGCTGAAATCTCTGTCAAATTGTTTCACCTTTAGCTGGGCTGCTTGGAATTCTATCCCCTATGTGGAAGGTTAGATTCTGCCAGGTTATTGGGGATGTACACAGTTTATGCTCATTGTACACCCAGGTTTTGTATTGTCTTTCTTGGCTCTGTTCTTTGAGGTTTTTCCTCCCTCAGTGTGCAGAGGCTGTGGGAACCTCAAATTCAGTGCTCTGGTTATTCAGGCCAATAGGACTGCAGGTTTCTTCCTAAAGTTCAGTGTTCATGATGTCAATTGGTACTGTCCCTACAGACAAAAATCTATACAAAAAAAAAAAAAAAAAAAACACCTTACCAAATCACCAGTGCCTTCATTTGTTCCAATTTCTATGGTTTTTGGTTGTTTTTAATTACTTTAAGTAGTTTTTCTTTCTGCATTTTCTTTTTAAATTTTTTTAGTTCCTAATTGTAATGACAGTGAGGGGTTTGTTTCCTAAAATTATTTCTTCCATGATCGAGAGCCTATCTATGAACACTTCAGGATTTTCAAGGTGAAGTACAGGCTCTAAATTCCAAGTTTTATAGTTTTTTTCAGTCTTGCTGATTTAAGAGCATATTTAACTCTCCTAAATGTACCTACTTTTGGCTAATGGAATTGCATGCTTTACTGATCATAAGTTGTAGAGTGTATTTTATTTGTGCTAATTTGCATAATTTGCTGATTAAACTACATATTTAATCCATTGACCTTTATACTTCTACTTATACAGGCATATAATCAAGGCATATACTTGCTGGGTGACGTTTATATCTTATAAACTTATTTATCTCTTTCAACTTCTGAAATACTGGAGACAAAGACCACATGCTCCCCACTAAGCAGGGGTCTAATGAAGTCTTCTTTCAAAAGTACATACTTTTGGTTAGGTTTGACAAATTCTCTGTACTTTTCTTTAAGTTCTGTTGCATCAGTTTGTCTTTTTTCCTATTTTTCTCTTTCCTGTTTTTACTGGCTTTATTTTTTCATGGCTGTCTCTCCTCATACCACATTCTGATCAATCACATAACACCCACCTTACCCTTGATAAACTCCAACATAAATGGGGCTAAATTTTTTCCCTGAAGTTGTAATGAAAACATGATCTTACATAGGCAGGTTAACTGAATTTATTCAGTTTTTTTCTTCTGACTGAGAATATCCTGTAAATATATATTTTTATATTCAGTAAATAGTCTTAAATTTAATGTTCACTCTAACGGAGAGAGAGGTAAGGAAAGAAACAATTGTAATATGATAAACTAAATGTTATGATCAAAATGTGCTGAATACATTGTGGTTGCACATAGAAGGGACAATTAACCCATAGCTGCATGGGAAACATATATCAAAAATATGTCCAAAAAATGGAAGTGGTCTGCATGAACTGACTTTTAAAAAGTATCTGGTTGCCTAAATAAATGTAAATTTACTGACAACATTTTTGATACTTGACATTTTTCGCTGTGGGTTGTTCTAAAAGGAAACTGGTAACAAAGTAAAGCATAAACTGACGTAATGTTAAGGGTGTTAGCTGTCAGCACAAGAAGTTAATTGAGTGCCTAATGCCAAAAGCTAGGTACTGGCAGATTTGGACTCGATTATGAAACTATATTTTTAGACTTACATGTGATGAGACAAAAGGTGTGTCACTGGAAAATAAAAATTAAAAAAATGAATTTTAAAATAGATGAGGAATTATTAGATGAAATAACTCAAAAAGAAAGGAAGATCTATTACAAATGAGAGTTACGAAATTTCAAATGAGTAAGCAGTATTCAAACTCAGGACCTTTGACTGAGTTATTATTATTGCATATCAATCTGCATGCTATCAAGCTTTTTGAAATCCTATTTCTTAACTTTACAAACCACAAATTCCTGTAAGAGTAAACTATTTGATATTTATAAAGTATAGCTATTTTTAATACTTACTTATTTTAGAATAATATTTGAAGATAGTACAGATTGCCCGAGGTACTTCATATCTAATTTTCACTATTATTACTGAGTATGGTACATTTTACAATTAAAGCACAACTAATGATATAGTATTATTAACTAAATTACTCTATTTGGGTTTTCTTAGTTTTTATGTAGTATCTTTTTCTGTTCCAGCCACCCATCCAGAATCTTATACTATATTTAGTCAACAAGTTTTAGGCTCCTATAGCTGTCACAATTTGTCAGAATTCCTTGCTTTTGATGACTGTTACTGTTTTGAGGAGTAATGGTTATATCATTTTATTTATTTATTTATTTATTTTATAGTGATCCACGAGGATGTTATGTGACTCCTCATTCCTTTTTAGAATGTCCTTCAATTGGGATCTGTCTGATATTTCTCGTGATTTGACCAGAATCATGTGTTTTAGGGAGGCAGACCACAGTGATAAATGTGTCATTACCCTTACATCAAATCAAGCGTACATGGTGCTATCAGCATCACTTATCACTGTTTATGCTGACCTTCAGAACCTAACTGAAATAGTGTTTCTAAGATTTTCTACTATAAAGTGACTCCTTTTCCCCCCTTTCAATATTGTACTTTTAGGACAAAAGTCATTATGTATAGTTCACAGTTAAATAGTGGGGAATTATATTCCCTCTTTTTGGGGACTGAGTATCTACATAAATTATTTTAAAATCTCCCCCATAGGAGATTTGTCTATATTCAGTAAATATTTTTAAATTTAGTATTCAATTTATTTACTTACTACTTGATTATGTCAGTATAGACTAGTTTTTACCTCTTTTATATTTTAGGTTATAATCCAATACTACTTTATTTTGTTGCTTAAATTATTACAGTTTGGGTATTCAGAGTTCTCAGCTCATGTGGGTGGGTGTGTGCCCACATGCATGGTGTTATGATTTTCTGTGCTTTTCTGGGTTTTTATAGCTTTTGCTTTGTCCTTTACTTCTTTAGTTACCTGAATGAACTAATTCTGTGAGATCTATTTCACCCTGTATTATGCAGCCACTGATGTCTTCCTGAGGTTTTATCTCTTCCCTTTCTTAGACTGGATTTCTGGAGGATTCTCCTCAGCCAACATAAGACGCAATTGCCAAAATTTGGGTTATGCTTGCTTGGTCAGTCTTATTTTTTCCCTTTAGCATTTGATTTTTGTAGCTTGACTATACCTATAAAAGATAAATTCACCTTTTTTCCTAAAATTATTTTATCTGTTTTAATTGTTGATGACTACCACATAATCAGAGTTAGGGAATTGTTCTTCAGTTACACACAAGAATTTGTTTACTTAGTCCAGGCTTTCCTGATCTTTATCTATTTCCTACTATTGGGCTATAAATGGAATTTACAGATAAATGGAATTTTGTGCTTTCTTTTTTATGTAGTTGTACTCCTCATATATAGGAGAGTTCTCATATATAACAGATGCTCAATTATTGTTGAATGAGTGTGTTGGCATGCTTCACTATCCTTTTTTACACTATTTTAATGCTGTGTGCTCATAAAGACACTTATTGAAAATTATATTCAGTAATTTAATTATTAATGTGATATTTCAAATACTAGACTTTAAACAATGTGTTTACCAATTATAAAATACATTGTATTTTTTATTGTTGTTCAGTTACAGTTGTCCCACCTTTTTCTCTATTGCTCTCCCCTGCCCTGTGCCACCCACTCCCACAGCCAATCCCTCTCATTGTATTTTTGTGACTTCATTTTTTTAACTTCTAAAAAAAGTATCTTAATATCAATGGCATAACATTTTTACCCCCTTTAAGGTTCTATATACATGTGGATGTTTCAGTTCTTGGATAGTTGCCTTTTATGTCTTGGAAGAGCTGCTGTTTTGACTAATATGAGTTTTATTTCACAAGGGGAGTAAGCTGATGTAAACTATAATATGCCACCTGAATTTTCTTTGAGGAAGGACCCTCTCCAACTACTAGACCCTATTGGAGATGTGTTTGGTTGAAGGAAAATTTCCTAACCAAACTCATGCCCCTTTTCAAGGGTGGCCCACATCCAATGACTGACAAATGTAGGAATATAAGTTCTGCCCCCTGACCCCAGCTCAGGACTATTCTGAAGTGTTATCCAGTCTCCATATGTCTGTGGGTTTAGTTAAGACTTCATTTAAACTTCATCAACTTCTACTTCTATTTAATCCTGCTCCATCTTCTTACATTCTGTAGATATTGAAGGAATATAACCAAATAAACATCCTGCATTTAACCTGTGCCTTAGACTGTTCAGGGTAACCCAACATTTGACAATACTGATTTATATAGTTAAAATTGGTTAAGTAAATGTTTTCAATTTTATACAATGTAATATTATGTAGATTTTAAAATTAATTATATATCTCCAACTTTATTGCTATATTTATTCACACATCTATATCTGTATAATATCTACATCTATCTGAATATTTATCTATTTATATGTACCAATATTTATTATCTAGGAAATATAATTTTGATTAAAAAATGAAATACATGGTGGATTACAACATAAATAAAATTATGAAATCATTGGTTAGCAGAGAAAGACCTGCCAGAGTAAATATGTAAAAAAACTGTTGGTTTTCATGAGTGAGATAACATAGAACTTTTTCCTTCTATATATATTTTGCTTAACATTTTATAATGATTATGTGCTATGTTTTTAATAAGAAAGAGGATTCACAAAGCCACAATACAAATTTAAAAGTGACAATGATGGCATTGATGATGATGTTATTGGTGATGATTGTTTTGCTCAAAACTGCTGCCCCCCCAAATTAGAATGATGAAGCCCTAAGCGCCAGCGTGACTGTGTTTTGAGATAAGGCCTTTAAAAACATATATAAGCTTCAATGGTGTCAGAGACTGAAACCTTAATCAAAAGAATTACTATCCTTAGAAGAGGAAACTATACCATGAGAGTTCATACACTTAGAAAAAGCCATGTGAGGACACTGTGAGAAGGCATTCTTTAATTTTCCTATACAAAAGTAAATAAATAAAATAAAATAAGGCTCTAATCTAGCATTCTAAATTGTTTTTCTTATTAGTGATTTATGCTATGCATTACATGGTTTTTATTTCTGGCATTATTTACATAAATAGGCAAATGATAACAAAAAATACTAAGATACTACATACACATATGCCTGTTAGGAAGCAAAAACATTTAAGTAGTCTAATTTAGGAACAAATTTATGGTGCAAACACATATTTTTTTCTAAATGATAATACATTTTAGATAAATATTGTGATTTTATTTTTATGTTAGGGGTTACCTATATTATAATATTTTAAGCTTCTTCAGAGATATTTTAAGGATGTCTGAAAATGAATTACTAAAGAGTGCAATGTAGGAAAATAACAACAATGGAACCACTTTCTAAAAAGAAGTACTCAGAAAAGATGTAAATTTCCAACAGAAACAAGAGTACCAGGATTTTATTAAATCAGGCTGTATCAGGCTTAATATAAAACTAGTTTTGAAGGTACACATATCAAATGTAAACAGTAAACCAATTTCAGACTATTAACAAATTGATATTTAAATCAACCAATTAATACAAGTCAAGCCCCTTCTATTTGTAATACTGTGCAAAGGCTGCATAGAATACCATCACATTCTGTGCCGTCATACCATTTAAAGGTACTTTGGCAACTTAATGTTGGTAAATGTCAAGACATTTATCCCATTCCAAAAACATGGCTGTGACAATGAAGATATAGAGGCAAAATTTGTTCTAATTTATTCAAGACAGTTATTTGATGACATTGTAGAATAATGGCAACATGAGAAAAGAATGCCACATGTTTTAAAATGAATAAATCAGCCAGCAGTTTGGTGAAATTGAACAAGAACTTAACATAGTTATATTAATTGAAATTAATGCAGGAAGGATATAAAGTAGACATTGCTTGTTGCTCTTTTCTTATGCCTGACTCATAGCCCCTGGCAAGGGACCATGTCCTTCAGTAGAGGAAGGGTCTCTTGATAGCCCAAAAAACCCACTTCCATAATTTTATTGCTCTAAGTAAATCCTGTTAAGCTCAGTCCTCTAACAAAGGGATTGGTTGAGGCAGGAACATATGTTACAATTCTGTCCATAGAGATATGAGAGAAAGGATGCTTGATTCTTCCTAGAAGTTTTATCTCACTGTTAAAGGGAATATAACTAAGTGATAAACCCTTTTGGCCATTCAGCCATCCTGTAAGGAAGGAGCCCTAGGCATATCATGAAACACAGGAAAACACCAGGGGAAAAGTTCGTTAGGAATGAAGATGTTGCCAAGCCTCTGAATCAACCAATCTCTGAAGTGCCTGCCTTTAGACTTCCTATTATAGGAAAAAATATACCTCATTATTTTATGCACTTGGTCTGCTTTCTCTTAACAGAAGACAAATATCGTAATTAAAATGTTCAATAATGCTCCTACAATACCCTTCAGTGAGCAAATTATTTCTTTAACATTGTGCTGAATTCAAGAATACACTTAGTAAGAGTAGGAGATAGTTCACTATATCCACATTAGAAGAAATAATCTGATGGCCAATCAGCTAAATCCTACACAAAATTGTAGCCAGTATTATATACAAGAGATTTCACATAAAAGTATGAATTTCTCTGTCTTCTTAAAAAATGGGATTCCATTTCATTGAGTGACTTTTTATATGGCAGTTGGGAAGAATATAGTTAACGTGAGTCTCTAACGTCCTCCCTCCATTCTTAGGGAACCCACGTTTTCACCCCCAACCAGAGCTTTGTATAAGCATTCTTGTTTCTTCTCTATATTTTTATCTAACACGATAGGTTATACGAATTAAGCCAAGACTTGGACTTACAGGATGAAGCTGGATTAGAAATGGAAATTATTAAGTGTTTGGTGCAGGCAATTCCCATAGGTTCTCTAGCTATATGGCATTCAAGGTAAAAAAACAAAAAGAGCCCAAACCGAAATGCCTTCCTTACATTAACCTGTACTTCATGCAGCTCCCATTTGTTACTTTGAAATGGAACTATATCCCAGAGTGTCAAAAGAGATTTGGAAATCTGGAATTTTCTTAGACTGATGGACAACTTGTGGCTATTTCTTGGTTGTTTTCACTGTTTACCAATCACTAGAATATATCAATGTTGTGAGAAACTGTGACTCACGTGAATCTGTTCCGACAATTCAGCCATTCCTGGTGATATATTGTCAACTGGTGGGAAATGGTTACAGGCTGAGTTTACCTTTTCATTGCAGCAGCAATCATGTGCTTTGCATTTGCACATTTTATTCTAAAAAAAAAAGCCCCTTATACTGCCTGTTTAAAATATTGCTGCAAACATGATGGATAATTGTGTGGAAAACATTATAATCCATAATATCTATGAAAATGTTAACCTGATTGACAATTTTTGGTAACATTATCATAAAAGTCATAAGAATATGAAATGACTTACTCTAGTGTTTTGAGGAAAATCTTAAAATATTCAATGTACACTATCAAGTTAGCTAAGTGTTAATAACCATGGAGGACAGTACTAACTTCAACATGTTCCAACTGCAACAAAATCACAACAACGATGACAACCACCAAAAAGCACAATTATGTCGACAATGCTGTGAAAACATAAAATTTTAGTGTTTCATTATAATATACCATGATCTTAATGTTCTCTTATTGTTTGGCTTGTACATAAGTAATGGAAGAATTGATTAACAACAAAAAATAAAATATGGTGTGTATAGCAAATCCATAGTGGTCTCTGAAAAATCAGATATATAAAAGTAAACTAAACAACTTTGAAGAATTATACCTTATATAGAAATAAAAATATATTAAAATAAATGTTGAAATGTTTCTAAATTAAGAGTCATGTTTGTCAAGATGATAATCTTTGATGTGAATAAAACATTAGTTTCATTTAATCTTTAAATGCCTCTTTGGAAGTTATATTATAGAACTTAATCAGGAACACATGAAAAATTGAAATAAAATATTGTTCATATGACATTATCATTATTATCATTGTATAAATCTACTAAGGAGCAATAATCTACCAAAACAGAATACCACAGACTAGATGGATTAAATGACAGAAAATTTGTTCTGAGAGATCTGAAGGGTAGCAGTTCAAGATGGAGATCCCAGAAGAACTGGTTTTTCATAAGGTTTCACTCTAAAGTTTTATCAAAAACAAAAATTAGTTGAATTATGTTAAGAAATCAGTGGTGTCTAAATGGATTTAGTGCACTGTTATTTAACAAAACAATGCAAACAATGCAATTTAAAAATATTTTAAATTCATAAAGAAACTTTTATTTTCATTCCACTATAATTTTGTTGCATACCTGCAAAACATTTTTAACTAAATTATTATAGCTCACACTTAATTTCTGCAATATATTACTAAAATATATCTAATCTCTTTCAGTTTGCTTTATCTCCTAGTGTATATCTCCAAAATATTCAAAAACCTAAAGACGCTTATTTTGGAAATCCAAAATTTTAACAATATTTGTTAACAGCTCAGGGTGGCTTATATTGGGCACTGTACCTTCATTGATTAATGTTGAGCTCTTGGCCAGCTTTCAATCACTTCCTATGCTACCCAGAAACAAATTGGGCCCTTTTGGTGCTGATTCCCGGGTGGGTGGGTTTGTGTACATTCTCAGACCTTGTGGGTCTCTCCAATGAACTCTTCTGTGAGGCTGAGAGTTTCTGCCATAGCCACAACACCCACAGATGTTTTCAGTCAGAGGCTTTGAGTCTTTATTTCCCTGTGCTGGAACCCTGGGTTGCTCAGGCTTTGTGTCTCCCAAGTTGTTCCTCCCGATTTATCCCTATGCAAACGTGGGACCACCCGCTCTACCAGCCACTGCCTAGCACAGTCTGCCTGCTTGCCGCCACCCAGCTATCCTGGGTCCTCAAGCTGCTGCCTTCACGAATCCTCTCCGCCTGGCTACCCATCTCCACCCCTCTTATAGGTAGGATGAATGTTTCTTCTTTAACTCCTTAGTTGTCAGACTTCCATACAGTTTGATTTTCTGAAAGATCCAGTTGTTTTTTATTTTTAAATTTTTTGCTGTCCTTGTTTTATTAGTTCAAGGAGGCACAGTATATGCACCTATGCCTCCATCTTGGCTGGAAGTCCATGTCTAGGTGTTTTCAAATTAAACTACTGAGGTTTAAGAGTCCATATTAATCTAAATTCAAAACTATTTGATGCAATATAAATATCTATATATATGAACCTAATTACACATACTTAAAATTTCACTATTCTAGAAAAAATGATTCTGAATAAGTTTGTAGCAAAAATTAATGTAAACACTTTTTGCTTACATAGGTAAATAGATACTTCACATAGTGTAAGGCAATAGAAAAGTAATTCTGATGGATCTTCATTGTGATAAAGAGGATCAGTTTGATATTTTCATTCTATATGCATTTGTAACATTATCTTCAAGCTTCATTTTTCATTATAAAAATTGTTTCATATAGTTTTATTTTCTAAATTTATAATTTAAAACTGTATTAGTAAGGGTTCTCCAGAGAAGCATAAAGACTAGAACCTATCTATCATCTATCTGCCTATCTACCTACCTATAATCTATCATCTATGTAACTGGCTCATGTGATTATAGAGGCTGATAATTCCCAAGCTCTGCAATTTTTGTTCAATGGTGTAGTTCTCCTGAGTACCAGAAGAGTCACTGGTGGTTTGAGTCACCTCACAGAGACACTGGAATCATTTTTGACCTAATATCTAGTCATCTCATGGATCAGTCAAGCTGACACAGAAAGTTAGCCATCAGAGTAAGTACTATTCCATTGTGGTTATGCTCTAAGAGAGCATTACAAATTTATTAGAAAAATAATAGTTGAACTTTTTTCCAGTGGAGAGTTATACCAATACAAAATTAATTTATTACTAAAATTATAAATATAAAAATAATAGCAGGACTGATACAGCACAAGACATGTATTATTAATCAATATTTAAAAATATTTGCCTCAGATTTTTACCCATATTATTCTATCTAGGTCTAATGTAAATTTGTTTATATATGTGACTTTCTTTTTCTTTCAAAAAAGCATTATTTGTAATGGTAGAAGCCCTGGAAGAGTTTCTCAAAAACTATTTAGACCCTACAAAATAGAGTAAAATGTTTTCATCACAACTCTCATGATTCATAAATCCAAGTATTTCCTACTATATTTCCTGCTCCCTCTTCAAATATCAGCTTATCATTAGGCTATCTCTTTGTTTCTTTGATTATATTTACCACTCACTTTTATATTATGTTATATTATATAATATCATATATAATATAATAGAAACTATAATAAACATCATATCATATTATATAATTTATATACTATATAATATACAATATAATATAATATATACTATATTACAAATAAATCTGTATAATAAATTCATATAATTATATAATTACATAGCGATATATTTATTGCATTATGTTATATCATGTGATTTATATAATTATGTAAATGTATTATGTAATATAATATAGTTAATATAATATAATATAAAAGTGAGGAAGTATAGTAGGAAATACTTAGATTTATGAATCACGAGAGTTGTGATAAAAACATTTTACTCTATTTTGTAGGGTCTAAATAGTTTTTGAGAAACTCTTCCAGGGCTTCTACCCTTACAAGTAATGCTTTTTGAAAGAAAAGAAAGTCACATATATAAACAAATTTACATTATTATATTATATATTACATATTATATTATATTATATGTGTGAGTGCTAGAGGGTTTGGAAGTGATGCATTATTGATTATGTTATAATTCTATATTGATATTAAACTGAAAATTATAACCAATACACCTAGATTTATTAAGACAAAAATAAATTATGGAAGGACCTCTTAGAGGACAAAAAGATATAACTTACCTAGAAAAAATAAATATAAACATTCACTCCCTCAGGCAAAATATATATACAAGTTGGGGCAACAGTAGGTTTACAGTTGTGAGTACATGAAACACAGAGCTTATTCTTATATTATTATTTATTAAGTATTGTATTATTTTCTGTATGAATAACTAGTCTTCTCAGGGACATGCAGAGATTTAGCAAAATAGAAAAAGGACTCATGGACATGAACAACAGTGTGGTGATTGTTGCAGGGAGGGGGGCATAAAGTAACTAAATGGTAATGAAAAAATAATAAAAATTAGAAAAGAAAATCCTAATTAAAACCAAAATTGTGAGGGGTCTCCACCCACAGGGCCCACCCAGCCGCCACAAATGAGAATAAGTCTACCAAGACATTATCTCCTTGGGGAGGAAAGGTGCCAATCTGTCTAAGGAGAAAGGCCAAGAGCCTTTTCCTCAGTGGGCTTTTATTGGGTCCCTTTGTACAAGAATACAGGTAAAGCTCATTAATCATTGTCAGGTAGTAAGGATCAAATAATAGATAACAAAGAACTCTGGGGGCCTATTTTGAGTCAGGGTCTATTAACTAAAGGGCTACAAAACTTTGGGAAACAAATTCATTTCCTGTTCAGACCTTTATCGTTCAATTGAGAGCATTCTTAGCGAAGCAGGTTTCACAGGATTTTATGTATTCTTCTCAGGCCTCACCACCTGGGGAGCCCGCCCTTTCCAGCTCAGGGCTGCACCACCCTCTGTCATTGTTTCAGGCTTAAGTCAGGCAGGGGAAGTAAGGCAGCCAAGAGATTAGGAGACTTTCTGCAGACAGAATGAGGACTCAGGCTTTGTCAAAGACGAGGGGCGAGGTTCTATCACTCCCTTTCTCCATAGCCCCCCAAGTCTTTCCCTGGGGCCTCCCCATGATCATGCCTGTCTTAGGTCATTCCCCCCCTTGGGGAATCTTACCCATCATTGGCTAACCAACCAAGGATTGGGGGCCAGTTATAGATGAAGTAAAAGGAGCAGAGTGGCGCTCCTGCCAGGGAGATAAGCTTTCTCTCCTTAGTGACTTATGGTCTGAAGGTGCTCCCTCAGCCTTAGCCTTGGGGGGGGTTACAGCTTCTGAAAACACACAGGGAAGTTCCCAACACAAAATCAATTTAAAATTGTGAGCTGTTTCCTTTGTATTTTCAATTTATTTGAGCCCTTGAACAATAACCAGGGAGAAAAAACAAAAACAAGTAGAAATACAATAACCATGTCAACATTTCACAATAATTGAATTACAATATACTATAGAAGTGGAGAAATAGAAATGGTCCAAGATACTACTTAACAATGTTCATAATCAACAACCTTTTGCTGGTAGCCCTGGCACCATACAAAAAAATGTTTCTTCTGTTACTGCTTTGCCTTTATTTCCCCCTTTTTCTACACACATAAAATTATTTTTTCCTGTTGCCAAATCATATGAAAAATTCAGGAAAGATGTTCATCACATTTTGAATAAATTTAGATAATTAACTTGAAGTCTAGATCCAAAGACATAAATAAAATTCATGTGGGGGAGGGGCAGAGGAAACCTTCTAGGAGCAGGCAGCCTCTCCAAAGCAGAGGAAACTGTGTTACCTCTGAACATACCAAATGTAGATTTAAAAATGTGGAGATGTGTGCCATATACATTTTTATTCCAGAGATAGATGAAAATTAATTCTACAATTGACAAATGATAGTCACAATGGCAGAAGTTGTGAAGACTCAGCATTTATTTCTGAGCTTCTTCTAAGGAACTCCATTTAAGATACTAAATATTTAGTGAAAGTGAGAATTGATTGGATTAATGATAGATAACTATTATTCAGAGCAGGAAGGCCAACTAGTGAAGCATACATCTACTCCAATGAATGTAACTATCAACTCAATTACTATATTATCATACTTTGTATTTCCCCCAGACTTTTCTGGTTATTCTGTCTTCTGGAAAGCTTCAGTTTAGAACCTATTAATACAATAGAAAAAGACAAAATAGATAAATTATTTTTCCAAGTAGAAAATGTTAAAGGATGAAGTTTTATCAAGTTATTAAGTATTTTCCAAAATATAACACTCTGATGAAAGGAGAATTGGAGATACTTTTTTATCAGGACTCCATTTCTTCATGCTTTCTTAGTTCTGACCAATTAAACTCAAGTATGAAAACCAGGGGCTTGAGATGACTAAACAAAAGCATGTGAATTAAGAGATAATAATACTAGTTATAATATTTTAAATTTTAAGTTTATGACATTGTCAAAATATTTCAAATAACACTGTAGATGACATTGTTTGATTAATCTATTTCAAAGCTATAAAATACTCACTTTTGAAGGAAAGATGTAGATAGCAACATTTTAATGCAGAAAAAAACCCCACTTTTTGTGCCTAGAAATAAGTTCAAAATTCCATATCATGGAGATGTTTTTTTTATTTCAGTTTTAGGAGCTTGCAAATTACATTTTAGAACTGTTTAGGCATTGTATGAAAACAGCAATAAAAAAGAAAGATCTCTTGTCCCTGATGTTTTGAAAAACATATGCAACTTGTTACAATCATAATGACATCTTTGTTCTCCCTAATAATTTTTTTTAAAATTACACATACAGTATAAGATTATTTTAATATCCTTACAAGATAGAATGATTTTTTAAATTTGATGCCACACAATCCATTCCTTGAAAAAAAATAAACTTCAAAATGTTTAGTACAAAGTAATAGAAGATGATTGTGTATTTTTGTGTGTGACAGAAAAGAACACTTAAAACATTAAAACAACATGGAAGTCAGGCCCATTGAGATAATTTAGACTTTACACATATACACAAAAATAAGTAACAAGCAAACTGTGTGTTGTCCTTTATTTTCTTGTTTACTTTGTCTATAGATTATGAACTATCAAACTATGAAGTCAATTATCTCTCAGGTTTTCCACAATTTGTTATAATTGTGTAGCTTTATATAATTCTTAATATCCTTGTTATTATTTACTTTATATTATCAGCTCACAGAGTGAGTAGAATTTCTCTTCGGTTCCTTTAGTTAGGTACTGAAAAAACACCCTATGATATAAATACTTAGTACATAGCACTTGATAAGGAAGATGTTTCAATTTAAAATATTTAAAATAGCCTGCAGTATAATGTATTCCATTTAGCATTTCTTATTTGTTTTCCCTCTCAATATAATACAGTATTATCACATACACTTTACATGTATATACTCAATATACAGAGAGACAAGTAGATAGGTAGCATATTCTGAATAATATACAGAAAATCAAACTTTCTGCATAGGATGTAGAATATTATCAAAGTTAGAAAATCACTGCTGTGCTGCACTTTTCTCCTATGTTATGTACAAAGAAATAGCATTTTCTTCTCAGAAGGAATGAAAAATGTCACAGATTCAACTTCCAGCCAAGATGGAGGTGTAGGTAGATATACTTTGCCTCCTCACACAACCATAAAAAGAACAACAACAAATTTAAAAACAAAAAATAAAAAGAACTGCCAAAAAATTGAATTGTATGGAAATCTGACCACCAAGGTAGTTAAGAAAGAGACATTCGTTCAGACTGGTAGGAGGGATGGAGATGGGCAGATAGGCTGGAGAGAATGTGCAGCAAGGCAGTGGCTGGTGAACCAGGTGGTCCCACATTTGTGTATGGATAATCCAGAGAAAAAACTGCAGAGTGAGACATACCGTGTAACCCAGGATTCTACTGCAGGGAAATGAAGCCTCAAAACCTCTGACTGAAAAAACCTGTGGGAATTGCTGCCTCAAAAGAAACTCCCAACCTCATAGGGGAGTTCACTGAAGAGACCTACAGGGTCCTAGAATGTACAGAAGCCCACACACTCAGGAATCAGCAGCAGAAGGGACAATTTGCTTGTGGGAAACAGGAGAAATGACTAAAAAATAGCACAGAGCAGAGTAGGTGGCATTGTTTCCTCTTGGACACTACTCCCACACACAGCACCATAAAGTAGCATGTAGCTTGCCCCACCTTGGTGAATACCTAAGGTTCCGCCCTTAATAGCATAACAGGCATGCCTACACAAAAAGTTATGACACGAATGGAAGAACACATCAAAGCTCAAAAAAAAATACAACTAAGCAATGAAGAGATAGCTAACTTATCAGATGCAGAGTTCAAAACACTGGTAAACAGGATGCTCACAGAATTGGTTGGGTATGGTCCCAAAATAGAGGAAGAAGTGAAGGCTCTGTAAAGCTAAATAAAGAAAAATATACAAGGAATCAATAGTGAAGGGAAGGAAACTGGGACTCAAATCAATTATTTGGAGCAGAAGGAAGAAGTAAACATTCGACTGGAGCAAAATGAGGAAATAAAAACTCAAAAAAATGAAGAGAGACTTAGGAAATTCTGGAACAACCTTAAACATTCCAGCATCTGAATCATAAGGGTGCCAGAAGGAGAAGAGGAAGAATAAGAAATTGAATTTATTTGAAAATATAGAAGGAGAACTTACCTAATCTGGCAAAGGAAATAGACTTCCTAGTCCAGGAAGCTCAAAGAGTCTCAAAAATAAATACTGGACCCAAAGAAGCACACACCAAGGCATATCATAATTTCATTACCCAAGATTAAAGATAAGAAGAGAATCTTAAAAGCAGCAAGAGAAAAGGAGGCAGTTACCTTCAAATGAGTTCCTATTGGACTATCAGCTGATTTCTCAAAAGATACCTTGCAGGCAAAAGGGGCTGGAAAGAAGTATTCACAGTCATGAAAGGCAATGACCTACATCCAAGATTACTCTATCCACCAGAGCTATCATTTAGAATGGGAGGGCAGATCAATTGCTTCCCAGATAAGGTCAAGTTAAAGGAGTTCATCATCACAAACCCTTATTTTATGAAATTTTAAAGGGGCTTATCTTAGAAAAAGAAAATGTTCAAAAATGTGAACAGTAAAATGACAACAAACTCACAACTACGAACAACTATACCTAAAAAAAAAAAAAAACAAAAAAAACTAAGTAAACAACTTGAACAGGAACAGAATCACAGAAATGGAGATTGCATGGAGGGTTATGAGTGGGGAGGAGGTGAGGGGAGAATGGGAGAAAGGTTCAGGAAATGAGAAGCATAATCGGTAGGTACAAAATAGACAGGGGTATGTTAAGAATAGTATCGGAAATGGAGAAGCCAAAGAACTTATATGTATGACCCATGAACATGAATGAAGGGTGGGGGAATGCTGCTGCTAGTGGGGGTGCAGGTTGGACGGGAATAAAAGGGAGAAAAAAATGGGACAACTAATGGCATACTTGATAAAATATGTTAAAAAAGTGTCACAGATTCAAAGCAAGAAAGTAAAACTTTCAAATATTTTAGATAGGTTCTTTTTCTTTAATTTAATGGCTTCTTCAGCTAAGAAGGGAAACAGATATATTTTAGCAGGCTGTTAACTTACATTAAAGTAAAAAAAGCCTCTACATTGAAAATAGCTTAATCTTATTTTTAAGTTATTATGTTTTTTGCATCTTTTTATATTGGCTTAATCAAGGTTGCAGGAAAACTGGAGTAGTTCTTCAACGAGGAGCTATACAACTTTGTCCTTAGGCTGTCTTCTGTGGTCAATATTTGAATGTGACACCATGTTGAAAATAAAGATATTGGAAAAAGAAAGAGGCTCTTGTACCTTTTATTCATTACTATTCTATGGCTAATCAGCATAAATCAACTTAGATGAGTATGAATGCTCCAATATTTTCATAGAGCAAGGTCTGAAAGTGCCCATGCTTTAATTTTTCAGATAAATTACTGAAACTATTTTACATATTTTCTTTAATAAATACAGTTCTAAAATGTTAGTGAATAGATGAATAATGGGTGTGATATTTAAATATTATTTTATATAAAATATCTGATAGGTATCAAAATGGCATTTCAAATGCAGTTAAATTTACTTTTGTGTAAATTTTGTATGGTAAAATTAATTCAAGATATATGTGTCTCAAATCTGTAGATAATAAATTATTGATGTACATTTTATTGCACCCAAATGGCAACATTTTATAAATGATAGCACTCTACAAAAAGCTAATAGTTGTTCTTTTATGGTAGATTTAATTAGGAAACTCTCAATTCAGTGATAAATAGCCACCAAATCTGTTCTCTCAATAAATCTCCAAAGGCCTCCTGGGTTCTACAGATGCACAGACTAATCTAGGTCCTTCAGGGAAAATTCTGTAACAGATTTTCTCATTTCTGGTTTAAGAATACCATGAAAACCACTGCAGTTTGTGTCTTTTGATCTGCTTGTTGTTGAAGACACAAGTTAATATTCTTGAGAGGGATGCTAAAGGATTATACCCCAAAGACACATTGAGATTATTCAAAAAGTAGGTAGGATCTAGGTTGGTTGTGGTAATAGACACTGAGCTAAAGAGGGGAAGAAACATGCTCATTATTAATGTGTTTCTCATGTTCCTGTTTTCATAGAAAAGTACAGCTTGATGTCTGCAACTAATATCTATTTTTAGTTAGTTATATGAAATTAATCTGTCTCCAAAGAAAAGTGATTGAAAGAGGGAGAGAACAAATTGTTAATTTAAATGTTTAATTTACAAGGTCTCTATAGAAAAAGTCCAGCAATTGTTAATGTAATGAGAATGGTATGCACAACATTAATGTAACCTGGCAGCCAAGGAGAATGGACTGGAATGTACATACATGAATGATGAAGACTTCACTGTACTAGTCACTGTGCATGGTAGACAATATAGAGTAAGTATATGTACTGTATGGCTGACACATTCAAAGTGCTAATAGAGCAACAAATCTGCATCAGGTTTTCTATTAAGCTTGAACATTCTAACATGGAAACTATTTAGATGATTCAGAAGGCCACAGCTATGGGCAATGGGTAATTAGCAGCTTCATCATGACAATGCACCTGCTCATGCATCACATCATGTGCAGAGTTTTTTTAAGAAACATTAAATCATTCAGGTGACTCAGCAACCCTATAGCCCAGATTTGGTGCCCTGTGACTCCTGCCTTTTCCCAAAACTAAAATCACCTTTGAAAGGGAAGACATGTAAGACCATTGATGAGATTCAGGAAAATACAACAGGGCAGCTGATGACAATTGGGAGAACTTGTGAGGTCTCAAAGTGCCTACCTTTAATGTTTCTTGTCTCTTGTATCTTCTTCAATAAATGTGTCTATTTTTCATAGTACATGGCTGGATAAGTTCTGGACAGACATCATATCTTTAACTTTTGTGAAATGAACATTATTATATATTTTACACATGTATATATTTTTCCTAAAACAAACTAATATAATTGGTTGTACATTATTATTTAAAATATTTATGTAACTCGCCCTGGCTGGCGTAGCTCAGTGGATTGAGCGCGGGCTGTGAACCAAAGCATCGCAGGTTCGATTCCCAGTCAGGGCACATGCCTGGGTTGCGGGCCAGGTCCCCAGTGGGGACCACATGAGAGGCAACCACACATTGATGTTTCTCTCTCTCTCCTTCTCCCTCCCTTCCCCTCTCTAAAAATAAATAAATAAAATCTTTAAAATATTTATGTAACTCTTTCCTATCCATTTATCCTGTCTGATCTTCTGTTCACAAATGTTCATTCAATTTAATGATGTTTAAGATCCAACAAAGCACTGATGACTCTATGAAAATGCTTCTCTGTACACTTGGCTTTCTAGGCCAAGTCTTCATTTCTTTTAGCTTCAGGTTTAAATTTCTTTTAAAAGGCAATGGTTCTGAAACCCAACAAATTAAGATTTACTTAATCTCTTACTGTGAGAGAATAGGAGATACTTTGTGCTACATCAATGAGGAAATGGGATGCAAAAAAGAGAGGCTGAGCATGTTATAGTTATGAAAGAATAATTTTAATTGTATATATTGTTTTGACTAGGGCTGGCTTGAAATTTAAGTAGTACATATTTTACAAAATTAGCATCAGGTATAAAACCATGTTCAAGCTTTAAAGTTACAAACTAGTCAGACTAATCTATTCTAGAACCAAACCAGAAGTATAAAAACTACGATGATTATTTTGACTTATTGTAACATTTTTGAGAGATAAAATTTCTTTTGACTGACAATTCAATTTGAATTCATTAAGAATTCTTTTTCTTGGACAACAATAAACATCAGTTGAACTGAATATATCTCAAAAACCCAACTGGTTTTAATTATTAAGTAACACATAATAAGACTTTTCAGATTATAAATAGGTGGCATACAATGATTTTGAATACTTAAAGGGACGTTCATATGTTAGCTACTACTTTATTAATTAAAGTTTATTTCTAACATTCCCACTCTAAAAATTCCTGTTGGTAGGAAAATAATATATTTATTTAAAAGAATACAATATAGACTCCATATATAAGTGAATTCATATGGTACTTGTCTTTTTCTGGATTATTTAACTTAGCATAATACTCTCTAGGTACATTCATGCCGTGGCAAAGGAAAAAATTCCATTCTTTTGAATAAAGTGAACTAACAAGAAAAATAGAGACAGACTCATAGATAGAGAGCAGGTTGACTGCTGTGAGTGGTGGTGGAGGTATTAAGCAAAAAAATAAAAAGAAAAGAGAAATAACTCATGAACAAGGACACCAGTGTGGTGATTGCTTGGGGACAGGGGATGGAGAGAACTGGAGGAGGTTATAGGGGTTGACAAATGGTGATGGACTAAGACTTGACTTGGGTTTGTGAACATACGGGACAGGGTACAGGTGACATATTGTAGTATTGTATACCTAAAACCCATATAATTTTGTTAACCAATGTCACCCCAATAAATTCAATAAAAATGAAAAAATCATGTTTTTAAAGATTTTATTTATTTATTTTTAGAGAAATGGGAAGGGAGGGAGATAGAGCGAGAGAGAGAGAAACATCAATGTGTGACAGATACATCAACCAGTTGCCTCTCATGTACTCCCCATAAGGGACCTGGCCTGGAACCCAGGTATGTGCCCTGACTGGGAATCGAACTGGTGACTTTTTAGTTCACAGCCTGGTGCTCAATCCACTGAGCCACAACAGCCAGGACTACAAAAACATTGTTTTAAATATAAATAATATAGTCTAAAAATCTCATAAATCTTGAATTCTAATTCTCTGGCTTACACTGGCCCCTTGGTTTGTATGACTCTTCTTTCTCTTATAGTTAAAATCTTCATTTTCTTCATGATTCAAATCAGTCCTAATATTTCTCCTTAATAGCTTATTCAACCTACATTAGATTTTACTTTTCAAATAGCTTGCCAGAAGTTTTTTTGTTTGTTTGTTTGTTTGTATAGGACCTATTTTCACAATTAGAATGTAAAACACTACAGAAAACAGATGAGTATTTTTATGATTATTTATCTTGACTCAAAACTATTCATCAATTGAGGTTATATTAAGTTTTTTTCTAAATAATATTAAATTAGAAACTTTGAGTAAATCTAAATTAATAAGTGCTTCAAGTTTTTGCATATTATGGAATTATTAGACAGTTTGTGGGTGTATGTGTCTAGGCATGGAGGGAGGAAAGGAGGGAGACGGGGAGAGAGTGAGAAAAGTAAGATATCCATTTTCCACGAGGCATGCAATGTATTTCTATATTGATGAACAGACATCACTGCGAAAAAATGTAACCTTTTTTTAAACTAGTATTTGTCAGGGTGGGCGTGGTAGGACAAAATGGCAGCCGAACTGCAACCCAGAAAAAGACGGCAGATGTCAGGCCAGAGAGCTGAAATGGCGTCTTTGCCATGGCAACCAGAGCCTGAGGAGGACCACCAATGATATGCTGCCACTTGGTTCAAAGGGACCAGTCCCCAGCTCCGGTGAAGAGAGCCACCCAGATTTGGTGTATAAAACCCTGCCATGCTCCCTATTTGGGCGTGACTCCCCCGGCCCCACTCTGTGGACTGTGGAACCTCGTCTGGGTGCGCAAACCCCAGTAAAGCTCTATACTGCCTGATTTTGTGGTTGATTGGCGTTTCTTCCTCAGCGGAGCCTAAGAAAACCTTACAGTATTTTTAAAAATAAATTCGCAAAATAAAAATTTTACTTGCATAAAAAATAATATAATTTTATTTAGCAATTGAAGCAGTGTTTAAAAGCTTGATACACTTTATGAATCACCTTTATTAACTAAATACTTTCCTCCCCCCATTCTCTCTCAACTGTTTTCTCTCCATGACTGCCTAAATAATTGCAAATGTGTCTCTGTATTGGCAAACATAGATATAATTGCATTGCCATAGCCACCTCTTCTCATGTTGCCATGAGCCTCTTTCAGATATACTTTTATGTCATAGGTTAACAATGGTGCTGAAAGTCATGCAGAATGCATCAGCCAGCCAGATGTTTATTTAATATATTATTATGATTGTCTCACAGGCTGTACCAGCTATTAAATATAACTCACTTTTTCTTAATAGCTTTATAAAACTACACTTTATAGATCTTCCTTATTTATTTAATCAATTCAAAACAGCTCTAGATTTTACCAATATGAGAAACCCTGTATTAAACATCTTCCTAATATATCTTAGCATACTTGACTCATATTTTATTGGGATAAATTTAACAATCAGAGCCAGTAGCTCCAATTTGTATCAATATGTATCAATAAATTTTGACACATTATCAGAATGTACTCCAAAGGTCGGTCTACTTTACATATCTTCCAAAATTGTTTGTGACCTGACCACCTCTTATACTTAATCCTTTGTTTTTTGTTGTTTTGTTTTTGCATATTCTAAGTTACATATTTTTAAAGTTTTCTTAAATAAGTGTGTACTACTTTGGAATAAACAAAAAATGATATGAGTTTTTGTAAAGAATAACTTAACTGTAGATCTCCTTGCTGGCCAACTGAACCATAACAGACTGCATAAGTAACAAAAAGCCCAAGCCATTGACATTGAGAATCTAATGGACAGACATCCTAGGTGGAGGTGCTATTGGCGGCCCAAATAGGCATATCCTGGAGCTGAACACAGTATCTAAGATCTCTAGAAGGTCTGTCACAGACTACCCAGCCAACTCTAGCCCAGTATAGCCATCTGACCAATTGCTGGGAGCTTCCTCTAGTGGCAAAGTATATTTTATGTAAACTTTTGTTACTGATGGAGACTGAAGAAAGATATGACATCCTTAAAGGTCAGCAGGAAATTAAGTTAAAAAAAGGCTGGATTTAATAGATATGCAAATTAGAGGAAACCACTTTCATTCTTCTGGAGACTTGCTGCTAATGACCTATAGTATTGTAAAAATAGAAGGAATTGGGGAAAGAAGTAAAATGTTACAAGTGAATTGCTAAAATTCTTTGCAAGACTAAGATCACATTACTTTATTTCTTCTTCTGTTACCAATAAGTTTATTTACAACTTTTAGTTGTTGATTTCCTGTAATTTTTTGTTTGTTTTTTAGCATGTTATTGGTATTTTTATTTAATTTATTTTTAACTATATTTTATATACATTATTATATTGGTTTCAGGTATACAACATAATAATTTGACATTTAATTACCTTACAAAATGATCACCACGTTTTAAGCCTAGTAACTATTTGTCACCTTTCAAAGATATTACAATGTTCTTGAATATATTCCTTATGCTGGACTTTACATTCCTGTGTCTTATTTACATTAAAACTGGAAGTTTGTAACTCTTAATCTGCTTCACCTGTTCAGTTCCATTCCATCACATCCTCCTCCCCTTTGCCAACCAAGATCATATTTTCATTGTTGTTGTACAATTCTGGACTTTAAAAAAATCTGTTTTTTTCTCTTTGACATAGTGTCTATACATTTTAACTAGGTTACCAGGTGGTTCATTTTTTTTTCATTAATTTGTGTGGTAGTGGTAAATTTGCACTGCAGTGTGAGTAACCTATCCTTTTTTATCTTTAATTATGTTTTAAAATAGATTTCACTCTCCAGAGCAATTTTAGGTTCACAGCAAAATTATAACACAAATACAGAGATTTCCCATATGCCATCTGCCCCTAAATATGCAAGTCTCCCCACTACCAAAGTCCCATACCAGAGTAGTAGTAGTGCATTTGCTACAATCGCTGTATCCACATTGACACATCATTATCACCCAAGTCCAGATCCCATTGATTCGGACAAATGTACAATGACATGTATTCATCTTTGTAGTATCATCCAGAGTGGTTCTAAGGCAGGGGTGTCCAACCTGCAGTCAGCTGGCCAGATGTGGCCCAGGATGGCTATGAATGCAGCCCAACACAAAATCGTAAATTTACTTAAAATATTATGTGATATTTTTGTAATTATGTATCACAGTGTATTTAATGTGTGGCCCAAGCCAACTCTTCTTCTTCTAGTGTGGCGCAGAGACACCAAAAGTTTGGACACCCCTGGAGGCCTTAAGGCCCCTCCATGCTCTACCTATTCATCCCTGTCTCATCTTGCACCATGGCAACCAATGATGTTTTACTGTTTTCCTAGTTATGCTTTTCCAGAGGGTCATATAGTTGAATTCATACAGTATGTAGTATTTTCAGATTGTCTTATTTCATTTAATAATATAAATTTAAGTTTCCTCCAGGTCATTTCATGGCTTGATAGATCATTTCTTTTTAATGTTTAGTAATCCATTTTCTGGATACACAGCAGTTTATTATCCATTCATCTGCTAAAGGATATCCTGGTACTTCCAATATTTGGCAATTATAAATAGAGCTACTATAAACATTCATGTACTAGTTTTTTTGTGGACATATTTTTAACTCTTTTGGGTAAATAGCAAGGATCATGATTGTTGGACCATATGGTAAAAATATGTTTAGTTTTATAAGAAATGGACACACTGTCTTCCAAAGTGGCAGTACCATTTTGCATTTCTACTAGCAATGACTGAGAATTCCTGTTGCTCCACATCCTCTCCAACATTTGATGTCAGTGTTTTTGTTTTTGGACATTCTAATGGCTATATAGTAAATAATTGTGGTTTGATCTTACAATTCCTTAGTGATCTGATATTGAACATCTTTTTGTGGACATATTTGTTGTCTGTGTCTCCTTTGATGTGGTATCCAGGTCTCTTGACCATTTTTTAATTGAGTTGTATTGTTTCTTATTGTTGAGTTTTAAGAGTTTTTAAAACATATTTCTGATAATAATCTTTTATTGCATATGTCTTTTGCAAATATATTTTCCCAGTCTGTGGTTTGACTTTCCATTCCCTTGATGGTATCTTTGCAGAGCAGAATTCTTACATGTCAATAAAGTCCAGTTTGTCAATTATTTCTTTCATGAGTTATTTGGTGTTATGTCTAAAATGTCTTATGTTTTTTTTCTATAAATATTGAACATATTTAAGTGGTCAAATCTATAATTTTGAAAAAAGTCAGTCAGACTTGTTTCATTCTTTAATATGCCTTCTCCACCCATCTGCTATAAAAATATGCACATATATTTCCTTTTGGCACATTACACATGTCAAACCTTTAAAAAATACAAAATAAATTTTATAAAATGTAGAATCAGAATCTAGTTTTATATTTAAGTATATCTACTTATATGAAAACTCTGGAAAAAATCCATACAATATTTACATCTTTTGATTCACTACAAATAGTATTTACTGGGTACCTAATAGGTGCCAGGCACTAATCTTGGTGCAAAGACTATCGCTACAAATAATCTATTATATTTATGCAGTTTACAATTAAAAGTTTAAAAATAAAGTATAGTGAGGTAATTAGAGGGTCATGGTGGAGTGTGAGAGAAGTTTTCACTATTAAAATAAGAGTGGAGCAAAGATATAAAGAAAGTTACCATAAGCATATGTGGAGGAAGAGCTTTTTCTTCAGAGTTATAAAGTTCATAAACTATAAAAAAGATGTGTACTTGGTGTAATTAATGAAAAAAATAAGGAGACCAATGTGGAAATAGTTGAAATAAAGTCAGAGATGAAGAGGGATTGAGGATATCAAGTATTACCTTTTCATCACTGTAAGGATTTTTAATTTTACTTTGAGTAAAATAAGAAAATATTGGGGGATTTTCTAGCAGAGGAGGTGCATGGTTTAAGTTAATTGTGTGTTTATGTTGATGGGGTAAAAGATATTCTAAAAATTACCAGAAGGAGTCGGGTATACATCCTAAATCATAAATCAATAATGTAGTGTTGCTACTACAAAAATAAAGAACTGCTCCTGTATGTTAAACACTAATTTGTAAACACATTTATGTTGATTATATTAAAATGTCATTTATCCTTAGTAGTAGTTTTATTAATATCCCTTGTATAAAATTAAGTTGTTTCCTTTTTATCTTTTATCATCTCAATGTGAATTAAAATGGTAGACAGCTTCCTGAAAACTGATTCTAATCTTGACTGAGATCCTTATTTATTCACATCAGAAAATTTTCTAGGCAATGATTGAAATTATATAGATTACTGGGTTTTTCCATGAAGCTAATGACTTTGCTGCACAATGTGTGATCTCTATAGAAATGATGGAAAGTTCATAATGAGATGAAAGGAGCAAGGAGTGGGAAGGGTAGTGGAGGGTGGGAAAAGCCACAATGAGGGAACCTGACTCACTCAGGAGTTCCAGTTTTAACATTTCCTTTTTCCTCCCAATGATTTCCCCACCCAACATGGTATCTGGGACTCAAAGCCATGAGCACATTTTATTTTTACTCACAGAAGGGTTATATTTTACATATTTTGAATTATGACTTTTAATTTTTCATAAATTTAATTCATTTTTTCTTCCTATAATATCCATAGTCAATTTTCTATGATGTTCCCATTCACTGATGTTCATTGAAGCTTTATTTTTTCCATAAAAGCATATTACTTTTAATTTCAATAGCAACATAAAACAGGTTGATAAATGCATGCAGTCAGTCCACCTTGTTCCCATTCCTATGTTTTTACATGTACCTATATGCACATGACCAGGTTTCCATGAACAAAATGTGTAGCCAAGTTTATTAACACAGACACACACAGTTCATGAGACAGAGGAGCACTGGATTAAAAACACATCATTAATAGCATCAAATTGTCATTTTTCAAGCTTGGAAATATCTGATAAAATGACCACTACTGAAATTACTAAATAATTATAGTTGGAGGTCTCTCGGATGGCATTTTGACAGCATTTAAATTTATTGGCCTAGCTCATAAAATCAGGTAGAATATTGAATTATCTTTGTACATTTTAATTACTCAATATATTAAGTCAAACATTTTTTCATGACATTTTAATTACCAGAATATGTTAAAATAGTAAATATGTAAATAGTTATGCATATAAAAGTAAAAATATTAATATTCTCAAATAAGCAAAGGAAAAAGAAATTAACAGCAAAATGTCTATAAGATTATTATTTATAAGGCACTTGTCAAATTTAAGAGATTAGTAACTAAAATAATACTTAAAATTACTTGAAATCTAACTGTCAAATTTCTCTAGCTTAACTGAGCCTTTTATTTCCTACAAATGACTTGTCAAATATTTAGAGAAGAAGCTACAAAGCTACATCATTCTTTTGTTTCTCTTTAAAAAAAAAGTTTAAATAAAGTAGAAACACCATTTTACTGATAGACCTCAAAAACCTGAAAATTACATGCAATCTGATAGAAAATTATGATAATAAGAAGGAGTTTTTCCAATATTAACAGATTTACAGAATAGTGTAATTTAGATAAAAAAATATATTACTATTTCTTTTGGCAGAACCCAATGGGATGGGAATGGGAACGCCTTTTTCTTATAAAATAATCAGTGTATGATTGATTATACCTGTCCATACATGTCTGATAAATTTAAAGTTATGGTAACTAATTGCAAATCCAATCCTTGATAAATGGTGTTCTGAAACTTAGTGACCTTTTATAATAGAAACATATTTCACACCATTCCCTGTATTGTTGTTACTCATCAGAATATCAATTTCCACTCATTTATATATGTGCTGCCATTGGGCATTATGCCACTACTCTTTAACAAGTGGACTTTTTTCTTTTATGTAACCAAAAAGAAATGCAGGGGTAAGACATGCCAGATTCCTCTGGTTCACAATATTCATTGCAAGTAGAATGTTCTTTTGGCAAAGAGGATCTGAGTAGAGCAATGTATAATAGGTTGTGGTTCAAAGTGAACTATGAAATGTCCGAGACCTTACCAAAATCTCTGGGTAAAACAAACTTCACAGGTTAATTCATGATATGAACCCAATAGAAATTAGTTAACAATTGTGTACGAGCAACTATTATGCTGACATTTTAGGCAACCATGCAAATCTATGCAGCAGTGTCAGAATAACAAGTTAAATTATACAAGTAGACTAATCTACAAAGCTTAATAAGCAACTTCAAGCATTTAAGTTGTTTTTAAGTAAATGTTATGCAAATATGCTTGAATCAAGAATGAAAAACTAAACAAATATGCTAAACTTCCAAATAACTGCTAACATGGTATGTTAATATCATACTCTGTGACCTATGATAAGTAGAAATCATGAATGTGCTCACATATTACAAAGATTGAATAAATCTACATATTTCATTTCTCATTTTTTGAAGGAAGAAGTGAAATGGAATATAAATAAATAACACATATAGACATCATATATTATTTCAAAAAATTTATTTTTACAGCTCTGTTGTTATAATTGGTATATAGAAAACTGAATGAAGTTTATAAAATGGTATAGTTTGACACCCACATACAATCATGAGTCCATCATCAAAATGATAAAGAAAATATTCTTCACCCCCAAAGTTTTTATGCCTTTTTAAATCAGCCCTCTATGCTTCTCCCCCCATCTTTCCAACACCTTGGCTCTACCAGGTAATCTGTACTTGGCTTAATGTTGCTATAGATTAATTTACCTTACAAAAAAATTCAGGTAAGTGGAATTATGCAGGATGTATTTTTCTTATCTCTTTCCTATTTCACATAATTATTTTGCTATATAAATATGTTGTTACATATATTAATTAGTTATCCCTTTTTATTACTGAATCATTTTCCATGTTATACATATTATAATTTGTTTATCTACTCACTGTTGATTAAGGTATTAGTTTTAAAAACAAATGTGCTATGAATGTGTATACACAAGTCACTCTGTGGCCATATGTTTATATTCCCTTCAGGTAAATATATAGGATTAAATAAGTATGCTATTTGGTTTTAAATAGTTGGGGATTATCAACAAATTTTCTTTTATTGGTTTCTAATTGAATTTCAATATGATTAAAAAATAAACTTTAAATAACTTAAATAATTAATTAAGCTTTAATTTATGGCCCATAGTATGATCTGTTTCAGGAAATGTTCCAGGTGTACTTGCAGATAAGGTGTATAAGGCTGGTGTTGTATGGAGTGTTTTGCAAATGTCCATTAGATCAAGATGGATAATAGGACTACGTAAGCATTTTATATGATTATTGATTTTCTGCTTGCTTCTTTGATCTAGTATTGAGAAAGCTGTATTCAAATTGTCTCTATAATTAGTAATGTGTTTATGTATTTTCAGTTCCTTTAGCTTTTACTTTATGTATTCTTAAACTCTGTCATTAGACACATATCTATATAGGATGATTATGTCCTCTTTATTAATAAAAACATGTTTTATTGTGAAATAACAGTGTTCATCCTTATCAATATTCTTTGCTCTAAAATTTATGTTGTCTTACAGAGTTCTTTCAACCTTTTAAAAACTATTTGCCATTACAGTTGACATTCAATATCATTTTATATTAGTTTCAAGTATACAGAAAAGTGGTTAGACATTTATAAAACTTATGAAGTGATCCCCACTGATAAGTCTAATACCTACTTGGCACTATACATAGTTATTACAATATTATTGCCTCTACTTCTTGCACTGTACTTTACATCCCCTGACTATTTTGTAACTATCAACTGTCTTCTTAACCCCTTCACCTTTTTCACCCAGCCTCACCACTGTCATAAAATTACTGTTGGTCTGATATACCCTTCTCCATTCTTTTATGTACTGTATATTTGTACTTAATGTCTGTTTCTTGGTAGGCAGCAGGTAGTTGAGTGTTTCTGTTTTTTTAATCAATATGACAAACTGTTTTAAATGGGGTTTTTTTGCCATTTATATTTAGTGTGTTTATTGATATATTTGGCTTTAAATGTATCAACTTGTTTTTCCTATCTTTTTCCTCCCCTCATCTGTTTCTGGTTCCCCTTTCCCTACTTTCTGCCTTGTTTTGGATTAACTGATTAACCTACTATGTTTCATGATTCTGATTATTTCATTTAGTGGTTTATTATCTATTACTGTTTATTGATTGCTAAGCTTTATAATTTACATATATAATTTGTCACCATTTATCTTAAAGGTATCTTAATTTTTCCATATACAAGATTCTTACATTATTATGTTTCTGCATCTCCTCTCCTGGAATTTATGCTATTATACTTATAATCTTAATTTTTCATAATTTATATTTTCAACACAATATTGCATTATTTATGGTTAAAATTAATTATCTTTTAAAGGGATTTAATTATTTTTTAAAATCTTATATACACAGTTACTATTAATTGTAGTCTAATTCACTTTTATATACCTAGATTTCTATCTGGTATAATTTTACTTCTGCTTAAGGGCTTCCTTAACATTTTTTATTGCGCAGATATGCTGATAATAAATTTTTGGACTTTGTCATGTCTTAATAAGCGTATCACCTTGCTTTTGAACAAGATTTTCACTGAGTATAGAACTTTGTATTAATGTTTTCTTTTGAGTTCTTTAAAGATACTGCTCCACTATCTTCTCATTCGCATTGTTTATAGACAGTATAAATATAATGGTATCATATTTAACTTTGTTGCTCTATGAAAATGTTGTTTATCTAACTTTTTAATTTTTTTATCACTGATATTTAGCAATCTGACTGTTATGTGCCTTGGTATGGTTTTAGTATTATTTATTTGTGTGCAGGTTAGGGGTAGATGGTTGTTATACTCCTTGAATCTGTGGGTATGTGGTTATCATAAAATTGGAAAATATGTTAGCCACTATTTTTCAAATATTATTTCTGTTCCTACAATTCTCTCCTATCTTACAGAAATTCCAAGATATGTGTGTTAGGCTACTTAAAGTTTCCTGTGGTTCACTGATTATGTGCTAATTTTTAAAAATTCTCTTTTCTAATTTCTGTTTTACTGTTACATGTCAGAGAACCCTAATGTCTATTTACATTTTCAAGTTTACTAATCTTTTACTTTTCAGTGTCATCTTTTGTTAAAAAAAATACCCAGTATATTTTTTATTTCCAACACTGCAATTTTCATTTCAGTACATTTAATTTACATCCTTTTATACCTCCCATTTGTCAACATATTCAATCTTCTTTGACATATTAAAGAAGTTTCAATTGTCTTTATATCCTTGTCCACTAACTCTAACAACTGTGCCAGTTCTGAGCTAGTTTTGATTGATTGATTCTAACTGAAGGAAGTCTTCTCAGCTCTGTCTTGATTTCCCCATTCCTGTTCTGCATCCTGCAATTAATGCAAGACAGTAAATTAGGGAAATTGTAGGTCTCACCTCATGTGTTTCCCATTTCTTATTTATTATTATTCTTGGCATGGAATCTATTTTCTTGAAAACCATTGTTTCATATATTTTTCCAAATTTTTTAAGTTATTTGAGGAAGAAGGCTAAAGCTGGTTCCTGTTACTCCATCTCAGCCAGAAGTGGAAGTCATGCCTGTTATTTTTTGCCATGTCTTAAATAAAGTTCAAGTTGAATTAAAAGCTTTGCTATAAAGAACATAGTAATTGACCTAAAAATCTTTAACAACTTAGTTTCAATTATAGCAATATTGTATTGATATTTATCATTGTGAACTCCCTTTTTTTATCTGTTCCTTTTGATGTCAAAATATTTTTTAGAATTGTAAATAATTAAACATCAATCTTTATTGTAATGTACTTCAACATTCAAAAAGATGAGTAGTTATAACATTATTCCAAATACCATTTCCCCAAATAATAGTGGCTTAATTCATACAAATTATTTTATTAAGAGCAGGTGGAAACTTTGTCCAAAATATAATAAACATTTTTAATGGATATTGAAGAGATTCTGAGTAGTCACAATGTCAGAGAATAAGATCCTGAATAGAAGGCAATTTTTGAGATATAAGATCAACTCTGCAGTACTTTCGCTCCTAGAGCTTTCTTATAACCATGATTCAAAAAAAATTGAGCAAAAGCTGATTGTAAAGCTGAACATTTTTGTTCAGCAGTCTTGTAACAGTAAGAAACAAAGTTGGCCTTAAAAACTCACTAAAGATATGGTTCTATTAACACCTGTTTTTCACTTAGAATTTCTGCTGTCTCATACACAGAAATGGGAGGGGATTGATACTTAGCCTCTAGTTAGTTAAGTTCCTGATTGGAATTATGTGATCTGACCCTAATTTAGTTCCCTGCTAGAGAATAGCATAATTTTTTCTAAGGGTAAATGATAGTATCTAAAAGTTCCATTCTTTTTCAGATATAATAGCTGACATCTTATAAACATTTTGACAACCATTCCAAGATAGAAAACCACAAGGTAAAAAATAAAAGGAGAAAATAAGACCCATAATAAATGGTCTTTATATTGGAGTTTTCAGATATAGAATTTAAAATAGTGATTAGTACATTCCAAAAGATAGATAGATGATGAGATGGAGAAACTTATTAGGGAGGCAAAATCCATAACAAAGAAACAGTAGAAACACTAAATATGAAATTTCAAACAGTAGAGACTGGAACTAGCATAAGGAGAATTAAGTAATAGGTCCACAGAAACTAAACAGGGTGAAAGAATTAAGAAATTAAAATACAGAAAATTGGAAGAAACCTGTGGGACATAGTTAAAAGTCTAACTTCTGTTTTTAAACTAGAAGAACATTAGAAACATGGGTCAGAAGCAGTACAGAAATTTTCCAAAATATTGGAAAGGTATTGCACCACATGTTTAAGAAGCACTGAACATTCAAAGCAACACAATAACTTAATATTAAGATCTTATAAAATCAACAATAAATATAGAAATAATACAATATAAAATAGGCAAATATGTATTTATAGGAACATTACAGAAAATGAAATAAAATGACAAATAAATACATGAAAAGAGCACAGTCCTTCATCATCAGGAAACTCTAAGATGTGGAGCAACTGCATATATAAACATTATTGCTAGGAATTTAAATGGATACAAACATGTTGAAGGCTCTTTGCTATATGTAATAAAATTCAACATATGCATATTCTTTGAATCAGCAATTCCACTCATGAGTATATACCAAATGGGTATGTGTGTGTGTGTGTGTGTGTGTGTATGTGACAAAAGAAATATTTAAGAATATTCATTTACAAAGACCCCAAGCCAGAAGCAGCTCAAATCTCCTACAAATGTATATGAGTACTGATTTTGGTGTATTTTAAAACCAAATATTATAAAGCAATGGCAATGAATAGAAGACAGCTACATGCAGCAACATAGAAGTACTTCTATGTATATACTAAAAAAGAAGCCAGATATAAAATAATACACACTGTATAATTCCATTTTTTTAAGTTTAAGAACAGACAAAACTAATGAATAGTGGCATAAATGAGGCTAATAGCTAACTTTGGGAAGTAAAAATAGGAAAGACTAAGAGAAGGTTTGGGAGGATATCGAATGCTGGGAACATCTCATTTCTGAATCTGCATGGTGTCCATACATATGTTATCTTCAAAATAAAATCATACAATTTCTTCATTTTATATAAATGTGTTATATTTCCATACAAATTGCTTAAAATAAATATATTACTTTTATGTTATATTTCCATGAAATTTTCTGAAAAATAAATATTATTACCTTATATCTTTTCTGTGGCTCCTTGATCATTGATGTATACACTGCTCTGTCCTTTTATTATGATCATCTTCAGTGAAAGGTAAAGTAAATTAATATTTTAGAAAAAAAATTACATGTACACAATAGATGAAAACTTTTCCATGGAAAATGAACAAAGTCTCTATAAAAATTTCTTGTTTTTTTTTTTTGCTTAATCCCTTCACCTTTTATAACCAGCCCCCTATTCCCTCTCATCTAAAAGTTGTCAGTCTCTTCTCTGTATCTCTGAGTATGAGTCTGTTTCTATATTTTTTGTCAGTTTCCAAATATAAGTGAAATCATATGGTATTTGTCTTTTCTCTGACTGGCTTATTTCACTTAGCATAATGTTCTCCAGGTCAATTTCCTTCTTTTTTATGGCCGAGTAGTATTTTATAGTGTAAATGTACCACAGATTTGTTTTTTATCCATTCACCTACTGAGGGGAACTTGGGTTGTTTCCCCTTGGCTATTATAAATAACGCCAAAATGAATGTAGGTGTGCATATATCCTTTTGAATTAGTATTTCAGGTTTTTTCAGGTATAACTTCAGAAGTGGAGATCCTGGGTCATCAGGAAGTACCATTTTTAATTTTTTAAGGTAACCCCAGGAGGGAGGGAGGAAGAGATGAATGGGGCATAAATCCTGGTGGAAGGAGATTTGACTTGAGTGGTGAACACACAATAAAATATACAGATAATGTGTTATAGGATTGTGTATATACCTGAAACATATTTTATTACCAACGTCACCTCAAAATTTTCAATAAAAAATGTCTTGTTTGTTTATTATTGTATTTTTCTAAATAGATGTATAAAATGATGTAAGCAAAAAGAGAAAAGTCAGGAAGGGTGATGCAAGGAATAGAGAGAAAGGTAATAAAGATAATGTAATATAGAAAACAGATGTTTTAACTAATAGTAGGAAAATTGAATGAATTAAGAAAGAATTAAAGAAATGAGATAAAGAAGCCAGAAAACTTTCTATTCAGTTTTTTAACTAAAATTAAGTACTACTTATATTTTTATACTTATGTACACAGCTATAAACTCTGTAATTATTACTGTTTTTCATTTTATACACTGCCATATGACATTGGTTTGTAAATAAATCTAATCAGTAAATCACTTCTACTATCTCACAGGCCCTTTTTTAAGCTGTTAAAAGACATGGAGGAAGTTTAATATTTTTTGTTTGTTTTGTTTTATTGTATTTTTCCATTATTATTTATCCAACTTATACTCCCCTCCTCTCTGCAATCACCACACTGTTGTCCATATTCATGATCCTTTTTCCTTTTTGCTAGACCCAATCACCCACTAAACCCCCCATAGCTGTCATCCTGCTCTCTATGTCTAAGTCTGTCTTTATTTTGATTGTTATTTCAGTTTGTTCATTAGATTTCAAACATGAGTGAAATCATGAAGTATTTAACTTTCTCTCAGTGAAATAAATTTATCTTTATTTTACTTAGCATAATGTTCCCGAGGACCACCCATGCTATCGCAAAGGATAAAGTGTCCTTCATTTTTATGGCTGAGTAGTATTTCATTATGTAAATGTACCATAGTTGCTCTATCCACCCATTTATTCATGGACAGAAGGCTGCTTCCATATCTTGGAGATGCTAAATAATGCTGCAATGAACATAGGGGTGATTATGTTCTTTCAAATTAGTGTTTTGAGTTCCATTGGATATATTTCCAGAAGTGGGATCACTGAGCCAAAAAGCAGATCCACTTTTAATTTTTCAGGTATCTCCATATTGCTTTCCATAGTGGCTGCACCAATCTTCATTCTCCCTAGCAGTGGAAAAGTGTTTCCATTTCTCCACATACAAGCCAGCACTTGTTGTTTATTGATTTATTGATGATAGCCATTCTGACAGGTGTGAGGTGATATCTGATTGTGGTTTTAATTTGCATTTCTGTGATGATTAGTGATGTTGAGTATCTTTTTGTATGTCTATTGGCCATCTGTATGTCCTGTTTGGAGAAGTGCCTATTGAGGATCTTTGCCCAATTTTTAATTGGATTGTTTCCATTTTTGGTGTTGAGTTTTATAAGTTCTTTATAAATTTTTGATATTAATACTTTATCAAATGTATCGGCAAACATGTTCACCCATTCAGTGGGTTGTCTTCATTTTCTTGATGGTTTACTTTGCTGTGTAAAACCCTTTTTCATTTGATGCAGTCAAATTTGTTTATTTTTTCTCATTTCCCTTGCTTTAGTAGACATATCAGATAAAATATTGCTACCAGAAATGTCTGATACTTTCCTGCCTATATTTTCTTCTGTGATTTTTATGATTTGGGTTCTAACATTTAAGTCTTTATTTTATATTGAATTTATTCTTGTGTGTGGTGTAGGAAAGTGGTCTAATTTCACTTTTCTGCACATATTTGTCCACTTTCCCAACACCATTTATTCAATAAACTATTTTAATCTCATTGTATGTGCTTGCTTCTTCTGTTGAATATTAATAGACTATGAAGGTATGGGTTTATTTCTGGGCTCTCTATTCTATTCCATTAATGTATATGCCAGTTTTTATTCTAGTACTATATTGTTTTGATACTATGGCCTTCTAGTACAGTTTGATATTAGGTAGTATGATTCTTCCAATTTTTTTCTTCTTTCCCAAGGTTGCTATTGTTATATGGGGCCTTATAGGTTACATATAATTTTTAAAAATGTTTGTTCTAGTTTGATGAAATAAGTCCCTGATATCTTTTTTCCTTCTTGTTTCTTTTTTATTAATATATAATAAATTTTATGGATTATGCTATTACAGTTGTCCCATTACTCCCTCTTCATTTCCCTCCATCCTGAACACACTCTCCCACCCACATTCCCCCCCTTTAGTTCATGTCCATGTGTCATAAGTTCTTTAGCTTCTACATTTCCCCTACTATTCTTGCCCTCCCGCTGTCTATTTTCTATCTACCATCTGTGCTACTTACTCTCCGTAACTTTTCCTCCTCTCTCCTCCTCCCACTCCCCTGTTGCTAACCCTCCATGTGATCTCCATTTCTGTGGTTCTGTTCCTATTCTAGTTGTTTGCTTAATTTCTTTTTGTTTTTGTTTTAGGTGTGGTTGTTAATAATTG
>CM052548.1:34282958-34416336 GCA_028533065.1 Trachops cirrhosus | reverse complement strand
TTCCTGGAGGTCTATTTCCTTTGCCAGATTGGGGAAGTTCTCCTTTATTATCTGTTCAAATAACTTTTCCACTTGTTGTTTTTCCTCTTCTCCTTCTGGCACACCTATAATTCAAATGTCATAAGGTCGAAAGGTTTAAAGGTGTCCTGGAGGTTCCTAAGCCTCTCCTCATTTTTTTGAATTCTTATTTCTTCATTCTTTTTTGGTTGTATATTTTTTCTTCCTTCTAATCCACTCCATTGATGTGAGACCCATCTTCCATTCCATCATTATTGGTTCCCTGTGCATTTTTCTTCATTTCACTTATTGTAGCCTTCATTTTTCAATCTAGTTTGCGACCAAAATCAACCAATTCTGTGAGTATCCTGATCACCAGTGCTTTGAACTGTGCATCTGATAGGTTGGCTATCTCTTGGTCACTTAAAAGGATGGGTTCTGGGGCTGTCAACTGATCTTCTGTTTGAGCTAGCTCTTTGTTTTTTTGTTTGTTTGTTTTTTTGGTCTTGTCGTGCCTGTTAGGTATGAGGGGCGGAACCTTAAGTGTTCACCAGGGTGGGGCCACCCAGTTGCTGGGTTGTGACACTGTATGTGGGGGCAGTGTCCAAGAAGGAACAATGGCGCTGTTCTGCTCTGTGGGACCTCAGTCCCTTCCGCAGCTTCCCGGGAGCAAACTGCGCCCCTCTGGTGCCAATTCTGGTGTGGGTGGGCCTGTGCACCCCTCGGGACCTTTGTTTTCAATCAGTGCCCCAAGGCTCTATTTCCCAGTGCTGGGACCCTGACTTGCACACAGTGCCTTGCTTCACAATCGCCGCCTCGCAGGGTCTATGGGACACCACCATGGCCAGGGCCCACCAACTGCTGCTTGCGCATCCAGGGTCTGTCAGCTGCAGTCTTGCACACCGCTCCAGTTGCCTCGTGCATCCCTATTGCCTTATGTGGCTCTGGTTCCAGTGCTCTCTGATCCGAGATCTGCCTCTGGCTGCCAGATTCCGCCCCTCCTACCAGTCTGGATGAACGTGTCTAATTTAACTCCTTGGGTGTCTGACTTCCATATGGTTCAATTTTCTGTCAGTTCTGGTTGTTATTCTGTTTCTAAATTGTTGTTGTCCCTATCTTGGTTGTGCGAGGAGTCACAGTGTGTCTACCTAAGCCTCCATCTTGACCGGAAGTCCCTAGTATCTTGATTGGAATTGTTTTGAATCCATAGATTGCTTGGATAGTACTAACATTTTAATGATGTTAATTCTTCCTATCTATGAGTATGGCAAGTGCTTCTACTTATTTGTATCTTCAATTATTTCTTTCTTCAGAACCTCATAATTTTCTGAGTATAGGTCTTTAACATCCTTGGTTCAATTTATTCTTAGGTATTTTATCCTTTTTTAGGAATCATGAATGGGGATGTTTTCTTAATTTCCCTTTCTGATAATTCATTATTAGTAAATGAAAATGAAACTTTTTTCTGAATATTAATTTTATATCCTACTACTTCACTGAATTCATTTATCAGTTTTAGCAGAATTGTGGAATTCTAGTAGAATTCCACTTTCTTTGTGGAATATTTATATACAGTATTATGTTACCTGTAAATAATAACAGTTTTTATGTCTTCCTTTCCAATTTGGATGCCTTTATTTTTCCTTCTTGTCTCATTGCTATGACTAGGACTTCCAGTACTAAGTTGAATAAGACAGTTGAGAACAGACATCCCTGTCTTGTTCCCAGTCTTACGGGGAATGGTTGTAATTTTTGCCCATTGAGTATGATGCTGGCCTTGTATCTTTCATATATGCCCTTTATTATGTTTAGTTATGTTCCTTTTATTCTCACTTTGCTGAGAGTTTTTATCATAAATGGGTACTGGATTTTTATCAAATACTTTTTATTTCTATTGATATAATCATGTGGTTTTTATCCTTCATTTTGTTTACACTGTGTATCATATTTATTGATTTGTGATTATTGTATCAAACTTGAATTCCCACAATAAATCTCACTTGATCATGGTGTGTGATCTTTTTCATTTGGTTTGCTAATATTTTGTTGAGAATTTTAGCATCTATATTCATCAGGGTATTGGCCTATGATTATTATTTTTTTTTTGGTAGTGTCTTTATCTGGTTTTGGAATTAGGATATTATTGTTGGCCTCCTAAAATGAACTTGGGTGTCTTCTCTCCTCTGAAATTTTTTTTGAAATAGTTTGAGAAAGAGAGGTGTTAGTTCTCTCAGAATGTTTGGTAAAATTCACCTGTGAAACTGTTGGTCCAGGGCTTTTACTTTGTTAGGAGTTTTTTTATGCTGCTTCAATTTCATTTGGTTCAATCTGTCTATTCAGATTCTCTGATTCTTCTTCTTCTAGTTTTAGAAGATTGTATGTTTCTAGAAATTTATCTATTTCATCCAGATTTTCCAATATGTTCATATATAGTTGTTCATAATATTTTCTTACAATCCTTTGTATTTATTTGGTGCCAGGTGTTATTTCTCCTCTTTCATTTCTGATTCTATTTTATTGGGTCCTCTCTCTTTTTTTCCTTTTGAGTCAGTTAAAGTTTTGTCAATCTTGCTTTTCTTTTGAGAGACCCACCTCTTGGTTTCATTGAACTTTTGTATTGTTTTCTTGACTCTATTTTGTTGATTCCTACTCTGATCTTTATTATTTTCTTCCTTCTACTCACTCTGGTCTTTGTTGGATGTTCTTTTTCAAGGTCCTTTAAGTGTAAAGTTAGTTTTTCTTTTAACTTGGCTTTTTCTTGTTTCTTGAGATAGGCCTGTAATGCTATCATTTTCCCTCTTAGGATTGCTTTCCCAGTGTCCTACAGATTTTGGATTGTTGTGTCTTCATTTTCAATTGTTTCAAGGTATCTTTTGACTTCTTTCTTGATCTCATTGTTGACCTATTCATTGTTTAATAACATGTTATTTAGCTTCCATGTCTTTGTGTTTTTCAGTGTTGTTATTGATTTCTAGTTTCATAGCATTGTGGTCAGAGAATATACCTGAGAATACTTCAATCTCATTAAATATATTGAGACTCATTTTGTGTACTAACATGGTTTATCCAAGAAAATGTTCCATGTGCACTTGAAAAGCATTTATGTTCTGCTACTTTCAGGTGAAATGCTCTGAAAATACCAGTTAAGTCTATTAGATCTAGTGTGTCTTTTTAGACCACTATCTTCTTGTTGATTTTCTGTTTGGAACATTTATGCATTTAATATAATGGGGTATTAAAATGCCCTACTACAACTATATTTATGTAAATCCTTCCCTTTATTTTGATCAAGATTTGTTTTACATATTTAGGTCCTCCTATGTTGGGTACATAAATTTACTAGGGTTATATCTTCTTGTTGGATTGTTCCTTTTATCAATATGTAGTGTCCTTCTTTGTCTCTTAGTATAGCTTTGGTTTTAAAGTGTGTTTTGTCAAATACAAGTATTGCTATCCCACATTTTTTCCTTTACATTTGCATGAACTATCTTTTATCACCCCTTTACTTTTAGTCTGTATGTGTCTTTTGTTCTGAGGTGGTTCTTTTGGAGGCAGCATGTAGGGAACCATTTAGCGTGGCTTGGAAATGTAGCTCAGGACCCATGTGGAAAACCAGTGGGTAATGAGTTGGCACACAGGACCATGCCCACAGAGAAGTTTTCCCATGGGGAATCAGGCCTGCATTGTACCTAGACCTCTATGAGGTTTGTTTTTGCTAAAACTCCCTCACCCTGAATTGAGGCAGCAAGAACTTACTGCAACTTCCTAAAATCTGAGCTAAACCTCCCAAGTATGGAATGTAAGGAGTCCAACCACATTTCCCTTTACAATATTTGCAAATATCCTTCTTCTCTGATGTAATTAGCAACATTCTCTCCTTTGTTGTCTGTATAATGTAACCACCTAATGCAAACCTGTGCATAGTAAATGAAGACTACCCTCGATGTAATGTGCCCAGAAAAACAATAAAAGCCTGTCCAGGTGGGGGTCAGGGCCCTCGCTCTCACTTAGGTAGTGGCTATGTTGACCCTTTATCTCCACAGGATTTCTGTAGCCTGTGTGTATTTGTCTCATGGCCACAACACATGGATCCTGCCAGCCAGTATCCACATTAGCAGCATATATATGGGTCTTGTTTTCTTATCATTCAGCTACACTATGTCTTTTGGTTGAAGCTTTTAAGCCATTTACATTTAAGGTGATTACTGGTAGATATATTTTTATTGTCATTTTATTTTAATTTTTTTCTCCTTTTTTTTTCCTTCTTCTTAAAGCAAGCCCTTTAACATTTATTGTATTATTCATTTGGTATTAACAAACTCCTTTAGCTTTTTCTTGTCTGGGAAGCTCTTTATTTCTCCTTCAATTTTAAATGGTAGCTTTGATGGGTAAAGTTTTGTTGGTTGTGGGTCCTTGCTTTTCACCACCTTGAATATTTTATGACAATCTCTTGTGGTCTGAAATGTTTCTGTTGAGAAATCAGATGACAGTCTAATTGGAGTTCCCTTGTAGGTTACTTATTGTTTTTCTCTTGCAGCTTATAGGATTCTTTTCTTGTCTATAGCCCTACAGATATCATGGCTGATCTGATAGATACAAACAAACTTTTCTAATTATTGTTACAAGTATCGGGTGCATGAGTTCAAGATCATAACTAGCTTTGCATTTATACATGACTAATGTTAAGTCATGACATTAAGCCATCCGTTTAGTTATAAATGTGTTTCATAAGGTTGTGTGATATGGTATGTGATATTCAATAGTATATCAGATCTGAGAGATACACATAAAAACATGTTCAATTCTCTACATGTGTGCATAAACCTTTATAACTGAAACTTCTTCAATTTAAAACATAAATTGAAGGAAATTTTAGGAAATTTTAATGACAGAATAGATATGCCTCCCTCAAAAAACAGAAAAAGGAAAAAAAAAGTGTTAGGTGCTATGCATTCAAAATGAGTTAGTTATCAGCATATTTATGCAAGTGATTGAGAAGTACTTATTCCTTAATCATAGCAATATACTTTGCATGATTGCTACAAACATTTTGCAAAGCTAACTATTAAAAATTCTAATTAGTTAATGTTAAAGACTTTGTATTTTATAGCAATATCCATACTTTCATTATTTGAACAGAAATTTTTTATTCTTTGTTTTTATATTTCTTTGTTAAATAATAATTTCTAGATTGTAACTGAAAATAAATAAAAACAATGTATTTTGCTATATAAATATAATAAATGCAAAATTGCAGTTTTTTTTAATCCAACACATACTAGTAATAAATGTATCTCTCAGACACATGTGACCTATATTCAATTTTTTTGATCATGACCTCTGCTGGGTTAAGCTTTGCCACTTTAATTATGATTTCTCTTGGTGTGGTCCTTTCAGGTACATCTTGTTTGGGAGCCTCTATGCTTCCTGAACTTGTGTATCTTTTTTCTTCACCAGATTAAGGAGGTTTTTGGTTATTATTTATTCAAATATATTCTCAATCTCTGTATCACTCTTTTTCCCCTCCTGGTATTCCCATGACACAGATGTTGTTACTCTTCATGTTATCCCAAAGAATTCTTAAGCTCTCCTCATTTACTTATTTTTTATTTTTTTATTTTTGCTGATTAGCTTGGGTGCTTTTTATTCTATCTTGTCTTCAAAATCACTTATTTGGTCCTCCACTTCATGTAACCTACTATTCACTACTTCCAGCATATTGTTTATTTCAAATACTCATTCTTTATTTCTGATTGGTCATTTTTTATGGTTTCTACATGTTTTGTTTTGTTTTGTTTTGCAGTGAGGATCTTTATAATCATTACTTTAAATTCTATATCTGATAAATTGCTTTCCTCCATTTCTTTTGTTTCTTCTAGAGAATTATCTTGTTCTTTCATCTGTGGTATGTCTTTGTCTTCCCATTTTGGCTGCTTCATTGTATTATTTTCTATGTGTAAGGTAGATCTGCAAAGACTCTGGTGCAGAACTATGTTGGACACTGCCTGTGACTGGCCCTGGGAACTTGTTAGGAACTATCAGCAATCCACAGCATGTGGCTCACTCTACTGGGCCTGTGTTTGTTCAGAAAGAACCAGGCTGTGAATGAAGGCCAGCTTTTACCAGCACCATACCTGGGGAACTGCCAGCTAAAGTCAGAGCTCTAAGAGATCCAGCTTCACTGTTAGGATTAATCACTGGTATAGCGTCCAGCTGTACTCAGCAACTGGCTTAGACTCCACAGGATGGGGCAGGAGGGATTCCTGTGGGTGAAGTTATTGCTTCCTCTCAGGTTGATGCCACTTGGAGGCGAGTGCTTTGCCCAAGAAAGATGGCTTCTGTAGTATGGAGAATGACTCATCACAGGGATCCTGGAGGTTGATCCTTCAGCAATCTCCCAAAAGTCCCCATTCCCAGAATCTCCTCTTATGTCTCTAGCCCACTCTTCCCTCTCTCTGCCAGGGCCCAAGGTAAGTGACTGCAAACACATTTTTTTTTGCATTGGCCCTTAAGAGATTCTCTGCATCTCTAGTTATGTCTCCCTGGCAGACAGAAGCTCCACTGCTTTTCTCAGATAGATCGTATTTGGGTTCTTTTCCAAGTTCTGGTGCTATAGTCTGGGGAGCCACCTTGTGTTTTAGACCTCACACTTCTCAGGGGGAAGCTCCTGGATGCTGAAATATCCTTCCAGAACTTCAGTTGCCACCATGGATGCCCAGCCAACCCTCTCTCACCTCTGCACTCCCTATTGATTTCATTGGGATGCGGTAGTTTCTTCCATATGCCCTTGGTTATAAGGCATCTAGCCAGCTACTTTTCAATTGGTTATCAAAATTATTTCTCTTTAATTTGTTGTAATTCCAATATGGTCCTGGGAGGTTTTGTAGCTTCCATTTGCTCTTCATCCATCTTGGGTCCTTTCAAAGTCCTTTGATAAAATTTCTTTCAATGTCTTGCTTTCAGGATGTGTCTCTCAGCCCATATTTTAAATTAAAATTTTCTTTTTGCTGGGGTTTATTTCTTACAAAGTTTTAATGAAATTATACTCAAACTTTTGAAAACTATCTAAATATGTCTAAGATATAGACATATTTCCCCTAATATTTTTAAGCTGTGTATTTTAAGCTTTTTATCCATGTGTTAATTTTTTTCAGTGTTGATTGCACTATATTTCATGAGGAGTTGATATTACTCTAAAATTTCAAAACCCCTAGCTTTTAATATTACTAATTAAACATAGTCAAATAAAAATTTGTGAGGTTTTTATATATGTTATAAAATATTAAATATACATGAGAGTTAATGAACAAATTTAAGTACAAATATTATATATATACCAATGCATATCTCATACTTAGCAGTAAATATGAGGTCTGTCCATAAGGTATCTAGCCATGTAATATGAAAAATAGAGACATTTATTGAAGAAGATACAAGACACAAGAAACATGTACATAGGACAGTGATAGCTCTGTCCACTTCAAAGTAGGCACCTTGGGATCTCACACAGTTCTCCTAATTTCTATCAGCTGCCCCATCATATTTTCCTAAGATTCATCAATGATCTGAAATCTCTTCCCTTTCAAAGTTGATTTTAGTTTTGCGAAAAGCCAGAAGTCACAGAACACCAAATCTGGGCTGTAGGGAGGCTGAGTCACCTGGGTGATTTGATGTTTCAACGAAAAACTCTGGACCAGGTGAGATGGGTGAGTGGGTGTGTTGGTATGATAAAGCTGCCAATCACCAGTTGCCCAGAGCCATGACTTTCTGAATCATCCAAATAGTTTCCATGGAGGAATGTTAAAGTCTAATGCAAAATTTAATACAGATTTCTTGCTCTACTCAGTCATTTTGAATGTGATGACCACACAGAACACATACTAATTCAATGGGGGTCTACTGCCCCCACTGACTAGTACAGTGAAGTCATCATTGTTCATACATGTGCATTCCAGTCCACTCTTCTTGGCTGCCATGCCAGATACATCAATGTTGCAAACCTTTCTTATTATATTAACAGTGACTGGACTTCTTCGGGACAAACTTTGTATATTCCCAATAATAAAAAGTACCATGATATGTAAAAAATGATTCAAGAAAGGAAGCAATTATATCTATATTTCAACATAAAAATTTTATCTGAAATATGCAAGAACATTTTATTGCTTCTAAGTGAATATCTAATTGACACTAAGAAATATATTCTGCATATTTTAGTATTTCTAATAGCAGGATACATGTGACAATTACAACAATTGTAATAGTCTCATGATAGAGCTGTCATTTTATGCCATGTATGACCTTGGTCTTAACTATTCATATTGTAATTATTCCAAGTGAGTCATGTACATTATTGAAACTATACACATCATGTTTGATCACCATTTAAAATGTTTTTTTAAATGTTCAACTCTGTTTTGGCATTGAAACATAAAATGTTATTGTATATGCGGAGGCACAGAAGCAGAACTTTAGGGCATAAATAAGACATTAGTGAAGTAAATATTCATTGTAGAATTGCATTGGCTGCAATTCTAAATTTATTAAAAGCAACAATAAAATACTTTATGGGACTTGAGGAGGGAAGACACTTTCACATAAAGAAGCTGTCTTATTTATTAATCCAAAACATGAAAAAGTATTATCCATTATACTGTCCTTGGAGAAATATGACAGGGGAAATTATCGAATCCTTAACAATATTTGAACATTTGAATGCGAGAGAGAAAAAGAAAGAGTGAAACACTACTGCAAATAATTTATATAGTGTTTAGGTTATCAGCTTGTTAGAACTTCCTAGTGATTTTGTATAGAGCTGCTTAAATTTCAGGAACAAGAAAAAAAACTATGAATACAATTAAATCAAATGCACTTATGTAACTCGAGCATCAAAATTTGAAAAAAATAGTGTTCAGTGGCTTGGAAGAAAAGTTTAGGAAAATAAAGTACTAACCCTAAAAATATTACTGATAACCAATGTGCTTGAAAGTGTAAGTATTTGCATTATGTGGAAAAACATGAAATTGCTGACTATAATTAGAAAAATTAAAATAGAAGATTTGGCTAAGAATGAGAGGAATTTTTTAAAAATTTCTATTCAATTTTAATATATATACACACATACATATATATATACACACATAATCTATATTTTCTCCAAATTAGTATACTGAAAACATCTTATTCATTTACATCAGCTTATTGAATAATTATTATATTTTATCCAAAATAAAGACAAACATTTAGAAAACATATGCACTAAGACTCTTAGAGGAGCACTTGTGAAAATTTGCAAAAACAAGATAAGAGCAGAAACATGGGCTCCCCTTGTCCCCCGCATGTCAGGACAGAAGAGAGTGCTTTAGCTAAGCAGGATGTCAGAGTGTAGGAGAGAGACTCAGACTTTGGGGATTTTAGACTCATGGTTAAGGAAGCACACCTTTTCCTCTTGGAAGAATCAATTTATAAGATTTGATTACATATGATACAGTAGAAGCACGAGTCTTGTTCTACATTGAAATCTCAATGTTCATGGTTTGGAGAATATCGGCTTCTCTCCCAAATAATCATAAGCCTGAGATCTGTGCCTTGGGATTGTAGCAGAAAAAAATATGACAAATCTGTCATCAGCATTCATGTGGGAAACAGTTAATTGGGTTATTGCTTAAAGTGCATTTTTCTTCTCTTACATCATGGTGTATTGTATGATTGAATGCATCTTGGAATTGATAAAATGTGATGACTGACGCAGTTGTCCATTTTGTTTCCCCACTGAGGAACATTATAGTTACATGGCTACTGTTTTCAATATTGAATTACACTCAAAGACATATCAGCACTATTCTACACTTGTTCCAGAAAATAGTAACAGATATGAGGGAGAATATATAATATAGCTTTTCTCTTCATATATCACTGCATACAATGCAATACATGTTAGCATTTCAGCAACCTTTGCTATCTTTTGGCTATCTTTTAAATAAAACAGGGAATGGCTGAAACCTACCATTAACAACATTAAATGTAACATTTATTAAATTTGTGTATACCTAAAATATTTCCTTATTATACACATTTTGAAAAATTGAAATGTTTTCTTGCTTTCAACATTTTAAAGATAATTTTATTATGCTGTACTGACATCCTCAAATCTGGTAAGAAAGTCCTTGCAGTAATTCAATCTAATTCTTTTATGTTTTCCTCTGATAATAAATGAAAATATTGATATGTTTAATAAGGTATGCCTAGTAACATCACTAATATTATATTTTTATCAGTAAAACAGTGTCATCTCTGAATCCAGGATAAAAGATCTTCTGAAAATATTAATGGTATTTTTTGAGGCTGCACCTAAATTGAATTAAGGAATTAAAGAAGTATTTTCCTTGAAATCCTCATTATTGTTTTAAATAAATGGTAACTGTTGATATCTGAATACTTTTCTCAAAATTCTTTTTAGCTCTGATATGATACATTGTCAGATGAGAGGACTTTAGAACTTTTTAGTCATTCAATAGTCTATTCATGATTCTTTGAAACTATAGTTCAGTCTTTTAAATTTAAACAGTTCAAGTTTCTCCAAACTATTCTGCCTTATATCTATATTACTAATGTTTTGGTGCTTTCTTTTGTTAACCTACCAGATCCAGTCTGGTCATTCATTACCACTGAGTTCTTTGGGAAAATAGATAACAGTATCGATGGTCTCACATACTTACAGGCACGTGAGAGCTCAGTTCCTTTCTCACAACTGAGATACCGGGCAGATTAGCTCATCACAATAAAAACGAATCTAATATTAAATTCTGCCACAAATAAAAACAGATATTAACAATTTTAGTTAAAAAATTATGTTGCTTCATCATATAGGCTTGATGAAAACTCAGCTATCTACTCTAAACCTAATTTTTAAAGATTACTGTAGGCAGATGAGGAAACACTAAATTTTAAGATTCAGATAATCTTCCAGCCAGCCATGTGATAGAATCTTCTGTTCATGGTCAAATTGGTCAGGGTTCTAGGCCTGTGACCTGAAACCAGAGAGTGAGAAAAGTTCAGTGTCTATATTTTCTAGCATACTCAGTTTTTTAAAATTTTCTAATTATATTTATCAGCCCCTGGGATAGATATGCTGTGAATAATTGCAGCAAATGGTTGCTATAGAAATTTTCATGGATATTACTTGTCAGCTTCATAAATCTGAAGAGCAATCATCTTTGTCAAACAATCATTAGGAGGATTTGGGGGCATTAAGGAAACCTTGTTATGCAATGCTTTCATATTCTTTAAATATCATATTTAGGAAAATATCTGATTAAATCACATTCACTTATTAGTTGAGCTAATAAATTATGGCAGCTACAACAAAAAATTTCTTAGTGATGACATTGAAAAGACCTTACCTAATAAGTGAGTGAGTGATACAATTCATGAAACATCACACAAACTTACTCTTGACAGGAAAATTTTCTCTGCATTTAAGCCAGTATTTACCTCAGTCAGTAATAAGTGCCTCAATAGGAGTGTCAAATGGCGATTCTGCATTTAAATATAAGTGGGCTGGAGAATTGTAGGAAAATAGTACTAGTAATATGATTGGTGAATCTTCTTTAATATCCCCTGAAAAGAATTAAGAAGAAAAAATGGACAGAACAACTAAATTAGCAAAACAGAGTGATACATTATTCCAACTGCCAAATAGGACTGGAAGGACTGAGAACTACACTAAATAACTATAAGAGGAGGAAGTAGAAGGAGATATTAGACTTCTGGTTGTTCTTTAAGAACCAGGGGAAATTCTACAACAGCCAAAAAGTACTTACCAGAAAGCATACCAGGTGAAGATGATGACAACAATTGGAACTTAGGTGACTGTACAGATCTAATATGTGAGTGAGTACAAGGGAGAGCCTCATAACTGGAGACTCCTGAGTCCTATAATCTCTTCCTTTTTACTAAAACCTCAGAATTAGAAGATACTGCTGATGGTAACATTTAAATTAATTAGGGTAGGGCCATTAGAGTAAAATAATTATGAATTTAGGAAAATTGTGGTGGTGTACAGCAGAATGTCTCAGAAAGTATATCATTTATTCTATTACTCTGAAAAATCAAGAAGAGAGGAAAATTAAAACTCAGGATGCCAGAAAAATAATCTTGACTCAATTATTTCTCTAAAACAGAGATTTTCAACCATTGTGCCACAGTGCACCGATGTGTTGTGAGAAATTTTAAAACATGCATTGCCTGAATACTTAGGAGCATTAATTTCCTTTCCTTTCTATAGTAAAATTTAAAAAAAAAAGTGACGACAGCCACACAAAAATAGCCATCCACTGTGATGCACTGTATACCCATTTTCTGTCAGATCAGCCAAGTATACCCATTTTCTGTCAGATCAACCAAAAATCTATTTTGAGTGTGCCACTGATTTTAGTAATTATTTCATACATGCCATGAGATGAAAAAGTTGAAAATTACTGCTCAAAATGAACTAATTCACTCAAAAACGCTTCTTTTCACATTAAAAATTAGTAAGAGAAAGTATTCTGATGTAATTTCATAAAAATTTTAACAAAGGATAAAAGAGAATTTAGAGAAGAATAACACTTCTATGATCGATTAAAGAATACTAAAGGGTATACAATTATTGGAAATAAAGTTTTATAATGTAATAAAATAAATTAAGAAAATATAGAAGCAATAAAAACAAAAATTAGAAAAACACATAAATTGGTTGATTGGGTGAAAGGAATATTCAAAAGAAGATGTGACATAACTTAGGAAAACAATGTAATGAAATGTAAAAATTTGTAACAAATATAATGACTAAGCCAGAAGAAACTCAGAAGTACATAAATTCAAAACAAGTCTCAACAGCACAAAAATTGAGAGTAGTAAAATTTTAAACATTGAGCAACATTATTTAAAATAATCAAGATTTGGAAGCAGTCCAAGCATCTGTCAGTAGCTGACTAGATAAAAGAAAAAGGTGGTGGTACATTTTCATAATGGAATACTACTTGTCCACGAAAAAGATCTTACCATTTGCAACAACATGGGTAGACCTGTGGAGCATTATAACAAATTAAATAAACTAATTAAAGACAAACAAGTATCATATTTCATTCATATGTGGAATCTAACAAACAAAATAAACTAACAGAATGAAATAGGCTCATGGATAGATACTGATAGGTGTCAGTGTCAGAGGGGAGGGAGTTTGAGGGGCTAGGTGAAAAGGGTGAAAGGATTAAGCAAAGAAAAAACAAAACCCTCAGACACAGGAAAGTATGGTGATTACCAGAGGAAAATATGGTTGGGGGAGGTAGAAGAGAGTATGCAAGGATAAATGGTAGTGGAAAGAAGCTTGACTTGGGGTGGTGAACACAGAATACAATATATAGGTGATACATTATAGAACTGTACAACTGAAACTTATATAAGTTTATTAATCAATGTCACCCCACTGAATTCCATAAAAAAGTAAAATCTAAAAGAAAAAAAACACTAAAATAGAAATGATACTTTCAAGATTGGAAAAAAAAAAAAAGAAACTGATCAGAAAATGACCCTGACCCCTCTAGATGTTCATTCGGATGAATCAGCATGTTAAAGTACACAGCTGGAAATCTGGTGAATATTTTATTGAGATCCTCCACTAGACTGCCCCTAAAATTTCTGCCTTTAGAAGACAGATAAAAACTCTTAAGACGCATGACCCTGTGTGCACCTTCTCTTGTAATGCCTATTACAAGATGCCTCTCCAGTTGCTTCCTCAGTTGTGTCTGTTTTCTTTCTCCTAAGGTTGTAAGATTCCAAGGAGACTTGCAGCCAGGGAAGCAGTGGCAACTTGTCCTGGGCTAACCCCCTGAACCTTTCTCCAAAATCCCACTTTTGTCTGTGTAACTTGTCTCCTGCATCCACACAACCCAGCTGACTCACTTCTTCTGCCTCTGTGACTTGCTTTCTACAGGGCCAAGGCAACCATAACTAGGCTCAACTATTTTTCATGTTTCCAAAGTGCCATGGAGCTCTGCCTAGGATCAATCCTGTTGCTATTATCTTGCCTCTTCTATCATCAGCCTTTCCTTTATTTTATTTTCCGCAGCTTTAATAAAAACACTCTAAAAATAACCTGGACTTGTTTTGTGAAAACTTTTCTACAAGATGTTAAAAACCCCCACATTCCAGATTATATTGGGGTAGGCCCACCTTGGCTTTCCCCCCTTTCTGGTGACATCAATATGTGATATGTTTTTTTTTATTTGTTTGTTATTTCCTTCCACTAAATATAAAAGTAAAGAGAACTGTGTCCTTTTTTGCCCTTTTTACTGCTTCCTCTCAATTCCTAGATAGGACCTGGAACAATGTTAACATTCAATAAATATTTCTTGTGTTTCCCTTTCATTTTCCTTTGCATTTATATTCATATATACTTGCAATTATCTTGTATATAAAATATTCATATTTTTCTGTTAAATATTATATGCATTTATTAATCGAACCACAGAGTGTTTATGATGATAACTTTAAATGACTACTTATTATTCTTTTTGAGTGCTCTAAACACTTCTATTTCTGGACATACAATTTATTTCTCTGTCGTATATTATTATACTAAAATTTATAATAAATATATTATTTAGCATCTCTTTGCATATGATTTTACCTTTAGCACTGTTTATTATTTTTAGCACTGTATATTTTAGAATAAATAAAATGACAAAAATCAATCGATCTAAGTATTCTTATGAGCTTTGATTCACAGCAACCAATTCCTCTCAGAGTTTTACCAATTTAACTGAGGTGATATAATGCAAATTTAATTCACTCAAAAGCATTAATAACTGAGTAGATGGTTTTATTTCTTTAGCATGTGTCCTCTCAATTATATCTACCAATGAGGGCAGAGAAACATCTATTTTATTTCCCCATTTAGTAGGTGACAGTGGAGTCATATCAGGTACAGAGAAAGTCATACCTAAGATATGACTTTCATTTACTTAACTACTGCAAGGCTTGCAGCATTGAATGCAAAATAGAGTTAGAACTCTTAAAAGATAGAAGGAAAACATCATCTGGACACTTTTCCACAGGTGCAAAATAGCTACCAGATGATAGATAATAAGTGGCAATTACACAGATAACTTCCTGTCTTGAGCTGTCCCATGCAGTTTCATTATTTGGAAAAAAATTCCAAGCCTTGCAGCTTTTCTAAGATACACAAGATAGATATTTTTACTTTTTTTGTCCTATTGTTCATAAATTTTCTTAATCTTGAATGATATTCCAAGAGAATACCTACCAGGCCTCCCAGTTAACAGTTAATCAAATAAAGTGTGAGCCTTTGCAAAAATAAATGAATGAATGAAAGAATGAATAAATAAATAACATTAAAATAAATGAGAAAAGAGCTAAAACATATTAAGAAAAAAGAGAAAGTTATGAGATAAGCAAAAAAAGTTACAATGTATTTATAAGAATATCTGAATGAGAAAACAGAAAAGAATGGAATATAATGAATATTTAGCCACAATTTAAGAAAAAAATTACTGAAATAAAAATGAATTTGAAACTATACAGCAGCATGTACTATATATCTGGAAAAAATCAATTCAGAATAAAAGAAGAAATGAGATATATTAAAATAAAAGTTATAAACTTAAAAAAATCTACAAAGTATTAAGGAAAAGTTTAAGTCATTTGTAAGTGACAAAATTAAACTGATTGTCATCACGCTTTTGACAAAAATTTATACTAGAAAAAATGGAGTAACACAATGTGGAAAAAGAGAGTTTACAGTTGTGAGTATGTGGAACACAGAGTTTACTCTTCTATTATTATTTACTTAATTATTATGTTATTTACTTGTATTATTTGTCTTATTGTTATATTTTATACATTTACTTATGATTTATCTTTTAGACAATGTTTTTTCCATACAAATGACTGCAAACTGAATCCTGAATGGATGATACTCAAGGAAAAGAATGTCAGTAAGAGATACTGTATAAGGGTATGAAGACCTTAAAGCACAACAAATGCAATCAAATATGCAAAACATCTTGGGATGATATTCTTATGAGCTTTTGATGAAGAATTTTGTAAAGAATAAAATTTTGTTAAGAAAGTGACCGATGACAATTCCAAATAAGTAATGATGACAAACATTAAATGTACATTTATCTTTAGAACAAAGTCTCAATTATGGCTACATGATAGAGAATAGATTATATAATTGTGGTAGTTTCTGCTTAATTGCATTTATATTACAAGATTGTACAAGATTATACAAGACTATAAGATTGTACAAGACTATAGATATAGTACACTGTGAAAACTGTCCAGTTAGTAAACTCCACACATCAGATTATTGGGAGATACCACAGACTTAGCTGTTATATGTGCTTTGTGTTAAACTTTAACGGTTATCATTAATAGGCTTATATTGGGAAATAAGAATGTCAATCCAAATTTATTTGATGAAATATTGCAGAAAGGCCTTGTTAAAAAAATGCTTATCTACACTAGGCTAGCCTTGCACTTCCAACCTGCTAAGTTAAGAAAAAGTATACAAAAGGACTTGGATTAGTACATCAACGTTGGTTTCATTTAAATGGATAACTTTCTAGTCAGCCCCAAAATACAAACTAGTAGAAACATTATAATAAAAATCAAATGATTTTATATATAAGGCATTTCTATAGCATACTCCCCTACAGTTTTCTAAAGATGATTGCATGCCAGGAATAATTACTAGTTTTTAGCTAAAGAATTCCCAAATCTATTTAAAAGAGTATTCTGTGGCTACTGTAGATGGAGGGAAGCTGCCTTATGTGGGAGGCGAAAGACAAAAGAATATCAAGATTAGAGTATGACCAATTTACATATAACAATTCATACTCTAAAAAATGACAAAAAAGTGTTTAATATTATGTAAATGCCCAGGCAAGAATGACTTTGGATCAATTGCTTCATCAATTTGTATGTTATATTAAATATAGTGAGGGCTGTGACTAGGGTATTTCAGATGATAAAGAAAAGTTTAAATAACAACATAAAATAAACCAAAGAAACAATTCATACCTTCATTGCCAACTAGGTATAGTGATATGATTAATCACTGAATTAATAAAATAATAAGTTTAGAGTAAACTAAGTTATTTATCACAAAACAGAAATATGAAGATGTTGAAAAATTATGATTACTAGACAACAATTTTGAGGGAAATCTAAGTAAAGAACTAAGCATTATCATTCTTTCCAGTAGCAAATGTGTCCCCATATAAGTGAATAGCTCTGCACAATCAGCAGAAGCTCTACTTTAGAGACAAAAACTTATTACTGTAGTTTAAACTAGAAAAGCATTTTTTAAGTCATTATTCCGCAACTGCTAATGTGACCACAAGCTTAAGCAAGAGTCATGAACTGGTACTGACAGCTGCTGGGTGCAACAGAGTGGTGGGTATCCATGTGATGCCAAAGTATGTTTTGACAAAGAAAAAATAATACATTAAGAAAGTCATATTGTTTTCACTTTAAATAATTGGTCAATTTTAAATAATTGGTCACTCATATTGGGGTGATCAAATACAATGTAACATTTATTATAAAATTAATAATTAAATATTGTGTATAAAACAATTTGAAGAGAGAAAAGTTTAAGTCCAGTAGTAGTCTAGTTTTGATCTGTCAATTTACAAGAATTACGGGGAATGTAGCATAATTTAAACTTCATGAAAATAAGGCAATCAGATGCATCTGCTCCTTTCAGCAAATGAGAATAACATTAACAAAAAGGACTGTTAAAAATTGAGAGTCTGGAGGCACATGACAACCAAATGTAATTGGTTCTGAATTAGAGCTTAGTTTGGAGACATAAAATGTAAAAATATTTTGAGGGGAAAAATTGGAATTTAATTATGCATATTATATTATTTCATGGGATTTAATAAGTTCATGAGATAGTAATCCTTAAAATATAAGGGGATGCTTTATTTTATCTAGAGAATCATACCAAAATATTTAGAAGTTGAAAATTATATTGTTTGTCATTTTATTTTTGAAAGGTTAACATTAACTGTAAATATGAATGGAAATTAGTTTTAATATATAATCTAGATTTGAATACCTCATATATGAAGAAAACTAAAAACATAAATACTAAAGGCATTTTTAGGTAGGATTAAAAGACCCGAGTCAGAGATACTTCAACTATCTTAATTTCTGATCAGAATAGAGAACTAATTAATTAGCATAATTTTTATACATATTTTCCTCCATGTTTGACATGGTTTGAAGGGAAATATTGTTCAAGTAGCCTTATCTTGCATAAATAATGTTTAACAACAGATCAGAAGCTGGGTCTTTTAGAATGATGCCCTGGGCTTGGACACCATCAGGTTCTTTATGTTTAGTCAATAAGGTTTTCACACAGTCAAAATTAAAATGTAAGATAAAGTCTGCCTCTAGGATATTTTCATAATAACCTCAAAAACCTTCCATACAAAATGCTTTGCATATGGTAAAATGACAAATTTAAAGCTTTATAAAATTACATATTATACAATAGTTTTTGTCTTGTTAATGCATGTTTGAGTGTGTCAAAAATGTTATTCTAGATTTGCTTCCCCTTAGTAGCACATTTAGGTAGTAGCTAGATGAAGTCTCTTTGTCCAACACCTCTCTCTATAGTTATGTGATTTCGTTGATGTGTAAGAAAAAATGGTAATAAATGTAATTATCAAAATTGACTTAATTCAATTTGTAATATTCTCAAAGCATGAGTCATTTATTTCCTTTGTTATTATTCCCTTTACATTTTTTTTATTTTAATTGTTGTTCAAGTACAGTTTTCTGCCTTTTACTCCCATCCCAGCCCACCCTACCAGCCCGCCCCACCTCTCTCCCATTTCCACCCCCCTTGTTTTTGTCCATGTGTCCTTTATACTTGTTCCTGCAAACCCCTCCCTTTTTCCTCTGAAATTCCCTCCCCACTCTCCTCTGGTCCCTGTCAGCCTGTTCTCAATTTCAGTGTCTTTGGTTATATTTTGCTTGTTTTTTTTTTTTTGTTGTTGATTAGATTCCTGTTAAAGGTAAGATCATATGGTATTTGTCTTTCACTGCCTGGCTTATTTCGCTTAGCTATTCCCTTTACATTTAAGTGCTGTAAAGTTTCCAAATCTTCATGTTAGTCAAACTCCCTACAGTCTTGCCTTGTTGTGATAATAATAGATTATATTTTTACTTACAGAAACTTTCTATAAATGATCCATTCACAACTTAATATTTTATTTACCATGACAAGCATTTGCTTCCCTAATTGTTTCAGAGCAATATACCCTGAAATAAATTCTAGAACTAAACATGTGTGAAAATACTAAATCTGGGGATTACCCATGAAAAAAATACCCAACCTTAAGCAAGAGTAATTTTAGAAAAAAGTTTACTCCAGCTGTCAATCTAAATATGGAAAATGTGAGTAAATCAGTTCCAAAGTTAGTTCCATCTTTTGCTTTAAATCAATGATGTACTTGTGGAAGAGGGTATAAGGAAAATAAATAGTAATGGAAAAAATACAATAAAAACAAACTATTAAAATAGGGTAGTTGTTAGCCAATGTCACCATAACTTTTGGAATGTCTTTCCAGTGCAGTAAAATCATCTTGGTCAGTAAAAGTATCATCCTGATAGCAATTCTGTCATCCCCAGGAAAACGAATCATACTTCTGGGAATCACATCTCATTTTCAGCCAATGTTGAGTGGCTAATAGGGTTGTGTATCAATTTTTCAGACTGAATAAATTTTTTTCTTCCTAATTAATCATCTAAATGAATGCCCAGGTTTCTTCACCTTCAGTTCTGACTATGAATCAATTTCAAACAGAAGCTTAATGAGAAAGAAAGCAAGAAAAGATTTGCCTTGGAAAGAAGTGACATACAAAGGGTTGTAATAATCAGCACTATCCTCATTATGGCTAGTTGCATAAATGAAAACTAAATAATTTTTAGACTAAAAGAAGTTTATTTTTCCATGCATTAGTCTGTTGTGCTGTGTGAATTTTGTTAGGATTATTAAATACTTCACTTATTCATATGCAGAGATAACTACCACTATTTCTCCCAGATTTATTTCTGATTTGTGACACTCACTTGCAAGGGTACTGATATTTGTGGTATAATTTATTATCATATTTCATTTGAATAAAAAATCCAAAGTTAATAACATTGGTACACTAATCAATCAGTTTATCAATCACATTATTTGATCCAGACACATGTCTCATCATTTTCTCCACTCCTATTCAAAAATTTAATTTGGTTAGAACAACATCTAAGGAAAAGAATTAATAATTCAAATGTTACCGTGATACTGGCTTTCAGCACTTAGTTTCATTAATATGAGATATTCTCTTTATCATTCCTGAAGGTAAGTGGGGAAGGTTCTACTTGCCATTTGCCAAGATTTTGATGAGAAAGATGAGTTTCAGACTGGTTACAGCTTTTGCAAATGATTAGATAATTTGTTAATGACAATGCTAAGACTTCAACTCAGAAATTTTTAACTCATATCTAGTACATTTTAAATTATAATATGCTGGTTGAAACTTCATATATTTTGTCTTGAGAATAAACTTATACCTAAATATAAAGGCAGATAATAGAAACTTATTATTGAGCACCCAGTAATGCTCTCTTCAAAAGTAATACCAAATCCTATCAATACTTCTCAAAGGAGGACATACACCAGGGCCCACAGACCCATGAAAAAATGCATCACAACCCATTACAGTGATGCAAATTAAAACCACAATGAGATACCACTTCACATCAATCAGCATAGCTGTCATTAATACATCAACAAACAACAAGTGCTTGTGAAGTTGTGGAGGAAAGGGAACCCTAGCACACTGTTGGTGGAACTGTAGACTGGTGCAGCCATTATGGAAAATAATATGAATTTTCCTCAAAAAACTAAAAATGATATTCCCTTTCAATCTAGTGATCCCACTGGTGGGACTATAACCTTAGAATACTGAATTACCAATTCAAAAGAACCTATGCACCCCAATGATCATAGCAATGTTATTTACAATAGCCAAGTGTTGGAAACATTGTAAGTGCCCATCACTGAATGCGTGGATCAAAAAACTGTGGTACCTTTACACAATGGAATAGTACACAGCAGAAAGAGAGAAGGAACTCCCACCCTTCAGGACAGCATGGATGGAACTGGATAGCCTTATGCTAAGTGAAATAAGCCAGGCAGTGAAAGACAAATACCATATGATCTCACTTACAAGAGGAAACTAATCAACAAAACAAACAAATGAGCAAAATATAACCAGAGACTTGGAAATAAAGAACAAACTGACACTAACCTGAGGAAAAGGGGAGAGGAATAACAGGAGAAAGGAGGGGAAGGAGCTAGCAAAGGACCACCAATAGAGGACGCATAGGCATGGGCAACGGGGTGGGGATTGACTATGGGATTGGCAGGGAATGAGGCTGGGGTGAGCAAGGGGGAAAAAGGAAGGGCAACCTTAACTAAACAACAGTACATTAAAAAATATACAACATTGTTACCAAAAAATAATAATCATTCAAATTGTTAATGCTAAGCTTATTTTATAATCATTATGTTTTCATTGTTCTAAATGTTTTACTGACAATTTTTTTATTGACAGTTTTTTACTTAAACTTGACAGTGATACTATGATGCAGGTAAAAATCACTTTTAATGTGAAAAAGAAAAAAAACAAGTATAGAAAAATTGTGCCTTGCTCAAGTTTACATGGCTAGGAGGTTATAGGACTGCAACGTGAATAGTGATCTAGATTCAAGAACTTGTGTTTATAATAATGGTGATGGTGATGATAGATAATCAATTTAATGATTGCAACAACTATGAGATAAGATGTCAATGATATTAGAAACAATGGTAATGGTGATTAAGAAGATATTGATGGACAAATAACTAATGTGATGTTAGAGGAGACAGTACTTGTTTAATGTATTTTGGGATTGGCCACTTTCCTCCCTTCTGACCATGAAGAAATTACTTAAGCTTTAAGTTCCTTATTTGAAAAATGAATAAAGTGATAGTTATTACCTCACTGGATATTAGTCAGGGTTTGCATAGGTTATCTCATGACAGCTTATCACTACCCATGAAGTGATTTTACAGATGGTAGGAAAAAGTAAGCCTTTGAAAATATAGTTAATAAGTTTGCCCATGCTCTCACAGCAAATATGTGAACAAATTTGGATCCATACCCATGTTTCTGCGACAGAAAGTTCATGCTTTTGTTCTTTCCACATGGTCACATAGTTTTCTTAACAATATACTTAATAAAACACAATATCACTGATTATACATTTGTAGAATTTTTAATAAAATTTCAATGCTGATTATTTTTAGTCAACTATAAAAATACAGAAATTACTCTGCCAGAAAGCAATCTGTAACCAATTCAAGTGGTACCTATGCTTTTTTAGAAATTATACACAAAAGTTTTTTGACAAAATGGTTGATTTTTCCCAATACACACATCTGGCTATCTTACAGCATTTTAAAATAAAGAAATGTAATTTTGAAAGTATGAATTTACAATGTGTGGTGGTCATGGACTCTTCTCCATATTTCAAAACTAGACAGCGAGACATAGAACTTCTCTGGGCGATTGGCCCAGTAATTCATGTCACAATATAGTACTGATCAAAAGTGTGGAGTGCCAAACTAAACTAATGTTCTATTTCAATCCTGTAGATTCTACTGTGGCTGAATTTGGAAGAAAGGTAGGTTGGCTTACTACCACATTTCTCGCTCAACCCTGCATTTGAGGCAAAGAGCCAGACTTTGAGAGAAATCTGTGGGGATTTTTAAAAATTCTTTTATCCTGTGTAATTACTCATAGAAATTGAACCCCTCTGATAATTGAAAGAAACAATTTGAAATGGGATTGTGCCATCTCTTGACTATATGTAGTCAAGAAGAAAATTGGTTCATATTTTAAATAAAGTGAAGGCAACCTGACTACAGCTAATAGCATTCAGCTGGTTTCAAAATACTTTACAGCAGGACAACAAAACCCAATAATAATTAAAAGTTTACCTACTTATTTCCTTCAGGTCTAAACCAAAGCATAGAGCCTAAGCTGAAAGACATACATTCATTGTCAATGCCATGATCAAGAGAAACTTAATGAGAAAACACAAATACCTGCATTGTTAGCATAGGTATACTAATTCATTTTGAGCCACTGTGTTGAGTTCGTACACTGATATACAGAATTCTTAGGTCATATCTCCCTCTGTCTAATAAGAAGCCTAAACACAAGCAGATGTTTAATTATTTCATGTCCCTAATTTTTAAAATTGCCCTCAACATAATCTTAAATTATAGAATTGGAAACTACCTTTTCAGCCTTTGCAAATAGAATAATGCCATAAACAGTATCTGATTTTTTGATTACCACAGCTCTATTTCCTGAAAATAGGATTCTAACAAAGATGATGAGGGAACAACAGAACAGGAAAATATAAAATGCCATCAGATGGATACTATAGTGCTGAAGAAGATAACATTACCAGGACTATTGTATCTCCTAATAGATCTTGTGTTATTCATGAAGGACAGGGATGTCCTCGGATATTTCCAGAAAGAAGCACACAAGAGTTTAGAAAATAGCTCCATCTCTTTTAGTTTTTTGGATGAATAATTTAAATTTAATAGTTTTGAATATGCAAATATAAAAACAATTGAATCAAAGGTATCTGAATTCAGTTGTTCTGTTTTGTTATGAAATTATAAGGGATACAGATTTAGCCTCCATTACAAAAAGAATATGCTCATTAAAGAAAATACTAAAAACATGGGTCCGATCATTTGCAGTCACTATGAATGTCTTTTCCACATCTAGTATATTGTTTAAGTCTGTATATTAATTGCTGACTTGTTTTCTTAGTGTTAACAAGGGTAGCTTAATTTAAATTGAGAATTGGGATCATAAGCACTTCTGTTTATAAACAGCTTTTTTACTAAATTTACTTTATTATTTTCTATTTATTTGTAAGGTTAATTAGTTTTAACTTTGAACCAGACAATAAAATTTAATTTGTGATGTTTTTTCTTGAGTGTTTTTTTTATTATTCTAAATTGACAAAATTTCAGCCTTCTGTATTCAATTAAAACTCATGTGTTATCCCCTGGTTGGTGTGGCTCAGAGGATTGAGCACCAGCCTGTGAACCAAATGGTCCCAGGTTTGTTTCCCAGCTAGGGCACATGCCTGGGTTGCCGGCCAGGTCCTCAGTTGGAAGAGTACAAGAAGCAACCAATCTATCTTTCTCTCAAACATCAATGTTTCTTGTTCTCCCTTCCTTGCTCTCTCTCTAAAAATAAATAAAGACTTTAAATTTAAAACAAAATTCATGTGTTATATTACTGAATTATAAATATATTTTGTTATAACTTTGTCCTGGGGTAATAGTTGACAAAAAAGAGACTGAGAGACAGATTAGTTGTTCCAAAAGTCCAAGTGAGATCAGTCTTGATTAACATCAGAGGTTCACTCTGAGTTTTTTTTAGCTGAAAGATGAATATATGGTGACAGTGACTTTTAAAAGTATGGTAATAAAAGGTATTAAAATATATTTTACTCTTTTAATGTAAGCCATCCTGAAGGGTATTAAATATCCTATTTGGAATGAGGAGTTTTAAATATAGTGTCATCTTAGGTGTACAGTTAGTTGGTATTAGCAATTGGGGGGAGTTTAACAGAAAAAGTTTGAGTTGCAAAAAAAGCTTATTAAGAAAAAAAAGGTAGTTTCCAAATGACACTTTGAAAGAGACAAAGTGGGTATGTGGAGATAAATATATTAGGGAAGCATTATACTTAGCACCAGAGTGGTCAAAGTTATCAAATGTCCAGTCAGGTAGCAGTAAGCAAACAAGCATGCTACTTACAAACAGAGGCTTTGAGGATTTAAGGAGTGATAATTTATGTTAAAGAGAAATGGTAGCAACAGATGAAGAGAAATGCTAAACCAACAGAAGAATTGTTCATATTTAAATATCACTATTGTATAATGTGTGATTATGATGCACATTTCATATTATGATGTACTAGAAGAAGCATGACCAAAAAAATAGATCCCTTTATGGATCTTGAACTAATAGAATGAGCCAAAACTTTATAAATTCTCATCTCCAGCTTGAGACTCTAAGAAAAAATAGAGTTGCAAAGGTTAAAGATATATTTAAATATGATAAATGGAGAATTTCTTACTAGTAAATCATATATTTTAGAAATTCTTCAAGAAACAATGAAAATGTTATGTCTAAATTCTCAAACTAGCCACCAAAAATGCAAATGACCAGCATCCTGAACAAAATACACACTGGTTAAAAAAAAAGGCAATATAATAATTTTTAATTTTATTGTTCATTTTACTTTGGTAATTCTTAGGACCTAATGATTCAAATAATTGATTTAAAAGCAATATATTTCTCACAGGAATATTAGAATCCAAATCTAATATATTTAAAGTGTTCATTTAACAGAATAAATTCACATTTAAATATATTATAAATGACGAGAGGAGATTCTATATTCCTTTAAAATTATACATTGACACATCACAAAACATTGCATTTATTTTCATCCATATTATTATTCTTTCTCAGAGTCTTACATCTCCTATATTTTGATTCTTTTAATAGTTTACCAACTATTCTACAAATACCCTTATGTGGAGTTGGCATCATATAATATTTGCTTATAAATATCACAAAATAAATAGCTACATTATGCACTGTGTTGAGCATACAGGGGTTTAATGGTTTAAAGCCAATGTCATTTGTGTTCCTCATGGAGCAAAGTATGTTTCCAAACTGAAGAAGAGCCTACTTTTTCCATTTTTATTGTACTCTTTCAATTCAATTGTACCATTTTCAAAGGTACAATTCTTAATGGATAGAGCTAATTTTTATAGATTCTTAAAACATGCTTGTAAATGTTACTGAGGCAAACATGAGGCAATTTGTACCTAAAATATAAAATTGAGGAATATACCCTTTCTTCCCCATCAAACCCAGAATTCTAAGAAATTTGTAAATCTCACATGCAATATATAACTGTGTTTTATCCAAGTAAAGCAAGACCTTAATCCTTTCCAGTCTAGATGTTCGTTGTATCAACTTAACTTATAGTTTTCTACTAAGAGAGATAGAGAAGAGAACCTTAAAAATCTGAAAATGAATATAACAAATTGGGTTATGTATTCTGATGACAAAATATAGTTGCCTCTAGAATGTTTATATCTTTATAAACTTAATTTTTACTGTCAGATTCTTGTTTAGCAACCATCTTATTTGATTATCAATGTCAAATATATTGTTTAAATTTTATTAAACTAGCTTTAATTTGGGCAAATCTAATAGCTCATACTTTTCCATTCTATATAAACCATGTCAGGCAATCTATAATATATAATATAATTGTGCTAATTATATGTTGTCACTTTTATATTTTATAGAATTGTAAACATGCTGTAGTTTGAGTATTTTCTTCATAATTTCTGGACTAGTTGCTTTATTTTCCATACTGAAGGGCAGTTAAAATGCCAACTATGTATCTTTCTCCTTTCTATGTTCACCTCATTTATACAAATTACCTGTACCTACTGTTGCTTTCTTCACATTAACCCTAAGGCACAGCCTGGGGAGTAATAGTATAATAAACTTTTTTTTTCTGTGATCATGTATATGTATGAAGGGTGGGTAATTGGATAAGGGCCAAAATTTTACTATAATTATTTTTTCACTTAGTGAATATTTACTTGAGACATTATTCATCATAATTCAAACTCTTTTACTGCTAGTTTTATTATACAAATATGTTCCTTAACATATGAAGATAGTTTATAGATCTATGTGTATGTTTGTGGTTGTGCATGTTGCATAGGTGTATCTATATGTATTTCAGTGTGTTCATTTCTTTCAAGTTGATACCAAAACAAAATCAAAACCCATATACACGCAAAAAGGAAGAAAAAAAACGACATCTGATTTGAAGGGAAACCTAGAAGGGAAAAGGGCTATCTAGAATGAAGTCCACAAACCACATACTTTGGACCTACAAACTATAGCTGATATCTGCTAACTCTTAGTGGACTTCTCTCTTATACATGTCAAAAAAATTGAATCTCCTCATTTATATTAATTTTCCTCTTCATTATTTACATATTCTCTGTGTAAATTTAATATTTGTATAAATTTTAACAAAGACAAAATTTCCATCTTTGCACTCTTAAAACAAACACTAACTTACTACATTTGCTATCTAACATTTCCAGTGTCTCACCAGAAGTTTCTCCCTTTCAGAGAGAACAGCCATTGCAACACGTGACCATTTCATTCAAACATACAGCAAATATAATTTTGGAAGCAGCAAATTCTTGTCTTTGTGATTCTGGTACAACATTTAATATTGATGAGAATCTTTTTTTTAAAGAAAAGAAGATAATAACTTGGTGTTTAATTTATAATATTAAATTAGATAAAGTTTTATAAAACATTTTGAAAATTAATATTACAGTCCAAACAAAATAAGAATTCAGTAACAATTGTTTCTGTCTACCATAAACATGATATGCTTCTTGATTTTGATAATATAAAGATACAAATAAAATGCAATAGTTTTTGTTTTTTTAGCACACAGTGTTTTGACAGGAAAGGTAAATAAAAACAAAAGTCATATAGTATATAATGAGTGCAATATAAGTTTTATAGATGCTTTCATATATTTCTGCAGTAGTTAGAGAAGTCAGGAAAAAATTGATCAATTATTGTGAATCTATAGTGTATGTTGTCTTATAATATCTAATTACTATTAACAACATTGTGTAACTGAAAGAAACAAAAGGAGAGTTAATTGATTCACTTATTTCATTTTTAACATTTTATTTCAAAAATATTTTTAAAGTGATCACTAGGGGTCAAAATATATGTTAGAAGTCATGGACACATGAATCTAAGTATTTGATTCTGGACATTCAATAATGTCAAGGAACATCAATGGATTTATAGACTACTACAAATACAATGTAATTGTATATTATATATAGCACAGAAAGAGACTAGAAATAGTGCAAGATACTACAACTTTCATCAAGGTTGATACTTGTGCATACCCTTTTTCCAAAATACTTCATCTCCAAAAGAAAAGTGATGTTAAACTTGGTTCTCAAAAGTGAACACATAATTTCAGGCAAAGGGAGTAAATAAGATGTCATAACAGAGAAATGTGCACATATAAGCCAAAGAAACACATTAGTACATATTATTGCAGTGGCCACAGTAATATGGTACTCAGATCTGCTGTTGAGGGAAATATATTTGATAGACAGCCACAGCTGCTACACTCTGAATCCATCAATGCGTTTTTGCTGAGGCTACACATGTCACACATGTCACAGGCAGTTTTCCACTAATACCTAAGCACAGCAGGCTTAAACCTACTGGATATGAAAATCCTCTGTCATAAGACTTTGATTCAAAGAAACACAGTTGTCCAGGCCAAAACCTTCCTAGAACTGCACTACAGTGTATGACGCTACTCAGCCCTCTGCACCTCTGTCTCCTTCACAGAATGCATTGCATTCCAACAGCTCTAACACAAAATAGAATATTAAAAACTCCATTGGCAGTTAGCAAATTGTGCCTTTGACAAATTTGGCAGCCTTTTTCTGTTTGGACTATCAAAGCAATACCAGTCAAAAGATAATTTGTAAAGAGAAGAAATAATAGTGACAAAAAAAATGAAGAAAATAAAACAACCAATAAGAAACTGAGGCATACAATTCCTTTTTGTCCTTTCTTGTTTCCATTCCAGTTTTTAGTCCTGTAAAGCCAGTCCATTTGAAAGTCATTCAATTTCAATGAAATGAATTGGCTATGAGAATAGTACACAAAGATCCAAATATACTTTGTGTTGAATTTTCTCTACATATTCAGGGCCATTTTTTTCTACAATTAAGTTAACATGTTCTCTGATGCCAAATATACTCTTATATTCACTTGTATACACAGCTTAAAGAACATTTGGATACTACACATTTCTATAATGTCATAATAATTAGATTTAATGTATTATCAGAGTGTGAGTATTTAAAGTTAATGGCATTTTAATGTTCTTTATATTCTCAGTGTGACTATCAATTACAGGAATTTTTACCTCCTGGGACCACTGAGAACACCCAATTTTCATCTTTCAACATACCTATAAACTCTGGCAACAAGATGCAGAGCCTTTAGAAATTGTACTTCTAAAAATTTCCACCTTTCTGCTCACATGAAGAGAACATTACCACATTCATCGATTGTGAATATATGGGCTTATATATAGTTTTGAAACGACTTAATTGCCTCAAAGTGTCAGACTCTGGTTGCTTTCTCTTTTTTTCTTTATATTGGGTATCAAAAAGTAGGTAGAAATACTAACAGCAATAACAGAAACTCAATAGCTAGCCATATAATCACTTTCCCTTTCAATTTAACTTACAACTAATTCTTAAGCATATATATTTTTGCATATATATTGTTTGCTTAGTTCATTTTGTTTTTGTTATTTTAGGTTTGTTGATAGTTGTCATTTGTTGTAATTTTACTGTTCATATTTTTGATCTTCTTTTTCTTATATAAGTCCCTTTAACATTTCATATAATAAGGGCTTAGTGGTGATGAACTCCTTTAACTTGACCTTATCTGGGAAGCACTGTATCTGACCTTCCATTCTAAATGATAGCTTTCCCGGATAGAGCAATCTTGGATGTAGGTCCTTGCCTTTTATGACTTGGAATACTTCTTTCCAGCCCCTTATTGCCTGCAAGGTTTCTTTTGATAAATCAGCTGATAGCCTTATGGGAACTCCTTTGTAGGTAACTGTTACCTTTTCTCTTGTTGCTTTTAAGATTCTCTCCTTCATTATGTTTTCACATAAGTTTTCAATGTCTTACTCTTTCTCTTCTCCTTCTGGCGCCCCTATGATTTGGATGTTGAAACATTTAAAGTTGCCCCAGAAGTTCCTAAGCCTCTCCTCATTTTTTTGAATTCTTCTTTCTTCATTCTGCTCTGCTTGAATATGTATTTGTTCCTTCTGGTCCAAACCATTCATCTGAGTCCTAGTTTCCTTCCCTTCATTGTTGGTTCCCTGTACATTTTTCTTTATTTCACTTTTCATAGCCATCACTTCTTCCTCTGTTTTGCATCCCTGCTCAACCATTTCTGTGAGCATGCTGATTACCAGTGTTTTGAACTTTGTATCTGATAGGTTGGCCATCATTTAATTGTATTTTTTTCTGAAACTTTGATCTGTTCATTCATTTAAGCCATATTTTTGTTGTCTCAGAGGGCCTGTTATATAGTAAGGGGCAGAGCTTTAGGTATTTGCCAGGGCGGGGCAATCCACTTTGCTGCCTTGTGGGGTTGTATGTGGGGAAGACATCTGAATGGGGACAATACAACTTGCTGAACTCCAAGTCTGCTCTCAGTGACTTCCCCCACTACCCACAAGCAAATTGGGCCCTTCTGGTGCTGATTTTCTGGCAGGTGGGTTTGTGTACATTCTAGGACCCAGTGGGTCTCTTCAGTGATCTCTATTGTGAGGATGGGAGTTTATCCTGCTGCCTCAACCCCCACATATTTTTTTCAGTCAGAAGTTTTGAGGCTTTATTCACCCACTCTTGAACCCTGAGTTGTGCAGTATGTCTCGCTTCCCAGTTGTTCCTCTGGATTTATCCCCCACAAAAATGTAGGAACACTGGCTCTGCCAGCTGCCACCTCATCCAATTTTCCAGCTGTCACCTTGCTGTGAGTCCTCTCCACCCTGGCTGCTATCTCCTGTGCCCTCCAACTGGTCTGAATGAATATTTCTTCTTTAACTCCTTGGTTTTCAGACTTCCATACAGTTCTATTTTCTGGAAGTTCTGGTTGTTTTTTTTTTTGTTTTTAAACTTGTTGTTGTCCTCCTTCTGGTTGTGCAAGAAGGTAAAGCATATTTATTTATGCCTCCATCTTGGCTGAAAGTCTGAATTGTCAATACTTTTAAATTTGATCATAAACTGGTCTTTGCTGAACATAATGATGAAGAATTTAAATTCAAATTCACTCATCAACTTGTATTATTATTATTTATTTCAAAATTGTGTTGTGCCAGTTTGGGGAAGTTATCTCTTTATTTTGTTTCATTTTTTTGGTGTTGATCTTTATTTCTTATTAATTATTTACAATATTAGGTATCATAATTTCTTCTTATACTTCACACATTTAATGTATTTAAATAATAGCAATATATAGTATTTTCAATGAAATAGCATAAAAATATTATATGTCATATTTCTTGAAAATAATTTTTGTCCTATAATTAGCATCTTCTGCCCACGATTATTAAAAGAATCAGTTGCCTATACTTTTGGTGTCATAGTCAAGAAATCATTGCCAACAGCAATTTCATGAAGCTTTTCCTTTATGCTTCTTTCTTTAAGGATATGTATGGTTTCTAGTATTAAATTAAGTACAGTTATGAATTGTTTAATAACAGGGATACATTTTGAGAAATGCATAGTTGAGCTATTTCATCATCATGCAAACATCATAGAGTGTACTTACAAACCTATATGGTATAGTCTACTAGGCACCTAACCCATGTGGTTTATAGCCTGTTGCTCTTAGGCTACAAGCAAGTACAACACGTTATTGTACTGGATACTGTGATTATAACACCATAGTAACTGTAAGTTTATATACATGATATATATGTTATCATATATGTCAGATATGTATGTTTATATGTGATGTATTATATATGCCATGTATACCACATATATGTTATATATGATATAGTATATCAATATAATGTATCATTAATATATTATATTATATTATTGATACAATATAATATATTAATAATATATTGTTTATATATTTATATATCATTAGTATAAATATTATATATTAATATATAATATATATATTACACCTGTATAGGGAACTTGCTATGAATAGAGATATCAGATGGAGCTATCAGGATTGGAAGTTACTCTGTGAGTCAATGAGTGGGTGATGAGTGAATGAGAGGCCTACAATAATATACACTACTGTAAACTATATAAACATTCTGCACTTAGACTATATTAAATTCATTTAAAATATTTTTCTTCATGATAAATTAACTTTAGCTTCCTAAGATATTTGACTTTGTATACCATATTTTTGGACCATAATACACATCTACGTTTTAGAGGAGGAAAATAAGGAAAAATTTGAAGCAAAAAATGTGATAAAATATTTAATAACATAAATAACATAATATTTCACCATGTAAATGTAAACAGAACTCCACAGCAGCATGAACAACCATTATTCCTCCCAAATTTGGAGGGGGAAACTGAATCTTATGGTCTGAAAAATATGGTACTTTACATTTCTTTTAAATTTTGACCATGATAACATTTAGCTTAAAACATAAACACATTGTATAGCTGTACAAAAAATGTTTTCTTTCTTTATAAATTTATTTTTTTCTTGGAACAGTTTGTTTTTTTATTTTTATAATTTTATTTTTATAAACTTTTTTCTACCTAAGTTTTTTTTTACTTTTTTAAATTTTTCTTTTAAAAAGCAAGACACAAACACACACATTAGCTTAGGCCTACACAAGGTCAGGGTCATCAATACGACTGTGTTTCATCTCCACATCGTCACACTGGAAGGACTTCATGGGTAACAACCAGCATGGGGTGGTCATCTTCTATGACAACAATGCCTTCTTTTGGAAACCCCCTGAAGGACCTGTGTGTGGCTCTTCTTGAGGAGGTATCATTCTTTTTAGAAATCTGTCCTTGGTAGGTTTCTTGGTTTGTTTATATTGGTCATCACAGATTTCCCTGTAAGCAGGTAGCGCACCTTGGACATTCCTCTTTATCAATGAAAACCTTCTGCTGTTCGGCTATATGTTTTCAAATTTTTTAAGGAACTTGTTGAAGTGTGCAAAATCTTCTGTCAAACCCTTCACTATGACTTTTCTTTGGGGTTCTTCTCCTTTGTTTTTCAGTTTTCTTCTTTCTTGCTTCTTCTTTAGGTATGTGTTCCAATTCCAACAACTCAGCATTAGTCAATTCCTCAGGGATCACCTCTGGGAGCTCCTCAGTATGGTCTTCACCCACACACAGGTTAAAGTTGTTTGCCATCTCAACCACAGCCTTGATGATTTTTGTAACTTTCTTGTCTTTGGCAAATCTTTTGAAGTCGTGAATAAGCCTCTTGAGTGTTTTCTTTCAGTTGCTATTCATGAACTCCTTGGTGACATCATCCCAATTCAAGCAAGGGTCTTGGTGATGTCATAAATGTTCTAAATTTTCCAGAACTCCATCACCATGTTCCTTCGTCGCAACAATAACCAGGGTAAAAGTCCTCCACAAATAGTAGGCTTTAAATTCTACTTTAAGTCCTCGATCCACTGGTTTGATAAAAAAAAATGATGTTTGAAGAAAAAAACACCACTTTAATATTTGGATAGAGATGACCAATAAAGGGAGGGCAACCAGAGGCATCATCAACAATGAGCAAAATCTTGAAAAGTATGTTATTATGTTTTCATTGTCGACACTATTGCAGATGTCCTTTCTTCCTTTCTCTTTTGCCCACCTCCACCCAGCCATACTTTACCAGCAGACCAATTCAAGAGAGGATCTTGGGAGAAAAGCTGCATAGTTCATGTCTTCTTATTGATTCTTTAGTATACTGGCAGTGTGTGTTTACTGACATACTTGAAGGTCCTGAGCTTCTCATTGTGCCATATTATAAAGGATTTCAACTTGTAGTCTCCTATAAACATTGCAACAAAGCAAGACTATTATCTTGTTCTTAATAGCTTTGAAACCTGGCATTGACTTGGCTTCCTTATGAATGAAAGTCCTTTTAGGCATTCATTTCCAGAATAGAAACATTTTATCCATATTAAATATTTTCTCTGGCAAGTAATTTTCCTCCACAGTTAGCTTTTCTAGAGTTTCCAAAAACTCTTTAGCTGTCTTCACATCAGCACTCACAAATAAACTAATAGTCACTTTCACATTACTTAGTGTATAACTCTTGAATCATTTAAACCACCCAGAGCTAGCAGTAAATTCCTCATTGCAAACAAATATTTTGCTTTGGCCAGATCATCACAGTGTTGAGAGGGATACTAGCCTGTGTAATGCTTCAAATCCAGGTCTTTAGAAGGGTCTCCCTGTCTGACATAGAAGACCCTACATGACTATTGTTAATGTCACTGCTGTTAATGAAACTTTACAGCTTCCCCCACTTTGCTTTTTTTCTTAAGGATCATGGCTATGGTGGGAAGGAACAACCACATTTGTAGTCCTTAATTACTTCTAATTTTGTTTCCATGTCAGTCAGTCAATGTGGGCTCTTACTGACAACATTAGCAGAGGATTCTGTACTGTTAGGAGGCATGAGGAGCAAAACAACATAAGATTAAATAAAGCAGAAGAGAAAATGATGTAATCAAGGGAGGAGGTAAACATGAGGTTTATGAGGCTGCTGTTGGCATACAATGACATAATGTTTAGAGCTAATGTTTTGGGTTTTTTTATACACAGAAAGGTTGTACTCTATGGTAATCACAAAAAGTATAGTATAGTAAATACATAAACTGATAATGTAATCATTTGTTATCATTATCAACTGTAATGTGATGCACATAATTTTATATGACTGGCAGCACAGTAGTTTTGTTTGCACTAGCATCACCAAAAACACAAAAGCAATGCACTGCACTACAGTGTCAAAATGGTTACAAAGTTACTGCCAATACGAATTTTTCAGCTTTATTATGATCTTATAAGACTACTGTTATGTATGCTATCTGTCCTTGAGCAAAACATTGTTATGTGATACATGATTATGTTCAACTCATTTTGAGTTGATTTTTGCACATAGTGTTTAAAAAATAATCTTATTAATATATGAATGTACAGTGTTCTCAACACAATGCATTTAAGAGATTATCGTTCCCTCATTGTATGTTCTTGAGACCAGTGTCAAACAGCCATTGACCATGTATGCATAGTTTTATTTCTAGACTCTCTGTTGTGTTATATTTGTCTATATGTCTGTCTTTATGCAAGCATCACACTGTTTATACGGAATGGAAGAAAATATTTGTAAACTTCATATCTAATGAAATGTTAATACCCAAAATATATAAGGAACTGATATAATTTAATATCAAAATAACAAATAATCTGATTAAAATTGCTAATGAATATGAAAAGACATTTCAAATGAGCAACAGATATATAAAAAGACATTATTACTAACTATCTGAAATTACAAATCAAAACCTCAATGATATATGAATTCATACTCATAAGGATAGGTATTACCAAAATTTTAAAAAAATATATGTGTTGGCAAAAATAGGAAGAAACTGGCACTTCTGTACACTGTTGGTAAAAATATACAATAGTACAGATATTATGAAAAACCAGTATAGAAGTTCCTCAAAATACTAAAAATAGAACTACCATATGATCTAGCAATCTCACTTCTGGGTATTTGTTTAAAAAACAAACAATCAAACCTGAAACCAGGGTCTTGAGGAAACATTTTACTCCCATGTTCCTTGCAACATGGTCAAAATAGCCAGGAGGTAGAAATAAACTAAATTTCCATCAATGAAAAAAATGGGCCCTGGCTGGTATAGCTCAGTGGATTGAATGTGGGCCTGTGAACCAAAAGATCGCAGTTCAATTCCCAGTCAGGACACACGCCTGGGTTGCAGGCCAGTTCCCAGCAGGGGACCTATGAGAGGCAATCATACATTGATATTTCTCTCCCTCTCTCCTTCCCTTCCCCTCTAAAGATAAATGAATAAAATCTTTAAACAATGGGTAAAACAATGTGGTATAAAAATATGATGGGATGTTTTTCAGTCTGAAAAAAGAAATTCTGCAACATGTAATAAAATAAATCTATCTGGAGGACATATCTTATATGAAATAAGCCAGTCACAGAAACAAATACTGCATTTTCACACTTATATGGAATACCTGAGGTAGTCTAATTCATAGAGGCAGAGAGTGGAATGATGGCTGCAACAGGCTAGGGTGCGGGAAATGAGAAACAATTTAAAGTATAAAAAGTGTCAGTTATACAACATGAATAAGTTCAAAAGGTCTGCTGCAAAACATCATGCTCTTGGTTAACTATACTGTATTGTACACTTAAAACATTTGTCAAGAGGTTAAATATCAGGTTAATTGTTTGTACCACAATAAATACAATTTAAAAGTAAAAGAAAGCAGGAAATTTATTGATGTATCATTTAAAGTTTTACTTCTGTCTGACATAATTAAAAGTGTGTTTTCACTAAAGAGTTTCTCTTGACTCTTCAAGTTTAGTCCCTGGAACAATATATTTTTGAAAAGTTTAGAGTCATTCATTAAAAAAAATGTAGCCCTGACTAGTATGGCTCAGTTGGTTGGGTGTTGTCCTGCAAAACAAACAGTTGCCCTGTTCAATTCTGATCAGGAAATGAACAGGGTTGTGGGTTTGGTCCTCATCTGGGCACATATGTGAGGCAACCAAATGATGTTTTCTCTCACATCAATGTTTCTCCTATTCTCTCTCTCTCTCTGTCCTTTCCCTTCTCTCTATAAATAAAAATAAATAAATAAATATTCTTAAAGAATGTTTTTCTTTTTTTGTTGCAGCATCATTTTTTTTGTTTCATAAATTACTTTATTGTTGTTCAATTACAGTTGTCTGCATTTTGTCCCCACCACTACCCCCCAACCCCATCCAAACCCACCTCCCTCCCTTGCTTCCACCCTCCCCCTTGGTTTTGTCCATGTGTCCTTTATAGTAGTTCCTGAAAACCCTTCCCCCCACTAGCCCCTCCCCCCTCCCTTCTGGCTATTATTAGATTGTTCTTAATTTCAATGACTCTGGTTATATTTCTTCTTAAAGTCTGGTACTGGCCAACTCAACATTCTGCTATCCAGTGAAAAATCTTTGTAAGACACTCATTGCTTTCAGCTCAGCTGTGACACATTTTTTTTTTACTATAACATTATGCCTTTCCCAGGTCTCACTATCACTATAAATTAGTAGTAGTAAATGTTGATAGAATTTTAACATCAAACATATTCTTGTAGTGTATTTTTACATTCTATATTTGAGACAATTTTAGTTCACTGAATTTTTAAATTTTTAAAATAAGTTATAAACATTTAAATCAATGTAAATGAATAAATGTATCTATTATCTATTGCCTGGTTCAAGCAAACATATTATAATAAAATGTTTATAGTTTTTCTAGTAAAGGTGGAAAGATAGGTAAATGCAGTACTTGCAATGTCTCACAACTACTTAAAAATTTCAACTAAACTAAGAAACAACCATCATTTAGAACCACCTAAAATCTAACTGAGTAGAAGTCCTATGAAATTAATAGTATAAAGAAGAAGCCACATTAAGACTGGTAGGAGGATCAGAAGCTCCAAATGACTCCTTCCACAACCACATGTAGTAGTTCAAAATTGGGAAATATATATCAGCTACAGAGGTTCCCCCTTAGGATCAAGGGATCCTAGCTCCATACCCAGTCAGGCAACCCCAAGCTTCAGTACCAGGAATAAAATGCCCATGACTTCTATCTGTAAAAAACAGCTGAAATTGACACTGAGATAGAGCGTGGCAGGAGTCTTAGGTGCTCCTCTTAAAAGACCAGCATACTGACTTACTCAGGCTTATTCAGTCTGAACTCCAGCACTGGGGCAGCAATTAGAAAGGCACCAGGGATATATGGTGAAAAAGTGAATTTCTCAGTGAGGGCTGAAGGTAATTATTTTTTTCCAGACAGAAGTGTTGACACAAGCTATTGTTCTTTTGCTGAACCCTCCTGCAAAAGAGTCATCAGGGGAGAATTATATTTGAGTCCCCATCAACTAGGCTAACACTTTTCACCCCAACCTGGTGATTCCCAGAGATTCCATTCCACTTAACTGGCTGACCTACCCAGACCCTTCCCAGAGGCTTGTTCATTTAAATTGTCTGCTTTGGTTTATGCTTTAAACTTTCCTAAAATCTCTCAAAGGTACACAATCCCCAAATAAGCAGCATCTGGCCTCAGCATGTCCCATACCTCTTACTAAGTGGCCCTAAGCCTGACACTAGCAACAGAAATCTTTGGTTCACAGCTTCACCTCTCTTGGGTACCTCCAGGTCTAGGAAAGTAGTAGACATCTGTTGATAACTTTGTACATCAGGCCAGGTGGCCCCAGGCAGGGCATAGGAAGCAACTGACTTGGCGTGCACCTCCTGAGATGCCCCAGAGATAGCACCACCTAAATACCTCTACCAGTGACACACTAAAAAAGCAAGCTCAACAAGCACCAGAGCCCTGCTGAAGAGAGTCCTGCTCAATGGAGTAAGTTACTGAAAAACAGATTATACACTGTGGTTGCCTTCAACATCATGTTGCACACAGCCCATACAGAGGATAAAGAGAGCGGACACACCTGAAGTACCCAGCTTGGGTGACTAAGAAGGTTGTGCCAATGGACCCCCAAAAAACCTAGTATATGAGGTCACTCTAAAAGACCAGAGACATAGCAACTCTACCTAATACGTAGGAAAACACACGCAGGGAGGCAGCCAAAAAGGGGAGACAAAGAAACATATCCCAAATGAAAACAAAGCAGAAAATATCTTCAGAGAAAGAACTAAATAAAATAGAGACAAACAGTCTACCTGATACACAGAATAAAACACTGTTATATAGATGCTCAATGAAATTAGGGTAAAACTAATTTACCCTAATGAACTTAGTGAGAACTTATAAAAAGATAGGAATCATAAAAATGGATATATAAAATAAGAAAAAGAACCAGATAGAAATGAAAAATCCATTAACTGAAATTGAGAATACATTATACAAAATCAAATGTACAGCAGAAGAAGCAGAGGATAAGAAAGCAGAAAACACCCAAATGAAATAACAAAAATAATCCAAACAAACAAGATAGTGTGAAGAGTCTCTGGAACAACTTTAAATGTACCAATATTAGCATCATGGGGATACTGGAAGAAAAAGAGACAGAGCGAGTAATTGAAAACTATTTGAAAAAAATAATAATGGAAAACTTTTCTAACCTGGTGAAAGAAGCAGACATACAAGTCCAGAAAGCACAGAGAATCCCAAACACATCATAATTAAAATGCTAAAGGTTAAAGACATAGGATCTTAAAAGTCACAAGAGAAAAGCAGTTGGTTACCTAAAAAAGAGTTTCTGTGAGACTGACAGTTGATTTCTCAACAGAAAGTTTGAGGGACAGAAGGGATTGTCGTGAAACATTCAAAGTGTTGAAGAGCAAGGACCTGCAACCAAGATTACTCTACCAGGAAAAGTTATCATTTAGAATTGAAGGACATATAAAGAGCTTCCCAGACAAGAAAAAAAAAAACTAAAGCAAACCAGTATTATGAGAAATTATAAAGAGCTTTTTTAAGAATAAAAAAATTAAAATATGAATAATATGGCAATAAATACACATCTACCAAAAATTACTTCAAATTCAAATGAATAAAGTACTCCTATCCAAAGACATATACTGTCTACAAGAGACTCACTTCAGATAGAAAGACACACAATGACAAAGTAAAAGGATTGAAAAATGTATTTCATAAAAATGGAAATAAACAAGTAAAAGAAGAAGTTGGGGTAGCAATACATATACTAGACAAAATAGACTTTAAAACAAAGGCTACAGCAAGAGACAAAGAAGGACCCAGCAATTCCATTTCTGGGTATTTATTAGAAGAAATTCAAAACACTAAAAAAAAGGAATACATATCCATCCATATGTTTATTGCATTATTGCAAAATTACTTCTAATAGTCAAGATATGGAAACAATCTAATTGTCCATAAGTAGTTGAATAAGTAAAGAAAAAGTGGTGCATATATAATGCTATATGACTAAACCATAATCCAAAGAATGAAATCTTCCCATCTGCAACAAGGATGGATCTAGAAAGTACTGTACTCAGTGAAATAAATCAGAGAAAGATAAATGTCATGTGATTTCACTCATAAATGGAATGTGAAAAAATTAACAAACAACAAAAATAAGCTCAGAGATACCAAGAACATTTTGATGGTTGCCAGATTAGGGGAATTGGGGGGATGGGTGATAAAGATGAAGGGATTAAGAAGTAGAAATTGCTAGTTACAAAACAGTCATGGAAATGTAAAATGACACCTGTATGGTGTCATACGGGTACTAGATTTGTCAGAGTGATCACTCTATAAATTATATATGTGAGTGTCTAATCCCCCATTTGTAAATCTTAAATTAATATTATATTGTACATCAACTGTAATTGAAATTTTTTAAAAAATATTATTTTTAAATTCTCATCCAAGGATATATTTATTAATTTGAGAGGGGGGCATCAGTATAAAAGAGAAGTATAAATCAATTATTTTCCATACATTCCCTGACTCAGGATCAAACCTGCAACCTAGGTATGTGCTCTGACCAGGAATCAAACACACAAACTTATTGGGGTAAAGGATGACAGTCCAACCAACCGAGTCATCCAGCCAGGGCAAAAATTACTTCTAAAAATGTCTATAATTTTATTTATTTGTTCATGTATTTCATCTGCTCTGAATTTTCAGTTAGGTTTTTCCAAGAATGTATATTTTTCTCTTTCCCAATTTTTCTATTTTGACAGACTAATAATTGCTGAAAAGTAATGCTTCCCTGAGTAAAACATTGTTTCTAGATTATGAACACAATATGAATCACAATGGCACCTGTTTTGCTTAATACTATACCCCAGTTTGAAGACACTGCTTCTTAACACATGGTCATCAAATAGACATCAGTGGAAGAAAAGAAAAAAAATGGAAGGAATGGGAAGCAGAGCAAAGGTAGACAATAAATGCAATATACCTACTTCAAATTGTCTACTCAAACAAATCTTAAAACAGAGAAAAAAGATCACTCTCATCATTATTATTGCCACATATCCTCCAGACATGCATAAAATTGATTAAAAACTTTCTTTTATATTTGAGATTCTAATTCAGAAACAAAATATACAGATTTAGTAGTCAAATACAAAATATAGTAAGTTCTCTATTTTCTCTTTATTTTCCATCACCCCATTTCATTGTATCTTCCACCTCCCATATCTGTGTCTTTTTCTCTACTACATAAAGAACTAGCAGGGGAGGTAAGGGGCTGGAGGTACTAAGCAAAAAGGATAAAGGATTCAAGGTCATGTACAACAGTGTGGTGATTTCTGGGGAGGAGGACAACAGGGAGGTATAAAGGGATTGAAAGGTAATGTAAAGAAATACAATAAAAATTAAATTAAAAATACCTACCAACTTACTATGGAGGGATTTACAGGAAGCAGATCCCCTCAAATCAGGAAGCTGTAAAGGCTGCATCAGCTTAAATTTTGGGCAGTAGGGCAGGAGGGACCAGGATTTTGGGAGGAATGAATTAGACATGAGGGGGTGTATTATAACTTATGTTGTTTTGAATTGCTAGAACATGGTAATAATTTAAAGCATATACATTTTAAAGTCTCTACTGCTCCCAGTCCATCTTGCTACCCACACCCCATACTAGAATATATTTTACCATAGAGGGACCTATTTTAATTAAATAAGAAAAATAAATATGTAAGTTATAATTTTTATTCTACTTTTTAATTCTATCTCAGCTGTCTGCTTAGATATTGAAAATTATAAATCTTTATTCAAATACTAACAATAAAATGATCCCACTTTGTTCAGTGGGTCTAGTAGGGAGCTCATGCTTTCTGTGCTAGCTACTGGCTCTGAGATAATGGGCATTTTTAAGAATCTGTATTATAAATCCTCATGTCTTCTACTTTGATACATTTTTTATTTACCTCTAGGTTTGTTCTATATCTTTTCATATCCATCTATCCACACAAGAGTCTTTAGTCGCAATTCAGAGTTATCATAGAAACTTGATATATATTTACTAATAAATATGTACAAAATGACATATAAAATCACATTTTAATGTTAAACTAATATTACCCAGTTCATACTTATATACATTTGGCTTAACAACTAAAATATTCAGAATTACCCCATAATACAAAATGATAGATATACATGGGCAATACACATATACTAAGATCATTAAATTCTATTATATAGTGACATCTTGTCATTTGCTTAAAAGAAAAAACAGAGATAAACTACTTATTTTATATCACTTTGTAATTAGCTTTAGTGTTTCCTCTTTATTCAGATGGTAAGTACTGGATGTTGCATATAAATATAACTACAATTTAGTGAGCTGTGTAAATGATTGGCATATTTACCACTAAATAACAGGAGATAAGGTTTTGAAAATTAGCTATATAAAGGTGAAATTGGTTTGAGTATCAATACCAGTGTGGATGTGGGGGATGTTCCCCACATCAGCAAGTAATCTGGGAACAACAGATGGGTATCTTACAATTAAACTCAACTCTGACACTATCTTTTCAGAGAAACCATCATGTTCCACAGCTTATGGGCTCAAACCAACAACATTGCCTCCCACCTTGAACTTCAGACACCACGTGCAAGCCCAGGTTATTACCTGTACTTCTGACCTGCCAGCTAGATTGTTTAACTGTGTAGAAACTTTGCTTTAATATGACTCTTCTTACTTTCCTTTCAAGCTGGCCTGATCTAGAACCCTGACTTATTTGCCTTCTTCTCCCTTGTGAGACACCTCCATTAATCATTAAGCCCTCAGGATTATGAGCATCAGATAATTTTAGGAATAAAGCTACTTTTCATTCAAACTAGAAATAAATGTAAGCCTCAGTTGCATTTGAGTTCTAAGCCCAGAAAAGCAACAAAACTAGACAAAGCAATGCTATTGTTGATACCAGGACCAGATGCACTAATAAACCACCTCTGCTTTAGTAATACCCAACCCAGGTTTGTCTGCCTGATACTTGAAAGTCAACAATCACGAGGCAGGGGCTGGTGGAACACTCTTGTTGCAAAGACAGGGGTTTTTGTATGAAAAAAGGAGAAAAAAATGGAAAGAATAAATCAAAGGAAAGGAGCTGCGAGTTCACTGAGGAAACGACACACAAGCCAAAACAGTTTGTTCAGATAACTTGTTGAAAGCCAGAAAATATCCCAAAGCTGGAACGCCTGCTTCATTTGAAGTTAGTTCCTGCCATTCTTAAGTAAAGAGGCTGTTTATCTACAAATACTAGTTAACAGGTCATCATTTACAGAAAAAAATGTTAAAAGAATGGTGGGGTCGGTCACAGTTTCCACTGTCAATTTTTTATTTTATTTTCATGGAAGTTTCCCTTACTAACCTATAGCAGAGTCTTGAGAAATTAATTTAGCATGAAACACACATATTGTGAGATATAACTTTTAGTTTTAAGAGAAGAAGCCCTAAGGTGGCCAAATTCTGATCCCTTTAGTCTTGCCTTTGCAATTCTAAACCATAAAATTTTACATCCTAGAAAATAAGTTGTTAGATTGTTCCATTTCATTGCTTCAATATTTCAGTACTGAGAATGAATCAGCTCAGTTAAATTGTTGAGTTACACGTCAGGAGGTGGTGACACAGATGGGCTCCAAAAGTGAGGCCTGTATTGTGCAAGTAAGCAATCAGGTAGTTAATAGGGGTACGTCTGCAAACAAAAAGAAGAAATTAAACAAAGGTTAGGGATCAGAGCAAACCATAAACAAGTTTCTGAGTCTATAAGGCTGTCAGTCAAGAAAATTTCTCAGTGTAGGGCTCAACATTTCTTTTACTTGAATGAAAGCAAGCAAGCAGTGGCAGCCAGATAGTTCCTCCTTATCTGGAGTTTGAATGTCTCTGGTGATGTCATCAGGTACCCAGATTAATTCTTCATGGCTTACACAGCACTAATCACTGAGGTTATTTAAGCTGTTGAAGCAATTTCTTAAGTATATATTAAGTCTTTGGCTCTAATTTTCAATTGAAAATTTCAATAAAAAAAGTTTTAGTTTTTAATAATTCCAAATCAAAGAATGGAAGGAACATAAAACATCAGTTGTAAGGTTGAAGCCAAATATTTTTTTAAAAAACCAGAAAAATTCAGGATCCAGTTGGTTTTATAGGTGAAAAATAAAAGTTTGAAGACAACTAGCTGAACTGGAATCTAATATCTATAATTATGTGTTATAGAATCTATTGAACCACAACTTTTCCCCTAAAATCACCTTCATTTTTATTAAAGAGACAAATTAAGATAAATTTATTTATTACATTAAGTCCATTTTCAATTTGGCCTGATTATTTGCATAAACACAACAAAAATAGCAATTGTGATCATATAGGCTCTCTTAAATTTGCTTTGCTGGAACCTCATAAGGAATTTACAGATGGAACTTTAATCTGTCAGGGTGAAGAATCCAAGTAATATAGTTGCAGACCATGCCTGCAATACTCATAATTTTGGGTAAATTCCTCATGTACTCCAGTCCCCAAAAAGGTCGTGAGTATGTTTTCTTTGCCATCTACCAAGAAAGCAACCTTCATTCTTTACGTGGAAAGACTGTCATAAACCATGTAAATAAGTAAGGTATCAGGGTGTTTTTCCAAGGGGCTTTTATCAGCTTCTGAAGTCAATCCTGATGCCTGAAAACATTTTGCTGACATCCAGAGTCTAGGTGTGTCTCCCTCAAATATGACACTCTAGTCAAAGTGTTAATTAATAAAACCAGTTTTCAACTGTGTTTTGTTATAAAGAGAACAGTTTCTTATCTGAGTCATAAAACATACACACACACACACACACACACACACACACACACACACACACACAAACGGCCAAGGCCCTGGTCAATAAGGCTCATTTGGTTGGTCATTGTCCTGCAAAATGAAAGGTCATGGATGCGATCCCTGGACAGGGCACATACCTATGTTACGGATTTGTTCCCCACTTGGGGTGCATGCAGAAGGCAGCAGATCAATGTTTCTTCCTCACAGCAATGTTTCTCTTCCTTTTTTTCTCCCTCCTTTTCCCCTCTCTTTAGAATCAATAAAATTAAAAAAAAAACAAACAAAAAACATATTGCCATGAAAATAATAATACACAGCCATTAAGAATTTTTAAATTCAGGAGGAATCAAGATGGAGAAAATATATAAATGTTTCAATATTGCTTATCAAGTTATAATTTACCAAAGTATCTAAGAAAAAACATGTTTCCTTATATCTAGAAAACAAAAAATTAAAAATCAGCGATATTTTGAACAAAGTCATAAAAGTAATTATTATTCTCAGTTTATTCAGTCATATAATCAATTCGTATTAATCCTGAATATCCACCATTATTTCCATGAATTCAATTAGTCTTTGGAGTTCTATAAATCTTCATCTAGTTCAAAGGTATGATCTAACCATTTATTCTCAGAAATCCATACTTTTGAATAAATTGTAATCTTTTTCATGGATCTTTCTAAGATGTAACATACTTGCAAATGTATCAGAGTTAAACAATGACAGTCTCTAAGTGAAACAAAAAGGAGAGAGAGAGAAAGGAACTTAGCCCTAGCCAGTGTGGCTCAGTTGGTAAGAGCATTGTTCCATTACCAAAAGGATTCAGGTTTGATTCTCAGTCAGGGCACATGCCTAGGTTGCAGGTTTGATCTCTGGTCTGCAGACATGTGGAAGGCAAACCAACAGATGCTTCTCTCTTGCATGGATGTTCCCTTTCCTCCCTTCTTCTCTCTCTAAAGGAAATAAAAAAATCCTTGGGTGAATATTATAAAACAAGAAAAGAAATTTAAAATGACATGGTGATAGATTTGATCATAATGCAATTAACAAATGAATTGGCTTTTTTCTTACAACATTTTAAGATAAAATTAGAATTACAAATTAAAGTATGTCAGAACATTTTAGACTCTTAGATATTTTATATAACCAATAAAACATACACTTTAATAATAAAAATATATGTATACCAAGAAGAGAACATAGTTATTATTTCTTTATTTGACAAGTCTTCCCCATGTACTTCAAGTATATTGAATAGGTCTACTTAGTTTAAAATTTTGTTTTATAATGAGAGAGAACAAATTCTTGAGGTATTCCAGGGGCCATTGGAATAACATAAAGCCATTTCTAAGTTAAGAAAAAGTCTCTTAAAATTTATTCACTGGGAAAGTTGGAGAGAGACCTTTTGTTGCATCTGTCCAGGAGCTCTTGCTACTGAGATGCTCACCTGATATTTTTGGCCATTTTTGCATTTAGAAACAAGTAAGTGGTTCCAATATTATCTAATAAATAAGTGAATTTGTTTTTCTCTGTCAATTGTATCTGGGACTCCTGTGGGGAAATAACAATTGGTTTTGAAAAATTAAGGGATGACCCTGGACCTCTTCATTCACCATCAGAGTCATCACACCACTCCACCATCTCCTTAGGTGCCTGTCCTCTCTCATTTCTCTTTTTTCCATTTCCATTTCTTTTATTAGGCTTGGAACAAGCCTTCTTCCAATGTGTTTCCTTCCTGTAATATACACATTGTTTTACATTTAGAAGTTCCTTTCTTTTACATCACTTTGCATCATTTTCTTTGATTTTTCTCTTAAAAATTCTTCTAAACTTTCTTAGTCCCTTTTAGTTTGCCACTTCTTAACTCTTTCAAAAATAACCAACTTTAAACAACCTACCTTTTTCCTATTTTCTTAAAAATTCTTATCATAACTTCTATTATCAAAACCATATAGTTTTTTCCAACTTAATTAGAATTGTTAATTTTTATAAACTTTAATTTTTAGTGACAACTAAAAGTAATTAATTGGCATTCTTTATTGGTATTTTTATGAGCACATTTCATCACTTTTAGAAACAGAATCTTTAATTGGCAAACACACTCACATTTTCAAGAGACACAACAAAGATGACACAAACTTTTTTTTGTAAACCCAGGTAAAACAAACATATTTTATGTTTATAACTCTAAAAAGATATCAACTAAATTTAAAACAGCCTTAATATAAATATTTCTTATGCCATGTTTCTAAAAAAAAGAGGATGGTTCTTATATTTTAACTATCCATATGAACAGTATTACTAATAATTGTAGAGGAGACAAGTTTTCATTTGTCCTTGACTACTTTTAAGGAGGCTGGAGAAAAGGGATTGAAGATATCAGGCACGGGGAACTTTAGCATCTCTAGTTTTAAAAGAGGATAGGGACCCATTTCTCCTTCATACTGAGGTAGAGAAGTTACCCCTGCTACTGCCACAGCATGCACAAGGCTTGGGGGTGACATTAATTTTCCCATTGTTCATAGGACTGCAGTAGCTCCCAGGCCTGTAAGAAGAAAATTTAGGATGTTAAAAAGACAAATTTTTTTCATTGTTTTTTCTTCCTGAGTTTTACTGTTTGGAATGGGAGTGAGATATTTTCCCCCTTTTTGAAACATCAATTTAGATATTTTCTGAGTAAAATTCTTTTTATGTAATATTATGAAATCTTGGGCATAAGAGATTTTATCCCATTTACCAGACCTTTGGCAAAACAATTTTTGTCATTGGCTTATAGCTGTAAGTTGGCCAATCAGCTAAAATAGGGACTAATGGATTCTTGGTGGAAGCAAGCTGCCCATTTAAAAATAGAAACAAAGTCCAAAACAAAGTTTGACAAATGCATATTCTCCCACCAAATCCTCTGGAAAGAGGGACTGAGACACTTAGTCTCAGGATTTTATCTCACACCAGTGGGTATAGAAATCGACTTTTACAAGCACCAAATGGTGTGAGACTTCAGATGACTGTCACAAGTTCAGGCTATTACCTGGACTTTTACTGACTGGCTATAAATCAGAGGTTCTCATGACCTTCTCCGTGGGTTCAAATCATTTGTTAGAGTGGCTCACAGCACTCAAGAGACACAATTTACTTCTTAGATTCTGGGTTTATTATAAAAAATATAAGTCAAGAAGAACCAGATAGAAGAGCTGCATAAGACAAGGTATGAGAAAAAAGTGAAGTCCTCAAACCCTCTTCAGGCAAGCCACACTTTTCCCATGTTACCACATGTTCACCAACCGAGAAGTCCTCCAGTCCTGTCCTTTTGTTTTTTCTGTCACGACTGATTAATTCACTGGCCACTGGCAACTGGTTCCACATGAGTGCAGCCACTTTCCCCTTCCTGGAGGTTGGGAGTGGGTCCTAAAACTTCCAGACCTCTAATAACATGGTTAGTTTCCTTGGCAATCAGCCCCCATCCCTAGGTTATTTAAGGATTTTCCAAAAGTCAATTTGTTTATTTTTTAACATAACAAAAGACATCATTGTTGCTCTCATCAGAAGAAATCCTAAAAGTTTTAGGTGCTCTGTGTAAAAAACAAAGGTGAAGACCTAATAAATTTTTTTCTTATTATAAAACCCAATGCCACAGGTATATATATATATTTTTTACCATCAAAATTCAAAAAAGGAAGAAAAATATACTCTGACATATTTAGAGCATTAGCTTTAGGAACACATTTAATTATATTTCTAAAAATAGAAACAAACCAAATACAAACAATATCCACAAAAACATAAAAGTATAGTAATTTTTCCATAATGGATAATTTAGCATTCACAAAAAAATAGACTTTATTCTTGATTGATCTAAATCCAACAGGTCAAATACATTAAAAATATACCATATAGCATAAAATCACCTATGATATAATGAAGCTAATAAAGAAGAGGTTCCTAGACAATCAACTGTCATTTCAGTAGAATTATAAAATGGATTGAATACTGCAATGGGTTGGCAAATGTGCCCTAAAATTCATGACCACCTGAAAAATCAAAATGTGACCTTATTTGGAAAAGGGTCTTTTCAGAGTTAATTGGTTAAAATGAGGTAGTAAACTGAATTCAATAGCACATTAATATGATTATACATCATAAGGAAGAGAGATTTACCCTAAGGATACAAGGATAATTTAAAATTCACAAAGCAATCATGTGATAAAACACATCAACCCAATAAAAATAATAAGCTACTTGAACACTTTAATAGATGCAGGAAAAGTATTTGATAAAGTCTAGTATCCATCCATGGTTGAAACTCTCAAAAAAATAAATATAGAAGAAGCTTATCTCAACACAATAAAGTTCAGATATGAAAAACCCACAGGTAAAAATCAATTAGAAAACCACTGAAAGTTTTTCTGCTAAAATACGAAACAAGACTAAGAACTCTAACAACATCTTTTGAACATAATACTAGAAATTCTGGTCGAAGCAATTAGACCATTTAAAAAAGTAAAACATTTCAATCAGAAAGGAAGAAATGGAATTATATTTGCAAATAATATGATATATGTAGAAAACTCTACGTAGTCAACAAAAATTGTTATAAATATTAAATTCAGGAAAGTTTCATGATATCAGATGAGCACACAAATATCTGCTACATGTTTACAGACATTGAGTTATCCCAAAAAGAATTTAAAAACTAAAATTAAAAGTATAAAATACTTAGGAATAAACTTAAAAAATGGTGAAAAATTTGCACACTGAAAATTATAAAATATTGATAGGGAAAATTTGAGAAATAGATAATTTAAAGGACATCTTGTGTTCATGATCCAGAAGACTTACTATTGCAAAAATGCTTATAATACTCAAAGTGATCCAAAGATTCAAAACACTCCCTATTAAAATCCCAATGGAATTTTTAGAAAAATAAAAAAAAAATACAATCTTAAGTTGGTATTCAAACACAAAAAAACCCTGAATAGCCAAAGTACTCTTGAGCAAGAAGAGCAAAGCTGGATGCATCAGAATTCCTGATTTCAAAGTATATTCTATATCATCAGTAATTAAAACTATATGTTACAGGTATAAAAACATATACACTAAGGAAAAAGAATAAAAAGCCAATAAATAAATTCATTGTTTTTGACCAATTGATGCTCAAAAAGGTTGTCAATGTGGAAAAGATGATCTTTTCAACAATTTGGGGAAAACTGGATGTCCATATAGAGAAAACTGAAATCGGACCCATACCATATTTTTTTAAAATGTGCTAAATGGATTAAATATGTAAATGTAAAACTGCAAAGTAAAATTACTAGAAGAAAACATAGGAAAAATTTTCTTGACATTGTTTTGGCAATAATTTGATGATATGATACCCAAAGCACAGAAAAAAACGCAAAAATAATTCAGATTGCATCAATCTAAAAAGCTCTAGACAGCAAAGAAAACAAACAACAGAATAAAAAAAACAACATTTAGGATTTGGAAAAAGTTTAAAACCTATATGTTTGATAAAAGATTAATATCAAAATATATAAGAAACACATACAGCTCGACAGAAAAATGATAAATAACCTGAATAAAATATGGATAAAGAACTTGAAAGACATCTTTCCAAGAAGAGATGTTAATGACCAACAGATATATAAAAAGGTACTTAACATCACTAACCATTACATAAATGCAAATCAAAACTTTATACATATTAGAATGGATGTTGTCATAGAGGCAAAGATAAGTGTTGGTGAAAATGTGGAGTAGCCCTGTATGCTACTAATGGGAATGTATATTGGTATAGCCACTGTGGAAATTAATATGGAGGCTTCTACAAAAATTAGAAATAGAACTACCTTATGTTCCACAGATTCCACCTCTGGGTATATATTCAAAGGAAATAAAATTGTAATCTAAAAGAGATATCTGCATTTTCATGTTCATATTCATTTCAGCATTATTTACAATAACTAATATATTGAAAGAACCTGAGTCCATCAACAGATGAAAGAACAAAGAAAATGTGATATATACATATAATAGAATGTTATTCAACCATGAGAAAGAAGAAAATACTGCCATTTGTGACAACATGTATGAACCTAGAGGACATTATACTAAATGAAATAAACCAGACACAGAAAGACAAACACTGATGATGTCACTTAGATGTGGAATCTAAATAAGACAAACTCTTAGAATGAGAGAGCATAATGGTGGTGACCAAAAGCTTGGGGAGGAGGCAGAGGAAATAAGGAGGTGTTGGGTCAAGGGATACAGAGTATCAGTTACGCCAGATAAGTGCTGGAGCTCTAACATGTAACAATGGGTGGCTATATATTTAATTATAGCTAACAATACTATATCATACATCCTGTACTTTAAATTTGTTAAAAGAATCAATATAAGTGATCTCATCACACATACACACCAAAAAAAAAAGGGGAAAGAAGTAAGGAAAGAGACTAAATATTTGAGGTGACGGATATATTAATGAGCCTGATTGCCATCGTTTGTTCACACTGTATACATATATCATCAAATCATCACATTGTACACCTTAAATGTGCATAATTTTTAACTGCCACTCATACCCTAATAAATTATAACATATTTCTGTTTTGGTTATGCAATTAAACTTTTAATATTGTAGATATGTTTATGTATGATAATACAGTTAACATTCAAATAATTTAATTTAGTACAAACTAGGCCTTTATGTTCTAAAAACCACACAAGTTGAATAGGCTTTGAGCATGGACTTGTAAATATGAATTGTTTGGTGAGTGATCTCTCATGGAATTTTATTACTTAATGCCATGTGCAGTACAAATGGGGAAAAATGGCTTCTGGGATTTAAATTTAAAAGAATAGAAAAGATGGAGGAGAATATAAAATATGTAGAATAGTATATAAGTTTAGAAAATTCTCAACTGTTTACTTAAAAACTTGCAGGAAAAAATCAAGGCTCGAGGAAGCAATAAAACAAAAATCTTTATGAGGTATCAGTTTTGAAATAATTGAATTTCCAATTTAATAGCATTTTGAAAATTATAAGGAAGTATAAGGATAGAAAAAATGACTAAATAATAGTTTGTATAAAGTAATGTGGATGACAGAACTGATGAGGGAACTCAAAAGTTAAAACTTTTTAGCTTTAGCTTATAGTTGATAGGTTTAGTAATTATTACATGTTGAAAGCTCTTGTTGCATAAACTGGATTGCATGACCAGACCCACTCTGACTCCAGGAGACCATAAGAAATTCAATCTTTGTGTCCCAGGAGGACTGCAAGTGATCAAGGTGGTCTCTGATCCATTGTGCTTCAGGAAGAGAGTGTCTACTGACCAGGACACAGGTAAAGAATTGCTGGTCAGCCGATGAAGGGATGCTAGGAGAATTGCCAGACTGCAGCTTGTATCTGATTAACCTTTTCCTCTGAATCCCAAACTCCTTACCTCCCCTTTTCTTCTCCTTATAACAGGTTGGCTTGCGATAAGATGATAACACAAGTTTTAGGGTACATAAGCCACCTTCTTCTCAGATCACCAGCATCTGAGTAAAGCACCCATAAAAATTCAATCCCTGTCTCTACTTATTGATTCCAGTAGAGATAGGCAGCATGAACACCAACTTTTCTGGTTTTGTATTCTGGTGACTCCACCTTGAGAAGCTTTGGGACTCTCTAGTAAGTCTGAGTATTTGACAGGGAGTTCCATTGGCTGTCTGGACTGGAGGAACCCAGGATGCAGATTTGAAGGTTCCCTATCAGCTGCCAAGTGATTTCCCTTGGGGAATCTTCTCTGACTCCTGGCACTCCCATTGCCTTCACTTTTAGTGGAATTGCTGTACTTTCTGGTTTAGGGTTACAGTCCTGATTTACAGTTTAGATAGGTCATTAAAAATTAAGGTGCTTTCTGTTTTGCATGATATTACAGAGCTCTGTCTGGTAGAATGGGGAGTATCCTCCATTCCAGGAAACAGCCCTGCGGGGCAAATTTTGGATGACTGATCAACCTATGCTTATGAACCTATGACTAAAAATAAAATGATTTTTTATTGTATTACTGGTTGGCCTATCTATAATCTGGAGTCAGGAGAATGCTGGTCACTGAGCAGGTCATTTAATTATACTACACTATACTGCAATTAGAGTTATTTTTTCAAAGATCAGGAAAATGGATAAAATGCCTTCTGTGCAGGCTTTTATGAATTAATATAATAAAGATGCATAATTAAAAGAAAATAAATTAATGGCTCAGGGGAAAGGGAATTTGCCTGAGGCAGATAGCAGGAGCTCAGAAGAGAGGGACCAGGACAATCAGGACATTATGGCTGCTGCCAGCAGGGTCAGGGTTTACACAACCCTTCAAGCCCTGGGAAAGAACCATGGACCACCACCTGCAAGATGGCCTGAAGTCATCCTTCAAAAACAGTGACATATTATTTTCATTCCTTCTTGTTTAACCCCATGTTACAGAGAATGTATTCCTTTAAAATTAGTTGAAAATATTTGAGTATACTTAGCAAAAATATGTTCTAAGTACCTCTCACTTTTGTCTTGCAGAAGGACATTTGTGTTGAACAAATTTCACTTCATGTCTTGTAGTTGTTTGTACTCCCCTGGAAAGCCTTCAAAATTATACTTTGTTTCAGCCTATCAGTAAGATGATAACCTACTCCAATATTTATAATTGGAGACCTGTGATAATTCCAAAGAATGGGAAAATGTTTTTCTTAAAAGTCAGCTGGAGGGTGTGCAACTTTTGTCAACTGTACTAAAAACTATTATAGGTTTTCATCAGATGTGGAGATGAATTGCAACACCACCTCTAATGCATCTTATGCATTTAGTCACGTTGAATTGCCTGCAGGATGGTTTCTAATATGATGATGGACTGTTTGTTCCTATCTTCCTGGAAACAGTTCCAGGGGACAATGCTCTCTGGGAAGACTGACAGTGTTTGAGCCTCAGAAACTGCACATCACCCAGGCTCAATGGTAACTCTCCCTTGCACCTGATTATAACACTGATTTGTACCTTTTTACCTTTGTTGAATATATATCTTTGACTATATTTGTAATGTCAGTCATGGTAACCTGTTTGAATATAAAATAACTAGATTAGCCTGTGCTATGGTCAAAACTTTGAATGTCACCTTTCAAGTCATTAGTGTCATCAGTAAGAATTAGGACAAGTTAGGGAAGTAGTATTAGAAAATTGTGCAGCTGCAATTACTTCCTTTGAAGACATAATCATGGATGTGAAGCATTTAAAGAACTCTACTGCTTCAACCTAATAATTCACAGCTAATAGAGCTTAAGGTAAAGCAAGTAAATGAAGTGGTGTCCAAGATAAAACAAAGAGAGGGATTCTTTGGTATTGATTTGTCTATACTAACCTCCTGGCTGCCTAATATTAGTGATCTTAGAGAGGCAGTTGTTGTTTTCATTTTTTTATCTGTTTCAGTATCAAAGCTTATTGCTGCATACAATGTGCCCCTTTATGTAGATCTGCAATTAAATGTATCCCTAACCCCCCTGAGACTTTGTAATGCTAAGATACATGCTCAACAGCAAAATGATTATTTCCATATAAAACTAATCTCATAGAAAGAAAGTTAAAAACTCACAGTGAGGAATCATGGGGGAACTCAATTGTTAATTTTTTCTTTGTTTTAGCTAAAACAAGCAAAATGATAGTTTTTTAGCTAAAAAAAAAACAAAATAGTTAATAAGCTTAGTGAATATTGCTTGCAGGAAGCTCTTGTTCCAGGACTTGGAATACAAGACTGGTCCTACCCTGACAGCAGGAGGTCTGCAAGCACTTCAACCTTTGTTCCCAAGAAGGACTGCAAGTGATTGAGATGGTATCTGAACCACTGTGTTCCAGGGAAACTGTCCACTGCTCAGGACACAGATGAAGAATAACTGGTCACCAGATGAAGATATGCTAGAAAAATCACCAGACTGCAGCTTGTACCTGATTAACCTTTTTCCCTGAATTCTAAACCCTCTACCTACTTTTTTTCTGAATTCCAAACCCCTTACCCACCTTTTTTTCTCCTTACAAAAAAAGTTGGCTTGAGATGTTAAGACAGTTTTTAAGTACATAAACCACTGTCTTCAAAGATAGTCAGCATCTGAATAAAGCACCACCTATAAAAATTCAATCCTTGTCTCTATTTATTGGTTCTGGTTAGTGACAGACCACACAAACACCTAGTTTTCCAGTTTCACAACCAGTTAATAACTTAAACCTAAAAAAAACCCAAAATATAAACTAGTGCCTTTGAGATTTGATTTCCATTAGGACAGGAAGGGCAGTAAATTCCTGGGGTAACTATGCAAAAATTAAAATTCTCTAAAAAGTCAAAATATGAATAGAGATACATTTTACATTTCCAATATATGCATACAATAATTTAATTAATTCAGTGTTTTATTAGCTTCAAGTCTGAGGGTGACGGCGCTGGGGAAACTGGTGGTATAAATGACACTTTCAAACTTGAGAAATATTTTTTCTACAATGATCTTCCCTGACTCAAAAGGGTCATTCACAGAATAACTGAATGTTTTAAACATGGTATATTGACAACTGAACCAAATTCCAAATTCATTGAGAATTGCATGTATAGAGATTTTCTGTTGAAAATATAATGATATACAGCATTATTTAGAGGACATATTTATAATATATTAAAGAAAGAGACAAATACATCAGTAAAAGACTGATAGTTCTTTATAATACAGTATTTTGTGAATATAGTTTATATAAATTATAATTTCCTTCATAAATAGGGAATATGAAAATAATTTACAATCACAAATATGAGGAAATAACCATAGCAAGAAAAAAGCAAATATAAGTGTTTGATTTGTGCTTACCACAGATTTTACATACTTTCATTATCATATAAATAGCTCACATGAATAATTTTTGTGGATTAATTCTGATAAATGCAACAGTAAAAATTAAGATTAATAGAGTCTGCTTTGAAAGGTTTGCTACAAGTTATAGCTACAGCCATTTTCAGCATGGTTACACTGCATTCTGAGAAAGTTTGTGCATTTTATTAGTATTTACAGTATCTGCTAACTTGTGTTTTTATAAACTGTTAAAGTATGTAAAAATTTTTTTTATTCTAAACTTTTGGTGCTCAGATATTTACAAGTTATGAATTTTTACAAATGTGCTGCTAATAGAACATAAATTAAAAAGTGCTTTGAAGTTTTAAAAGTAATCATTAAAGAACATAATTATTCATAAAACTACATTACAGTCTTTAGCTAGTCATATTTTATCATTAATATTACCCATATTGTTTTTATTTTATTAAAAAGGACATTTGTTAATTTGATGAATGTCTGTCAAATCTCTTCCATGCACTGGACATTGAACTACACAGAGTAATACAGGAAAACTATAATGCATTCACCAGCCTCAGGAAATTTATTGCCTACTTAGAAAAAAAGATATATAAGAAAAAAGTTGGAGTGCATTATTAAAAATGCTACAGTGAAAGAAAAGTGGTAAGCTCCCCCACCTCTCTTTCCCAGTATGTTTTTTAAATACATTTTATCAATTATGCTATTACAGTTGTCCCATCTCCCCCCATTACCCTCTGCCCTGTTCCCACCTCCCGCCCACCTTATCCCACCTAGTTCAGGTCCATGGGTTGTACATTTAAGTTCTTTGACTTCTACTTTTCTTATACTATTCTTAACCACCCCCTGTCTATTTTGTACCTACCATTTATGCTACTTATCCCTGTACCTTTTCCCCTATCCCCTCTCCCCTGCCCCTCTGATAGCCCTCCATGTGTTCTCTGTTTCTGTGATTCTGTTCTTGTTCAAGTTGTTGGCTTAATTTGTTTTTGTTTTTTTTTAGGACAGTCATCAATAGTTGTGAGTTTGTTGTCGTTTTACTGTTCACATTTTTGATCATCTTCTTTTTATAAGATAAGCCCCTTTAAAATTTTTATATAATAAGGGTTTCATGATGATGAACTCCTTCAACTTGACCTTATCTGGGAAGCACTTTATCTGCCCTTCCATTCTAAATGAAAGCTTTGCTGGATAGAGTCATCTTGGATGTAGATCCTTGTCTTTCATGACTCTGAATACTTTTTTCAGCCTCTTCTTGTCTGCAAAGTTTCTATTGAGAAATCAGCTGATAGTCTTATGGGAACTCCTTTGTAGGTAATTCTTTCCTTCTCTCTTGTTGCTTTTAAGATTCTCTCCTTATCTTTAGTCTTATGTAATGTAATTATGATGTGCCTTGGTATGTGCTTCTTTGGGTCCAACTTCTTTGAGATCTGAGCTTCCTGGACTTCCTGGAAGTCTATTTCCTTCATCAGATTGTGAAAGTTCTCCTTCATTATTTTTTAAAAGGAATTTTCAATTTTTTCTCCTTCTCCTCCTCGTCTCTTTCTCTTCTCTTTCTGGCACCCTTATGATTCACATGTTGGAACATTTGAAATTGTCCCAGAGGTTCCTAAGCTTCTCTTTATTTATTTTTTTTAATTCTTCCTTCTTCATTCTGCTCTGGTTTAATGTTTATTTCTTCCTTCTGGTCCAAACTGTTGATTTTAGTCCTGGTTTCCTTTCCATTACTGTTGGTTCCCTGTATATTTTCCTTTATTTCACTTTGCATAGCTTTTCCTTTTTCCTCTATTTTGTGACTTTACTCAACCATTTCTGTGAGCATCCTGATTACCAGTGTTTTGAATTCGGCATCTGATAGGTTGACTATCTCTTCATTGTTTAGTTGTATTTTTTCTAGAGCTTTGATCTGCTCTTTCATTGGAGCCCCTTTTTTTGACCTTGGCATGCCTGTTATGTAATAAGGGGTGGAGTTTCAGGTATTTGCCAAGAAGGGGTAACCCACATCACTGCCTGGTGGTGCTGTATGTGGAGGAGGTTACTTTTGGGTAATTCCTAGTGTGGTATGTGCGTGTATGTGTGTTGATAAAGACTTTTTAAAATTTATTTCTTTCTTTAAATTATCATTGACACACAATATTATATTAGATTCAAGTGTACCTCAGTGATTAGACATTATATAACTTAGTAAGTGATCATCTCAATAAACCTCATACCCATCTGACACCATAGATATTAGAACATTATTGACTATAGTCCCTGTGCTGAAGTGTATATTCCCATCAGTACTCTCTATCTACCAATTTGTGATTTTTAATACTTTCACCTTTTTCACTCATCACCCAAACCCCACTCCCACAAGGCATTCTTTATGAATGTTCTCTGTGTCTATGAGTTTGTTTCTGTTCTGCTTGTTTAATTATTTCGTTTTTAGATTCAATTGCTGATATGTATGCATTTATTTATTGCCATTGTATTGTTTATATTTTTTATCATTTTTCTTCTTCTTTTTCTTAAAGAAGACCCTTTAACATTTCATGTAATATTATTTTATTGGTGGTGGATTCTTTTGATTTTTCTTGTCTGGGAAGCTCTTTATCTTTCCTTTGATTCTAAATAATAGCTTTCATTGCTGGATAGAGTTCTTGGTTGTAGGTTCTTGGTTTTCATCACTTTGAATATTTCATGCTAGTCCCTTCTGGGCTTCATAGTATCTGTTGGGAAATCATCTAACAGTCTTATGAGGGATACCTTGTTGGTAACTAACTGCTTTTCCTTTGCTGCTTTTAAGATTCTCTACTTGTCTTTAACCTTTGATGTGTCTTCGTGTGGGCCTTAAGGTTTATCTTGTTTGGGATTCTCTGAACTTTCTGAACTTGTATGTCTATTTCCTTCACTAGTTTAGGGAAGTTTTCTATCAGTATTTTTTCCATTATGTTTTCAATTCCTTGTTCTTCCTGTTCTCCTTCTTCACGCCCATAGTGCAAATGTTAGTATGCTTGAAGTTGCCCCAGAGGCCCCTTACATTGTTTTCATTGTGAGGGGGGTGTTAAATTATTTTTTCTTTTTGCTCTTCTGTTTGGATATATTCTTCCTCCTTATATTCCAAATAGCTGACTTGATTATCTGCTTCATGAAATCTATTGTTGGTTCCCTATAAATTGTTTTTTGTTTTAGCTAGTGTACACTTCATTTCTGACCAGTTTCTTTTATGGTTCCCATGTCCTTTTTTATGTTGCTGAAGTTCTCTCTAACTTCATCTAAAAGTTCATGACTTTTCGTAAGTCATGCAGTATCCTTAAAACCAGTGTTTTGAATTCTGTATCTTATAAATTGCTTGTCTCCATTTGACATTTTTTTCCTAAAGTTTTCTTCTTTTCTTTCATGGGGAATATATTTCTTTGTCTTCTCATTTTTTTTGTTTGATTTTATGTATTAGGTAGAGTTTCTACATCTCCCAGGTTTTATAGAATGGCCTAATGTAGTAGGTCTCCTGTAAAACCCAGTGGCACAGTCTCTCCATTCACCAGAACTAGGCACACCTAGTACATTCCCAGTGTAGGCTATGTGCACCCTTTTATTATAGTTTAACTTTGATTGCTGTTGGCATGTCAACATGAGAGATTTAATCTTAGGCATATTGGCTACAAGGACTGGCTGTGACATTGCAGATCAGCTGTTCAGGGGCTGAAAACATGAAGCAAGACATACTTCAACATGGCTCTGATATCAGCCCAGTCCTCCCCTGGAGTGGGTGTCTTTTGGAGGTGGTTGGGTGGCGCTTCAATATGGTCTAAAACTGTTTACTTGTACACTGGCTCTGGGACCTCCCAAGATATGCAGGCAAAGGTCAGCCATAGCTTGTGCCCTGCCAGGGCCACCTGGCATGTACCACAAAGCTATCTTCAGATGGCTTCTACTTGTGCTGGGCTTTGAGGTGACCTGAAGAGGCTAAGCTGTGTACCAAGCCTTGCTGCTGCTAGTCCCATGCCTGGGGCCAGTTAGTGAGAAGTACAGGGCACACTGAGCCTGGATGCTGCTCATTTGATAGATTTTAGAAAAATCTGAAGCATGAGCATAGACAGGCTATTCTTATGGAAAAGTCACTTGAAACAGCTTTGATGGGCCAGCAAGTTGGGTGGGGCCAGGACTCATGGAATCACCAGGGTGAATGCGAACAGTCATAGCCAGTTTGGTGGAGTTTCAGAATGACACCCTCATACTGGCTCAGATAAAACAAAAAACAAACAAGCAAAAACAATGGCCTTTGCCAGAACTTCTGTCTGGGAAAAAGTTGCCCTTCTAGCTCTCTCCCTGATGCCAAACAGTTCAGTCCCTCCCCATATAAGCCTGGTGGCTTCCAAGTTGCTGCTCCAGGGCTGAAACTCATAGAAAGTACAGTAATTTATGATATTTTACAGAGTATAGAGGATTAAGCTGCTTACATTATTATATAATCATTAAAAATATAGTTATATAAAAATAAATATTACACATTTGATGCAATATTATATCAAATAACTTTATATTATTAACATAATTTTCCATATAATGAGGAATTAAGAACCTCTCCAATTTATCTTTAGCAGCAAGATACTTTTATAAATATATAGTGTGGTTTTACAGTAAAAACATTATATCTTTATAACTTTCTCCTCTAGTCTTGCCCTTTTCCCAGTATTACTTAATATTTTCTCTTTATTTTGTTGTTGTTGCTGTTCTTATATGTTAGATTTTATGTTATGTTAAGTTTGATCACTAGGAAAACACTCATTCATTTCAATCTACTCTAAGATACTAAATAGTCATTAAGTGAATTCATTTCTGCTTCAGCAAGCAATGACATATTATTTCAATTTTTAAGGGTGAAATACTTTAAAACTGGATAATGAAATGTGTTCATTTCTGAATGGAAGCTGCAGCGGTGCAATAGTAAATGTTGAGACTATTTACAGAGTAGCACTTTAAGGGACATACCTCTGCTTTAATTTCTCTGTAATTTTTTTAGTATTTTAAAATGCATCTCATGCAAACATTCCTCTAAGGCAAATGACAATAAATCTTTAATAAATTCCAAACAAAATTGCCAATTGCAGTGACAAACATTTTGCTACACAAGTATCACTGAAAAATTACATTAAAAATAAATAAACAAACATTATTAAAAGTCTTGCTTCTTTTTGTAGAATATAGTGTTCATGTTTGAGTTTGTCAAGAATTAAATAGCTATTCATTTTTCATGAAGAATGGATGAATAAATGGATCACATGAGAGTTACTGACACATCCATATCCATAGGATAGTGTCTTATTAAACCATTTCTCCTCTTTTCTTAATACAGTTTATACATTCAATATTAATCATAGATGATCATTTAAAATGCATTTCTATTGTTAAATCCTATTTGCACTCTTGAAAGAACATCATTAAAACTGGTTTTATAAAACTTATTTCTAAAGATGCATATGTATGACAGCTACTGCTCTTTAAAAATCTGCCATATGGCCAAAATTTACAAATAATTATAAATTATTCATTTTTTTAACTGACAGAAATAACTGTTTTTCTTGAACTGCTTCTGAAGATAACCTGAGACATGATATGCTTACTATTATGCAAGGAGTGCATATTGTTTACAAATCTCTTGGAAAGAAACATTACTCACCTTGCATGCTGATTTTTAGGAAAATATTAATTGAATTGAACTTCCATGTCTAAGGTAATCTTTATTTTGCATAAATAAGCTGAAAAATCTACAGTTTGTCAATAGATTGCAAACAACTTTATAATTCCATGTCCACTGTGCATTTTGAATCCCAGACTCAGAGGTAACTACAAAATAAACTTGAATCAGGCTGTCTATAACATTCATGGCAAAAGTGATACAGGCCAAGAGGAGGGTCCCCAAATAGGGATTTGGAATGGGGTCCAGAACTCAAGGTGTCCAGAAAATATTAGAAAGACATATAAGATGTCCTCACCCCTTCCCCCTCAGGTGTGAGTTGGAGGAAGGAACACATGGAGCAGGAACATACAGGGCTGTTTTGTGCAGTCACAGCTTTGCAGCTAACCTCTGGCATGGTCATTTAACATATCTATAACCTTTAACTGGTTGTATAGATATGTTAAATAGCTGTGGCCATGCTCTGAACCAGGAGGATGGAAGGAACTTCCCCCCAAGATGTAACTGGGGGGTAGGTTCCCTGAGTTACAGTGCCTGCATGGTAGCTTGGAGAAGATTGGCTCTATGACATGGAGCCACCCCTGCCCAGACTCACCATGGCAGCCCAGTGACCTTGGAATAATCTAGGAATGCTGGCAGGTGTAACTGATTGTAGTAGGAGTCAGAAATGGGGGTACAGAGGAAGATTGGCATGGGGATTTAAACCCAGACACAGCAGCCATTGAAAAGAGAGCCACATGGTTTCACCAGAGTACGGATCCCCACAGCTTTATTAGGGGGAACCACCATGCAGCTTTAGCAGAGAACCTCCACTTGCCTTTGGCAAAGTGGCAAACCCCACCTCCCTGCAGCTTTGGTGGAGAGAAGAACCATGAAGTTTTGGCCAGAGTAGAGATCCTTGCAGCTTTGGTAGAAGAGGATCACTTGGCTTTGGGGCGCTCCCTTTGTCCGAGTGGCCTGGGAAGCAGGAGAGACTTTGCCTGGAAGAAGGGTGAAAGAATCCTTGCCAATAGGCCATGAGAAGGTGCTACATGGCTTTGGATTAATTGGAGATCCTGCCTAAACAGCAACACAGATGATGGTGCCAGTGGCCTGAAACACGGATGTTTGCTTCTTTTCCAGGATTACTGTACCCGAATTAGGGCAGGGGAAGAAGGAAGCACTGTAGGCATCTGTGGGTATCCTAAAGGACTTTGATATTTTAATGAAGACATTAGGTCACTACTTTAAGTCTGTATAGCATTAAATAAACATTTCCTTTCCTTTTCACAAATCTCTGGCATTGAGAGAAGTCTTTCCTATAAGGCAATGGACATAACAATACTGGAAAGGGTCCTTTCAGTAATAGTATATAGGTGTATCCCCCCTTGGCCCTTTCTTCTGTAACAAAAGTGCCATAAATTATTGAGTGATATATTTAGTCTGTTATAACACATTTTTATTATTCTTTTTCTTATGCTATTATAGTTTTCCCATTTTTACCTTTTATCCCCCCTCCACCCTGCCCCCCAACCTTCCAGCATTTCCCTCTCTTAGTTCATGTCCATGGGTTGTACATATAAGTTCTTTGAGTTCTCTGTTTCCTATACCATTTTTTAACTCTCCCCACCTATTTTGCTACTAATTATGCTTCTTCTTCCCTGTACTTTCTCCCCCTATTCCTCCTTTCCCACTCCCCACTGACCTCTCTCTGAGTGGTGTCCATTTCTCTGGTTCTGTTCATGTTTTGGTTGTTTGCTTAGTTTTTGTTTTCATTGTTTTTCTTTTCTTTTAGGTTCATTTGTTGATAGATGTAAGTCTGTTGTCAGTTTATTGTTCATATTTTTATCTTCTTTTTCTTAGATAAGTCCCTTTAATGTTTCATATAACAAGGGCTTGGTGGTGATGAACTCCTTTAACTTGATCTTATCTAGGAAGCACTGTATCTGCCTTTTCATTCTAAATGAAAGCTTTGCTAGATAGAGTAATCTTGGATGTAGTTCCTTGCCTTTCATGACTTCAAGTACTTCTTTTCAGCTCCTTCTTGCCTCTAAGGTTTCTTTTGAGAAATCACCTGATAGCCTTATGGGAACTCCTTTGTACGTAACTGGCTTCTTATCTCTTTCTGCTTTTAGGATTTTCTTTTTGTATTTAATCTTGGGTAACTTAATGATGATGTGTCTTGGTGTCTTCCACTTTGGGTTCAACTTTTTGGGACTCTCTGGGCTTCCTGGAAATCTATTTCCTTCACCAGATTGGGGAAGTTTTCCTTCATTATTTGTTCAAATAAGTTTTCAATTTCTTGCTGATGTTGTTCTCCTTCTGGCACCCCTATAATTTGGATACTGGAACATTTCAGGTTGTCCTAGAGAATCCTCAGTCCCTCTTCATTCTTTTGGATTCTTGCTTCTTTGTTCTGATACAGTCCAATGTTTATTTCTTTCATATGTCCCAAATAATTGCTTTGAATTCTGGGTTTTTTCTTGTCACTGTTGTTTCCCTAAATATTTTGCTTTATTTCATTTTGGGTGTCTCATTTTTTGACCAAGCTTAATCAGTTCTGTGAGCATTTTGATTACCAGGGCTTTAAATTCTCCATCAGATAGGTTGGCAGTCTCCTCATCAGTTAGTTCTCTTTCTGAGGTTTTGCTGTGTTCTTTCATTTGGACCATATGTCTTTGTCTTGGAGCAGCTAATTGCTATAACACATTTTTAAAATAAGTATATCTTGTTCTAAAACAATATTTTGCTAGTGAAATAAAAATACAAATAGGAAAAGTTACTTACTTGATTAAATATCAAATTTAAATAAACATTATTTTTTTGCATTTATCCTATTAATATGAAAATTAATTTTGTACAGCAATGTTTTCCAGATTTTTGTCTTCATGAACCATAAACAATTATAATAATTGGGGGTTATCATAAATCTTGCAAATATTTTGCTAAGACAGAATATAAATAAAGTCTCTAACAACACAAAATCAGTAAAATCAAATGAAAATTCACCATCCACAGTTCTCTATTTGTCCACTGGACACCCATTTCATGCTGTGCTGCCCTCTGCCATGACCATGGAGAGAAGATTAACAAAATCATCACCTTCCCTGCCCTTGTGGCCCTTATGCTGAGAGGCAGACTTAGCCAAATATGCAAAAAAGTAAATATACATTACAAAACATGATATGCACTATGTTGGAAAGTTGCCCAGTACTTTAAGAGAACGTTATGGAAAGGTACATTTTTAGTTGAGGACCCAGAGAAGATCTCTGAAGAAATAGCTTTTAAGTTGAAACCTTTAGAATAAGTGTCATTCAAGTTTATTAGAGGGACAGAATATTCCAAGAAGAGGGAATAGATGTGCTTAGGAAGAGGATACATATTATTAAAATACTGTTTCAAACATTTTGTGCTATTATTCAAACTTTATATATTTGGCTTGAAAATTTTAAAGTAAACACAGCAAACATAATCTCTGTTGTTATGAATGTTGTAAACTAGTGAGGGAGAGACAATTACAAACACTGTTAAAGAGAATGAGATGCTAAACTCAACCTAATTTGCAGGCTGAGTTGTGGGAGAATCTTCAGCGGAAGTGACAAATGCAAACAAATAAAACAATCAATTAGGAGAAATGGCGAGAAGCATAAATAGTACTTGTGATGAGGCTGGAGAAATATATAGTATTAGCTCTTTAAGGGTCTTTTTAGACAAGTTTGTGATTTAAGACTATAGGGCTTCAGCAGGAGACTGACACAAATTTATTTATTTTTTACATAAGTAAAATTTGTTTTATGTAAAGACTCTAAATATATGTGGAGACTAAGTAACTTGAAAACAAAAAAATCACGAAATATAAGTAAAACAGTTAAGATATTATTGTAGTTTTCTAGGTTTTCAACGATTATTGTCTGCAATAAAGGGTGGCAGAAATTAAAAGAAATAAAAAGATTCAAAGGAAGTTTAGCAGGAGTCTTGACAAGAATTAGTGATTTATTCAATGGAAGTAAAGTTAAGGAAAATTTGTTCAATATCTCATGTATATATTTCTCTGTGAAATATTTAACATGGTATATATAACGAAATAACAACAGTTTGTATCTGTGGATTCTGAAACTATAATTATTAAACTTTTTGAATTTCTATATTTTAAAACTTATTTACAATGAGTCTCTATTCATTTTCATAGAGATAAGAGGAAACACAAACTGTTATACAATCTAAAAAAATTGTTGAAAATGTCAGCTATTTAATTGATTGCATTTTCCCACTGAATATCCCAAAACAGCAATTTACAGGACTTTTTTTGGTAATAACTATAGATAGGATTCCCTTTATTCTTCTTGAAGATAAAATTATATAAAATTATAACTTTACTAACTTATTCCTTCTGCATTTGTGCCAAAGTGCTTGTCAAAAAAATAATGAGGCCAATCATATTGTTTTTGATTTTCCGCCTTGCATTTTTTCCATAGCATATATATCCTATTTGACATATCCATGTGGTTAAATATTAACTTTGTTAGTAGTAGCACAACATACTAAAAAGTCAATTTCAAAGGAAGAACATTTGCTCTGTAAACCTTTAATATCTAGATTATAACTTCTGGAATGAGATCTAGTCAGCTGGTCTCACCTGTACTGCCCTGGTTCTTATGAATGAACTGAGCTCCTGAATGCGTCCAGGACATATAACTATACAGATTCACACAGAATACAACTTATCTCTCTCATTGGACTTCTGTTTGAGTCTTGTTTTTTCTCTCTATTTCCCACACTGGACTAGTTTTCAGATCTGAACCTAGAGCAATAGAGCAGAGGCTGATTCCTAGAGTTGATCTCTACTGGCATAATGACTGTTGGTGCTATTCATGCCACATCACAAAGAATGTTTCAAACTAAAATTCTGGTATATCTTATCTTTTTCCTTTGGGTAGATGTTTCATAAGGAATAGACCAAATTGCATCAAAATGGCCCCTTTCCAACTCCCTGTCAACTGGGAAAATGTGTCATTAAAAAAATCTTGATACAACTTTAGAATACTTTATGTGCATTATTTACCAATCAAATTTTTTAAAAGTTGACCTAATATTTATAGTTATATGCACTCTGATGTCCAGATGTGTAATCTAAAAGTCTCTGTCCATATGTTAAAAGAATGATTGACTCTATTCTCATGCATATGTCATGTGCATAGTACCACCTGTTCTGCTACAGTGCAGCTCCAACACCTGGACTTTTTCCACTTTGTATTATTTACCAAGAATATGGTAAAGGTTTTAGTTTTGCAATCTGTCCCTCATGTATATCATCAATTCTTTGTGAAATTAAGATGAATAGAAGATTAAGACTTAAACCAGAGACACAGGTTAGCTTTACATATAGCCTCCCTAAGTGTCTACTTAAATAATATGATCTGAAATGTTTTTGCAGACCAGCATATCCTGAAGTATGCCCCAATAAATCCAAACTGATATCTGAAATGTGTCAGTGGAGCAGACATCCACTTCTTGTTTTTCCTTATACATTTTAGTAAACTGAGGATAACAATTATATAATTTAGATGATAGAAAGATAATAGATAAGTCTACAATTGCTATCATAGCTGAGTTTTCTAGCTGAGTCTTCCCCTTAAGTGTGTTTTTTGTTTGTTTGTTTGTTTTGTTTTGTTTTTTTGGTGTGTGTATGCGTGGAAGTAGTTGAGTGGTGCTTCAATGTTTTCTGAAGATGTCCACAAAGTGTGCTGTCCTAAGGCCTCTGTGAGGTCCAAACCAAAGTCAGCCACAAACTATGCCTTATCCAGGGCCACCTGGCATGAGATACAAAGTCATCTGCAGATGACTGCTGCTTAGATGTTACCAGAAGAGCCAAGCTAGGAACAAAGGCCAGCTGCCATTACTGCTGGGATGTGGTCACTCAATGAGAAGTACAGGGTGCACAAAGACCAGATGATTGCTTGTTTGAGAGGTTTTAGGAAAATCTGAAAATTAGACATGACAGGCTATTTATATAGAAAAGCCACTCAGTAGGCCCCGGAGTTGGGTACGACTGGGTCTCAGGGAGTCACCAGAGTAGGGCAAACAGTGTTAACCAGTTTGATGGAGACTCAGATGTGGGGACCACGTGCCAGCTCTGTAGGGGAACAACTCAGAAAAGGAACAATGGCCTCTGTCTGGGATAAAGCTGCCCCTCCATCTCTCGTCCTGGTGCCAGACAAGTCTGTGTGATCCTTGGTGACTTTTAAACTGTTGCCCTGCTCTGGATCACAGAGTAAGTGAGTTTAAGTCCATTCAAGGACCTATTAAGATGATTGGAACTCCAGGAGCCCTCCCTTTCACTCAGCTACAATCCTCTTTATTTTTACAGTCAGAAGTTATGGGTACCTCTCTTTCTGGCACTGGAATCCTGGGTTAGTGGGCTTGGTGTGAGGCTGGGAACTTTTGCTCCTCAGAGGGGGCCTTTGCAGCCAAGATCTCCCTTCTGATTTTTACTGCCACACATCAGTATGGAACAGCCAATTCTCCTTCTCTGGCTCTTCTACCAGTCTAGATGTGGCTTGTGTTTGTCCTTAGTGGTAGGACATCTTTATAGCTAGATTTCTGGATGTTCTGAATGTCAGTAGTTCTATAGTATAGTAGTGATTTTAATGTGGTTGTGGGAGGATTTGTGTATTGAATTTACCTATGCCACCATCTAGACCAAAAGGATTCATACTTTTTTTGGCATTCTTGATCTAGTCCTACAACTATGTCTTGTTGTGTATATAAAAATATGTGTGTGTATGTGTATATATATACATTAGGTATATATATGAATATATACACATGTGTGATATATATGATTTGATATTTTTATTTTGTTATAATATACATTAAACATACATTACTCAATGAAAGATTAATTATTTTTATAAAAAAGCAGTTTTTACCTTGCTGGTTTATAATTTTTTTCACTCAAGACATAATTTATTGTCTAACATATAAGCAGTAAATACTTATTGAGTAAACCATAAGAATTATTTGTATATATGATATATATTTGTTGAATCATTTGCTTTAAATACTTTACTCTGTAGCACATCAGAGAGATAAAACTCTGTGGTCTTATTGTTTAGTTATAGGTAGCTTTAAAATTATGACTGGGTCTCCATAGGAGCTACACTGTCTGTAAACTTTTTTTAATTGATAGAGGGAAGCCATTTCCATTATGGAAATGTAAAGGTATTCTAGGCATTTAGTGAATGAGGACAGAGGCACTGGTATATTGTTAGCCATGATACTGCCAATGTATACCAAATAATTGTCTTGCATTTTCCACAACTATCATATATCCAAAGTCTAATGATATAAATAGAAAATCTCTTTGTTACCATCTGAGCATAGAAATCAACTTTATTTATATGCAAACAGAAATGTTTTTGCATGTTTTATTATGACCTTAATCCCAAAATCCAATATCTTGTGAATTGGGGAAAGATTGTTTTTCATTTTGATCAGAACTTTATCATGGTGATTCATTATTTATGCAAATAAACCCACTGGTGCTAATGTTGTTATGGCACTGGATCACAAATGTTAGAATATGGTTTGTTCTCACATGGTAAGGGCATCCGTAGGTGTAAGTATTTGACTAGTTCATTAGGTATTTTATTTTGGTAGCACTTAAGCATATTAAAATGCATATTTATTATTAAGTATTCACATTTAGTTATTTTTATTGCTAGGGTATAATATTTATTTGAAAAATTTATATGTATAAATAGGTTACATTCTCCTTAAATTTAATTTGGAAAAGTGTTGTGAGTTGGAATTATGGCCCCATAAAAGATATATTGAAGTTTTACTCTCAGGTACCTGTGAAGAGTCTTTGCAGATATAATGAAATTAAGAATGGGACATACTGCATTAAGATGTGCTCTGAATCCAATGATTGATGTCTTAATAAGAGAAAGTAAAAAATTCACATACAAAGAGATGTGTAGCTACATAGAAAAGAAGATCATGTGAAGACAGATAAATTGTAACTATGTTGTCACACACCAAGGAACAACAAGGATTGCCAGCAACCTCCAGAAAAAAAAACGACAGAAACTAATTATTCCTTGGACACTAGAGAGAGCATAAGTCTGCTGACACCTGATTTTAGATGTTTAACCTCCCAAACTGTAAGAAAATTATCTTGTTTTGAGTCCCCCAGTGTGTGGTACTTTATTAGGGCAGTTCTAAGACACTGATACAGAGAGTAACGAGATATTACAAAGTGTGTTCAAAGGAAAGGAGGAAGACTGGGTTGCTGGCAGGTAGAACACTACCATATTACTAGATTTTAGAAACTGTATATTCTATGATTTTTCATGATTGATCCTTCAGTATTCTTGGAATCTGTCATTTGCAACCATTCCTTTCACAACACCCCTAACTACAATTTAACACTATTTGAACACACATAACATCTTTCTTTGTGCTTATAATACTGAACCGATAATTTCTTTATCTCTTCCCCATTAAACAATAACTGTTTTGCACAACACATCTCAAAGGCAAACTCCTTCTTCCGTATCCCACCAACAAGATGTGTTACTAGTGTGCCACTTTGTTTTTACTTTTTCATAACAAGGACACAAGTACATCTTGCCTTGTATTATGGTTGTCAGTATACAAATCTATTCTTCCATAATATATTGAAAACAAAACTTATGTTTTATTGATCTTTGTATTCTCAATGACATTGACCATCGTGCTTTAAAGACAATTTGTAACCAATTAAATAAATAAATACATAGACAAATACCATGTTGTGATATAGTGAAAATGTTTTTAAAAGAAGAGCTCTGAGAGATTAACTACTTTTCTAGGAGAACAAAAAAATAAAATCATAAGAATTTAAAGTATAAAACATTAATAATAGCCATTTAAGAATAACAAAAAAGGAATTTGTTTAAAAATGAGAAACTAAAAAATAGATGTATATGACTAGAGCAAAAGCATATTTTGTCTGAGGCAGGCAAGGCAGAAAGTAAAATTTACATTTTCTATTAGTGCCTATCATTCTAGGAGTGGCCCCAGGTGTGGAAGTGACCTTCAGAAAGTCATTAGATAATAGATCTGGGATGCCTAGGAATTTTTAACAAATTATAAAATCCACATCCCCAAAAAGGCATTTGTTTACCTCTTTTCTTCTTTTATTTACTTAGCATATGAAGAGGACTGCATTGCTTCAGAATTAGGCTTTTTCAATAAGCAAGGCAATTTTTACAGAAATCAGCTGCAACACATATTTGGTAAGTCTTAATAACATCCTCTTATACCTACACAATAAATTACTAGTAGGAAAACTTTTTTAGCTGTGACATTTTCACTATTTGCTTTATCATCAACTTTTAGATAAGCATATATTTTAATTTTGAAAAGAAAAGCTTTTGCAAACATAGCAAACATAATGACATTTGATTGAATTGAGTAACTTAAAAACCAGGACTTCTTAAATTATTTTCTAAAGTCATATATCTCTTCTAAAAGCAGTATTAAGCAGATCTATAATTGGAGCTAGCACCCTTCCTCAAGATGACTAATACGTTATTTCCATATAATGTTTTTCTATAACTCACTCTCATTCCTGTACAATTAGTAACTTAAAATTTTAAGTTAAGTTCCTCCCACTTAGAGTTCCTCAATGTACTATTCACAGCCTATAAGCAGATGAACATGAAACTTGATTGTCAAACTTGAATAAATTATTATAAAACAACATTTAAAAATTACTCATTCTTATTCACAATGTTATTTGTGTTTTGAAAGACTCTCTGAATGTCTTGAAACTAAAGATATAAATATAAATAAAGTTAAAAACCAGAATCACTGGAATTTCAAGCAGCACAGAAACTAACTGGGGTGACATCCCCACAAAAGCTTCTCAGTAGTTCCTGCTCCTTGGGGCATGTCATAAGCCACTCCACTACCTACCTATTGGATTTGACCTCTATCTCAGGTGTCTTTTTCATTTTACTGGAGCTAGTATTCCTCCTTTCAGTATTTAAGTGAGTAGATAAATAGTTAAAAACTAATATAATAACTGATATTATAGTTAATTTTATATAGCATTACAGAAACGGAAACTTTTATAATTTCATATGAAATAAATAATTTAAACCAGCATTTAGCTGGAAGTGATTTTGGCTTCCAGGGAACATTTGGCAGTGTCTGGAGATATTTTTTATTTGTCATGAAAAAGCTTGTGCTCCTGGCATCTAATGGGCAGGAGATAGAGCCACTGCTAAACATCCCACGGTGCACAGAAGAGACCCCTGCAAGAAAGAAGTATCTGGTCTAAATGTCCATAGTGCTGACATTAAGAAACTATTATTTATTCTTTTTACAATACCTACAAGATAGATAGCTATTGCCAATAGTTTAGTAATTTAAAATGAGGTGAATACAATGTTTTCACTTTGCCAAGGTCACACAGAAAATACATAGTTGAGCTAAAAATTAAACCAAGGCAAACTCAAGCAGTTTGGCACAAAGAACATAACCATAATAACTGCTATAAATTCTCACTGATGTTATGATAAGCTACTTAAGAAATGGCTCCCAATGTCATATCCTGGTACTCACATCATTGTGTAATACCCTCCACTTGCCTGTGAAATGGACCTAGTGATTTGTTTTTTAACAATAAGATGCAGCCAAAATACTGGGAGATCACTTCTAGTATTAAGTTATAAAAATCTGTGACTTCTCGCTGTGGCTTTGATTTGCTTCCCATGATGATTAGTGATATTGAGTAGCTTTTCACCTCTTCTTTGAGGATGTGTCTACTTAAGTCCTTAGTCCATTTTTAAATCAGATTATTTTTTCACCATTGATTGTTGAAAGTTTCTTATATATTTTAGTAGTGAACTTACTATTTTATATATAATTTGCAAATATTGTCACTTTCTGTAGTTTCTCTTTTCACTCTGTCACTTGTCTCCTTTGGTGTGCAGGGCTTTTTAGCTTTATATAGTCCCACTTGTTTATGTTTGTTGCTGTTGCCTGTACTTTTGATATCATAGCACGAAATTATTGCTGAGATCAATGTCATATAGATTGTCCTCTATGTTTTCTTATAGTAGTTTTATAGTTTCAGGTCTTATGTGTTAGTGTGTTTTTTTATTTTGAGGTAATTTTTATATGAGCTTTAAGGTAAGGGTCTAATTTTCTTCTTTTGTGTGTGCATTTCCAGTTACCAAGCACCGTTTCTTGAAGAGGCTATCATTTCCCTGTTGTGTATTCTAGATCTCAAATGCACAGATTCAATTCTGGGCTCTTTATTCTGTTCCATTGGTCTATATGTCTGTCTTTATGACAATACCATAATGTTCTGTTTTATTTTGATTACTAAAAATTTATAATATATTTGGAAATCAAAAAGTGTGATGCCTCCATCTTTGTCTTTCACAGGATTAATATGGCCACTTGGGGCCTTTTCTGAGTCCATATGAATTACAGAATTATTTTCTCTGCTGTAAAAATTGTCATTAACATTTCTCCAAAGAGGACATACAAAGAGCCCAGAAATATATGAAAAAATGCTCAGCATCACTAGCCATCAGAGAGATGTAAATTAAAACTATAATGAGGTACCACTTCACACTGGTCCAAATGGCCATCATAAACAAATCAACAAACAACAAATGCTGACAAGGTTGTAGAGAAATGAGAATCCTAGTGCACTGTTGGTAGGAATGCAGACTGGTGAAGCCACTGTGGAAAACAGTATGGAATTTCCACAGAAAACTAAAAATGGAATTGCCTTTTGACCAAGCAATTCCATTGCTCAGATTATAGCCTAAGAACTCTGAAATACCAGTTGTAAAGAATCTGTGCACCCCTGTGTTCATAGGAGCATGATTTACAATAGCAAAGTGCTGGGAGCAACCTAAGTGACCATCAGTAAATGAATGGATCAAAAAACTATGTTATATTTACACAATGGAATACTACACAGCAGAAAAAAAGAAGCTTCTACCCTTTCCATGGGTAGTTCCATGGGAAGCTTCATGGATGGACCTGGAGAACATTATTCTAAGTGAAATAAGCCAGGTGGTAAAGGACAAATACCATATGATCTCACCTATAAGTGGAACCTAATCAACAAAAACACATGCAAACAAAATATAACCAGAGGCATTGAAATTAAGAACAAACTGACAGTAACCAGAGGGGAGGTGGGAAAGAATAATGGAGGGGAAAAGGGGAAGGGTTTTCAGGAACATCTGATACAAAGGACACATGGACAAAAACAAAGGGGGGGGTAGCATCGAAGGGTAGGAAGTGGGAATGGCTGGGATATGGGGAAGTGGGAGGGAAATGGAGACAACTGTACTTGAACAAAAATAAAAATGTGAAAAATAAATAAAATCATTAAAAAGTTGTCAGTGGGATTTGATAGGGATCACTATGGGGAGTATGAATACTTAAAAAATATTGTCTTCTGCCCTGACTGGTATAGCTCAGTGGATTGAGTTTGGGCTGTGAACCAAAGGGTCACCAGTTCAATTCCCAGTCAGGGCACATGTCTGAGTTGCAGGACAGGTCTCCAATGGGGGCCAGGTGAGAGGCAACGACACATTGATGTTTCTCCCCCTCTCTTTCTCCCTCCCTTCCACTCTCTCTATTAATAAATAAATAAAATCTTTAAAAAATATATTGTCTTCCAATCCATGTACTGGAATGCCTTTTCATTCATTTGTGTCTTCTTTAGTTGCTTTCATTAATGTTTCATTGTTTTCAGGACATAAATATTTGTCTTCTTAATTAAGTTTATTAACACCTATTAGGGTGACTATAACACTACCTGGAGAAATTGAAACCCTTGCACACTGTTTGTAGCAATGCAAAATGATACAGCCAAAATGGAAAACACTATGAATGTTCCTCAGTTTAATCCTGCAAACACACTTCTGGGCAGTTATCTCAAATAATTGAAACCAGAATCTCAAAATTATATCAATACTCCCACTTCATTGCAGCACTACTTTCAAAAGCCAAATTATGAAAACAATTTAAATGTCCAACAATAGATAAATAGGTAAAGAACATGTGGTATATACATACAATGAAATATTACTCGGCCTTAAAAAAAGAAAACTCTGCAATATAGAGCAACACAGATGAAACAAAGACGTTAAGCTAAATGAAACAAATCAATCACAGAAAGACAAATGCTGTAAATGCCACTTATATAAGGTACATAAAATAGTGCAACTCACTGAAGCAAAAAGTGGAATGGTGATTACCAGAAACTGGGTAACAGAAAATGAAGACTTACTAACAAAATGACAAAGTTTCCTTTAAGCAAGGTAATCAAGCATTAAAGATTTATTGCACAACACTGCACCTATAGTTAACTTTGACATACTGTACACTTAAAAATATGTTAACAGGTCCGTCTATGCTTTCAAAAGGGCACACTTTTCTTCTCTTTTACAGTCGAGAAGTAACCAATTATGCAAATGTCCGTACTTGTTTTATCCACTTGTCTACTGATGGACACTTGGGCTGTTTCCTTCAAATTCGTGTTTTGGATTTCTGCAGACAAATTCCCAGAAGTGGAAATGCTGAGTTACAAGGCAGTTCCATTGTAAATTTTTTGAGGTTTATCCATATTGCTTTCCACAGTGACTGCAAAATCTGCTTTCCCACCAACAGTTCAAAAGTGTTCCCCTTTTTCCACATCGTCTTCAGCACCTGCTCTTTGTTGGTTTATTGAGGGTAGCCATTCTGGCAGGTGTGAGGTGATATCACATTGTGGCTTTAATTTACATTTCTCTGATGATTATTGACACTGAGCATCTTTTCATATGTCAATTGGCCATACATGTCCTCTTTAGAGAGATGTCCATTCAGGTCTTTTGCCAATTTTTTATTTGTTTTTTTGTTGTTGTTGTTGTTGTTACTGAGTTTTGTAACTTCTTTATAAATTTTGGATATTAACTCCTTTTCAGATGTATCAGTGGATATGTTCTCCCATTCCATGGGTTATCATTTTATTTTGTTGATGGTTTCCATTGCTGTGCAAACTTTTTAGTTTGATATAGTCCTACTTGTTTACTTTTCTTTTTGTTTCCCTTGCCTGAGGAAATATATTAGATAAAATAGTACTATGAGCAATGTCTGAGATTTTACTGCCTATGTTTTCTTGTAAGATTTTTATGGTCTAACATTTTAGTTTTTAATCCATTTTTTAATTTATTATTGTGAGCACAAGTAGGTGGTCTAGTTTCTTTTTTCTGTACAACATTAATAAACCAGTCAGAGAAAAACAAATGCCATATGATTTCACTCATATGTAAAATCTAATGAACAAACTGAACTAACAAGCAAAATAGAGACAGCCTTATAGATAGAGAGCAGAATGACTGGTGTGGGGAGAAGCAGTTAGGGGGTGTAGGGATCAAGAAAAAAGGATAAAAGACTCATGGATATGGACAGCAATGTGGTGATTGTGATACAGGAGCAAGTAGAGGGGAGCATAAGGGGGATAAATGGGAATGGAAAAATACAATACATTAAGAAAAATTATTTAAAATATTTGTTAACAGGGTAGATCTCAGGATAAGTGTTCTTACCACAATAAAATAAAATAAAATGATAAAATAAAATAATAAAGTAAAAAATAATGATAAAATTTAAGCTGCCTGCCTTACAGAAAGCCCCACACGACAAGGATCTAAAAATGACCTCTGGCCAACAGCCCTTGAAGAAGTGAATCTTGCCATCAGTCAGGTGAGTGAGCTTGGAAGCTCATCCATTTCTGTCTTCCTAGAAAACTATAATCCTAGCTGATACCTTGGGGACATCTTGTGAAAGATGCAGTCAGAGGACCTTGCTAAGCCACACACTGATTCCTTACTGATAGAAACTATTAGATAAATGGTACAAATTAAGATACTAAATTTGGGGTAATTTGTCATGCAGCTATAGATAACTAAAACTGATATATAATTTGAAGTTTATTTTAAATGTATTTTTGAAATTGTTCCCTTGATTTTTACATCTTTCTTAGAGAAAGAAGATATATGATAAGATGTGTCTATAACCTCTTTTTAACTGATTTCAGCAACATGATTGACGTAAGTAAATTAATAAAGTAAAATAATGTAGCAGGGTTTTAATATTTTATCATTGGTAATATAAATGTGGTTACTACAACATTAATATGTACACAAGTCATTATTTAAATGTAATATGTCAATCACAGTGATTGATTGTAGGTCAATAAATGTTTTATTGGTATTTTGTTCCTGTTGCAGTGCTGTTGTAAATTAAATAATGGCTAATACATATTACAGTTGCTCAATCCCCAAAATATGTGACCTGGTTTTATAGCCTAAAGAACAGAACATTTGTTAACAAAATTGTCAAAAGATAGTAAGTAACTTAACCACTCCTTTTTAAAATTTACACATATTGTAACTGAATATTCTTGATCAAAATGGTGCTTATATGTAACCTGCCAGCTTAATTTACTTCTATCATCATGTGACACTTCAGGCTCCTGTTCTGTCTGTATTCTTCAGAAATCAAACTATAAAGACACACTCTTCACATGTAACTTACAGTTACAGTACAGGACTTATTATGCTAATGATCATTTTTAAATATTTCTTAATTATAAATTAGTAAAGTAAGAGCAGGAACACTGGTATGTCTGGAGCTTTTTGAACAGTGCCTGGCACACAGTAAGTCCTGGTCTATATTTGCTGTCATATTACAACTGTAAAACTGTATAAGACTGTATCACAAGGTATTAAAAGTTATAATCACAATAAAAATGCACAATTAATTTTAAAATATTAACAATCAAAAATATGTTAAAATATAATTTACTCACAAACAATAATGGAATTCCTTCAAATTGTGTTTTTATATATACATATTAATTCATTTATAAACTAGTCTAACAAATGTGTATTAAATACCTACTTTTTCCAGTGCAGGATTAGACTCTGAGGACATACTACTAGGAGAAAAAAAAAATCCAGATATGTTCTTATGCTAATGAACCCAGATAGAAGAGTTGGGAAGACAGAAATTAAACCAATAAATATATAATTATATATTGAAAAAAGTGTTTTAAATAAAGCAAGCTTCTATGAGAAAGCCTTTTATTTCACAAAGGAGGCTGTCAAAGGAAACCTCACAGAGAAAGAAACTCTTTAACTGATTATTGAATGGTGAGTAGCTGATACTGAAAAGGCAGGCAAAGAAGGTTTTCAAGCAGAAAGTACAGAAAGTAGCTGCTCCAAAGTATAAGCAGCTATAATACTGCTGAAGTCTTGGACCAATATCTGCTAGCTATTTCATAGCTAATGGAACTGTACTAAGAAAAATTATCTCCTAGAACATTTGAGCGGCTAACGCACAAAGTTGAAAGAAGTTAATAGTGCCTTGCCCAATCACCCCCTTATGCTTCCAATCTTGGAATATAATTCTAATAAAAGTGATACACTGCATTTGTACCCTCTCTTTTTTTGTTAATTATGAAAACACATTCTTTACAACCTCCTAAAGTGCTGCCAAATTATATGCTGTGGGAGTGCCCTTGACTTCCAGGTGCCAGTGTTCCACACCCATTTGCCTCAAAGCAATGTGACTATGTTAATAAAAAGGCTGCTAAGCATAGGAGTCACTTAGAAGTGCCACCCAAAGGCCTTCTTATGTCTTGTTTTAGAAAAAAAATAGTTTTACCATGATCCCTGTGCCTGCAATTACAATAAAACTTCCACATGTTTACAAATATTCTCTGTAGCCTTCTCAGTTCCAATATATTATTTTCTAGTTTACAAAATTTCCCTATCTTTACCTGAATCTTTCAAATGGCACATCCGTTGATACAGTTTTGTGACTATTATATTTTTCATCCATTTTCTTAATTTGTATTCATTTGGTATATTTTTTGGTAAAATCTTAGGAATTTTACCATAACAAAAGATAGACATGGTACTCTCATAAAATTTGGGGAGATAGAAGACAAAGTAGATAATTACACTAAGCTATGCCAAGCATTGTATCTGAAATAGTGGTTAAGACAAAAGAGGGAAAAAAGAACTAACTTACTCTCTGAGCCAGAAAAATGTTCCAAAGAAGGCACTGTTTAGAGACTTGGAAAATAGACAAGAGTTGCTCGGAAAAAGTGACAAAAGATGGGTAGTCTTCCTGAAGAAAGAAATTTGGACAAAATCCAGCATGTGCAAAAACTAAAAAGAAGTGACAGCAGGTCAATTTGGTGGGCAAATAGTTCAGTATATCTGAGATCTAGAGTTTGCAGGCACTGAATATATGATAGAAGGAAAGAGATGAGGCTGGAGAGAAAGACAAAGCCTCATGACATAGAGGCCAAAAAGGCAGGCTGCTTTATTCTCAGGACAATGGGAATCCAGTGAAAGAATTTAAGCAAAGTAGATGTGATTTAAGACATTATCCAATAGAGTAGGAAAACTGAATAAGCCTTTTACCTTTGTTCTACTACTTTAAGTAAGAGATGGCCTGATCATTGTCCTCACTACAATAGATGAATTTGTTAGTTGTTTAGGAAATAAAAGGGTCAGTATTCAGTGTCTGAATAGTGTCAGGAAGGGCAAAAACAAGCAAATGCACAAACAAACAAATTTTCCAGGTTATTTTCTTTGAAAATAGGTTTAACAGTAGAGTACTTTACCATGAGGAGAGAACCTCAGTATAGAAGTAAATACAGTTTGACTATATATGTTGATATACTAAACAGAAATCAGCAATGAGTAAAAAACTATGAAGTTATACCATTTTCATAGCACTTTTAAGAGTAAAGTGAAATGTCTTAGTCTTCTGAGTGTTAATGTACTTTCATTGATAACTTTCTGTGATTTTGATCAATTATCATACTAAAAATTAATTACTTATATCTTAAAGACTATTTCACATCTGCTCTTATAACATAAAGAAGGATAACATTAAGGGCCCAGGAAAAATCTTGAGAAGCTAATTTATAGTTAGGGGAATTAGACAATGAGTTATCTAAAGAACTCTGAATTAAGACACTGTGAATGTTTTAGTAGCAATTATTTCACATTTTGTGTGTGTGTGTGTGTGTGTGTGGCACAACTCAAAGCCACTTGTGTGTTTTTTGGCGAATCTCCTACTATAACAAGAATAATACATTATAATTTTTTGATGTTTGTGAGAACTTTTTGAGAACTTCTGCATTCACAGTGTGAGTCCAGGAGAAAAGACTGTGGAAGGAAATTTGGAGAGTGGGTAGAAATAAACAGAAGTTAAATAACTATTCACCTTAGTGAGGGCATCTCCTCTTTGGCTGCAATTCTTAATCCCGGCTGTACATAGAATCACCTGCACCAGGTCCAACTAATAAGTACAAAATCAATGGCTCTATGTTTAGGTGCCAGGAATGGTTCTGTTTTAAAAAATTCCAAACTTTGTCCTGACACCTACTCTGGGAACTACTCCTTATTAACAGTAGCTACTTGATAAATTCTATTGAAAAAGAAAAAAATCAAGCAATGTGAGAAAATGTTTGATATATTGGTTTTTCTTTTTAAAAATATAATTTATAAGTATGAAATATAATATGAAAATTGTACTTAAATTTTTTTCTTTTTAATTTTCTTAACAAGCAAGGGTTTTCTTTCAGAATCATTCTTCCAGAAACCGAAAAAAAAGTGTTACCTACCTTGAATTATTTGAAATGCTGATTACCTGAAATATTTCATTTTTTGATTACTTGAAATTCTGATTACTTGAATGCTGATTATTTGAAATATTTTTTTATCTTCTTTTTCTTAAATAAGTCCCTTTAAATTTCATGTGATAAGGGCTTGGTGAAGATGAACTCCTTCAGTTTTAGTTTGTCTGGGAAGCACTTTATCTGTCCTTCCATTCTAAATGATAGCTTTGCTGGATAGCGTAATCTTGGATGTAGGTCCTTGCCTTTAATGACTTTGAATACTTTTTTCCAGCCCCATATTGCCTGTAAGGTTTCCTTTGAGAAATCAGCTGATAGCCTTATGGGAATTCCTTTGTAGGTAACTGTCCCCTTTTCTCCTGCTGCTTTTAAGATTCTGTCTTTATCTTTAATCTTGAGTAATTTAATTATGATGTGTTTTGGCATCTTCCTGTTTGGGTCCCACTTGTTTGGGACTCTCTGAGTGTCTTGGGCTTGTGTTCTATTCCCTTCACCAAATTAGGGACATTTTCTTTCATTATTTTTTTCAGATAAGTTTAAATTTCTCACTCTTCCTCTTCTCTGTCTGGCATCCTTATCATTTGGATGTTGGCACATTTGGAGACATCCCAAGGTCTTCTTATTCTCACCTTGTTTTTTTGAATTGTTTCTTCATTTTGTATTGGTTGACAGTTTATTTTTTCTTTGTTACAAATTGTTGATTTGAACCAAGGCTTCCTTCCCTTCACTGTTGGCTCCCTGTGGATTTTTCTTTATTTTACTTAGTGTAACCTTCATTTCTTCCCTTGTTGGCCATACTCAACAAGGTCTCTGAGCATCCTTATCACCAGTGTTTTGAACTCTGCATCTGATAGGTTGACTATCTCCATTTCACTGAGTTTTTTTCTGGAGTTTTGATCTGTTCTTTCATTTGGGCTATACTTTTGGTCTCTTCAATTTGGCAGCCTCCTTGCGTTCATTTCTGTGTTTTAGGCAGAGCTGCATTGACTCACTCTCTTAGCACACCTGTTACATTGTAAGGTTGTATTTTTTTTAAATCTTTTATAGGTGATTCATTTTTTTTCTTGGAGTGATACTATAGACCACTTAATTGTAATATGTAGTTTGTATTTGAGTAATGTTGGCTTTTAATATTCTAAAAATAATAGATATTTTCATAGCAATAATACCAAGAGGAAAGATTTTTAATGTGCAAAAATTAATTTTAATAATAACATTTTGAAAAACACTATGTTTTTTATTAACTAGTTCTTGGCTGAGCAACCAGAACAACAATTGATACTGTATTTAGAAAAATGTCTGACCCAGTTCCCACAATTTCCAGTTTATTTTTTCTTCTCCCTAGGTGGAGCCACTAAGTGATCATAACATTTGTGGTGTTCCAGATCAATCTAGAACTAAAGCAAAGCAGAAAGAAAGGATAAAATTATAAAGTAAGACAGGACAGTCGCTTTCTTTTTGTGTGTTTGTGTTTCCCTTCAACCAGATTTTGTTAAGTAAGCCATAGTTATTTAAAATAGTTTAAAATTTCTCTAAGATCTTCTAATCAAAGTTTGCCTACTTAAATTAATTTTAAAGTTAATATATGAATGAATACTATAATTTCATTAAGCATAACACATTTCTATAGAGTCTATTTATTATACTAAAATGAAAATTGACTCTGAAAGGTCATAGGGTTCAGCAGAACCTTCATCCACCGAGATCCTTACACAAAAGTTCTTTAAAAGTATTTGTGTTGGCAGAAACATAAATTATATCCTTTCTCCAGATACAAGTAAATAATATTTTAAAACACACATAACATTTTGAGGGTATCTATCATTATGTAGATAAGAAGCATTATTGTATATTAATGTAAAACCAAACAGACATCTTTGTTAACTGTGTAGGTTATCTTTTGAAAATATTTAGATTGCTTTTTCTAACAAAAGTTATATCAATGAAATATTGTTATAAATTACCAAGTGAATGGAAATTTATTTGTTAAAGGAAAGTAAACTAAAAAATATTTGTTTAAATGAATGTCCTATCTCAGAATAAAGGTAAGCTAAAATAAAATTAATTATTTTACAGTTGTTATCCTACATGTGATATTCCCAAAACTCTATTTTTTCTTTAATAATTTTATCATGTGCTTACATAAATAAAAAGAAAATATAATAAAAAATAGTTTTGATCAGCTATAATAGCACTATCATCTGAAATTAAATAAATTGATTCATGTGAGGAAACACATTTGAAAATGAAGGATGTAGATGGTAGCAGGTTTAACTTGTTACCAACATTTCATTTATTCAACAAATATTTATTTAGTGCCTACTATATGTCAGAAACCAGGGACTGGATAATGAAAATGTCAGGCAAAGGAGAGAACATAAAGGCTAGTGAGAAAAGTGTTAAAACCACATGCTTATTTTATCAGCCCAAAAATTCTATATCAAGCACTTTTTAAGTGTGTCAAATTTTGTAACATTTTTTCATAACTTTAATTATAAAGCATACCTAGAATATTGCATATAAGTTGGAAAAAGTCTGTTGCCATGAACTTTGTTTTCCAACAGTGCTAGTTCCTTTCCCTGGCTTTAACCTCCTCATTATCATTTTGGAGTAAGGACATATAAATGCCAAGATCAGGTGTGATAATCAAATAGTATGAACTCAGGAAGGGTGCAGAGCAGATAATGAAAAGGGAAAACTAACAAATGGTAGTTAAGTCAACTTTTTAGGGGAAAAAAGTGCTCAGAATATTACTTCTGAAAGTTTTGTTCATGGATACTTCTGGAGGGAGGAAGGGTGGCAAATAGGGTGTGGTTAAGGCCGGGCTGACAAAAAACAGAGCCTTGTTAGGCACTTCATAACACTGACAACCCATAAAATTCACAGAGAATGGACTGTAGTCTTTCACCCTCCTACCACATACTCAGTATGGGTCTACATTTAAAGGTTGTCTCAACCTCAGAGGATCTTACAGAAAAAAATGGTGAGTTGTAAAAATAAATGAACTGTGAAAAATATTAAATATCCTAAGAAGACACCCTAATAAGATATCTCTGAATTTCAACTCAGAGATATAGTAAATAGGAAAAAGTGTTGCTCTCATCCTTATGATACAGAGAAAGATGGATGGAATGAAAATTAATGAGCTTTTTCTAACCTATCAGAGAACTGAGGTTGCAGGCACAGAACATTCCATCCCCCTCTATCTTCAAAATAACAAAAATTGACACCTCAGAGCATGGATGCAAATGCATCATAGATGGGTTAACAAAACAAATGGAAAAGTAACAAAACCAGGTACTAACACTTTAGTTTAATTCAGTAACAATTATTTATTTTTTCTCTTATTTTCCTTGACCATGGAAATATATCAGAAAAAATATTGCCAAGAAAAATGTCTGATATTTTATTGCCTATGTTTTCTTCTATGACTTTTTGCAGTTTTGAGTCTATTTGTTTTTAATCCATTTTGAGTTTTTTCTTGTATATGGTGTAAGAAAGTGGTCTAGTTTCATTTTTTTTCCTGTATCTGTCCAATTTTCCCAACACCATTTATTGAATAGACAATCTTTATTATATTATATGTTCTTGCCTCCTTTATCAAGTATTAATTGGCCATAAAGATATAGGTTATTTCTGGGATCTTATTCTGTTCTATTGATTTATATCTCTGTTTTTATGCCAGTACTATGCTGTTTGATTACTAAGGCCTTGAAGTATATTTTGATATGAGATAGCATGATTCTCCTAACTTTGCTCTCCTTTCTCAAAACTTCTGTGGCTATCCAGGGTCTTTTGTGGTTCGACATAAATTTCTGGAATATGCCATTGATACAGTGATAGGAATTGTGTTAAATCTATATAAATTGCTTCAGGTATTATGGACACTTTAATGATGTAATTCTTCCTATCCATGAACACAGTATGTGCTTCCATGTATTTGTATGTTTTTTAATTTCTGTCACCAGTGTCTTATAATTTTTCAAGTTCAGGTGTTTTACACACTTGGTTCAATTTATTACTAGGTGTTTTATTATGTTTCAATGCAATTGTAAATAGGATTATTTTCTTAGTTTTCCTTTCTGATAGTTCATTAATGGTGCATAAATATGCAACTGATTTCTCAATATTTATTTTGTATCCTGCTACTTTACTAAAATCATTGATCAGTTCTAGTAGTTTTTTGGTGAAAATTTTAGGATTCTCTCTATATAGTATCATGGCATCTGCAAATAATAACAGTTTTATTTCTTTCTTTCCAATCTGGAAACATTTTATTTCTTCTTATTTTCTGATTGCTGTGGCTAGGACTTTCAGTATTATGTGCAATAAGAGTAGTGAACATGAACATCCCTGTCTTTTTCCTGATCTTAAGGGAAATGCTTTTAGATTTTTCCCATTGAGTGTGATGTTGTCTGTGGGTGTGTCCTAGGTGGTTTTTATTATGTTGAGGTATGTTCCTTCTATCTGCACTTTGCTTAGATTTTTTATCATAAATGGGTACTGGATTTTATCACATACTTTTTTCTTCATCTCAATATGATTATGTGATTTTCATCCTTTATTTTTAATATGGTGTATTACATTTATTGATTTGTGGTATTGCAGCTTTGCATTTCTGGAATAAATACCACTTGGTCATGGTATATAATGTTGTTATTGTACTGCTGGATCTGATTAGCTAATGTTGTATTGAGGATTTTAGCTTCTTTGTACATTAGGAATATTTGTTTATAATTTTCTTTCTTTGTAGTGCTTTCTTCTGGTTTTGGAATTAGGATAAATCTAGCCTTGTAAATTAAGATTGGAATTCTTCTGTTCCCTTGAATTTTCTGGAATAGATTGAGAAGGATAAGTGTTAGTTCTTTGGATGTTTAGTAAAATTTATCTGGGAAACCATGTGATCCAGGACTTTTGTTTGTTGGTAGTTTATTGACTAGTGCTTCCATTTCATTAGCTGTAATTTGTCTATTTCAGATTTTCTGATTCTTCCTGATTCAGTTTTGGAAAATTTTATGTTTCTAGGGATTTATTCATGTTTTCCAGATTGTCCAATTTGTAGGCTTATAGTTGTTCACAATATTTACTTATGATCACTTATATTTCTATGGAGTCAGTTGGTGCTAAAAAGTTTTTATACAACAAAGGAAACCATTGATAAAATGAAAAGACAACCCATTGAATGGGAGAACACATTTACTAGTGATACATCTGACAAGGTATTAATGTCTAAAATTTATAAAGAACATATAAAACTCAACACCAAAAAACAAACAATCTGAGTAAAAATGGGCAAAAAACCTGAAAAAACATTGCTCCAAAGAGGATGTACAGATAGGCAATAGACATGAAGAGATGCTCACCATCCCTAATCATGAGAAAAATGCAAATGAAAACCACGGTAAGATCTCACTTCACACCTGTCCGAATGACTATCATCAGTAAATTAACAAACAACTATTGGAGAGACTGTGTAGAAAATAGGACTCTCATGCACTGTTGGTGGGAATGTAGACTGGTGCAGACTCTGTGGAAAGCAGTATGGAGGTACCTCCAAAAACTAAAAATGAAAAGGCCTTATTGACCCATTAGTTTCACTTAAGGGAATATATTTGAAAAAAAACATGAAACAGATTGTAAAGAATATATGCAACCTTACATATCTGAAATTAGTCCATGTCCATCATTAGACAAGTAAATAAAAAAAGTGATGGTGTATATTCACAATGGCATACTACTCATCCATGAAAAAGAAAGAAATATTATCTTTCATACCATTGTGGATAGTCCTAGATAGTACTATGCTGAGTGAAAAAGGTCAGAGAAAGAAAAATACTATATGATTTCACTTGGATGTGGAATCTAATTAATAAAATAAGCTAACAAACAAAATAGAAATAGACTCGTAGATACAGAGCAAATGGACAGTTGTCAGAGGGGAGGGGATTAGAGGGCTGGGTGAAAAAGATGAAGGGATTAAACAAAAAAATAGTCACAGACACAGACAGCAGTGTGGTTATTTCTAGAGGGAAAGGGAGGTGAGGGAGGTAGACGAGGATAAAGGGAAAGAGACAGAAGAAAACTTGATTTTGGGCAATGAACACAATAAATTATAAAGATGTATTATAGAATTATGTAACTGAAGCCTATATAATTTTATTAACAAATGCCACTCCAATAAAAGCAATAAATTTTTGTTTTAAAAGGTACTGCTCTGGTTGGGTGGTTCAGTTGGTTGGAGCATCATCCACACACCAAATGGTTGCAGGTTTGGTTCTTAGGGCACATAACTAGGTTGTGGGTTCAATCTCCATTAGGGTATGTATGGGAGGCAACCGATCAATGTTCTTCCTATTTCTGCCTCTCTGTCTATTCCACTCAGTCTTTCAAATCAGTAAACATATCCTCAGGTGAAGACTGAAAAAAAAGGTACTCTTAAAAAAGGGACAAAAATACATACTGAATTTAGAACTATAGTTTTACAAGGGGTGAAAAGACTAGCTTTGGTTATACCCCACCAAAACTTGAGGACATAGAACCTGCCTGAGATTGAAGCTTCATCAGAAAATTAGAAAATGGCCCACTTCTCTGCCCCACCCACCACATAAATAGATATTGATTGAAAATGTCATTGTAATAGAAAGGAGAGAGCTACAAAAGACAGAGCTTCCCTAGGGCAGAGTATAAAGAAAAGACTGAAAGCGAAGGGTGGGCAGACATTGAGGAAATAACCTGTGGTCCTGAGGGCATGCTCACCTAATAAAATTTATCATAATTGCAATGTATCAGAGAGCTCACACCTAAAATGAAAATGAAAATAATTGTAAAGGTAAATATTAGCTTCAGTGTGTCACAGTTTGATATAGGCATTAAAAAATTCTATGCAATTCTAGGCTGCTTGAGTGGCATATAACTCAAGTATATGATAGATGGTTAAAATTGGGAAATATTTTCAAGGCAACTGACCATTATTACATCAAACTACATTTAATACTCCCTGAGTTTATTATTGTATCAGAAGCATCTTCCAAGATTTTTAATTCAGATTTTTGTAGATATCTTTGATCAAAGAAAACTCATTATCATATGTAGATTAAAAATTCTACATAATATTAGATACTAGAATTCTCCTAAACTAAGTTATTTGGCAGGAGATAGTACTAACTTTATTTCAATGGAAAAACAAATCTAAGAAGAGAATCAAGTTAAACAATTCAGAAAATTATTTTTTCAAAATGGGAAGATATTGAACTAAAATACAGAGGTTGTTTTGTATTATGTATTGCTTACCCTTTAAGAATACACTCTTCTTCTAGAGGAAAACAACCTCAATACATTCCATGAATCATTTTTTAGACAGGAAACACTGGGATTTGACAACATCAGTGAAAGTGACTCCTTTATAAGTATTCTTTCCTGTTACCTCCATCTTCCACTAGGTTCTTAACTAAATTAAAAATACTATTTACTACTTAAAGTTATATCTTAATTTATATTTAAATTTAAAAAGTCTAAATTTAAAAGAAAGTCTTGATAATGTTTTATGGCTTATGATTATACAGAAGATTTTATGAAACAAAAGATGGAAAACTAAAAATGGCTTTTGAGTTTGCATCTACAAAAAAAGAAAAAGGAATTTGCTGCCAAGAATAACAAAATGTAAAACAAGACTTGCAATATATGAATGACATTTCTGTTTTTTTTTTTAAATCTGCAGCAGAGTTGGTCGAACAGATGTGCAGAGAGGATTTGTCTTCAGGAAGGAAAAATTATTCTAGAGTCACACAAAAGGGCAGAATCCTGAGGGATGCCAAAGATAAGAAGGCAACACTTGTAACCCTGTCTTATTCTCCTGAGTCAAAAAAGCACAAAGACATTATCCATCTATGTTCTCCCATAAGAATTTTTCTGGCAGTAAATTTAAGAACAAATACTATGAAAAACAATGTAGCAAACAGTATTTTATTTTAATATCAAATATTGAAGAACTCAGATTTTAATTCTATGTTAAGATAAAATCTAATAAAAAGGCGACTGAGTTTATCTAATCAACATAAATAAAATACTTGCTTTTATTTTATAATAAATTTTAAATATAATTATCTTAAATATTTCCTATATTTTATAATTCATTTAATTCATGTAAATACTAACACATCTAAACCTAACATTTTTCAGAAATTTGGTGGAAAATGAATAGGCAAATTACATAATCAAATATGTCTCCTTTGATGTTTCTGTTTTCTATGATTTTTACCTTCATAAATAATTAATGAAAACTTAACCAGCCTATAACACGGAGTAGCTCTTTTGTCAATCAATCATGTGTCTTGTGTCTGGGAAAAAAAACAACCAACCAACCACTCAAACAAACAAACAAACCAGAAAACCCTGGTCACGCAACATAATGTACTTAGAAATGGCACATACTCACCATGGCCAATGGCACTCACATTTCAATTAATGAAGCAAGTTTCATTGTTAAACCTTGTATCAGAGGGACAGGAAGTTAATTTTGCTACAGGAGGGCACCCAGAGCAAAAGGAAACAAATATTTTTGACCAGTAACACAACCTAAAATATATGTACCTAAAAATATAATTGCATCTTAACTCTCAGGTAGATATCTTAATTCAGTCCTCATCCTCAATTTTGGATGAGTTTGTTGGAACTTGGTATGAAATTTTAATAGACTCTGATTGGTGAAACAAGATAACTCTCCATAGTTATTAATGACTAATATACATGAATGACACACTGATAACTCATAATGAAAAGTATAGAAAATACTGTCCTAAAAATCCTAATAAAATTGCACTGAATTGTAACCAAGTGTTTATTAGTCTAAAATGTTGATGAGAAAATATAAATAAACATAATTATGAACACTGGAGATGAATAGAAAATAAAAACTCATCAATGTCTCTAGAAATCAATGACATTGATTTATACTTGTTATAATTTTATAATACCTATGAACTGAATCCCATAATCAATGCATTATAATTCATGTTAAGGTTTTCTTAAGGTATCAGTCAGGATTGTGGTATATTTGACTTTTAAGGTAAACATACAAAAAAAGAAAAAATCTAGATAAAAGAAAGAAGTAAAATATTGCATACAAAACACTGAAAGAACTCAAAAAATTTAAAAAGAAAAAACTGAATACATAAAAAATTAATTGGTAAATAGAATGATCTGAATTAACAACCATCAAAGTCAGCAGTGCCCTGGGCAGTCCCCTGCATCTGTCTCTTGCTTCAACAGTGTTTGGATGGAACAGACCCCAGGAATTCCCCTTCTTCCAGACTTTGACAACCCTCAACCTCTCTTCCAGTCACGACTTTCAGAACCATATCAGTCATCCTCAGCTTTCCAGACCAGGTAACACCATATTTTGAATTTAATTTCTTATTGCCAAACAACCATAAGCTCCCAAATTCATCAGAATCATTGCACAAAGATGGAGGCTGCCGTCAACCACCTGGTCAACCTGCATCTGTGAACCTCCTATACCTCTCTCTCTGGCTTCTATTTTGACTGTGTGATATAGCTCAAAAAGGTGTGGGCCACTTCTTCCCAAGTTGGCAGAGGAGAAGTGCAAGGGTGCTTGAAGATGTAAAACCAGCATTGTGGCCGTATGTTCTTCCTGCAGAAGCCAAGGTGAGTGGGGTGAAACTCAGTACACCATAGAAGCCACCACGGTCATGGAGAAGAACCTGAACTAGGGCATTTGGAATCTTCATGTCCTGCGTTCTACCCACACAGACCCTCATCTCTGACTTCATGGAGAACCACTTCCTGGATGAGGCTGTAAAACTCATTAAGTAGATGGGCAACAACCTGGCTATCCTTCATAGGCTGGCCAGCCCCCAAGTTGTGCTAGGTGAATATCTCTTCAAAAGGCTCACCCTTAAATACCACTAGGAGCCTTTGGATCCCAGAGCCCTTTGAAGGACCCCTCTGCATCCTCCTGGTGTCTGACTTTTGCCTGAGACTCTCTCTGAAACTTCTAAGTGAAACCACTAGGATCATTTTAACCACCCTGAAGCCCTCTTCAATGTTTTGGATCAAATGGAAACAATGAAACTTTTTTGCAGGAAAAAAAACCTGTAAAGATGGAGAAAAAAAGGATAGTAACACCATACATAATTGATACCTTTAAGACCAACAGATGTCTCAGAAAAACTAGTGGAGGAGATCCAGTTGACCCTTGAACAACATGCCTTTGAACTGCATGGGTCCACTAATACACAGATTTTTTTTTTCAGTAAATATAGTCAGCCTATCCTATTGACAGGTTTTGTATCTACAAATTTTACAAACCACAGGTCAAAAACAGTATTTTCACATTCTCAACTGTAGATTGAAATAGTTTTCCATCTGCGGTTGGCTGAATCTGTGGATGTGAAGGTCATACTCTAGAGCCAAAAATTATATACAAATTTCCTCCTGCAGAGGAGAACAAAGGTACAGGAGGGGGGAGGGGAGAGGGAGGTGCATCTGGTGGGGAGTGATGAGTACCCCTAACTCCTTTGATCAAGGGTCAGCTGTAGTTCATACATCAGCCAACTCTTCTATCTTTGGTCAAGAAAAGTTAATTTGTTACCTAAAATATTAGTAATGAGGATTAGGAAAATGCAGCTTTTACAGGACTATTCTAAACAAAGACATTTTAATAACCTATGTTAACTTATAAACAACCTATGTACAATTTTTTTGTAACTAAAATAGGATGATACATTTTAATTGATTGGTAAAACAGAAAAAAAATAAAATGTTTACACTGTGACTTTGACGGGGAGGGAAGACAAAAAGTTCCATATTACAAAAAGTCAGATGTTATAAAGTATGCAAGTGGGAAGTTACAATGAGTACCAGAAACAAAAAAAAGCATGATTTGAACAAATTGATTAGTAAATAATAAAAAACATAATTCTTATGATTTTTAAAAAATTTTAGCATTGGAAGACTTTAACCTTAACTACCTATGCTGTAACAAAGGTTCTGTGTTCTCAATTCAGATAATTTATTTTGACCATTATACTCAAAATAAAAGGATCTATATGTTACCTCATTACTTCAAAGAAATAATAAACGGACAACAAAAATCATAGAAAAATCCTTTTAAGCTTAAAGAAAGTAACTTTTGAGCTGGAAGATATTTTGCATAGATGATGAGCTCTGATTAATTTTTTTGTATAATTTTTGTAAATTTTGTTTGTTTTACCTTTATTTTATTCTTTACCAGAAAATGCAGATATTATTTTTAAAGTATAATTTTAAAAGATTATCAGGGGAGCTATTGGGTGGTTTACATTCATAATACAAACCCCTGGGGGGGAGTCCTATTTGCAAGTAAATATTTGAAACTCTTCTTTCATTTTGCAAACACAAGAAAAAGTCAAAGTTTTTGATGTTCTTCTGAATCAATCAGAATAATGTTATTAAAAGAAAATAGGATTTAACATGAGATGTGTATTATTTGATGCTTTACATAGAGTTGGAATTGTGCTTAATATTAGTCCTTCCCCTCAAAAAATGTAAATAAAACATTGAATTATGAAAAATCAAAAGAATTAAAGATTTTAAAGAGAGTATAATAATATAATCTGAGTCATATTGTTACATTTCCTCAAATCTTGACTTTTATGCTAGTCTTATTTAATATTTGAAAAAACTGCAAATAGAACTTAGAACTGAAAGAATTCGTAGTAGCATCTGTTCTTCTCTTATTTTGAAGCAAGTAAAAGGAGGTTTGTCATGTCTGGGTGAGGAGTCCAATGTCACATAAGCAATTAGTAGCAGACCTGAAATTTAATTGTCAGTATTCTTTTTTTCTTTAAAACCATGGTAGATTATAATGCATTATATAATCTAGTTTCTAGTTTGTGTTTACTCATACACAGCTGGGTGTGGCTTACAATTTATCTAAACTGCACTGAATTGTTGTTTGTCAACTTATCTATACCTAATTTTACATTTCCAGTGTGGTAACAAGAAGACAAAAAATAAACTACAATAACAGTGCCCTCCTTACAAATTATCAGACTTATTAGTAAGTGAGAGAATAGACAACCTGTAACGGGGTAGGTCAGACCTGAGATCCCTGGAGAAGGAGGGAGACCCTAGGTTTACAGGAAGCCCGCAAATCCAACACAGGGCAACAACAATGCTCCCCCTCTTGCCAGAAAATGTAGGAGGGTGGGAAAAGCGGCTGAGGCTGAAGATTAAAGGCACCATGCATTCTTCAAGGCAGGGAGCTGTCTCGAAAAAAAGGGGAATAGCCCAAGGGAAAGGGGCTAGAATAAATACAACACAGTTGTCAGCAGGAGGGGCAGAGGGTTCCCAGGACTGAAACCAGAACTGAAGTTTAATAGTCCATAGCTCTTGACACAGGCTACAGAGTACTTGGGTGAGCTGTGGGGGCTTGATGCCCCACCCAGAGTGACTGAAGACTCCTGCCCATGCCTGGTAAAAGGGGCAAAGATAGTCACAGCCATTGGTTGGAAAGCTGGACATTCCCATTAGCTTCCAGAGTATTTGGAATTCTGGGTGAAGTCTTTTTAAAATAGGAGCCAGGGAGAAGCTAGGGCTTTTGCTCTCTTGCTTTGGAGCTGGGTGTAGGCTCTCTCACATTCTGGGCTTTTGGAGCTGGGTGCAGGCCCTTGGCTTTGGCTTTTGCATTTGGATACTCTGGGTCTCTAGTCCTTGCTCCCCACAGGGATGGGAGCACTCATGGGACCAGCATGTGTGTGGCCAACCAGGGGCTTAGGCACACATATTTGGAAGCCTGCATCTGGAGACAGTGTCCCAGAGTAAACCCTATGATCCAGTGCAGCATAGCACATGGACCCTGGACTGCCACATGGAGACTGAGAAGAGCTGCTGTGAGAGGATGGTGACTCTGAAACCCACAACTGCAAATTCCAGAGAGGAGGAAGATTTGTTTGTGTGGTTGGCTTAAACTCCAGAAAGTACAGATAAGGAGAAAGGGAACTCCTGAGCACGTGTTTGGCTTGTACTTTGGGTAGCAAGAGAAGTTCTAAATCTTGTGGCAGAGAAGGGCTCAGAGTAGTACCGCTCTCAACCCACCCCCCCCAAAGTTGGAACCCTGTCAATAAAGACCTGATTCCTTCCACATAAATTTTTGGGTCACATGTGTTAAGAGTGACAAGCAGCCAAACCCCATGCTGCCTGGTTACAAACTCCCTTTGTAAAGGCACGGCACTGGACCTTATGTAAATGCACATTCACCTTACCTGGTTGTTATGGGCTGCACTGTGTTCCCTCCAAATCTCTATGTTCATTTATGTATTGTAAACCTCAGTGCCTCAGAGTGTGATCATATTAGGAGATGAGAGTGTTTGAAATGGTGACTAAGTTAAAATGAAGTCTTTGGGGGTGGGGCTCCTCCAATACATTGAGTGTCCTTGTAGGAAAAGGAAATTGAGACACATAGAAACACCAGTCACATGAGCATTCAGAGGGACAACTATGCAAATACACAGTGAGAAGGTGACCATCTGCAAGTCAAGGACAAAGATTTCAGAAGAAACCAATCTTGTTGATACCTTGATCTCAGATATCCAGCCTCAAGAACTGTAAGAAAGTAAATCTCTGTTGTTTAAGTTAGCTAGTCTGTAGTATTTTGTTGTGGCAGCCCCAGAAAACTGATATACTGCCTATTTTAATTTGTGAATACACATCATGAGTAATCCATTTCTTTTGGCCTTGGTTTCTATGATTTTTTTATTGTTACAAACACACTTGTCAGGGGTTCACCTGCACTGGAATAATTAGTTCAGAAGCAGGAAGCATTAAGAACTTACATTTTATGTAGTGTGAAACTTTCAAGAGTCCTGACAAGAGTACATAATATGCTTCCAAAAGTAGTAAGCTGTTATAGCTGACAATTTGTACTTGGGAACATAGCAATAGCTCAAACTCAAGTTGTTAGAACAAATCCATCTTGCCTCAGAGTTCTTCTAATCCCAGTCCCAAGCTTCTAATTTAACCTAAAATATTATTTCTGTATGTTTCCTAATGTAATCCAATCCTCCATTCCTTTCTGCTCTCACCATACCTTCGACTACCTTATGATTAACAATGTTGCCTATATTTGCACCTTTTTGTATCGTTCTTTGGTTTTATGGGCAACTGCCTGTCAATTGAACAATAGCTTCCTCTGTAACTTCACCAATCTGAAACTATTTTTGTTGTTTTATATGCCAGTACCAGAAGGCTAAATTCATATGACTTTTGGTTACAATTGCCACTTCTGGATCTTTACTGTCCTAAAAGAAATTGAGTACAAAAACATCAAAAATATAACAACAAAAATTTTGTCTTCTATTGTCTGTTACACAAAGTTCAACCATTCTCATCCCTTTTTAAAAAGGTTTTATTTATTTATTTTTAGACAGAGGGGAAGGGAGGGAGAAAAACAGTGAGAGAAACATCAAAGTGTGGTTGCCTCTCACGTGCCCCCAACTGGGGACCTGGCCCACAACTCAGGCATGTGCCCTGACTGGGAATCTAACAGGCAACCTTTTGGTTCACAGACCAGCACGCAATCCACTGAGCCATACCAGCCAGGACCTTTTTAAATACCTTAACTTATTTACCTTAGTCAGGCCATTTACAGTCACTGAAGAATTTAATGTGTTCCTTTTTCTTCTATTCTCTAACTTTTATAATTTTCAGTGATATTAAAATCCACATAGGTAATATTATATTAATTAAAACTCTTATTTCTCTACTGATTCTCAGTGTCTTGAACTAGCCAAGTACTTTTCTATATCAGAGACTTTATGCCTGTTTCCTAAAGTGATTTTAGTCATGATCTATGTCCAAATTTTTAAATGCTAACTATAGCTTAGTAAATATTGATTTTATATCATGCCTTTACTTGATCAAAAAAAATATCTTCCAGAAAAAAAGAAAGAAAGGAAAGAAGGGAGAAAAAGGGGAGGGAAGGGAGGATATAAAGAAAGAACAGGATGGTTGAGGGGAATTAAGACAAAGAAAGATTAATATACAAGTGAAGTGTAGAGCAGGAAATAAAATATAACCTAAGCCATATTTTCCTATCATACTCATAATAAATACACTTAGACATGTTTTTGAATTCCATGTGTTTACACTCTACTTTTTAAAGAAGTAAACTACATTGTCCATACCCTAGATAATATTTATTCTTAAAAGACTTTATGCAACTATTGTCTCAGAAAAAAAAATATTAGCTACTGAAATACATACTTTGAAACTTGAAAAATGTGCGTAAAAGAACTGAGAATGATGCCCTGGCTGGTGTGGCTCAGTGGATTGAGTGTCGGCCAGTGAACCAATTCCCAGTCAGGGCGTATGCCTGGTTTGTGGGCCAGGTCCCCACTGGGGGCATGCAAGAGGCAACCACACATTGATGCTCCTCTCTGTCTCTTTCTTCCTCCCTTCTCTCTTCTCTAAAAATAAATAAAAAATATTTTTTAAAAAAGAACTGAGAAGGAAAGTGATGTCACCAAAAATTGATATCTGCCACTTTAATTCAGAAGACAAAGTTTAAGGGGAAGAATATATATAAAATTTATTGAAGTAAAATGGTAAAGATAACATCATGAACCATTTCCAAAGAATTAAAGGACCAATATTCATTTTTTTGTTATGAAAATGTTTTCATGTTATGCTTCATAAGTAGGTCACATGTGAGGCCACAGCAGGAGTCAAAGATAAATCAGGAAGTTGATTGGAAAGTGTACCTGTCAGCCATCTTGCTCTCAGCTCATCCGAGGCTGACACTCGCAGCAGTTTGCCATGCACATTGAGGCAATGAAACGATTTGTGTTAAAATGCAGTTAGTGTTGTCAGTCCATGGCCAAAACTTGGTCTTGGGTAAAGGGGACATTTTTCTCCTGAACATTCACCACCCAATTCCATGTCAGTTATGTTTGTTTTATGTGAATATTTAGTTTTCTGTTTTCAACTGGAAAATTCTTATGGAAGAAAGTTTTTACTGCAGAAGCTAATAACACCATACAAACAAAATATATAAATAAAATTTGCAGAAACACCATTTAAACAGCAGCATTATTTTTCTCCAGTAAAATAGAACATCTTTTTTTTTTTAATCTTAGGTATTAGATATAGATTTTTCCGTTACTAATGTTCTTATTTAAATGGCACTTTCCAAGTCATGATGTAATCCACAACATTTTTACCTTTCTGAAATTAATTATTTCCACTCTTTTTCACTTGAATATAAATATAATCTTTTCTCGTTTGCAAAATTTTTCAAGAATAGTTTTGTCCATGTATATGAGTTTGTACAGAAAGTATCCAGCCATGTACTGAGAAAAATAGACATTTACTGAAGACGATACAAGATGCAAGAAACATAGTACACAGGATAACAACACCTTGGCCCCTTCAAAGTAAGCACCTTGGGACATCACACAGTTCTTACAGTTGCAGTCAGCTCCATTGTCACATTTCCTGAATCTCATCTACTGTCTGAAATCTCTTCTCTTTCAAAGATGATTTTAGTTTTAGAAAAGTCAGAAGTCCCAGGGCACCAAATCTGGACTATAGGGTACCTGAGTCACCTGCGTGATTTGATGTTTTACCTAAAACTCGACAGACGATATGCTGCATGAGCAGACATGTTGCTGTGATGAAGCTGCCAATCATCAGTTGTCCATAGCTGCGACCTTCTGAATCATCTCTATGGTTTCCACAGAGGCATGTTCAAGCTTAATGCAAAATTTGATGCAGATTCGTTGGTCTACTCAGTCATTTTGAATGTGATGGCTACAAAGTACACAGGCTCACTCAACAACATCTGCCACCCCCACTAACTAGTACAGTGAAGTTGTCATTGTTCACAAATGCACACTCCAGTCCCTTCTCCTTTGCTGCCAGGTTACTTCGATATCATGCAGAGTTTTTGTTATATTAACAATGGCTGAACTTTTTTTGGACAAACCTTGTATAACAATAATAATTAAAGAGAAGAATCTGTTTGGGGGTATAATAATTCCAGTTTTCATCTCATTATATTGTCATTACCATATCCATTGATCTAACTTTACAAGGTTATTAGGAAAGAATTTTTATTAATGAAAATTTTTATTGTATTTTATGCCATAGAAAGATAATACAAAGAAATTGTAGATATATTAAAAACTTAAAAAACATTAATTTCTTGGCACAAAATAAAAGTAATAAGATGCCACAGTTACGCATACACACATTCACATACATTGGTTAAAGCTTGGTAGCCAGTAAAAATAAGTGCGGACATAAAATAAAAGCTATAGGCAACAAATGTAAGCAGAAGAGAATGAGACAAGAAGTATAATAGCTTGCTATAAAATAAAAAGAAGTAAAATTAATGATGAGTTTTTAGTAGTCAAGATACTGAACTAATATTTTAAACTTGTCTTGAATGGAAAAAATGGGAAATAGGAATCTAAACATTTGGAGAGTGGAGACCAGAGTAATTGCATTTTTAAAAATCTCCTAAGAAAATAGAATATACCTGGAATTGAATATGTAAAATGTTAAAGTTCAGGTATAATTTTTAATAAAGTAGTAAAATAATTATAAGTGCCTAAGAATGTCTTAGAAAATCATATAGAGCAGGAGTCATAGCCTTAGTTTCAAAGAAGCTAAGGAACTAAACCCAAGGTTATTGCTTGAATAAATCTAGTCCTAATAGATACCCCAGTAATTTAAAATTTTCTTTAAGAGAAAAAGATAAAACACTTTTGCCTAACTGGAAATAATACAGTAGGAGATTTATTTGTAGGAAGATATATAATTATTTTCTCTTTTGAAGTAAATCTCCTACTATATACCTATAACAAAGCAAACATATGCAAAAATACAATGAAACACTTTCAGCATACAGCCACAGGTATTGAAAATCTAAAATGAGAAGTTATTATATGCAAATATTAAGCATAAAGATTTGAAGTGGCTCCCTTAATATCAGAAAAAGTTGACTTCAATAAAATAGTATCAGATATAAATAAAATCGTTCTATATTGACAAGAGTCATGTTATCAAAAATATAGTGTGAAGTGTACATTAATAACATAAATAAAAATGGGAAGGTAGAATGTAGGAAAAAAGTTTGAAAAGATTATTTCTGTGCCTCAAGTTTTAAAAATGTCTACTTAATAAAACCCGTAAGTACAAATAGCGAGATGATAAATTAATGATTTTTATTAAACCAAATTTAAAGGGCATTCTTAATAAAGATAAACATGGACAGAGAAACAGAAAAATGACAATTTGAAAAGCATTTATATTATATAAAATAAATACATTAATTAGATTAGAATAAAAAGAAATGTCTTTATATATGTATACAATTTATATATGTATACACACACATACACACACACACACACATACAGATAACCTAGTAGAACAGCTGACAAATATATGAATAGCCCATTCAGAGAAAAGGAAACCCAAAATCTGATTAATAAATAAAAATATTCAAATTTATAGTTACAAAACTGCAATTTGCAAAATAATATGTTAACATGTTACTAGCTTTCAATTAGGAAAAACTGGAATATGCTAAGTTTTGGTATCAGCTGTGTGAAGGGAAGAATGAGAAAGAACTACAGTGGAGAATGTAAAGGAATGAAGCCATTTTAGTTAAATAGATTTGTACTCAAGAAAGTATAGGTACAATCCTGCTTCTTAAACATGTCAATTTACAAAACAATTCTCACACATGTATTGATTGAAGATGTTTGCCACAAAATTGCTTACAGTAGTGGCAGGTTGAAGGCCACCCAGAAATCCATGTTTGGGGAAAGAGGAAAACAGTGGTGGGTATCACCACGGTATGCAATGTAGCAGTTAGATGCAACCAGTTTTGAACATACACATTCACATATAGTTGTGCACATACACACACACTCTGACATGGATATTCCCTAATAACATTATTTAAATTAAAAAATGCTAGGTTCTATTTAAAAATACTACTTACATAAATTAAAAATAAATGAATATGTGCAGATAGAAATAGAATTAAAGACTTGGTAGCAGAAATTTAAGGTAGTTGCTTCTCGCAGAGTTTATTTGTTCTATAAGTAGGAGGCAAGGCCATCTGTTGAGAATTACACAGGTAGAGGAGTGTGGAAAATAGAAAAGTTTGACTACAGAAACTAGACAAAACAAATGTAATAACAAAATTTCCAGCAGTATTGAGGTCCAGCTGAGGTCAGTGACTGTGAATATATATCACTAACAATCTCCTCGGTATGTGATTTTTTTTTCTCCCTGACTGTTTTTAGCTGCCCAGTAGGAGGCTTGGAGAAGGCTGATAGTGAATCAGTCATAAGAGGAAAGTAAGAAATTCATTCATTTATTCAGGTAAATAGACCAATTCTTTTCTGTTAAAATTATCTAGGTGGCATTAACTTCATACTGACATGATGCTCTGAGTGGACAGCATAAAATGAACCATGATTTAAAAATGGCAGAGTTTGGAACAGATGAATTTAAAGAAGACTAACATATGTTTGGCAATCTGATCAAAAGTATGATTTCAGGTAGTTACCTTGAAAAACTTTGCTTTAAAATGGAAGAATTGCTATGTAAATCAGGAGGGATGGCTTCTAATACTGACACTGTCACTAGTGAACTTTGTGAATTGAGCTTCCACTCCTTTCAAACATCAGTTCCATCACCTTGCAAAGGAAATGATCAGATTATTGGTCTTCATAAGTCTCCCACTGCAGACCTACTAGGGCAAATGATTCTAGCTGAGTTCTCCCAAATTATCAACAAATTCTTAATCAGATATAAACTCTGCTAAAATTATTTACTTATTTTTATATGAGAACACCATAATAGAATATAAAATATTTATTAATAGTAATCTCAAGAGCTATTAAGCCAGAGAATTTAGAATGCATTCTCTTTATCTTCCTTCCTATACTCAGAAGAATTTAAAATTAGATTCTAGTGGTCAGCAGAGGATATAGCTGCACCCATTATTGTAAAGAAAATGAAGATGGAAAGTTAACATTTGTGTTCTGATTTCTTTATTTGAATCAGAACTACTATAGAAGTTATGCAGTTAAGAATAGATTCCTTATGTACTATGTGAATCTGAAGGTTGCCTATGTTCTCTCCTGTTGATCCATTTTACCCAAAATATTTTGACCCTGAAAAACAAAAACAACTACAACATTATTTCAGGAGCTCATTCTCTCAAAAATTAAAGTAGAATTTAAACAAATTATGATTTTTTTCCTGAAAATAATTCAGAAAGGCATACAATGAAGTAAATAAATGCTTCATGCTCAGCAGGGTACCTCACATATAAGAGATGCATTTAGGAAGTAACAAATCTAGTGTCTTTACTACCAAAATTTATAGTAACTTTATTTGTTTCTTCTAATGCCACAATTAAATCATCATAAGAAAGCAATTTTTCAACCCGTGTGCCACAAGAATTTTAAAACATGCAATACCTATTTAGTTGGGTCACTGATGTCTTTACCCTTAGACTGTTAAATAAAACAAAGACAACAGCCAACACAATAGCTGCCTGGTGTGAATTCCCTTTCTTGAACCACATATATAGGTCATGTGATAGAGTTGCATCTTATTGGTTACATCGCATAAGGCTGCATCTGATTGGTAATTCTTTGCACCAGAAATCCTCTCATACAAGTACTGGCCAGGTCAGACCCTACTTAACTTCTGAAAGCAGATGAGATCAAGTGCATTCAGGGTGGTATGGCCATAGCTGGTACCAGAAATTCTTATAAACAAGTATGTGCACTTGATATTTTTCAAAAGTCACTTTGGAGTAAAAAGGGTAGGTGATTGCTATTACTATTATTTTTATAAATCATTTAAAACTATACCTATGTTTTTGTCATATCAACAAAATATGTAATATAATTTTTGGTCTGCTGAAGAATTTTAGTAATTACTTTATGTGCTACACTGCTACAAGATATGAGAAGAGATATATGGCTAAAATACTCCAATTATTTTAGAAGGATTACAACCTATACTATTTATTTTCATGAAAGATAAAAATAATGTATAATATGATGAAAAATCTCCTGATAAAAGTGAATTTATGACTTGATCTTTGATTTTTAAGTGACTTAAGAAACATGATAACAAAAGATGCAAGATGCTAAAATTACAAATATTTATCAAACTCATCCAGCAGCTGGCACATGGGTTAATGTCTAATCTTCCTACTAAAGGATACAATATGTGTGTGTGTATATATATATTCATTCATATAAATCATGCACATATGTGAATATATACAAGGCTGGTATGGTTTCAAATAGCTAAAGAATGCCACATACTCTGATATAATATTTATTCTTGTTTTATAAACATAATAATCACGATTGTATTGTTTATGGGAAGTTTAAGATATCATTCTGATCACTGGGCAGATCATCTTGATCTTTCAAATTTATTATTATGTGTTGAAAAAATGGAACATATTATTTTGCTTTTGTTTATAAGTAGCAGCAAATTCAACTTGAGTAAAAGGTTTAGATTTATTGTTCTTACAGTTGTTTTCCCCATTCTCTTTTACATAAAATAAATCACACATTGTCATATTATGATCAGAAATATGTTGTTTTTATACTTTATTACTTATTATTTTTTATAGATTTTTAGAGATATTTGTTCAAAATCTGGATGTCAGATTTAGTATGTCCATTTATTTTGGTGTTCAATTATATTGAAGTTAAATTCTCAGTGCAAGAATTTAGATTGTTTCAATTAGCATGCCACTAATTGCAATACTTTAGAATACAGAGATTCTCATGTTTTTCAGTGTAACATATAGTAAGACAACACAGCAATACTGAACAACTCTGTGCCCTTAATGTCTCATCAATGTTCTGACCAATTTTGAAGAGGCTACTCTTCCATGAATAAATGTTGGTTGTATGTGAACTCATCTAAGATACCCAGATGTCTGTCTTGTAGTAATTCTTTTTAAAAATACTTTATTTGTTATGCTATTAGAGTTGTCCCAATTTTCCCCCTCTGCCCCACTTCTACTCAGCACCCCTCAATCTCTCAGGCAATCCCTCCACCATTGTTCATGTCCATGGGTCATGCATATATACCTTCTTCGGCTACTCCATTTCTTATACTGTACTTTACAGCATCATAGCTATTCTGTAACTACCTATTTGTATTTCTTAATCTGCTTACCTCTTCACCCATTCCCTTACACACCCCTCCCATCTGGCAGCCATCAAAACACTCTCTGTGTCCATGATTCTGTCTCTGTTCTTCTTGTTTGCTTTTTTAGATTCAATTGCTGATAAGATTCGTATTTTTTTGCCATAAACTTATTCATAGTTTTGCTCTTCTTTTTCTTAAATAAGTCCATTTAACATTTCATGTAATAATGTTTTGGTGTTGATGAACTCCTTTAATTTTTCTTGTCTGTGAAGTTCTTCACCTGCCCTTCAGTTCTAAATGACATCTTTGTTGGGTAGATTAGGTCCCTGCTTTCATGTCTTTGAATATTTCTTATCAATCCTTCTAACCTGAAAAGTTTCTTTTGAGATATCAGCTGACAGTCTTATGGGAGTCTTATTACCTTCCCTGTAGGTAATTAACTGCTTTTCTCTCGCTGCTTTTAAGATTTTCTCTTTATCTTCAACCTTTGGCATTTTAATTATGATGTGTCTTGGAGTGGGTCTCCTTGTGCCCATGTTGTTTAGGACTCTCTGTGCTTCCTGAACTTGTATGTCTATTTCCTTTACCAAATTAGGGAAGGTTTCTTTCACTACTTTTTCACACAGATTTCTAATTGTTTCTTCTTTCTTTTCTCCTTCTGGCACCCTTATGATGTGAATGTTGGACCTCTTGAAGTTGCCCCAGAAGCTTTTATATTATCATTATTTCTTTGGATTCTTTATTCTTCTTTTTATTCTGATTGTCTTTTTTTTTTGTTTGTTTCTTTATATTCCAAATCATTGATTTGATTCTCAGCTTCATCTGCTTTATTGTTGTTTCCCTATAAACTGTTCTTTATTTCAGTTAGTGAATCCTTTGTTTCTGACTGGATCTTTTTTATGCTATTGAGGTCCTCACTAAGTTCTTTGAACATTCTATTACCAGTGTTTTGAACTCTTCTTCTGATGGATTGTTTAATCTCCATTTCATTTAGCTCTTTTTCTAGAGTTTTGATCTCTTCTTTCATTTGGGCCATGTTTCTTAGTCTCGTGTTTCAACAGCCACCCTGTGTTCATTTCTATGTATTATTAGAATTGCTTTGACTCTGTGTCTTGGTAGTGTGGCCTAATGTAGTAGGTGTCCTGTAGGGTCCAGAGGCACACTCTCCCTTATCACCCAAGCCAAGCTGGGTTCTTACTCAAAGTGTACCCTCTGTACAGGCTGAGTACACCCTCCTCTTATAGTTGAAACTTGGTTGCTGTTGGCAGATCAATGGGAAGGATTTACCCAGGCCAGTTAGCTGTGAGATTGGGCTGTGACCACTTACCATAAACCTCTGCCTTCCATAGAGGATCAGCAGTGCAGGAGAAGGTGGTATTGCTCTGATGTGGACTATAGCTGTCCAGGAGGTGCACTGGCCCTGGGGTTTCCTAGACAGTGCAGGCCAAGGTTAGCCCCCACCTGTGTTTTGCTTGGGGCCACCCTGTTTGAGCTATAAAGCAGGCAGGGTGCTACTATTTGTGCTGGGCTTGGAGATTCCCAGGCAAAGTCAAGCTGTGAGTCTCTGCTGGCTGTTGCTAGTGTCTGGCTTGGAGCTTTCTGAGGCCAGCTGTTGCTTAATAGATAGGATTTAGGAAGTTGTGCAGCATGATCCAAGATCAGCCATTCATATGGAAAATCAGCTTGGGTGGCCGGTAAATTTTGGGGGGGTGAGACTCTGGGGATCTCCACGATGGGTCCAACAGCATTAGTCAGGTTGGCGGAGACTCATATATGGCACCAGTTTACTGGCTCTGTGCGGGGAGAGTTTAGAAAATGGACAATGGCCTCTGTTAGCCCTAATCCCAGACACTTCAGTTTCTCCCTATATGCCATTTGTGCCTTTCAAGTTGCTACCCTGGTGCTGGAGCTAAGACAGAATGAATCTGAGTAGGTGAGTCCATGTATGGGTTCTTTAAGAGGAACTGCTTGGGGTTCTTCAACCCCAAGTTTCTTCAACCAACTCAAACCTGTTGTTTTTTTCAGTCAGAAGTTGTGAGGATTTGTCTCCTGGCACTGGAACCCCGGGCTGGAGGACCTGGTGTGGGGCCAGGGTTCCTTGCTCCTGAGATATACCTCCCAAATTTTTATCCACTACATGTGGGTGAGGGATCAGCCTGTTCCACATCTGTGCCTCTCCTACCAGTCTTGATGAATGTGGTTTCTTTAATTCCACAGTTGTCAGACTTCTATTCAAGTCTATTTCTGACAGTTCTGAATGATTCTTCATCATCACCCTTAACTGTCATAGCTTAAATAAGAGAAAAAAATATTGAAGTGTTACTTTATATTTCAAAGTCATAATATCAGATTAATGATTTTGATAGCAGTGACAGCAGATACTGACGATACATCTAGAAAACTTTTTTTGAAAGAGACTATTTCATAGATTGTTTTGTTATTTGGTCCACAAAGTTTCCTAATGTGGGAGATGAAAAAATGCCAGAAGCTCTATTACTTTACTTCTATTTTAATTTTTGTAACTTTTGTAAGAAGCTTTATGTGTTTAAATCTTCCCAAAACAATTTACAATTATATTCAGGCAAGGCTAATGGCTGTTTCTATTTTTATTATGAATGACCAGTTATCCCAGATAGCAAAACTGACATACATGTTTTCCTTTAATTTCCTTTTATTTTATTTTTAATTTGACTTTTATTTGTTAATCACATATAAACAGAAATAATAGTACTTTTGATTCCTTTAATATTTTTAAATTTATTTTTTATTTTAGTTGTTGTTCAAGTATAGTTTTCTGACTTTTACTCCCATCCCAGCCGACCCTCCCAGCCCTCCCCACTTCCTTCCCATTTCCAACGCCCCTAGTTTTTGTCCATGTGTCCTTTATAGTTGTTCATGTAAACCCTTCCCCCTTTCCCCTGAAATTCCCTCCCGTCTTCCCTCTGGTCACTGTCAGCCTGTTCTCTATTTCAGTGTCCCTTTAACATTTTAAACAGATCACATAGAAATCCTGGAAATGATTCATTTTCTTTTCTTATTTTTTGAGATTGTCTTTTCAAAAAGGATTACCTAAAATTGATTATGCTACTTTTTTTCAAAGCTAGAATCAATAAAATAGCCAATTTAAAAAAAACATAGTGCTAAAATATGGTACATTATTCCTTCTGAGAATTATATCTTCATTATATCTTCTCTGAGAATTTGTCTACATCATGAACACAAGTATACCCAATGCTTCTGTGAACTATTAAGATCCTTCAGAATGATCTTGAATATTAAAATAAACATGCTAGTATATTTTAATAGATATTTTAAAATTTTCTAAATATTCTAAAATTCATTATTTCATTTGCTTCTAAGTAAAATCATGAGAAATTGGCAGGATATATATATATATATATATATATATATATATATATGTAACATTTCTTTTTTAAAGATGACAAAAACAGTCTCAGTAAGGTGAATTGAATTTCAGGCTTCTAAGTGACAGGGATTGGTTCAGAAAAGGAATTCTTTTATAGTAAGTGCACCCTTTTCCCCATATTTATCAGTGTCTTTATAAGTAAAACCATATCAGTGGGTTTTTAATTTATTTCATATGGCTCCATTCATCTGGTGAATAAAGGTTATGGAAATGTTGGAGATGAGTATTTGCAACAAAGAAAAATAAAGTTGTATTTCTTCATATTATTGTCTGATATCCTTTATATTTTGCTCCATTTTATTATTAAATACTACCATTGCCTTACATGTAGGTCAATTAAGCAATTAGTGTGTCAATTAATAATTATTTTATCCATCATCTTCTATATGTTAAGCAAATATATGTGCCATAGTGACTAAGAAAGAAAAACTTTATAAAACTCCCATTCACAACGAACTTGACATGGGCTACTGTATAAGAAATACCACTAAAATTTTACTAAAAAACTAAAATAAATTTTAATGTAAACACTCATTGTATATGTAGTTCTATCAGTGAATACTATAAAAATTCTGATGAAGAAAAACTACCATTCCTTGTGGGTACGTTATGGACTCCTAAAATTTCTGCAGAAAGGAGGGAATTAAATTATCATGTGAGTATCAAGAGCATAGATATGTAATTTTTAAGTATCATGGGATTCTTTGACCTATGCAGATGTGATATAATTTTCTTGTTGGGATAGTCCATGAAGATAAGTTAGGAAAAGGGAAGTTCAGTTGGAAAGCATTTTGCCTAACAGTTAGAAGAGTCATATTTCTTACTGTAATAAGTAAAGAAGTGATAGTTAAGACCTCATTAAAATATATATTATTCTAATTACTTAATTCTATAGTCCATGCTGATAAATTTAGTTTAGTGTAATTTGTCTTCTCTGTCTACTGTAGGCTTCGACACCTGATAAATATTACCTGAATAAAGGAAAGTTTGTACTTGAAAGAAAAAAATCATCAGAGTGTTAAAATTAATGCAAGTGTTGTACTAATTTGTCAAATTTCAGACTTATAAAACTATATTTTAAAAGAAATCACAAAAGGCAAATATTTCAAAATTGATTTTTTAAAAAGAAGATATTATGGGAGTAAAAAATAGAAAATTGTACTTGAACAGCAATTAAAATAAAATTAAAAAAATAAAGAAGATATTATATCCAGAAGAGTGAAATTGCTTCCCAAAAATTACACAAAAAAACAAGGAATTCCTTTCTAAATTTGAATGTTCATAAAAAATTCAGGAAGATTTTTTTCAAAACCTGAATTTTTAAAACCATGATTTTATTTGCTATTAAACAATGTTAAAGGTGCCAAATACTTGAGACACTTAAAAATTTCAGTTATTATTTCATATATTCAGAATATCTATTAAGTCAATTATAAATATAGATAAATAGTAAAGTCTTTGTAAATTATATCCACAAATATGAACTATTTAATATAAGATATGTGAGAATAAATATGGACATATCAACAGATACATGTAAATACACAAACTTGCAATGAAAAATAAACATGATATAGTTATTTCTTTTATTTTGAAAATTCTCTTTGAGTAGCTATGCATTGAATACAAGTTTATGGATCAGAAGGAGATAACGTTCTCTCCCTTAGTATCTAACTTTCCTATCTGGGAGTGACTTAGGTACTCAGGTGTCTTGACTTATTATATCTCTGTCAGTGAGAAGCAAAGCCACAAAAAACTCTGACAAATACACCCTGTTCTCAAGAAGAAAATGAACTGATTTTATTCTCTCAGCAGGGATGTATGTGTGAGATATGTATAATGGTCACAGGTGGTCTGATCTGATCTTTTCCTATTTTAGTTGAGAAATAGCTTTTCACACTTAGGGTAGTTTACTTCTCTTTAGCTCTTAAAATGAAATATACTTGCATTTGTGACCAAAATGAACTCACCTTCTTTTTATCTTGATAAAATCTCCCCATAGATAGAACTTGGAAAAAAGTTTAGTATTTAGAGGATAAAAAATATCCTTTATAATATACACAGCAAAAACTTACATGTGTATGTGGTAATTTTATTATTTTTTACTATTAATTTAATTTCCAACTTTTATTTTCACAACATGAAATATTCTATTTTGTACAAAATTTTAATTGAAATAAAATTATTTTGATATGCCTTATGTCAAAAAATGGTTTTAATTTTATAATCTTTGATTAGACTATTAATTCAAACTTATTATTGAAATATGAATTGAAACGGTCCATACAAAACAATTAAGGGCATTCCAAGCAAAGGTGAAATAGAGAAGTCCAGGCCCTGGTTCTGGAAACAGAGTAAGTAGACGTATGGTCAGACACTTTCTATTTATTAGATAATGCTGTTGGATTTAAGAAAAAGTAAAGGCTGTCATAAAACAATATTAAATTCAACTGACTTCTTTGTGCCTGAGTAGGAAAACAAAAAAGCAGTTATCCCTTAACAATCTAACAAGAATTACAACTATATTGGGATTACCCGTTTCTTTGAGTCATTGAATCTGCTCTATTGTGCTTGTGACTACTAATAAACTAATTGCAGGAAAGATATCCTAAGGCCAGACTGAGAGATCACTAACATCTCTGAATCAGTAAGTTTTGAGAAATGAATTGCACTGAGAAAAATTATATTTAATTTTTCTAGTTAGAAGAAAACAATGAAAAAATACAGGAGTTTTGAAAAGACACATATTCCAATACTTCTCTCTGACACCTCATTTATATTTGCTCAATCTCTTTCAACTTGCAGGATTCTTTCAGTCCCCCTTGTTTAATTATTTCCAAATCAATCCATAGTAATGAATGTAAAAGGTACATATGGCAATATATAAACAGTGTTAGAATGGTAAATTTTGTTTTGTACATTTTCCTACAAAAATAATAGTTTTTTAAATGAATGTTTTAAGTAGTTCTAAAGTATGTTTAGTATTCAAATGAGTTATAGATGAAAAAACAGTCTCCACTTGTTTTATGATACTCTGATAAAAATATTTAAATTACACACTGAAATGCATATTATTTTAAAAAACCCAGTGATGTTACTGTGAAGATTTTGCTCAGGCAAAATTATTAATTTTTTAAGATTATATTTATCATTTTCTTCTAGAGTTCTGAACCATGCATTTCTCTTAAAGCTGTTTGATGATGTTCATGTTTCATGATCATAAAAACCTTAGATTTTTAAAATATGTAATTTAGTTCTCACCAGGGACACTTGACATAAAATATGAATGCCTTCTATGACAGACAAATTCTGAATATTAAGTCACACATATACTGATATTTCCTGGTGCCACAGCACAATGCTCACTCATTTAATTTGCAGTTCAGTATTATCCTTTAGAAACATTAATAAATTATATTTTTCCAAATAACCCATCCCATATCTCATGCCTCTTAGTGTTTTCCTCATAAGCTTTAGTTTATATTTCCATGTGTTCTACTTCAACTGATTATTTTTTTATTATTTTAAAATATATTGAATAGTTTTTTGATTTCTTTACTTTTTTATTTATAATATTAACTTCCATTAAGAATCCCTATTTTATAAATGCTATTAAAATCTTTCCTGGCTGGTGTAGCTCAGTGGATTGAGCACAAGCCTGTGAACCAAAGGGTTGCCAGTTCAATTCCCAATCAAGACAGATGCCTAGGTTTTGGGCCAGGTCCCTGCCTGGGGTTGTGCAAGAGGCAACCACACATTTATGTTTCTCTCCTTCTCTTTTTCCTTTCCTCCACCTCTCTCTAAAAAAATAAAAAATATCTTTAAAAATATATATAACCTTATTAAAACTCCTTTCATGTTTTCTTTCAGATCATTAATAACAAAGATATGTATCTGGACCTTGCATCAGGAAGTTGATACTCACTTTGCTGTTTATCATATACATTTTCTTACGGTCTGTTATTTGATATTCTATGACAACAGTATAGAAATGGATTTATATTATATTTTATTTGATATTCATAAATTCACTGACACAGTTATATAATACATTCTAAAACACTTTGATGAAATTAAAACAAGTGTTAACCTTCTTAATACTGATAACTGGTTTAATTTGCAAATAAATTTTGTTCTTAAACATATTTGAGTTATTATACATGACTCATTTGCCTTACTAGGGATTAATTAAGTATAGATTGATAACCTACAGCACACGTCGTTTATGCAACTAGACACTGCATGGACTTAGTCTTACATGTGCACATGCTGTGAGGCACACAGTGTCATAGAAATTTTGTGTAGAATTTTGATATGGAGTAGACAGACCTGACTCCTGTGCTGCATTATCATATCTGAACCACGATAACTTATCTAGGTGTGACTCTTTGATACAAACTCTAACTCAGGGTAAATGTTCAAAAATTGACACCCATGATTATGACAAAACAATGTCCCAAACTAACTAATAATCTCCTGTATTTTTCTATCTATATTTATGTTTTGTTTTAACACTGTCATAATTCACAAGAGAAGAGAACTTAATAGAAAGTAAATTAAATGACACACTGTGAAATGAATTACAATATTCTTAAAGTTGAATAACAAAAAGGATTGATATATATCCTGTCCAATTTATTGGTTTTTTTAATACTTAGAATATGGTCTATGTTGGTGAATATCCCATGTGCAATTGATAAGAATGTGTACTCTCCTGTTGTTGAATGCATGATGTTATGATTATTTGGTCAAGTCAATTAATGTTTTATTTCAGCCCTTCTATATTCTTTTACTGAATTTTTATAGATATGTTCTGTATTTTACTAAAAGGAAAGTTAATGTCTAGAGATATAATCATGGACTTGTCTATTTCTTTAAATTTTATTTATTTAATTGTAAACTGAAACTTTTTTTAAGATTGTGTTTTTAGAAAGTGGGGAAGGGAGGGAGGGAGAAAGAGAGGGAGAAAAACATCAATATTTGAGAGAGAAATGTAAATCAGTTGCCTCTCATACTCGCCCTGACAAGGGACCGAACCTGCTACCCAGGCATGTGTCCTGATAGGGAATCAAGACCACAACATTTTGCTTTTCAGAATGATGTCCAGCCAACTGAACCACACCAGTCCAGGCTGAAACTCTTTTCTCAAGTTCCTGCACATTTGAACTATTATATCTTGTTGGAGAATTAACTCATCTGCCATTGTGTAACACCATTTTTTATCCCTGGTAATAGTCCTTATTTTGATGCCTACTTTGACATTTATTGTTTTTTAGTTAGTAGTCCAACCTTCTTCTTATAACCTATGTTATTATATTTGAAGTGGGTTTCTTGCAGACAGCACAGAATTGGGTCTTGTATTTTTACTCAATCTGACCATCTCTTTTAATTGATAGGTTCAGAACATTTATATTTTATATGATTATTGCTAAGTTTGGATTCAAATAACATGCTAGCAGTTTTCTATTTATTCCATCTGTTCTTATTTCTCTTTCCCTCTTCATCTGTCTTATTTAGGATCAAATGATTATATATTATGATCTTATTTATCTCCATGTTGATTTCTTATTTATACTTCTTGCTTATGGGAATTTAGATAGGATAGAATTAAGAAATATACGCTAGCAAAAAAAAAATAACTAGGCCCTGAAAACTTTCCATAAACTCTATTTTTCAGGGAAAGAAATAGAAAGGATTTTGACAGCACTTTTATTTCCAAACCAATTAACAATCAGAGATAAATTTAAGAGTCATTCAAAACAAAAATACAAACAAATGAACAAACAAACAAAAATCCATAAGTGGATAATACAACACACGTGTAATACAAACACATTTTTTTCTTTAAAAAAATGAGAAAGTAAATACTTAAAGATTTTTGGGCCATCTAAGGTCTTTTGTGTGCATTGTTCTCTGTTTTTTTTTTTTCACTGTTTTAAACTGTAAAACCCACTTTAGGTCATGGGCTGTACAAAACAAGTCATGAGCTGGACTGTGCACCTGGGCCTTGGTTTGCCATCTCCTATTCAACAGCATTTTCTAATACTGCATACTTTGAGAATGTAGGTGCAGTGAGTGGTGGCTGGATGTGACATGGACCCAGCAAAGGAAGAAAACACTCCCTTTGCTAATAAACATGACTTCTGTTAATAAAGTAGAATGTAGAGTATGACCTTGGAATAGTGTGCACACTTCTTATTGGAGTGGTAAACTATCAAGTGAGTCTGTGTGGGTACAATTAGAGCCAGTCCCAACATACTAACCAGGATTTAGCACCTTCAATTTAACACAAGAACAGTAAATAAAACCTATCATTTTTTTTACCCTTTGCTCTTAAGAATTCACCTAGAGCATATTAGGTGGGTTTTTTTTGTTTATTTTTACCATTCTTAAATGTGACCAATTGTTAGAGAATAATCATTATTGATGTTGATAGTTTAATTTGATGCTGCTTCTACAAAGTTCTTAAACTTAATTGAACTAAAGTTGACTCAGTGTCAGAAATTATAATGTCTTGATATTTTGTGCTATAATATGGAATTTGAAAAAAATGTATGAGGTGGAACCAAAAGAGTTAAAAATTTAGTAAAAACAGGAGGACAAAAACAAGAATTTTCCCCTAAATTCTGATGAAAATAGATATGAATTTTACTTAGAGTTATTGGAATCTCCAACAAGAAATGTGCCTGAAGCAGTTTATGATGCAAGCATAATCCTTGCTGCATTATTTTACCTTATTTCAATAATGGAGTATAAACAAAATAAATACATGATGATGATGATAATTATTAGAATAATAGTTTGAATATTCTAAGACATGTATTAATTTGATTGAATTGCAAATTACTTGAATTCTATATCCCCTACCACGTCCAAACCCGTATTTAGACTAATGTGAAGCACAAGTCAATCTAGGATTCCATGCACTTCCTCTTTTCATTGAACTACATAAAAACATAACTCAAAAATGTATTAATATCTAAATAGAATTTATAATGGTAAAGAGCTCAGGCCATCTGCCTCAAAATTCCTACTGTGGCAATGAAGGTAGGTGTCAAGTTTTAGCCAATAGCTTCAGATGTAAAAGCACATATTACCCTGGAATGGAGCAAGCTTTAATTAACTGACTCTTAGATTAATAAATCCTAGAAAATGTGTGCAAGAAACAATGTCCATAAATTTATTCAAGATATTTTTTAAAGATTTGTTTTATTTTTAGAGAGAGGGGAATGGAGAAAGAGAAGGAGAAAGAAACATCAATGTGTGGTTGCCTCTCATGCACTCTCTATTAGGGACCTGGCCCACAACCCAGGCATGTGCCATGACTGGGAATCAAACCAGCTACCCTCTGATTCGCAGGCAGGCACTCCATCTACAGAGTCACCCCAACCAGGGCTCAAAATATTTTTTAATTAAGCGTTTTGTTTGAATATCTCACCAATATTATTGACTCACATTCTCAAAAGTATGTTAGTTTTCAGAGCTGAGAAAACTGTTCTGGTTTGCATAGTCATCCTTTCTTTCCTTTTCTTAAGTTTGAATTACTTATTTCCAGAATTTGATGTAACATTTTCCAAAATATATTATAAAATATGTTAGAATATTTGTCTGCAAAGTACTAATAAAGAATGAGAGACTGGGAAAAGTTAAGGGGCCTTACAGCCAAACAATTAAAAAGAGATGCAGTTCTAGAACATACCTCTTTTCTTTAAAGGGTTATTTATTGAGGAATGTTGTATAATTCTATCACTTTATTGAAAATCTGTATAATAAGAAAAAATTAGGCCCATTAGAATTAATTGAAAAACCATCATTTTTATTTTAAATATATGTGAATATTAGGAAATTTAACTTTTGTATCATGAGACCATTTGCTTTTTCATTGTAAAATATCACTACTATATAGTCACAAGTAGTGATTATTACTTCATTTGCATGGTGATATGCATGATTTTTTTCTTTTGAGAGAAATAAAGTCTAGTTTCCATTAAATTTTAAAATTCTATTTTAATTACTGCAATTAAATTATTTTTAAAAAGTGTATTCTTAATACAAAAAAAGACAAGTCTATGAGTCATGACTATTGAATAATTTGTCCTGTTAAGTCTCCTTTTCTGTATATCCCAAACAAGCTCTGGCAACTCATTTTTCATCAGCTGCTTCTTAAAATCATAAGCCAATTGTGCATTTAAGCTAGAGAATGAACCTCAGGGCATACCCATCTGTCTAAACAAATAAGCACATATTCAACCTACTTAAGGGGACAGATTGTTCTTTAAACTGAGGTGATGGATGTGAAAGTTTAAGAGATTGAAAAGCACACAGCTTAATATATTGCTTTCCATTTCTATAATTATGTTTTTGAAATAAATTACTGACTTTGTAGAATTTTTACTATTATTATGAAAATGATGTTATCATTAAAGTTTCCATATTAACATAGGTAGCTACAAGCATGAAGAAGTGCATTAAAAATGGTAATTGAACATTGTAGAAATAAAAACTCCATTGTGACTCTTTTAAAGATATATACCTATCCCTAGTGAATTAAAACAAATTTAAAGTACATTAATTCTGCTTTAACTAAACTCTGTGTAAAATAGCAAGCAATTCTTAATAAAAGTTGGTTGTGATATTAAAAAAACAGAATAGCAAGAGCACGGTTATATCCAATTCAATTAAATATCATCATAATGCATTTATTCTTACAGTGGGATTTTTACCCTTTAGCCCATGCTACTATAAAAAAAAAAACAAACAAGCAAACAAACAAACACAAAAAAACCCTGCAACGTGTGTATATTAAATTTTAAAAGACAACTTACATTTACAACAGTGCTAAATAAATTATCTTCTTTATAATTAAGTGAGTCAAAGGGTTATCATAATTGAAGTGAACATCTCATTTATTGGTGTGGTGAAAAGCATGGTGGATGTGAGTAGAGTTCTCATGAACTGAGCAAGTAAATCATTGGAAGTGTAAATTAAATAATTTGCCCTGGGTTTGTGTGTGTGTGTGTGTGTGTGCATAGGGGCATTTCTCACTGCTACTTTCTTTTGAAATATAAAGGTCAGTATTAGAATTAAGAAAGGGAAATTGTTAAAAATTGTTTACAAGGTACAAATTAGAGTAGAAATTAGATGGAAAAGCATGATAATGAAAAACCAAAATGGAGTCTAAGAGGATATGTGAGTGCATGAAGTATTTTTCTTTATTAATCTTTAGAAAAGGTAGTTCATAAAATTAGAGGTAATGATTTATGTTCATAGAGTGGTACACAAAGACTTGGAAAAATTTTCATTCACAAAAAACAATGTATCCGAAATTTTGAAAATTATCCTATTTTTTGCATGTGCAATTTTGCTCACCCAAAATCTTAATTATGACCTACAACCTTTGCTCTAAATTTTTCCTATTTGAAAAGTCAAGTGTTCTAGTTATAATTAAAAAATTGATTCAATATTGTTTTAAGAATCCATTTTGCATAATTATAATTATTTTTACTAGAATAAAGATTTCCAAAGTAGTTGGCTTGCTTTTTCATTTTACAGAAATTCAAATGATAAAGTTTGTATTTTCATGCCAGCTTTTCCCATTAAATAGTATAATTGTGGGATTTATTCATACTGTAGTCAATTATTTAAAGTACTAAATCAATACCTGGCATATGGTAGGTATTGAAAAAATATTAGCTACTGTTAGTAATATTTTTGTTCTCTCTCTTTCTCTTTCAATATCCTTCTTCTCTTTCCCAATACTTTTCTTTCATGAGGCCACATGTTCTTCTTTTCCATGGTTTATATTTGTTTTGGTGAAAAAATTTGCCTGTTGGTTTTAAAAATTGATCTATGAAAAATATCATTTTGAATTTGTTGATCATTGGAAAATGATTTTATTCTACACCCTCACTTCATTAAGAATCTCTACTATAAGTTGTTTAAGAATTCTGAAACTGCTTTTTTTGTTTTATTCTGTTTTCGTATTGACATTTAGATATTTTGTTTCTGTCTAATTCTGTGTTATTTTTCTTTCACTCTGGAAGGATTTAGAATCTTTATTTTACTCTTGTATTCTGCAAATTCACACTGACATATGTTTTGGACTGGGTCCTTCTTAATTTCATCCTCAGGGTTCTTTCTGGACCCTTTCATTCTTGAGAAGATTATTACAGTCAAAAAATAAAGTTTTCTTATGTCATTATTTGAATATTTTCATCTTCATTTTATGTTTCTCTCAGAAAAGATGTTTAGTTAGATGTTAAGTCTACTAAATTCATCTATTTTTTTTTATTTTCTTTGTCTCAAATTTTCTCCTACTTTCAATAATATATCAATTTAATTTTTTAACACTTCCATTAAAATATTTTGACTGTTGTTTTTTATTTTTATGTATTAAATGTTTTATACAATTTCTTTTTGTATTATAAATGCAATAACTTTTCTGAGGACATTAATTAGGGTTTACATATTTTGACACTTTATTTCACTTCATTACTTTCTTCTCTCTATTATTATTTTTCTTTTGCTTGGATTAACATTCTGTCTTTACTGATGCAGTTTGATGCAGACTTTCAATAAATAATACTGATTTTTGTAGCATTTTGTATATAAAAATTAAGTACTAAAATGACTAAAATTTTTGTAAGGTCTGATTTACTTATCTGGTGGAATTAAATAAACATAATTTTCCAGGAAACTATACTCTAAGTGACTGATTAGTGGAAATCAGTCCTGTAGAGTTCTCACCATTCATTTAGCTATTTTTTATTTAATATACTGCTTTCTCTCTCACAGTTTAATTCTGTTATTTACTATGCCTGTACTTCCCAGTTCACATATATTTGCCTCAATTTCTCTAGTTTATATACTTTGTTATTCTTAAATGGACTGGATAAAGAAGACACTGGGGTCTCAAAATTGTAGCTCTCTGTGGATGTAATTTCTCTTTACTTCATTCTTTGATAACCTTCTGACTTTTATTGCCCATTCCCCCCCACTATCATCTATAGTATCTCATACAACTGTCAGTACTTTCTATGTATTTCAGAAGTTCTTCAGGGAATGCTGTCTTATTTCTATATAAGGAAATAAGGAAATGGGATTTTCCTCTGTGAACAGCAAGCATTTCACTGTAGTCATGACATTTTTTAAAAGATTTTATTTATTTACTTTTCAGAGAGAGGGGAAGAAAGATAGGAAAATAAAATATCAATGTGTCGTTGCCTCTCATGTGCCCCCAACTGGGGACCAGGCCTGCAACCCAAGCATGTGCCTTGACTGAGTGAACCAGTGACCCTTTGGTTGAAGGTTAGCACTCAGTCCACTGAGCCACACCAGCCAAGGCTGTACTCATGACATTTAGCACTCTGTCCACTCTCAACTACTGTGTGTTGAGTTATAGTTATTCCTATTTCATCACAAATGGATTTTTCTCTATTTTTCTCCTTGTTTTCAATGATTTTTAAATGGAGAGACATACATTTGTTACATTGCCACATTAAAATTGTTCAAATTGCTTTTTATCACATGATATATTTGATAATTTCTAATATTTATAGAAATATTTTATATAGTATTTTTGTTTCTAATTATTAAATTAGTATTAACAATATATATATATTTGATGGTTGTTAAAGAACCACAATACAAATGAAAAATTCAAAAATGTATTACAAAATAAGTGTAATATTTCTTTAGGTATTTTACACAAACTTTTAATATCTAAATACAGATCTATGTTGAATTTTCTATTTTTGTCTATCTGATGATATGTCATTAAATATTATGTTGAAATACATTAAAGAGTCAAAATCACTAGTGAGTTTAGTGATGTGTTAGCTGTTAAATTGTATACCATGTCCCACTGACCTGCAGAATTACAAACATCTACTAGCTATTACAAATCAGAAGCACTTGGCTTAGAAACCCATAAAAAAGATACAAAAATATTGGCTGATTGCATTCATGAAAAATTTTTACCTCTTAATCTACATATGAGGTCTGTCCAGAAGGTATCCAGCCATTTACTATGAAAAATAGAGACATTTACTGAAGATACAAGATACAAGAAACATTGTACATACAACAATGACGCCTCAGGCCCCTTAAAAGTAGGTACCTTGAGACCTCACTTGATTCTCCCAGTCACTATCAGCTGCCCCATTCTATTTCCTAAATCTAATCAATGGTCTGAAATTTTTCTTTCCAAGGCAATTTTAGTTGTGAAAAAAACAAAAGTCACAGGGTGCCAAATCTGGGCTGTAGGGGAGCTGAGTCACCTGAGTGATGATGTTTTGCCTAAAAACTCTGCACCACACATGATTTATGAACCATGGCATCGTTGTGTTGAAGCTACCAATCACCAGTAGACCATAGTTGTGGCTTTCTGAATCATTTGAATACTTTCCATGGAAGAGTGTTCAAGCTTAATGAAAAATTTGATGCAGATTCATTGCTCTACTTGCCCAGTTATTTTGAAAGTGATGGCCACACAGTACACATATTCTCTCAATGGCAGCTACCATACCCACTGATTAGTACAGTGAAGTTTTCATTGTTCACACATCTGCATTCCAGTCTACTCTCCTTGGCTGACAGGTTACATCGATGTGGCACAAATAATTCTTGTTATATTAATAATAGCTGGCATTTTCTGGACAAACCTTTTATATTTACCATTTCCTCCTTCCAAATAGTTGATCTATTTGCAAAGCTTTCACATTCAAAAGTCTGTTATGATTCTCTCTATTCATGACTCATTCTCATGGAACTAAAATTTGCCTTTAATCCATCAGCAAAGAATCCTAGTTTAATGAATGGAAGATGCATATTTTCCAAGTGTTTTGTGCTTAAAACACATAAGGCTGTATGTATATATATTTTTGGTATGTGGGTATATCTTTTTAAAAAAATCCTCACCTGAGGATACGTTTACAGCTTTTCAAGTGAAAGAGAGAAACATCAGTTGGTTGTCTCCTGTATGCACCCCAAACCAGTACCAAACACCCAACCTAGGCACATGCCCTGACCAGGAATCGAAACCACAACTTTTGGTTTACAGGACAATGCTCCAACCAACTGAGCCACCTGGCCAGGGTAGTTTGTGGGTATATCTTTGTACTGTTTTGTGTAGGTAGTTGTTTCATTCTATCTCCTCTGCTTGTCTATGTACTACCCTTTTCCTTACTTTTTCATTAAAGAATAAATAAGAAATTCCAAGATAGTCCTATTGGGAGGAGTCCTACTATAGTGAATGGAGCCAGAGATAATTAATTGGTAACCAAATTGTTCTCTTAACTTTGTTTTTCACACATTGTATATTACTGAACAAGTCAGTTTCCTCTTCAAAATCCCTTCTTTATAAAAACAGATATTGCTTGATATATCTTAGTGAGGTCTGTCCCTCTCACTACCTTTCATTTTTCTAAGCTCTCTTCTTGTGTAGCCTAGATTTCTAAATTTACCTTAAATATCACTCATTTTTCCCTTTTCAGTATCTGAGGTCTTTACAGTAAGAAACTTTTACCGTAAAGGGTCAGACAGTAAAAAGTTTAGGCTTTGATAGCCATGTCTTTTCCACAGTGCTTTCATCCACCCTTCCTTCCTTTCTGTTTTTTTCTTTTCTTTGTCTTTTCCTTCCTCCTGTCCTTCATTTTCTATTTCTTACTTTTGTTCAGTTTCTTTATATTTTTAAATTATATCAAAAATATAAAAAACTTTTCTAACTAAAGAACCTTCTACAAAAAAATAAAGAAAAAAACTTCATCAGCCATATTTGTCCCACAATGTATTTGCTAGACCCTGATATATAGAAAAATTACTTCTTTAAAGTGATGGATATAGTTTTAATTAAATTAAAAAGTTCCTATTTTCTTATTTCTGCTGTTTTGATCAGAGGTTGGAAAATATTTCTAAAGGGCCAAATAATAAATTTTTAAATTTGCAGGTCATACAGTATCTGCTGTAATTATTTAGCTCTGCCCCAGACAGATTTGAAACATGCAAGCTGTCATAGACAGCTTAATAGGTAAATTAATGGCTGTGACTATCTTTCAATAAAAGGTTTTTTTTTACTGAAAAGATGACTGATGTTTGGACTAAAACATTACGTGAGTGTTTATAGCAGCTTTATTTGTAACATCCCCAAACTGGAAATGTCCCAGATATCTTTCAATAGATAAATGGGTAAACAAATTGCAATAGTATGTAATACTATACAGAAATTTAAAAAGAACCAACTATTGATACATACAACTTGAATAAATCTCAGGGAAACTATGTTGAGTGAACTAAGGCCAATTTCAAAACATCATGTATTGTATGATTCAATTTCTGTAACATTCTTCAAGTGACAACATTATACAGATGGAGAACAGTTTAGAGGTTGCCAGGGGCCAGGGGTTGGGGAGGACTGTGATCTGTCCTACAAAATGGTAGTATTAAGAATATATTATAATATTTAAATACCAATTTAAAAATAATATAGAGGGCTCAAATTTTATTAATAGAAGAGCAGAAAGCAAAAATCAAATATAGACTTTGTCAGTGATATGTTTATCATTGAAGAAATACCTGAAATAATGATACTTTTTATATTCAACTTTTATATTCACCTTTATCTGTATTTAATTCTTTGTTCTTCAATCTTCACTTTTCTACACTTCTTATTTTACAGTTATCATTCTGTAAAAAATTTGATCACATATTTCAAGCAAAAAAATAAATCCCAGGAGCATTTACTACTGAAAATACTCAACTCTTTTTAAGTCAGTCCCCAAAAGTTTGTAATTTAGCATCTATGAATAGTATCTACCTTCACTCTTGAGTCAAAAGATTCTTTGATTATTTTTATTATAAGCAAACAAAAACCTAGGATAATAAAAGTATATATAATAATTGATAATAGGTAATAGATAATAAAAGTATATATGATATATATTAATAAATATATAATAATAGATAATAAAATTGTGTATTATAATAATATACAGATTTTAATCTGCCACAAAACTTTGTTTTTTGTGTGTTTTGGGTTTTTCATTTTGGGTTTTTGCTGTTGTTGTTGTTTTTAAATCCAATACAGGACAAAATACTACTTTGGACAATATTTCCATCCTGTGGTCAAAAACGGAATTTGTCAATTGATTGAACAGTTTAACCTGAAAGCAGGAAAAATCAGATTGTCAATGGCAGCACAAAATAAGGGGTTATTTTGCAGTCTAGAATCAAAATTCTCCAAGTAAAACAAGATATCTGTTGCTATATCCAGCAAACTTTTTTCCAAATATGAAAACTAAGGAAACAAAATCTCAGTAGAACAAATAGTGAGAAAATTCATCACCATCACATCTTCCCTGCAAGAAATATGAACTGATTTTCTTCAGGAAGAAGAAATTATACAGGTTAGAGGTGTGATTCTACATTAAAAAGAAGAGTTTCAGAAAAGGAATAAAAATGTTATTTTTGTCATTATTGATGAAATAACTGTTTAAAGTTATAATAGTTGTAATGTATTAGGTGGTTATAGCACATGGATAAATGCACTTAATGACATCAATGTCACAAAAGCTGTTGGAAACATTAAAGGGATGGAATCGGAAGGAATCGGAAACATTAAATGGATGCTTCTCCAAAGAGGACATACAGATGGCGAATAGACATGTGAAAAGATGCTCAACATCACTAATCACCAGAAAACTATTCAACTGCTAGAAAATAACATAAGAGAAAATTACATGACCTTAGGTTTGGTGATGAGCTTTAAAATATCACACCAAAAGCAATATCCATGAAAAAAATAGACCTTATTAAAATGAAAAATTTGTTCTCTATAAAAGATACTATTATTAGAATAGAAAGATGAATCACCAATTGGTAGAAAACGTTGGCAAAATACATATCTAATAAAGGACTTGTACCCAAAATATATTTTAGAAATCTTAAAATTCAACAATAAGAAAAAAAAACTCCATTTAAAATAGACAAATATTTGAACGGACACCTCATTAACAAAAACATATAGGTAGCAAATAAGCATATGCAAAAATGCTCTGCATCATTGGTGTTCCAGAAATTGCAATTAAACAGCCATAATTTTCTAAAACTGAAACATTTTATAATAGCTAAAATTTAAACCAGGAAACAAAAAAACCTGATAATATATACTAGTGATATGGAGCAATAGGAACTCCTTTCAGGTGCTGGTGGGAATAAAAATTGATATAGCCACTTTGGATGACAGTTTGGCAGTTTTTAGAAAATTACACATCATCTTACCATATAAGTCAGCAATTTCTCTCTTAGAAGTTTATATACTAATTTGAGAACCAATTTAAAAACAAGTGCTGGAAGCAACCTAAGTGTCCACCAGTAAATGTGTTGATTAAAAAACTGTGGTACACTTACACAATGGAATACTACGCAGCAGAAAGAAAGGAGGAGCTCCTACCTTTTGTGACAGCATGGATGGAACTGGAGAGCATTATGCTAAGTGAAATAAGCTAGGCAGTGAAGGACAAATACCATAGGATCTCACCTATAAGTGGAACCTAATGAACAAAACAAACGAGCAAGCAAAAAATAACCAGAGACATTGAAATAATGAACAAACTAACAGTAAACAAAGAGGAGAGGGAAGTGGGATAATGGGGAGAAATAGGGGAAGGGCCATCAAGGAACTTGTATAAAGGACCCATGGAACAAAGCCAAAGGGGTAGGTTCAAGGGTGGGAGGCAGGAATGGGCAGGGTGGGGGTGTGTGGTGGGGTGAAAATGGAGACAACTGTGTTTGAACAACAACAAAAAATTAATTAGTTAATTAATTAAAACTATGTTCACCTCCCCCAAAAACAAACAAAATAATACACTACACATGAATTTTTATAGAAGCTTTAGTCATAATCAGCAGGCAAAAAATGAATAAATAAATAAAAACAATAAAGGTACTCTTCCTTAGGCTAATAAATGAACTGCAGTTTATCTATACAAAGGAAATAATATTCAATGTTAAAAATGAAATAAACTACCAAGCCATGAAAATACATGGGTAAATCTTAAATTCTGATTCATAAATGAAAGAAGCCAGTCTCATAAAGCAACATAATGTGTGATTCCCATTATATTCTGGGAAAGGAAAAACTATAGAGTCAGTTAACAAATCAGTAATTGCCAGGGGCTGGTAAAGAGTTCATAGATAAAACATAGAAAATATTTTAGGGCAATAAAACTATTATCTATGATACCATAAATGTAAATATAAAGCATAAAGTATTTGTCAATACTCATAAAATTTATAGCACAAAAATGAACTTTATTATATACAATCTTTTTAGTATATCTGGGATTCCTGGGTAGAATGTTACTAATATAAATATATTATGATTGTATAAAACAACTTCAACAAAAGGAGTTGGGGCTTTAAAGGGGCTAGCCTAAGTTATTTTGGAAATAAGTAGATTCTATAAGGCTAAACTCAAAAGAAGTTGTATGTATAGACTGTACTCTAGTTGATAAAATAGTTCTGCCTGATGGTATAGATATTATTTAAAGGTTGCTCAGATGGTGGATTTTTAAAGTTCTTGCTACACACACATTAAAAACAATTGTAACTATATGAGGTGATGAATGTCTTAACAGACCTTATTGTGGTAATTATTTAGCAATATAAAAAGTCACTGTGTTGTACACTTTAAACACATAGAATATCATATGTCAATTATATCTCAAAAATTAGAACAACAGGAAATAACTTTTAAAAATTTTAAAACCATTTTATAAGCATACTGCAACCAAACAATGAAGTAAAGAAAGATAGAATGTTGAATCAAGTTTCCCCACTGTTGAAATGGGAATTTACAGATAAATAAGGAGAAGAAGATAGAATGATCTATATGGTAATGGATTACAGTTGGAGATTTCAGTATAAACTCAGGTTTTATTTAGTATAGATACCAATGGTTAGATATAGAAATATTAATAAATGTGTTATACACACATATCTCTTTGCTCCATCAGCTAAAAGAGCCTAGATGCAAAAACATCCTAGGAACAATCATATTAAGTATCTAGATACTGGTTTCTAATATGATTTCTAGCATGATTTTAAAACAAAATAAACCAGAGAGCTAAAAGAAATGATTGATTCTAGGAATGGGACAGGAAATAAACAAACTGAGCATATAGTATCATGTATTGTCAGATAGGAAGAAAATGATGGGGGAAATATACAAAGCTATAAGGAAGCCCCACATGATTGAAGGTATGTAGCAGGGACATAGTAATAAACTGAAAAATTTTCAAGGAACAAATGTGCAATAGTTTAGCAACAAAATAAATATATATCCATGAACCCATACTGGTATAAATAAGTTAACTAAATAAATGATGAATTAAATAAATAAATCTCTTATATCAAAAAATCCAAATAATATATGAAGATAATCCACCCTTAAGGGTTGGCTCATAACTGCACTTCCTTAGGTGTGGGTATGTGCAGTAATTTCCTTTCAAGTACAAAGTAGAAAAAGGTACAAAAAAAAGTAACTTTATAGTGGAGAAATTTGACAAACATGACCTCAAACCAGGTGAGTATTGTTAAAATAAACCATAAGTCATATTGATAGCATTACTCTTGTCTAATGTGATGAGAGTAGCAATTTGTTTTGTTATCCTCTTCCAAAAACATATTAGCTCATTGTAATCATGAGAAAAACATCAAATGAATTTCAGTGAGTGAAAGTCAATAAAATATTTGATCAGAATCCAAGGCCATCAAAATGAGAAAAGTCTGAACAACTCAATGTAATGTGGTGTCATGGATGGAATCCTAGAATAAATATAATATATTCATCTTTAAAAATGTAAAGACATTTAAATATATATGGGCACTACTTAATAATGGTGTGTCAATGTTTTCATTAATTTTGACAAAGGGACCTTACAAATCCAAAATGTTGATAAAAAGAAAACACAGTAAGGGAATAAAGGTACTCTTCATACTATTCTTCTTTTTTCTTAACAGTTCTATTGAAATAAAATTCACATTTCATACCAGCTAGAAACTGAAAGTATACAATTAATAATTATTAATATTTCACAGACATGTGCAACCATAACCACAGTCAATTTTAGAATATTCTCCTCACCTTAAAAAGAAAGCTTATACCCTCAAGCTATCACCTACTACTCCCCATCCCACTTCCCTAGCCACCAGCAACCACTAGTCTACTTTCTCTGTCTTGTATTTCCTGCTCTGGATTATTCCATTTGAATGGAACAGTATGTGTGGTATTGTGCAGCTGGCTTCTTTTGCTTAGAACGTCTTCAAACTTCATTCACATTGTAGCCTGTGTCAGTACTCTATTCCTTTTGATAGTTAAATAATATTCTATTCTATGGATGTATGACACTTTTATTCATTCATCAGGTGATGGACATTTGGGTTGTCACATTTTGGTAATAATGAGTAGTATTGCTATAAACATTTTTATGCTATTTTTTGTGTGGACATAATTTTCAGTAATTTTTCTAGTTTATTTTCTTCTTCTTAGTCTCTTTATTGTGCCTCTTTCGATAATGAATTCATCACATAGACTGTATATATATTTTTATTACATAAAAAGTTACAGATTAATAGACCATTATATCTGATTATTAACCATTTTTACACCTGGATTAATATTTGGAAATATTAACTTGCATTATGGCATATGTTACTTTGTATTGCAATGAATGTATAGAATGTGATATAATTGTGCTAGCTAGAGCTGAGAAACCCCAGAGATGCGTGACTGACTAGACATCGGCATCCAAATGAGATTCACAAATTTTAAAGGAGTACATTTAGAAGTATGTCATATCTACTTCCCTCTACTGTTATTTTAATTACAAGTATTTGAAATAAAGATATGATGTGATATGATTCATATCCCCACCAGAAATGTTTCCTTCTTCATGATTTTGTGACATATGTGACATACAGTTTAGAAAATTTCTGATGAAAATGTTAAAACTGTATAAATGGCTATCTCTCTCCTCTTTTTTTAAAATCACACCACTGAGAACATTATGTTAAGTGAAATAAGCCAGGCAGAGAAAGACAACTACCATATGATTTTACTCATATGTGGAAGCTAATGAACGAACTGAACTAACAAGCAGTATAGAGACACACTGATAAAGAGCAGGCTGATAGCTCTGTGGGTAGGTAGTTGGGAGTGGAGGAACCAGCAAACAGACAAAGGACTCATGCCAGTGGAGTAAGTGATTGAGGGGGATGGGATGGAAGATGGTATATGGAGCATAAATATTAATAGAAAAATACAATAGGAGTTCATCATCACCAACCCCTTATTGTATGAAATGTTAAAGGGACTTATCTAAGAAAAAGAAGATAAAAAATGTAAACAGTAAAATGACAACAAAGTTACAACTATCAATAACTGAACCTAAAAATAGAAAAACAAAAACAAACTAAGCAAGCAATTAGAAGAGGAACAGAATCACAGAAATGGAGATCACATGGAGGGTTATCAGCAGGTAGAGGTAGGATGGAGAATGTACAGGGAATAAGAAGCATAAATAGTAGGTACAAAATAGAGAGGGGGAGGTTAAGAATAGTATGGGAAATGGAGAAGCCAAAGAACTTATATGTATGACCCACGGACATGAATTAACAGAGGGGGGAATGTGGGTGGGAGGGGGTGTGCAGGGCAGAGGAGAATAAAGGGGGAAAATGGGACAACTGTAATAGCATAATCAATACAATGTATTTGAAAGGAAAAAACAATAAAATGGTTTACAAAGAAGAAAAAAACAAAAATTAGTAAATTAATACCATTGAAATTTAATAATGTTTAATAGACAAAAGGTTTCCATTTAAGTCCATATCAGTCTTTAGTCTCATAAAAAACAGCATTCATTACAACTTTGACAATTATTTCAGTTAACCAGGATGCCTAAACTTCAGTTAATATTGTATCTAAACATCTTAGATAAGTAGAGAGTTTGCCATCCTACAAACTACAAATTCTTGACAATAAAGTGAAAGGCACAATTTCATAAGTTTCTTTACCCACTAGTCACTTTCTATTATATTCACGTATTCCCAGGAATCAATGCCTCATTATTGACTTCCCTCAATCAGTGGAACTAAATGATTGTATAATTAGAAACACAACAAATTAAAAAATCAATCTTTCTTTTCCATTTTAAGTAAAAAGGCAACTATTAAATAAATATCCATGTCAATAAAAATAGAAATTTAAATTAAAGATAGCTATAATATAATTTAGATCAAAAAATCTTGCTAGAAAATGAGCTAAATATTTTAAGTTATGGCCACAATTGTTATACAGGGGTAGGAAAAAGTAGGTTTACAGTTGTGAGTACACAAAACATAGTTTATTCCTGTATTATCATTTATTAATTATATTATTTCCATTCAAACAGCTATAAACCTACTTTCCCAATCCCTTTATAGTCCATTGAGTCTTAACATGCAACATACACATGAGTATAAATGTTCTCTTTTACTGAATATAATTCTAATTATATTTGGAAAGAAAATCAATGCTATTCTGCTAGTCTCCTTACCCTCCTCAATCTTGAGCTCTTCTTTCCTGTTTGTTATAATGACCATGAATTAGCAGCTAGCTCCTTTAATTCACTAATTTATCCATTTATTTATTCATACTATATATGAAATATCTGTTATGTAGCAGACATTCAATTTTATTAAACTATTTTTTTAAATCATAAAAAATGAGGACTCATAACACAGACTGATGCCCTTGATGCACCTAGGAAATTATCCTGTTAACCATTTATTTTACTATTTTAACAAAAATAAAAAGGAAAAATTGCAACATAAAACATTTATAAAGTATAGAGGAGATAGAATTACCTATAATGTAAAATATTCAATATAATAAATAATACACAGAGGAAGATGGCGATGATATAGGTGGGAAATGATCACACTTACTCGGACACCTAACTGGGGCACTTAGCCAATCTTCTGAAAAACAAAGTGAACAGCCAACAGAATTTCAGCAGATATGAAGTTGGGAAGTCAAAGTGTGCAGAGGACCCTTTAAAACAAGTGGTAAGGAGGCTTTATAAGCCAACCAGCAGGTCCCTGGGCCTGGTGCCAGAGACTGGCTGCTGTGTATTCACTGGAAGAGAGCATGGTCAGTGATAGCAACCTAGTGACTCTCTCCCCTCCCAGGGCAGGGGAGTCCCAGGCCCACCACAGGGGAAACTTGGCGGCATAAAGTTGCTGGGGGAAAATAAAAAAGCAGCAACGAATATGCAGCTAGCAGAGCACTCAGGCTGGGGTGGTGGTTGCTGGCCAGGACATTGCCAGGAAATTCTGGGTTTCCTGGTGACACTTGGAGCTAAGAGATGAGGTGGGCCATGACTGACCATGACCCAGATAGACTCTGGACTTGCCAGAGGGTTGGACTGTGTGGCAAGTCAGTCAGTGGCTCAGAGTGGCAGCAGCACCCAAAGAAACTTTTCAAAAGGGGAACTGAGGTGGTTAGCACAGGGACCGGTGTGCAGCATCCTGGCAGAAAAACAGGGAGGAGTGGAAGCTTGATTTATGTACCTCATGGCGTGATCAAAAGGGTGCAAAGCAAGCTGGCTAATTGGCACCATCACCGCACAAATGCTCAGAGTGGAGAGTGTAGTCACACAGTGCTTCAAGGGCCTAGGCTGGAAACTGGGCACCTTCGATAATTGTAGACCAGACTGAGCCCCCATCCTTGCAAGAAAGGAAAAACAGAGCCCAGTCCAAATCTGCCTGCAGGAACCTGAAAGGTCTGCTAAATCAGCTGAGCAGGTTTTTTATTTTTTTCTCAAGAGTAAGAAGATCTGGAGCTGAGAGAAACCCAGAGACAGACCCAGAAAGTAGTCAGAAGGCAAAAACCAACAGCTGAGACAAATTTCACTGGGCTCTTCAACAGAACTTACATGATTTGTTTGTTTGTTTATTTCTCTTTCTTCTCTCTGTTTTTTTTTTAGGTTTTTGTTGTTTGTTTTTTTATTTGTTTTGTTTTTTAACCTCCCTCTCATATTGCATTTTAATTTTTCTTCTTTCACTACACTTGTATTCCAAATAACTCGCTACTCTTTTTCATTTACTTGTTATTCTTTTTATTTAGATTATATATTTCTTATCATACTATTATTCCAAATCCCACACAGCACCCTTCCCTGGTCTTAATCCATTTCACCATCTTCCTGAGCTTTAATACTGCTGTGTAAAGTTGATTTTCTCTCACACTATGCCAGGTTCTATCTATTATTTTCACTATTTCTCCTCCATCTAACCTCTCATAAGCACTCTTCTTTCTTTCTTTTTTATTTTTTTATTGTTCTTCAAGTACAGTTTTCTGCCTTTCCCCCCTACCCTTCCCCACCACCCCAGCCATCCTCACCTCCCTCCCCTGACTCCACCCCAACTTGTTATTGTCCACGTGTCCTTTATCATTGTTCCTGTAAACCCTTCACCCTTTTCCCCCATTGTCCCCTCCTTTTCCCCTCTGGTCACTGTCAGCCTGTTCTCAATTTCAATGTCTTTGGCTATACTTTACTTGCTTCTCCCTTTGTTGATTAGGTTCCTGATAAAGGTGAGATCATATGGTATTTGTCTTTTACCGCCTGGCTTATTTCACTTAGAACTCTTCTTTCTTAAGTCCACTCACATTCTTTTTCCCCTCTAATAAGAGTCTTGTTTCTTTTCTACTTTTTATAAACAGTGGCTAGTTGGGTGAAATACCATGGTTATTGCTGTACCTCTCCAAGGAAACTCTTTTTGTTCATTATTTCTTTGTACTTTCAATCCCATAGAATACTTTGCCACTCTCTTACTTCATTTCCCCTTCTCCCTGCCCCTGATCAGTTGAATGAGGAATTTTATTTCACTGTTTTCCCTCTCCTCTTCTTTTCCCCCTCTCTCAACCTGAATTTTACTCCTTACTCTTAATAGGTTCTTCACCCATCCTCTCAAAATAATTTTTCTTTACTCTAAACATCTTATATTCCCTTTTTGCTTTTCTACAATATGTTTATTCCCATCCCACCTTTATTACACTTCACCAGCTGTTGTTATAGACCCTGCTGTGTTTTTTCTGTAATTTACTCCCATTGTCCAGGACCTTTTCAATTTTTTTAAGGATTTTATGCATTTATTTTCAGAGAGAGGGGGAGGGAGAGAGGGAGAGAAAAGTTAATGTGTGGTTTCCTCTCATGTGGCCCCCATGGGGGACCTGGCCTACAATCCAAGCATTTACCCTGAATGGGAATTGAACTGGTGACCCTTTGGTTTACAGCCCATGCTCAATCCACTGAGCTGCACCAGCCAGGACAACTTTTCAATTTTACTTTCAACCTCATGGTATACACTTCCCTTTTTTTACCCTGATGTTCCCATCATGCTTTTGTGTTTTACTTATGTTTTAAATTATGTTCTCTCCCTTCTTTGCCTCACTTCTGTCCTAATTCTTATCTATTCTCCTCCCTCTTACCACAAAATAATATTTTCCCCTATTTTAGTCATCTCATATTCCCTTTAATATATCTTATAATATCTTCAATCTCTCTCCCACTTTATTAATCTTAATGCAGTTGCAGTTGAGATTGCTGATGTGGTAGGGGGCATAATTTGGGGTATCTGGTAACACTGTTTTATTAACCAACACCTGTACAATACCATAAAGACAAGGTGGGAGTTGTGACATCCAGTAAGCCCACTGGAGAGAAGAACCCACCAACAAAGTAGCCAACAATAGGTAAAGCCCAAGTACAACAAGAGAACCCACACAAAAGGAAGAAATGGCAACCCTAGAGCATCTAGACAAGAAGATCAAAGAGACCACTCCACTGAGTCCCACAGAACCCGTACAACAGAATTTCACCCAATGACAGGTGTCAAAGCAGAACATCCTGAAATGAAGAAACAAAAAGAGTCACTTAAAATGGGGAGACAAAGAAAGAACTCACAATTGAAAGGAATGGAAGAATCCCTAGTAAAAGAACTAAATGAAATGGAGGCAAACAAACTATCCAACATAGAATTCAAATGAATGGCTATAAGGATGCTCAAGGAACTCAGTGAGAACTAGAAGGAAATGAGTGGGAACTATGACAACATAAAAAAGAAAATAGAAACTAGAAACCGGAACCAGAAAGAAAGGAGGAACATAATATCTGAAATAAAAAATATACATAAAGGGATTACAAGCATGCTCAATGAAACAGAAGACCAAATGAGTGAGCTGGAAAAGATGGTAGAAAGAAATACACAGGTAAGGGAGCAACATGGAAACAAACTAAAAAAGTATCAGAATAACTTAAGGGAACCTCAGGATAACATGAAACTTAAAAAGATTCAAATCATAGGAATACCAGAAGGAGAAGAAAAGGAACAAGGAATAGAAAACATATTTTAAAAAAATAATGACAGAAAACTTCCCTAACCTGGACATGGGAAAAGCCATGCAAGTTCACTAAGCACAGAAGGTCTTATCAAGAGGACCCTGAGAATCCTATTACATGACATGTAATAATTAAAATGCCAACTGTTAAAGACAAAGAGAGAATCTTAAAGGCAGCAAGGGAGAAAGAGGAAGTAACATACAAAGGATCTCCAAAAAGTCTAAGATCTGATTTCTCAACAGAAACACTGCAAGCCAGAAGAGAATGGCAAAAAAAAAAAAAAAAAAAAAAAAAAAATTACGTAATGAAAAAGAAAGGCCTGCAACCAAGACTACTTTACTGAGCAATGTTCCTGATTAAAATTGAAGATGAAATAAGGAGTTTCCCACACAAAAGAGAGCTAAAAGAAAATGCCTCCACCAAACCAGCATTGCAAGACATGTTACAGGGAAAGCTTTAAGAAAAAGAAGAAAAAGAGTGAGAGAGGAACACAGGTACAAAGGGGGAAATGGTAATGAATAAGTACCGGTTAAGTATGACCTTAAATGCAAATGGAATAAATGTTCCAATCAAAATACACAGGGTAGCTGAATGAATAAGAAAACATGACCCACACATAAGACGCCTACAAGAGACCCAACTCAGAACAAATAAGCCACACAGAGTAAAAGTGAAGGATTGGACAAAATATCCCAAGCAAATAGTGAAAAAAAAAGCTGGGGTAGCAATACTGATATCAGATGAAATACACTTCAAAACAAAGGACATAAAAAGACACACAGAAGGACAGTTCATAATACTCAAAAGAAGAATTAATCAAGAAGATATAAACATTGTAAACATATAGGTATCCAATATAAGAGCACACAAATATATAAGGAAAATTATGTAGGACTTCAAGAAAGATATAGACAATGATAAAAATATAGTAGGGGTTTTAACACCCTATTGTCAACAAAGGATAGATCTTCCAAACAAAATATCAACAAGGATATTGTGGCATTGAACAACACCATAGATTAAAAGGACTTAACTGATATATATAGAAGGTTTCATCCCAAAGATGCAATATACACATTCTTTTCCAATGCACATGGAACATTTTCAAAGATAGGCCACTTGATAAGACACAAAACAAAACTCAACAAATTTAAGAAAATTGAAATCATATCAGCATTTTCTCAAACCACAAATACCTGAAAACAGAAACCAACCTCAAGGAAAAAACTTAAAAACATTCAGACTCATTGAGATTGAATAGCATCCTTTTAAACAATGAATAAGTTAAGAATGAGGTCAGGGAAAAAATCAAAAGTTTCTGGAAACAAATGAAAATTAACACAAAACAGCCCAAAACTATGGGACACAGCAAAGGCAGTCCTGAGAGAGAAGTTCATTGCAATATAGTCTCACCTAAAAAAGACAGAAACATTTCAAATGAACAACCTAACACTGCATCTACAAGAACTGGAGGAACAACAAAAATAAAGCCTAAAGTGAGTAAAAGGAAGAAAATAATCAAGATCAGAGAAGAATTAAATGACACAAAGACTAAGAGAACAATGAATCAATAATCCACGAGCTGGTTCTTTGATGAGATAAACAAAATTGACAAACTTTAACCAGATTCATCAAGAAGAGAAGAAAGAGGACCAAAATAAATAAAATCAGTAATGAAAGAGGAGAAATTACAGCTGATACCACAGAAATACAAAGGATTGTAAGAAATTACTATGAACAACAACATGCCTAGAAATTTGAAAAGCTGGGTGAAATGAACAAATTTATAGAAACATATAATCTTCTAAAACTGAATCAAGAAAAAGCAGAAAGCTGGACTTCCGGCCAAGATGGAGGCATAGGAAGACGCACTGTGCCCCCGCGCACAACCAAGATAGGGACAGCAACACTATAGAAACAAGATAACAACCAGAAATGACAGAAAATTGAAGTGCCTGGCAGTCTGACAACCAGGGAGTTGAAAATAGACTGGATTGACCAGACCGGTAGGAGGGGTGGAGTCGGGCCGGGTGAGGGGCGTGGAGCAGAGACCTGAGCAACCAGAGACCAGAGCAACCAGGCCACGCGCAAGTCCCCAGCAGGCAGACCCTGGGCGCACAAGTGTCGGTGGCTGGCGGGCCAGGCTGGGAGGTGG
>CM052548.1:34247555-34282458 GCA_028533065.1 Trachops cirrhosus | reverse complement strand
AGACAAGGACCTACACCCCAGATTGCTCTATCCAGCAAAGCTTTCATTTAGAATGGAAGGGCAGATCAAGTGCTTCTCAGATAAGGTCAAGTTCAAGGAGTTCATCATCACCAAGCCTTTATTGTATGAAATGTTAAAGGGACTTATCTAAGAAAAAGAAGATAAAAAACATGTGTAGTAAAGTGACAGCAAACTCACAATTATGGGCAACCACACCTGAAACAAAAACAAGAAGAAACTAAGCAAACAACTAGAACAGGAACAGACACACAGAAATGAAGATCACATGGAGGGTTAGCAACAAGGAAGTGGGGGAGAAGTATGAAGAATAAATAGCATAGAGGGTAGATAGAAAATATGTGGGGAGGGCAAGAATAGAAGGGGAAATGTAGAAGCAAAGAACTTATGACACATGGACATGAACTAAAGGGGGGGAGTGGGAGAGGGTGTTCAGGGTGGAGGGGAATGAAGGGGGGATAGTAGGACAAATGTAATAGCATTATCAATAAAATATGTTTAAAAAAAAAGGAAAAAGAAGAAAGCTGAATAAACCAATAACAGTTGGTGAAATGGAAGCAGTAGTCAAAAAACTCCCAGGACACAAAAGCCCTGGATTAGACAGTTTAACAAGAGAATTTTACAAAACATTTAAGGAAGAGCTAACTCATATCCTCCTCAAACTATTCCAAGAAATTCAAGAAAAAAGGGAGACTCCCAAAATCTTTTGATGAGGCCAGCATCATCCTGTCCCCCAAACCAGATAAAACACCACAAAGAGAGAAAACTACAGGCCAATATCACTGATGAGCATAGATGCTAAAATCCTCAATAAAATATTGGCAAACCACATCCAGTTATTGGGACCTGCCCTGTCTGGTTTCAGGAGCTGTAACCCCCCGATGGCTAAGGCTGAGTGAGTAACCTTTGGACCATAAGCCACTAAGGAGACAAAGCTTATCTTCCTGTCAGGGGTGCCACCTCTGTTCCTTTTACTTCATCCTGCCTGGTCCCCAATGCTTGATCAGTTAGCCAATGATGGGTAAGATTCCTCAAAGGAGGGACAACCTAAGACAGACATGATCACAGGCTCCCCCAGGGAAGTACTTGGAGGCTACAGAAAAGAGGTGATGGACCCTCACCCCTTGGCTTTGACATAGCCTGAGTCCTCATTCTGTCTGCAAGAAGTCTCCTAATCTCTTGGCTGTCTTACTTCCCCTGCCTGACTTAAGCCTGAAACAATGACGGTGCTGAGTGTAGCCCTGTGCTGGAAAGGGCAGGTTCCCTAGGGCAATCGGGCCTAAGAAAGAATAAGTAAAATCCTGTGAAACCTGCTTTGTTTAGAATGCTCTCAATTAAATGATAAGGGTCCAAGCAGGAAGTGAGTTTGTTCCCCATTGTTTTATGGCCCTTTAGCTAGCTGACCCTGACTCAAAATAGGCCCTCAGAGTTCTTTGTAAGTTATCTGTTGTTTGATTCTTACTGCCTAATAATGATTAATGAGCTTTATGTATACACCCTGTATTCCTATGCAAATGGAATCCAATAAAAGCCTCTCCAGGAAAGGGTCAGGGTGCTCTACTCTTGAAAAGGTGGCCGAGGTGCTCCAAGGCTTGCTCTCCCCTTGAGAGAGAAGTCAAGCCATCCCTTTTCCTCCAAAGAACTCGGTAGTCCATGTGAATTTATTTCATATCATCCATAATGCTGCGGACACTGTAGGCCAGTGTCTGTGTCATTCAGTAATACATTAAACAGATCACACACAATGATCAAGTGGGATTCACTACAGTGGTGCAAGAATGGTACAATATTCACAAATCAATAAACGTAATATACCACATAAACAAAAGGAAAGGGAAAAATCACATGATCATATCAGTGGATGCAGAAAAGCATTTGATAAGGTACAGCACCCATTTATGATAACACTCAACAATGTGGGAGTAGACGGGGCATACCTCAACATAATAAAGGCCATATATGAGAAATGTACAGACAACATCATACTCAATGGGCAAACACTAAAAGCTTTCTCATTAATATCAGGAACAAGACAAGGATGTCCACTTTCACCTCTTCTACTCAACATAGTACTGGAAGTTCTACCCACAGTAATCAGACAAGAAAAAGAAATAAAAGGCATCCAAATAGGAAAGGAGGAAGCAAAACTGTCATTGTTTGCAGATGACATGATAGTGTACATAGAAAATCCTATAGAGTGCACCAAAAAACTACTCAACCTAATAACTGAATTTGGCACAGCAGTGGGATACAAAGTCAATATTCAGAAATTGAAGGCATTTTGTACATGAACAATGAAATTGAAGGCATTTTGTACAAGAAACAGAAATCAAGAAAAAAATCCCATTTGATACAGCAACAAGAAAAATAAAGTACCTAGGAATAAACCTAACCAAGGAGGTAAAAGACCTGTACTCAGAAAACTATACCACACTGGAGAAAGAAATTAATGAAGACACAAACAAATGGAAGCATGCACCATGCTCATGAATTGGAAGAATTAACATCATCAAAATGTCCATACTACCCAAAGCAATTTACAGATTCAATGCAGTCCCTATTAAAGTGCCAATGACATATTTCACAGATATAAAACAAAATTTCAGAAATGCATATGGAACCATAAGTGACCCTGAATAATAGCTGCAAAAATTTTGAGAGAGAAAAACAAAGTTGGAGGGATCACAATACCTGACATCAAACTATTTTACAAGGCCACTGTAATCCATACAGTCTAGTACTGGCATAAGAATAGACACGTAGATCAATGAACAGAATAGAGAGCCTAGAAATAAACCCATGTCTCTATAGTCAATTAATACTCAACAAAGTGGGCAGGAACATACAATGGAGTAAAATTAGCCTCTTTAATAAATGGTGTTGGGAGATCTGGAAAGCTACATGCAAAAAAAAATGGAACTTGACCACCGACTTACATAATAAACAAATATAAACTTCAGATGGATAAAACATTTAAATATAAGTCACAAGGCCATATAAGTCTTAAAGGAGAACATAGGCAGGAAAATTTCAGATTCCACACAGAAATATGACCAATTTCACCAATATGACCCCCAGAAGTCTATGGGAACAAAGTAAGCTTTAACAGGGTGGAGTCAGAGAGACCAAGTATTTCACTCTGTTACAAAAATACTCCCAGACTCTGTTGAAGCAAAATCTCTTTTTGATATAAAGAGTTTCATCCAAATAAACTCCTCTTACTTATTTTTAATATAAATTATATAAGACAATTTACATTTATTAATACTGAGACCACAGCTTAACTTAAGGATAATCTCCCTTTTATAAATGGGTAGGCATAATTTTGGATGCTTAACAAGTCTTTTTCTTTCTTACTTTTTCTTTCTCTTTTTTAATAAACAGGTGAAGAAACTAACTAATGCTTATCAGCCATCACAAAAACATAATTTAAAAAACATTTTACACTACTACATTAGCCAAAAATGTAGTAAGTACATAATGTTGATAATCAGGGTACTACAGCAAGATAATTCTGACACATTGTTGTTAAGATGGTAAATTGGCATAAATTTTCTTGAAAGAAATTTTACCTTACATACTAGGAAGTTTAAATAATGTTAAATATTAAATTATTAATTCTCATTCTAAGAATCTATTGTGAAGAAATAATAAGAAATATGAACAAAGACTATGATCATAAATGTTCACCATAACATCACTCACAATTAAAAAATCTTTAGAAATAACTTAAATGCTTACAAAATAAAAACTGATTGGTTAGGTGAAAGCATATTTAGATCATGTAATACATACCAATTACAATTATGTTTATGAAGAACATTTAATGACATGAAATATGCTATGTCATATTTTGGCTAAGTGAAAAGAGTGAATTAAATATATATACTTATATATATAATGATTTTAATTTTATAATGAAAATATGTTTAGATTTTTTTTAATTCTGAAGTTTTGACAGTAGACCATAAATTGTTTTGTATAGTCATTTAGCAATGTTATAGGCAATTTTGTTAATATTTTTTAATTTTTTAGTCTTTTTCATTGTTTTTGTTGTCACAGTTGTCCCAAATTTTCCTCTTTTGTATGCCTCACCTCAGCACAGCCCTATTTCCACAGTTAATCATCACACTGTTGTTCATGCCCATGAGTCATGCATATATGTTCTTTGTCTAATCCCTTCACTATCTTTCAACTTGTTGCAACCTCCCCGCTCCTTTCTTATAACTGTCAGTCTGTTCCATGTTTCTGTGCTTCTGATTATATATTGGTCATTCATTTATTTTGTTCTTTAAATTCTTGTTATAAGTGAGATCATATTGCATTTGTTTTTCATTGACTGACTTATTTCACTTAGCATAATAGTCTCCAGTTCCATCAATGCTGGTGCAAAAGGTAAAAATTCCTTATTTTGTCTTGCTGCTGTAGTATTCCATTGTGTAAATGTACCACAGCTTTTTATCCACTCATCTAATGATGGGCACTTAGGCAGTTTCCAAATCTTGGCTATTATAAATAATGTTGCTATGAATGTAGGGGTGCATAGGTTCTTTAGAATTGGTGTTTGGTAACCTTTGGATATATTCCCAGAAGTGGAATCTCTGGGTCAAAAGGCAGTTCCATTTTCAATTTTGTGAAGAAACTCTACTGTTTTCCAGAGTGGCTGCACCAGTCTGCATTCCCACCAACAGTGCCCTAAGGTTTCCTTTTCTCAACATACTCACCAGCACTTGTTTGTTGATTTATTAATGACTGACATTTGCAGGTGTGGAGTAGTATCTAATTATAATTATGGTTTTAATTAACATATCTCTGATGGCTAGTGATGGGGAGCATTTTTTCATATGTCTGTGGGCCATCTGTATGTCCTCCTTGACGAAATGTCTATTTGGATCTTTTGCCCATTTTTTAAATTGGATTGTTTGTCCTCCTGGTGTTGAGTTGTATGAAAACTTTATATATTTTGGAGTCTAATGTTTTGTTCAGTGTATCGTGGGCAAATATATTCTCTAATACAGTGGGTTCCATTTTTATTTTGATGATTGTTTCTTTAGCTGTGCAGATGCTTTTTAATTTGATATGTCCCATTTGTTAATTTTCTCCTTTATTTCCAGTGCCTTGAGGTATATATTAGAAAAAATATTGAAATGTGAGATATCTGAAATTTTATTGCCGATGTTTTCCTCTAGGATTTATATAGTATTATCACTTATATTTAACTCTTTTATCCATTTTGAGATTATTCTAGTGTGTAGTGTAAATTGGTGGTCTAGTTTCATTTTTTTTCAAGTATTCCTTACACAATGTAGTGAAGAAACTGTCTTTACTCCATTGTATGCTCTTGCCTCTTTTGTCAAATACTAATTGACCAAAATGGCATGGGTTTATTTCTGGGCTCTCTATTCTGTTCCATTGATCTATATGTCTGTTTTTATGTCATTAACAGACTATTTTCATTACAGTGGCCTTAAAATGTAGTTTGGTATCAGGTATTGTGATCCCTCCAAGTTTGTTCTTCTTTCTCAAGATTTCTGAGGCTATTTGGGATCTTTTTTGGTTCCATATAGGTTTATGGAATATTTGTTCTATATAGGAGAAATATGCCGTTGGTATTTTAGTAGGAATTACGTAGAATCTATAGATTGCTTTGGAAGGAAATAATATCAGAGTGGAAATAAATGACATAGAGACTAAAAAAGCAACTCAAAAGATCAATATAAGAGACTGTTCTGTGAAAAGATAAGCAAAATTGATGAACTTTTAATCAGCCTCATCAAAAAAAAGAGAAGACTCTAATTATTAAAATGAGAAATGAAAAAGGGGAAATAACAATAGATAACACAGAAATAAAGAGGATTATAAGAAAATAGTATGAACAACTATTTGCCAAGAAATTAGATAATCTGGATGAAATGGATACATTTCTAGAGTCATACAATCTATCAAAAACTGAGTCATGAAGAGGCAGCACACCTAGATAAACTCAGAACAACTAATAAAATCGAAGCTGTAAAAAACAAGAAAAACAAAACAAACAAACAAAAAAACTCCCTGCAAACAAAAGTCCTGGACCAGTTTGTTTCACAGGCAAATTTACCAATCATTCAAAGAAGAATTAACACCTATTTTTCCTCACACTATTCCAAAATTTTCAAGAATAGAGAAGGCTTCCAAGCTCTTATTTACGAGGCCAGTATTATCCTAATTCCAATACTATGTAGAGACACAAGAAAGAAAGAAAACTACAGGCCAATATATCTGATGAAAATAGATGTTAAAATTCTCAACAAAATATTGGCAAGCCAGATTCAGCAAAACATTATAAAGATCATGTTTAAGTGGGATTTATCTGGGGGATGGAAGTTTGGTACAATATTTTCAAATCAATAAATGTGATATATCACATAAATAAAATAACAGATAAAAAATCACATAATCATATCAATAGACACAGAAAAAGCATTTGATAAAGTCTAGCACCCATGTATTATAAAAACTCTAAGTAAAATGGGAATAGAGGGATCATACCTCAAAATAGCAGAGGCCATATACAAAAAAATGTATAGCCAACATTATATTCAAGGGCGAAAACTAAAAGTGTTTCCTCTAAGATCAGGAACAAGATAGGGATGTCTGCTTTCAGCACTTTTATTCAGTGTATACTGGAAGTCCTAGCCACAGTGATCAGATAAGAAGAAATTAAAGGCACCTAAATTAGAAAGAAATAAGTAAAACTGTCATTATTTGCAGATGACATGATATTGTACATTGAAAACCCTATAGGCTCCACCAAAAAATCTTTCTAAATTTTTAACATTATTTTTTGTGCTTAAAAATTGTTCATGGCACATTATCCAAAGTAAAATTCACTTTTATTTTCATATTTCCTTTTCAAGTTTTTCCATAAGTCACAAATGAGAAAACCCATAAAAATTAGTTTCAAAATGCAATGGACATTCAATAAATGATGTCTGGCTTTTCTTGAAAACAACATTGACAAATTAGTCCAGTATTGATGTTGATTTCCTCACTGATTGGCAGTTATGGAATTGAGACTAAGATAAATTCTCTGAGAAACTTTAACTTGGATTATCTCTACAGGCTATTTCAACATGTGGACACCCTAATGTTTGCCTTTGCACTTACAAGTACAGGTACAAACAGTAAATGAGGAAGGCTCAGCTCAATTCCCCTTTATTCTGTAACATTAAGAATGTTTATTCTCATTGGATGTCATTCAACCAAGAAGCCCAAACAGATTACTAGGGACAATTATGTTAGAAACTTTTAGGTTCAGTACTTTAAATTTACCAAGTAATATGCAATATAAGGTAAGAAATTTGATAGTTTATGACCCTATGTGTTTAATATAATGTTGACATTTACAATCAGAATAAAGAGAAGCTTCACACTGAGTCAACATCTGGATGTATACATATTCCCTAACTCTTCACTTAATGATAAAAGACCTCATTTACTCTCCTAATTTCCTAACATAAGACCTGAAATAGCATCAAGAACTATTTACCTCTATATTCTCAGCTATGGTAGCACCATGACAAGGTGCTATTTATTGGCTCATGACAGGAAGAATATCTTTCCTTTTTCTTTCAAAATGACAATAAAATATCGATGGGTTCTCACGACTTTTGTTCACTGACATTGGCTAATTATTTGCTCTGCAGGAAAAATTAAATTTGAATTTGAATGTCACTGTAAAACGGCAGGATCTTTTTCAGCATGATGAGATATCATAAAGTTTTAAGTTGTTTTGGTAAGTTGACCACCTGTTCAAATGTTAAAAATGTACACAGTCTCTTCAGCCTCACATAATTTATATTGATATATTATACCATGCTCATTATGTTAACATAGTTTAACACAGTCCCACTTTAAGAGGTCTGCTGAGCACATACAGTAACCTCTAAGCTGTAATTAAATTAACATTTAACAGACAAAATAACTGCAGACAGAGCATACTGTCAATTAACCGCATGCCTCATACTAAACTTTTGAAAAGTTATTCTGTGAATTATTTTACCTAATGGGTGCCATAAAGAAAAGATGTCTAGTTGAAAAGTTTGGGAGTACTCTAAGTAACAATTATTTTAATAAAACAATTATATTTTATAAAAACAATCATATCTAAAATCAAATGTATTGTCTTAGCATTAAAGATTCCCCATATTTAATTGAACTAGAAGAAAAAGATTATAGGCCACAAAGTTCCTTTTAATTAATATGCTTATTGAGATATGAATAGATGTTATTACAAGCTATGGAATTGAGACTAGTTCAAAGATAGAGGCACTTTTCTTAGGAGAGAATGTTTTAATATTTAACATGTTTCATAGAGGACCACAGAACAGTATTTTTTTTTAAATGGGAGACAAGTCCTTTGATCTCAAGTACCTCATAATTTGGATGAGGTTTTATATTTATACATATAAGAAATTAGTCCAGAACATTTGTTATGAAAACAGACCCACTTCAAAAATATTTGTTATTTTATAGAAAGTGAGCCATGTTAAGAAATGCTGAGTAGAGTCTGACGATGAGACGGAGAAGAATCTCCTAGGATTAGGGGGAGGATAACAGAAGGACAAAGGCTTTGTGTTAGATTAAAACATTAATTCATTATTTAACTACAAATATTTATCAAAAGTCTGCCATGTTTCAGTTTTCTTCACATACAACCATAAACATGACAGAAATAAACTATACCCTTATTAAATTTAAAGTAATACACTGTCATTAATGCAGTGTTAGAAGTACTTGTTGCTATGCAAATTCCTACTCAAGATAAATTTTCCCAAGCCAGACAGTGATAGAAACTTTTAAGAATAGTAACGATAATATAAAATAAAGCTTCAGCACAACCTTCTGGTAAAGAGTACAGTAGAGAGTCCAGGGAGCTGGCGGGGTGCCCATAGGCAGCAGCAGCACAGGAGGGGTAATTAAGCAGCCGGTGGATTGCCCTGAGAATAATGGGGTCTTAACCCTAAGCTAGGATTCCCAGCCTCGAGCACCAGAGTCCCAAAAAGTACAAAGAATACATCCAGTGTCAAAAAGTAGCAGGGTTGCAGAGACAGACAGCTGAAGACACAAGAGCTATTTAAAGGACCAGCACACAAATTTTCATTTGCAGTCACTTACCCTGGGCTCTGGTAAAGGTGGGGACACAGTAGTCTTGTGATGCCTAAGGAGAGACTGAAGACATAAGATTTGGGGAGAGAACTGAGAGAGTAGAAGCTGGGATCCCAGTGCAAGTCACCCCAAGTGCAGTAGCAGTCATCATTGCTCAGGCAGACCACTCCCCTCCACAGGGCAGCAGCCTGAGGGGAAACAATAGCTTCAACTCCAGGAGGGTTTCTGCCCTGGCCCTGTGGTGCTTAAGCCTGACAGCTGAGTGCAGAGTGACTAGATTAACAACTGAAGGAGCTATGGATGGTAGATCCCTGGCAAAGGGAGGAGTGGCAGAATGGACTAGAGAGACTTGAGAAGAGACTAGGAACAGAGACTTTGGGAGATAATGAAGAGTAGCAGCCTAGATCCCAGTGCTGAGACAAACCCCATAGGGCAGCAACTATCCTGCTCAGGCAGAACACTCCTCTCTGAGCAGCAGCAGCCTGAGGGGAAACAATAGTCCCCATACCTGGAGGAATTTGGTTCTGCTCTACCTATGGTGCTTAAACCTAACTGCTGAGTGCAGAGTGACTAGATTAACAACTGAAGGAGATAGCCAGGGATATTAGATCCCTGGAAGTCTCCAATAGGCTGCCTAAGGTCAGATGGGGTCAACATCTGACATCAGCAGAGGCAGATTCAGAAAGAAAAAAAAAACACAGTGGTAAATGCTAGAAGCTACTGAGATGAAAGCCACTATGGTCTTTTCCATGATTTGTGATATTTTCTTTCCTGCATAGCTTTTAACATCATTCCTTGTCCAGCAAATTTGTACATATTAAGTCACTATGTTTTATACTGTATGTTTTCAACTCACATATTTTCCCCTCCCTTCTTTTATCATATTTTACCTTGCTCTTTCCTCGCATTATTTTCATTTCAAATTTTGTTTTCTCTCTTGCTACAAGTTGTTTCCATTCTGTACTTTTACTCTTTCTCCCCAGTTCAAACACACAAAACCAATTTTCTTGCCAATGGTCATCTCACATCCTTTTTCCCCTCTCTTAAAATACCTTTGATCTTTCTCCACATTCAGCAATCTTTGCTAGCTGGTTGTGGGTACAGTAGTTGTTATTGCATTTTTTTTCAATTTTATCTCTTAGAGCTTTACTAATTTTGTATTTTAAATATCAAATTTTACTGGGCCCCTCTCCAACACTTTTTTTGTCTCAAATTTTTAATTTTGCCATCTTTGCCTGTTTTTTATTTTTTGTCTTCTATTTCTCTTTGATCCTATCCTTTTATTTTTCTTTATTCTCCTTTTTTTGTTTCTTTTTAGTTTTCCCTTACATCCAAAATTTAAATTTTTCCTGTTTTAGTCTTGGTTTTGTTCCAAGTCTTATTATTCCCTCTCTGTCTATCATTTCAAAATCACTTCCCATACCTCTAGACATCTCTTAAACTTTTATTCATTTGTTTTTTCCCTTTTATTCCTATACCACCTGTGTAATTTGGTTCAGTTGGTGATAATACTGTGGTGGATCTTTCTCTCCAATTTGGCTCCTATATTTTTATTAATTATTTACTATTTGTCCTTCCTTTTTCTTTCTCTCTCTCACTTTATTTTATATTATTTTAATTTCTGTTTAAACCTAATACTATATGCTTCCCTTTTCATACTGCATTCCACATTCTTCATTCCCTTTTTTACTCATGATGCAAATTTTACTTTCTCTCTTCACATTGCTCCAACTCTTAACTCTTATTAATGCTCCTCCCTCTACTCACTAAAATCACTTTTCTTTCAGTAGGTCATCTCATATCTGCTCTATTTTCTTCTAATAATCTTAATCTCTTTACACCTTTATTAATACTTGTTCATTTGCTGTTGATAATTGGATTGTGGGGGCAGTTTTTTTCCAGGTGTGGGATTGTTTCCTGGACTTGGTGGTTTTGTTCTGGTAGCATCTGCACAACAGCACACAAAATGTGGTGACTCTCAGTCAACCATCCAGAAGGAAGGAACTACCAAAGAAAGACCCAACAACAATCAACACCAAATTACACCCAGAGAGACAAAATCAATGGCACAAAGGGCACCCCAAGAGCATCTAGTTCAGACAATCAAAGAAACTGCACCACTGAATCTCACAGGCCCCAAACCATATAAGTTCATGCCACAAAGTCAGGAAGCCAAAACAGATCAATTTAAGAAGCAGAAGCAAACAAAAAGAGTCTCACAAATAATGGGAAGACAAAGAAACAACCCCCAAGCAAACGGAAAAGGAATTCTCAGAAAGAATGCTAGATGAAATAGAAGCAAGTCAACTATCAGATATTGAGTTCAAAACAATGGTTATAAGGTATCTCAATGAACTCAGTGGGAATTACCAAAAAACTATAGGGAAACTACGAGGAAGTTACTACAAACTATATCAGCATGATAAATGAGATAAAAACAATCAACAAGGACCAAGAGGAAATGAAGAATACAATTTCTGAATTGAAGAACACAGTAGAAAGAATCAAAAGCAGGCTAGAAGAAGCAGAGGGTAGAATCAGTGAGCTGGAGGACAAAGCAGGGAAAAATCTCAGAAAGAGCAAGAAAAGGAAAAAAAAGACTCAAAAAAATAAAGTGTGGTTAAGGGAACTACAGGATAACATGGAAAGTAATAATGTTCATATAATAGGAATACCAGAAGAAGAAGAAAAGGAATGAGGGATAGAAAATCTATTTAAAGAAGTAATGATGGAAAACTTCCCTAATTTGATGAAAAAAAAAAAAAAAACTACACATACCCAGGAAGCACAGAGGTTCTCAATCAAAAGGAACCCAAAGAGGCCCACTCCAAGACATATTATAATAAAATGGCAAATTTTAAAGACAAAGAGAGAATCTTAAATGCATCAAGGGAGAAATAGGAAGTAACATACAAGGGAGCTCCAATAAGGCTAGCAGCTGATTTGTCAACAGAAACAATGCAAACCAGAAGGGAATGGCAAAATATATTCTAAGTAATGAAAAACAAAAGTCTGCGACTGAGACTATTTTACCAAGCAAGGCTCTCAATTAAAATGGATGTTGAAATAAGGAGTTTCCAGACAAAAGAAAGCTAAAAGAGTGTGCCTCCACCAAAACAGCATTGCAAGAAATGTTAAAGGGACTGCTTTAAGAAGATGAAGTAAGAGAGTGAGAGAGAGAGAGAAACCTAGGTACCAAGGGTAAAAATAGCAATGAATAAGTACCTGTCAAGAATAACCTTAAATGTACTTGAACAACAATTAAAATAAAAATTAAAAGAATTATTTGCAGATAATAAAGAAACAATAACCTTAAATATAAATGGATTAAATGTTCCAATCAAAATACATAGGGTACCTGAATGGACAGGAAAACATGACCAGCACATATGCTGCCTACAACAGACCCACTCAGAACAAAAGACCTACACAGCCTGAAAGTGAAAGATTGGAAAAAAATATTCCAAGCAAATGGATAGGATACAAAAAACTGGGGTAGCAATACTTATACAAAATAGACTTCCAAAAAAAGGCCATAAAAAGACCTTTGACACTTCATAATACTCAAGGGAAGAATCCATAAAAAAGACATAAATAATATAAACATATATGCACCCAGCTTAGGAACAACCAAATATATTATGAAATTCTTGGATGATTTCAAGAAAGATATAGACAATGATAAAAATATAGTAGGAATTTTTAACACCTCACTGTCAACAAAGGATAGATCTTCCAAACAAAATATTAACAAAGATATTGTGGCTTTGAACAACACCATAGATCAAAAGGACTTAATTGGTTGTATATAAGGTTTCATCCCAATGAAGCAATATACACATTCTTTTCAAATGCACATGGAACATTTTCAAAGATAGGCCACATGATAAGACACAAAACAAGACTCAACTAATTCAAGAAAATTGAAACCATATCAAGCACTTTCTCAGACTATAAGGTCTTAAAACTAGAAACCAACCTCAAAGAAAAAACTCAAAAATATTCCAACTCATGGAGACTGAATACCATGCTAATAAACAATGAATCAGTTAATAATGAGGTCAAGGAAGAAATGAAAAAGTTTCTGGAAACAAATTAAATTAACATACAATAATCCAAAACCTATGGGACACAGAAAAGGCAGTCCTCAGAGGGAAGTTCATAGCAATACAAGCTGACCTAAAACATTTCAAATAAACAGCCTAGCCCTACATCTACAAGAACTGGAGGAACAACAACAAATAAAGCATATGGTGAGTAAAAGGAAGGCAATAATCAAGATCAGAGCAGAATTAAATGACATAGAAAATAAAAGAACCATTCAAAGGATCAATAATCCAGGAGCTGGTTCTTTGAAAACATAAAATTGGCAAGCCTTTATCCAGATTCATCACAAAAAAGAGGGGACCCAAATAAATAAAATCAGAAATGAAAGAGGAGCGATTACAACTGATACCACAAAAATACAAAGGATTATAAGAAATTACTGTGAAGAACTATATACCAAGAAATTTGGACACCAGGGTGAAATGGACAAATTTGTAGAAAAATATAATCTCCAAAAATGGAATGAAGAAGCAGAAAGTCTAAACAGACCAGTAACAGATGGTGAAATTGAAGCAGTAATCAAAAAATCCCTGTCACACAAAAGCCCTGGACTGGATGGTTTCACAGGAGAAATTTACAAAGCATTTAAAGAAGAGCTCATCCCTATCCTTCTCAGACTATCCTAATAAATCCAAAAGAGAAGACTCTGAAACTCTTTTCATGAGGCCAGCATCATCCTAATCCCAATACCAGACAACAACACAACAAAGAAAGAAAACTACAGGCCAATATCACTGATGAACAGGAACACTAAAATCCTCAACAAAATATTGGCAAACCACATCCAGCAATACATCAAAAACATCATACACCATGATCAGGTGGGATTCATCCCAGGGATGCAAGGATGGTACAATATTTGGAAGTTAATAAATGTAATACATCACATAAACAAAAGAAAATATAAAAATCACATGATCATATAAGTAGGTGTATAAAAAGTATTTGGTAAGGTCTAGCACCTATTTATGATAAAAATACTCAGAAAAGCTGGAGAAGAGGGAGCTGGTTTCAATGTAACAAAGGCTATATATGAAAAATTTATAGGCAACATCATATTCAATGGACAAAAGTAAAAACTTTCCCACTAAGATCAGGAACAAGACAAGGATGTTGGCTTTCACCAATTCTATTCAAAATAGTATTAGAAATCCCAGTCATAGCAATCATACAAGAAGAAGAAATAAAAGGCATTCAAATTGGAAAGGAGGGAGTAAAACTGTCATTATTTGCAGAACAAGATTGTATACATAGAAAATCCTATAGACTACACCAAAAATGAAATAACAGAAACATAAATTGGAAAAGAATTCCATTTGATATAGCAACAAGAAAAATAAAGTACTTAGAATAAACCTAACCAAGAAGGTAAAATACCTGTACTCAGAAAACTACACAACCCTGAACAAAGAAATTAAGGAGGACACAATAAATGGAAGCATATGCCGTGTTCATAGATTGGAAGAATTAACATCATCAAAATGTCCATAATAACAAAAGTAATTTATAGATTCAATATAATCCTCATTAAAATACCAATGACATATTTCACAGATATAGAACAAACATTTCAAAAATATATATGGAACCATAAATGACCCTGAATAGCTTTGACAATTTTGAGAAAGAACAAAGTTGGAGGGATTATAATACCTGACATCAAACTATTTTACAAGGCCACTGTAATTCACACAGCCTGGTACTGGCATAAGAACAGACACATAGATCAATGAAACAGAATAGAGAGCCTAGAAATAAACCCAAGTCTCTATGGTCAATTAGTATTTGACAAAAGGGGAAGAAGCATAAAATAGAGTCAAATTAGACTCTTCAACAAATGGTATTGGGAGAGCTGGACAGTTACATGCAAAAAAAAATGAAACTCAATCACCAACTTACACCATACACAAAAATAAACTCAAGATGAATAAAAGACTTAAATATAAGTCATGATACCATAAAAGTCCTAGAGGTTAACATAGGCAGGAAAATCTCAGATATTCCATGCAGCAATATTTTCACTGGTATGTCCCCTAGACCAAGGGACATAAAGGAAGAATAAACAAATGGGATTGCATCAAAATAAAAAGCTTCTGCACAGCTAAAGAAAACATCAGCATAATGAACCAACTGTACGGGCAAATATTTGCCAATGATACCTCGGACAAGGGTTTGATCTTCAAAATATATAAAAAACTCACAGGACATCACTCCAGGAAGAAAACAATCCAATTAAAAAATGGGCCAATGACCTGAACAGACACTTCTCCAAGAAGAACATACCAAGGGCCCAGAGATATATGAAAAGATGCTCAGCACCACTAGCCATCAGAGAGGTGCAAATTAAAACACAATGAGATAACACTTCACACCGTAAGAATGGACTTCATAAACAAATCAACAAACAGTAAGTGCTGACAAGGCTGTGGAGAAAAGGGAACCCTAGTACATTGTTGGTGGGGATGCAGACTGGTGCAGCCCCTATGGAAAACAGTATGGAATTTCCTCAAAAACTAAAAATGGAACTGCCCTTTGACTCAGAGATACCACTGCTGGGATTATACCCTAAGAATCCTGAAACAGTAATTCAAAAGAACCTATGCACCCAATGTTCATAGTAGCACAATTTACAATAGTCAAGTGCTGGAAGCAACCTAGGTGCCCATCAGTAAATGAGTGGATCAAAAAACTGTGGAACATTTAAACAATGGAATTCTATGCAGCTGAAAGAAAGAAGGAGCTTCTACCCTTCATGACAGCATGGATGGAGCTGGAGAGCATCATGCTAAGTGAAATAAGCCAGGCAGTGAAAGACAAATGCCATATGATCTCACCTATAAGTGGAACCTAATCAACAAAACAAACAAGCAAGCAAAATATAACAAGAGACATTGAAATAAAGAACAAACTGACAGTAATCAGAGGGGAAAGTGGAGGGAGTTAACAGGGGAAAGAAGGGAAAGGTTCATCAAGGAAAAAGGGCCCATGGACAAAGCCCCAAATGGATACAGTTGTTTCCAAGTGAGGTGGAAGTGGGTGGCAGGGGAAGGTGGTGGTAGGAAAATGGAGACAACTGTATTCAAACAACAATAAAAAATAATAAAATAATAATAATAATGAAATGTTTAAAAAGGCATAACTGGTCCAAAAATAGAATCACTTGTGCTAGGCTCACATCCTCAAAAGAATTGATGTCTAACCTAATTGCAATTTCAGCCTCTCCCAGACATAGAATTTTAACTAGACAGTCTGGAATTTCCTGGTCAGCATTAGTGAGGTAATATATCTGATAAACCCCTGACCTCCCCTGAGAAAGGTGGCCCTGACTGAAACAATCCACTCTTTGCTCAATTACCTCCTTTGCCTTTGAAAGCCTTTCCTTTTCTACTGCTCTTCTGAGCTCTTTTCTATTTGCTAGATGGAATGCTGCCTGGAATTCATGAATCATTGAATAAAACCAATTAGATATTTAAATTTATTCAGTTAAATTTGTTTTTTAACATTAAAAATATTGTAACAGTTATATTTGCTTATGCACATACTCGTTTTGATTTTGCATGTACTTTGTAGGTGTAAAAGAAAAAATATTCTGACACTGTTAAAAATGGTAAGGCAGACTTTATTCAGGGAGTTTTTTAGTACAGGAGAAAGACTGAACTCAACTCTGAATACAATAAGGAGAAATGGAGATTTATAGCCAAGGGGTAGGGTAGTCAGTGAATGGAAAATTACTAGGAGGAGACATCCAGGGTCAAGGGGCTAAACGAACTTGATAGAATTTGTACTGAAGGCAGGCAGGCAGGCAGGCAAGGATGAAAGACATGAAGGTGGAGCACAAGAAATTTGTGCACATATCAAGAGTGGGGGATTTTCACTAAATTGATTCAGTAGGATTCTTGCTAAACTTGGACTAAATGGGTTTAGTTCAGAGCCCAGGGGCACCATTGAATCAAATGAGGTCTCATAGGAGCCTGACTAAAGTTTGGTCTAAGGAGAAAGTCTTTGTCACAGGTATTAAGCGACTTAATCCTCATAACACATAAGGCAAGCATTAGTAAAAAATGCCATGCTTTTACTGATAAGAGAATCAGCGAACATCTAGGTTAAATCATTTTATGAAGATGACATGGCAAATAAATTGGCATAGCCAGGTCTCAAGTCTAATCTAACTCTCTTCAGAGCCTCTGCTGTAATCCATCCAATCCACAGATATTGTCCCAGTCAGAGGGATATCATTCAGAAATCTATTGGAATGGGAGAGGAATGTGTCACTTGTCACATTTTATAATTTTAGGGTATATCTAGGATTCAGTTCCATATTTGTGCATATATATATATACATACACATTTATATAGATATAACCATCAAATTATAGAAATATCCTATTTTGTATTTATTATTATAGCATTTAATAATTATTCATTAGCTCTATAAAACTTAAGTAAAATTTACAAAGTATTTATTCCATAAATATACATTAGATTCAATAGTCATTTTACTATAATTTGACAATAAAAGTGTTTCTGATTCTCTATTTCATATTATTTCATATTTAATATCATTCACTTTTAAAAATAGCATTCATCAAGTTTAGGTTATTTCTAAGATTAATTAGGTTTATATAGAAATTACTGTGTCATGTTTGCTCTTTTTTAAAAGAAGGATTTGTAAAATTTACATTTCCTTTCATATTATATGGCAGGGCCCATTCACTTGAATATTATATTTCTAAACATCATACCTTTTAATATTTAATCTATATAGTAAAATATTACATATTTGTTGTTGAGATTTATTTATTTCATTTTGGTGTTGTAACATTTGTCTACATTTCTATTTCCTATTTTATCAATCCTTTTCTTTTTCTGTGAACTGTCAGTATTCTTGCCCATTTGTTAAACTGAGATTTTGTTTTTATGTTCATATTTAGTGAGTATCTACTATGCTCTAGGTACTGTGCATACAATAACTTTGTTCCTGCCTGTGAAGGGGAATTCCACAAGGAATGAAAGATAGTCACAGCACAGTGGGATGAGCATTGAATTTCCTAAGAGCAAAGAAAGAGGCATCTATCCAGCCTCTTAGAGACCTCCGGATAAAGTGATTTTTAAACTGCCTGGAGAAAGAATGGAACTTGGTTATGACTTGGAATGTTGTATTTAAATTAGGTAATAACATCTTTTAAATCTCAGAAGAACATCCTTGGCTGGTGTGGCTCAGTGGATTGAGTGCCAGCCTATCAGCCAAAGGGTGGCCAGTTCAATTCCCAGCCAGGGAATGTGCCTGAGTTGCAGGTCAGGTCCCCAGTAGGGGGTGCAAAAGAGTCAACAACACATTGATGTTTCTCTCCCTCTCTCTCCCTCCATTCCCCTCTGTCTATGAATAAAGTCTTTTTAAAAAGTCTTAAAAAAAATCAGAAGAACAGGATTACAGTGATTCCAAATAATTGTGTGTGGTGGCAGCATAGTGTAAGCCCAGGTGTAGATCGTGGTGAAGGATGAGCATCTAGAGATAAGCATAGACCATTTCACGAAAAGCTGCTCTACCCTAAATTACGCATACCCATGCCTACCTTACCAACTTTCATTCTATTTCTACTTTAAATATTGTAATTCTTTAAATTACTTTCTCAATGGGTTTGCTGCTTTTTAAAATGTGTTGGGCAAATATACATTTTCTTCCTTGTAATCAAATCTGCCTACCTTTTCCTCTACCACGACTTCCCTTTTACTATATTAGTTCCACATAGTTTTAAAAAGTAAATAGATTCCTGACCAGTGGTTCAGTTGGTTGGAGCATTGTCCCATGCACTGGAAAGTTCACAGGTTTAATTCCCAGTCAGGGCACATTCCTAGGTTGTGAGTTCAGTCTTCAGTCGGGGCACATGTGGGAGGCAATTCACTGATGTTCCCTCACACTTATGTTTCTCTCTCTCCTTTCCTCTTTCTTTCTGAAATCACTAAATATATTTAAAAGAAATAAATAAATGGGTAAGACCATTCTGTACTAATTATACTTATTTATTGATGAATTAACTGATTTTTTAAGAAATGTGCTTACAAAGGAAACTAGATATTTGATGAAATAAAAAAGCAATGATTGTATTTATTTTAGTAATTATATGTGACCATATGTAGAATAGCAATTTCAAGAAATAGCTATTGTTCCCAGCAGTATCTCATGAATATTCCATTAGCTATTGAAAATGCAATTTGCACAGGTGGGTTGGAAACAACATATAAATTGAAAGGTCTGTGTATTAGAATTATGGCTCCGTTGGTGTTATAGCAGCCTCTTCACAAGTTGAACCAGCTGCATTTATGAGGGAGTCTGGAGGGTTTCCACAACATAGGGCCATTTAAAGCCATTTATGGTGCCACCAATCCTCATTATAATAAATGTACCTGATGGTACAATACTTTCATCTAGATGCAAGTTGTCTTTGACATAAAGCACAGAAAATAATTGGTAGGTCATTTCAGACAATCATCCTCTTACATTATTTACTGTTAGAGATTATTATAATACTTACCAGGGAATTTCAAAAGCATGTTGTTATTCTTAGATCTAAATACTGAGAAATACAAAAATACAGATATTTTACTTCAAGTGAAATATTTTTTTAGAACAACACTATACTTTCAATCAAATCAGTCAGAAACACAGTTTTATTCATCTTTAACTCTTATTAGTGGTTTCTGGTGGCACTACACTAGAAAGTGGGGATAATGTTATTATTTATGATCACTCTTGTTTTTAATACTTTTATTTTCTAACAGAAAGAGGAAATAGATGAAAAGACACATTTATTGAAAATCACTACCTATAATAATAACATTGAGTACTTTTGACTATATTTTAAGCATTCTATGTATATTACCTCATTTATGACATAGCAACTCCAAGAAGTATAGACCCTTACTATCTTCACTTTATATATAAAAACTGAGGCACAGGGATATTATGTAACTATTCCAATGTCTCCAAGATTCTAACAGAATCTCAAATCCAGGTACCTGATTCTTAACTATCATAATACATGACAGAAACCACATGCTAGGTATGTTACACACACAGTTATTTAGTTCTTACAACAACATCATGAAATAACTTGTTATTCTGTATGACAAATGAAGCAACTGAGACTTAGAACAATTTAATAACATAGCAGGTTGCACACAGATAGTGATTGCAGAGCAGGACCCAATCTAGCTTGACTGTAATGGCCTATCCCACCCTATGCTCAACTCTCCTAGGGAGAACGGCTCACTCCAAGAACTACAGTAATTATGATACCTAAATATAATAAATTGGAAGGATTGCAGAGGCCATTAAATCCTAATTTTATCTAATTATGTTATTATTTAGCTCATAAAACTTTTAATAGTACAATAATCAAATTTACCATTGTGCTTCAGTTGTTTTTTTTTTTTTTTTTTTTTTTTTTTACCATCAGAGAGATGTGATGATTATTAGGGATACATAGTCACAGAAACAAGTAGGAGAACAAAGAACTTGAACAATGGGGAAATGATCATTAATACAAAATGATAAAAATTGTCCTTTGCATAAACTATTACCTACTTGAAATTAATATAAATTTCATCCTGTTAAATATATTGTAAGAGTAAGAAATGAGCTAACAATTATATAAATCTTAGGTTCTAGGAGCATTCTTATTTTTTGTAGTGTATTTAAAATGTAATCTCTGATGTTAGATAAACATTTAAATCATGGGTACTTATTATTACTAAATCATGGGTACATGATTTAAACTACTCTTTTTAAACTACCACTTACCCATAATATTAAATTGATAACAGGTTAATTTATCTGTAATTGTAGCTGCATTATATCACTATCTGAATTTTATTGTCTGATAAATTATGGAGGTCATATTTTTAACCTCTACCAAGCCCTTTGGTACTAAACACTACTAAAGAGTTTATTGAAAGTTTAGAGCTAAAAGCCCCCACAGGGTTTTATTCCTGCCCTTCCCTCATTTAAGAAAAAATACTGTCCAATTATTTCAAATGAGGAATAAATAGAAGTTAGATTAGAGAATTTGGTAAATTTTTGATTATTTACAGAAAATTTATCACTAATATGGCAATAACCCACAAAACAAACTGAAAATCTTAATATCAGAGTTCTAGTCAAACTCATTTTTTTAATCCTTTCTTTTCCTTTTTATTGAATTTATTGGGGTAACACTGGTTAACAAAATTACACAGTTTTCAAGTGCACAATTCCTCAATACATCATCTGTACACTGTATTGTGTGTTTACCACCCCAAACACACTCATCTTAAGGTGTACATTATTGGTACCTGGGTTAATTTCTTGATGAGATTAGGATTACTTACCAGCTCTACTGAACATTTTGATATGAATAGTTGTGTAATAATTTTAAAAATCCCTCAAACAAATAAAATGTTACATATAACTTAAAATACATATAGAGAATATTTCTAAATATTTTAGTTTGAATACTCAAGAAAATGTTCTTATTTTAGAACATAAAAACACTTAACTACTTTATGCCAGTAAGATCTAGTGCCCTGATCTGAAGAGGATGCAAAAGAAAAGCATCATTCTAACACACTTTCTAATATCACCTGTGTTATATCTCACCTGGACTGTACTCATGTTTTTCCCAAATTGTGTATGTAATTAACATTTATTTAAAGGTCACATATAAAATTTTACATGCATCACATCAAATATGACTAATGATTATTAAGACTATTAAAAATTGTTTGTGCCACTGCTTTGATTTTCTTGGACTAAAGATAAAGAGTCAGGTTATTATTGATGCAGTAACTCAGCCACACTTTAGTTTTCAAGTGCAATAGTATCCCATGGATTGCTTCCATAGATTTTTCAGTAAGAAAAAGTTACATGACATATATAAGAAGACTAAATAACTCACGTAGCCTGCATGATAATGGTTATGACAAATTTAACAGGCAAAACTTGAACTTTAACAGCCAAAACTATGCACATTACTCTCAAAATATCTGTTTTCAGGTTAAAAAATTAAAACAGAAATCCAACAAATTTTAAGTCCCTCTATTGGTATAACATTGGAAAGGACAATTCACTCTGTGGGCCAAAGAAAAAAGAATTCTCAAGTTACAGAGAGAGAAGAGATCAGAATTACCAAAATCAAAGCAAGAAACAAAGTGGGGGCAGAGGTTGGGAAGGAAGAAGGCAGGAGAAAAAGGGGGGAGAGAGAGAGAGGAGACACAGGTAAAGAGAGAGAGGAAATTCTTTGGAATAAAGTAGGGTTGATGTCTAGCCATATCAACTGTTTAAATAAGTGTATAAATGTTTCAATATTTCATAACAATAATTAAGCAGTTGCTATTGTGGGTCACTTAGTGGGACTACATTAACCCGATTTGTTCTGGTTTCTCTCCCTGGACTTTCTAGATCACCCATAATCTGAGAATTAAAGGGTAACATTTTAAATGGTACTAATATTAGTTGTCAAATAGTATTATACCCTGGTAATAAAAAAAATCAATGGCATTCATTTTGGTAAAGTATCACAGAACAAAATATAATTAATGTATAAATAAGAAACTAGGTTAGAAAATTATCAAGCATTGGAAAATTCAAATTTCAAAACTGAAGACAGAAAAGGCACAATACATACATGCTTAGAAGGAGGGAGAACCACATATTTATGAATAACTTCCATAGCTACCAGAGGATTGTCTCTGATTCCTTAGTGATAGGTACTAAAGGAAAAAGATTTCATCTAACTCTCTCTCTCTCTCTATCTGTCTATCATCATCATCATCTATTTATCTATCTATCAGATATCTATCTTTTCTAAATGCAGCAATAAAATATACATAGCTTTCAGCATTTTTCTCTCTTGTTCTAAAAATAGTTCAGACATGTCTGACACAATGCCTGGCACAGTGAAGTAAGGAGTATATTATTGAGTATAAATGATATTAAACTAGTTCATTAATCTTTTTGTTAATCTCTGCTCAATATTTTTAAAGAAGGAATGGTATTAATGAAACATCAGATTAAACACAACAGATGTTTATTCAGCACCTACATACCAGGCACTGAACTAGTCAGTAAAATTAGAGCAATAATTATGGCACAGTCCCCATCCTCAAGGAATTCAAGTGTAAAAGTGGAATGGTCAGGTAAGATGCCCAGGTCAGCAATTTTCAACCCTTTTCATATCACAGCACACATAAACTAATTACTAAAACTGTGGAACACCAAAAAATATATATGTTTTGTTGATCTGACAAAAATAGGTATAAGTTTTATTCATTCACACCAGACAGCTATTGTTGTGTTTTTTAATTTGACAGTCTAAGGGAAAAGAGGTCAGTGCCATTGACTAAATTGTCAGGTATTGAACATTTTAGAAATTCTTGCAGCACACTGGCTGGAAATAGCTGGCCTAGATGATGATGGTAAAAATTGTTTCAATGGGTCACTTAGCCCAAACTAGAAAAAAGTAAAAGTAAGTTAAATCAGGGAGTTTACAAGAGCAAGTAAAACTTCAACTGAGTAGCCTTATGGAGCGAGCCAGGTAGATGTAAATTTCTTCACTTTTAATTGCACATTCTCCACCAGGTAACATGACCCTTAAGGACATCACAGCTTCTCAGGTTTCCCTGTGAAGGGGTTTCAGCTGGATTTCTTTGTCTGGAACCCTTCTCTAGACTCCTCATTTATTGCTCTCCAAGGGAAGAGAAGTGAGGTGTCTGACTAATGAGTTTGGAATAATGCTCCATTTGGAGTAAGCTTGCACTATGGACAGATGTGTGCTCGCCTGCTTTCTCAGCCTGGTGGTGAGCTCAGGGAGCTGGCAGTTCTCTGGTCGAACAGCTTGCCATTCTTCCAGTAACTGGGTAAATAAGTTGATCCAATCCTAAGAGGTGTTCTCAAGTCCTTTTTGGCTGTATATCTAAGTCATGTCCTTTACTCCTTTGATCTATTTTTTATTAGCAATAAAGCTGACAATTTGGTCTCCATCTGTCTGACTCCTGTGTCTATTTTTCAATTTATTTGAAGCAGGGCAGTAAACAGGGTTGTTATTTAGGGACTCATTAAATCTGAAACCACCACTTTCAGTACATTCTCTTAAGTGGTTGTTTAAATATGTGCAGTTTAGTTTTGCTGATTTGTTCAGGAGCCTAGAACCTGATTCAAATTCAATTTGGGGACTGACAGGGTCTCTTTTCCAGAATCATGGCCAAGATCATACATCTAACAGGAGCTATAACTTTTAAGTTAATAAGTTCCTCCCCTCAGCTTGTCTTCGTTGATAGGTCAAATGTAATAACTAATGCAAATCTATCAACATTAAGAAATAACTGAGCACTTGCCGTGTTGCTCATGTGTTCATTGTGTCATTGTCTCACTTGGCTTGGGCTGCCATGAGAAAATGCCATAGACTGAGCAGCTTAAATGGCAGACATTTATCTTCTCATGGCTCTGGAAGCTGAAATTCTGAGATAAAGTTACCGGCATGGTTGGTTCCAGTGAAGCCTGTCTTCAAGATTTGCAGGAGGCTACCATCCTCACCATATGCTCATATGACCTCTTCTTTGTGCACACAGAGAGAGGGAGAGAGCACTCTGGGGTCTTTTCTTATAAGATCACCAGCCCTATAGGATGAGAGCCACACCGTGATCACCTCACTTTACCCTAATTACCTCTCCACAGGCCCTATATCCAAATCCAGTCAAAATGGGAGTTAGGGCTTCAACGTATATATTTGAGGGCCAGGACACAATTCGTTCCATAATACTTACCTTTATAATGGAATAATAATGACTAATTCACCTTTATTAAACATCTTTCCCGTGCCAGTCTCTGTGTTGTTACAATTTAATACTTAAAATAATCTTATGTTTATCATTTTCATCTATTTCAGAAAATGAAACCACAATTAAAGAAATTTCAATAATCTATCCAAGATTACTCAGTGACATAATCAGAATGTAAATCTTACAATCAAATCTTGAGCTATTCTTTGTCATCTCTCAGGCTGTGTTGGTTCATATTCCTTGTGTAATTTATACGCTTGTAGCTAGGGATTCAAAGACATGGGTTCTTGGTTCTATGAGTGGGAAGAAATGTAAACAAGCAATAAAAAATATGTTGATTATTGCTTCAGTGGTATTAAGTCCAAATATGTTACATATACACTACATTACGTATTTTCTTATTCATTTTGTAAGCAAAAATGTTGTCCATGATAAAGTCTGGGAGGACATAGGGCTAGCATACTTTGACAGGAAGACAAGCTAATGCTTAGTGTAAACTGCATAGATCTAAACGGTAAGCAATGGCAAGCATTTGGAGAATGTTTCTAGGATGATATCACAATGCTGGTATTTGGGCAAACAACTGTCTAAATAAATTGTTCATATCAGTCATAGCCTGTTAATAAATTTTATCTATGCAGTATAAAAGTTAGAATCTAGAATACTGTGTTTACTTAGCCAAACTCTGGGGCATAGTAACATACTAAAGCTGTATGTTTGAACAAATTCATAAGTAAATTTGTTCATATGTTTACTGATTTAATTTCTTGATACTGATACTGCAGGCCCTGTAAGAACAAATAAATCCTACAAATTCTTAATTCATGCCTAAGGATTAATGTATTCATTAAATTTGTCCAATATGTTCTTGCTTAGAGGCGGTACCACTGATAAAGACAAAGCTGAATATTTCTGTTGTTTCCTATTATCTTATTTTCATCTCCTTCTAATATCCCTATATTTTACTAATTATTTTGGATTGGTTTACAAATCTATTTTAAGTAAAAGAAGACAATTCCTAAGTTATTTTATTAATATTTTTAACAAATGTCTGTCTTACCAATAAAGAACTTTGTACGACCCAGGAAAAACAATATGCTGTCAATTAGAATTAATTTTATTTAAATGGATGGTACAGAGGCAAGAGCAAAAATAAAAAAATAAGAGTCTGGATAAATAATTTCTCAGTAAATTTTGATAAGAAGAAAAATAAAACAGATGTGTTTCATTCCTTTTGGTTTTCTTCCCAATGTAAATAGCTGCATAGAATATGCTATTTTGACAATACAGAAATTTTCTTTAAAAGATGTTTTCTGAGGAGGTAAGCTAGGAGGTTTTTAGGATAAATTATTTTATTATTTTCTACTTGGAAAACAATATTACAGTCAAAAGTGATATACTCTTTCATTGAATCTCTTACTAGAACACTTTCCAAACTATGCTTTTTGCTCCATTCCCCTCTGTTTTTCCTTTAGTAGAGCACCATTTCTGTTCATAGATCTTCAAACAAAACAAAAGCTTAGCCTAAAATAGCTGGGACATAATTCAGACAGTAGAGGCAGAAAGTACTGTGAACTTTTAAAACGTTTTTGTAACAAAAATGCACATTTCAAATTGGAAACTTCTGTAAGATATGATAAGGCGCATAGTGTTCTTTTATTGATGCACTATGCAATGCAATTTTTATACTTTTATATCTCCTGTAATAAAAAATATGACCTGCAGCTACACATAACACTGGTATTTGGAACCATTACAGGCCTTTGTAAAGTGTATTATGCCTTGGTGATACATTCAGGAGAAATCCAAAAACACATAAATCTAGTGATTGCCTTTAAACTACACCTTTGGGTGAGATTTCAAGTTTTCATAATCTGAATGTTTCTTAGCAGGTCAGAATTTTAGAACCATTGGCTATTCCTCAAATCAATGTTTGACCTCTCCCCAGATGTGGACTGGAAGGGATAAGAGACTACCATAAAGATGGAAAATCTATTTTTATAACAGAGGAACCGAAGTAATATTAAATAATATGTCATCTGTCCATATAAGCATGCATGTACACATGTATTCATGAACATACACATCCATAGAAACCCCTACCAACTTTTCTCTTTCTCCCCTGATTCACTTTTCTAAATAATCACTTTTTACCACTTGAAATATTGAATATATATTAATGTCCTTTAGTCTTATTCACTTCACCATGTTTCTACAATGTCACATAGTAGTAGTTTAATAAATATTTATAAATAATGAATGAATGAATACAGAAGGAAACTGTATGCTACATCCCTTTTTTCCATTATGTACCTCAAAACACAAGTTCAGTATCAATTTATTTGACTTTTAAGCATCCTGGCGCCTATGTACCTATTCAAATTCCAGTACCTACTTGGGATCTGTGAGGCTACAAATAAGGGTAAGAAAATAAACTGTCAAACATATGGCTTTTCTAAAATTTCTCTTCTGTTTGAATCTGCCTTATTTCATCACTTACCTATGGAGAACTAACCACCATTAGCAGAGTCTTATGTAATAAATAGAATTTTGTTGGTTATTAGGGAAAATAAAAAATATAAACAAACCAACCAATTGGTTAGTTTTCTTAAGCACATAAAAAAACATGGATAAATTTATATAAATACATATTAATAAAAATGTTCTTAGTAAAAATGTATATGAAGACTCAGAATTATTTGAACTGAAGATATGGTGATAACCAGAAATAACATTTTAAGGTTTTCATTTGGTGGAATCCTCTATATTAGAGGGAAAATGTAAAAATCTTGATGCTACAGATCAATGTTATACAGAAAGTGCAGATATCAAGAATAATTTTACTTGATCCCTATAAAGTAGGAATATAATTAACTATCATAGGTGAAATAGATATAACTATGAGTAAAGGCAGAAATATATATTTTAAGAAGAGCATATAAGGATTCTTACATACTATTACTCAATTATTTTTAGTATAATAATTTCCTTTTATTTATCTACATACCATATTATCAATCACCTAGATATATTTTTGTTTCCCCTAATACAATGCCATCATATAGGAGATTCAGAATTTTAAGACCATATTTTGACTTACTTCTGTGATCCGTAGTTATGGTTAAATTTGAATTTTGCTGACATAATATATCATATGTTTGAAATATTTGACTCTTTTGTATAGAAAAATATATTTTGATAATATTTAAAAATAATATAAATTATATTATTATAAAGTAACCTAAATGTATGCAATTTAAATAAATGCAGTAAATTTGCATGATTCAGGATAAAAGTTAATTATTAAAAAATATTTTTTCTTTCTTTTTGTCCTGAGATGTCATGCTTATATTTTGAAATGAATATTTTAATAGTAAAATAATTGAATGAAATTCTTAAATTTGATTTAAAATACAGAAAATAATTTTTAAAAAGTAAAATATTTAAGTAATTAGTAATAAAAATGGTCAATTTTTATAATTGTGACTAAATTGATTTTGATATCAATAAAATTTTTAAAACATTTCCTAAATAACAGAAAACTTCAGAAAGAGTCTAAGGATTGCATTTAAAAATAAATAGATCATAAAAGTACATGTTTTTAAAAATATGTTTATAATTGCCCTGCCAGGGTTAATTATGTTTTAAGTATGTCACTAAAAATATTAGTATAAAATTGATTTTTATCAACAGAAAGAACATGGAGATCACTATGTATGTGGATAAGAGTTGCAAAGCATGCTGTTGTGGGTGTCAACATTTTGTGATGATGGGTTTAACACCTGTGAAGGTCTCCAAGTATTATATTCCTTTCTGGGTGCTGTCTTACATTTTCAGACTGGATCTGAAAAGGATGGAGACTACTAGAAGTAAATTTTCCTAAATTTAATTAAATGAGTTTCCAGCTCAAGGACAAGTTGAAGAAAATAGAGACAATTCTGAGAGAAGAGTATTTGCAATTTAGAATTCTAAAATATGAGGAGAAATACACATTATCATATGCTAAATTATATATATGATCTTATATGTAATATAGTATATACAATGTATGATGTGATATGTAATATTATATATAATTTTATATAATTATATAATTATATATAATTACATATAATATCATGTGTGGCATTATATATTGACAATTTTACTCCAGAAAGAGAAGAGATATTATGCACTTCCTTTTTAAAGATTTTATTTATTTATGTTTTAGAGAGGGGATGGGAGGGAGAAAGAGAGGGAGGGAAACATCAATGTGTGGTTGCTTGTCACACGCCCTCTACTAGGGACCTAGCCCACAACCCAGGCCTGTGCCCTAGATGGGAATCACACCACCAACCCTTTGATTCACAGGCCAGCGCTCAACCACTGAGGACACCAGCCAGGGTTGTTGTGAACTTCTAAAATGAGGATGCAAGTCAGGAATGGACAAGCCATGGAAATACAGAAAGCAGGAGATCCAGCATAGGTTAAGAACATGATGTAAAATCTGTATAATGATTTAAGAAAATTCCCAAGATAAAAATCTGTGCGGTGGCAATACACTATAGTGCATGTCATATTGACTTATTAGCTAGTAGTAATGAGGATTAAAAAGAGCACAAATCCTGTGACCTATCATTATTACTTAGTAGTTTCCAATGATATCAGGAAACATGCTAAGTAAAGCAAACAGGCACAATTAGTAAAGACAAAGCAATGGTTTATTAGGCTCAAAAGCTCTAAAACTCATGATCTTAATAAGTATACCAAAATCTTTATCAAGAATGATAGAAGTCTTTCATGTGATAAAATTGAAATATATAGTTGATCTTAATTAGTGAAAATAAAACTAGACAAAGAATATCTAAAAAGAGATACATGTATAGGCACATAAAATTTTTTACTTATACATATTATGCATATATACATATAAAACATATTATGTTTAAACATATTATGTACATTCACTAACAACTATTGAGTTCAAATCTTTTCATTGCTATAAATCCTCTGGTCCTAGTTAAGTTCATAATTAAACCATATAATTAAAGGAGTAAGATTTTAAAATTTTATAAAGTAATAAGTACACTATCCTTCCAGGTTTCTATAATTCTTTCAATACATATACAGTTGGCTGCTGAACAACAAGGGAAATATGGGTACCAACACCCTCCCTGCACAGTCAGAAATCCGCACAGAATTTTTGACTCCCCCCAAACTTAAGCTATTAATTAGTATTCATGGGGGATTGGTTCCAAGGTACCCCTCACAGACAACAAAGTCTGTGGATGCTATCTTCTGTGTAAAATGCCATAGAGGGAAGAATGCCACTTGCTCCCAGATGCAGAGTTCAAAACATGGGAAATCAGGAAGCTCACAGAAATGGTTGAGGATGGTCACAAAATAGAGGAAGAAGTGAAGACTACGCAAAGTAAAATAAAGAAAAATATACTGGGAACCAACAGTGAAGGGAAGGAAACTGAGAGTCAAATCAACAATTTGGAGGAGAAGGAAGAAATAAACATTCCTAGAACAGAATGAAGAAATAATAATTCAAAAAATAAGGAGAGGCTGAGGAAACTCTGGGACAACTTTAAACCTTCCAACATCCTAATCATAGGGGTGCCAGAAGAAGAAGAGGAAGAGCAAGAAATTTGAAAACATAATGAAGGAGAACTTCACCAATCCAGCAAAAGAAAAAGACTCCCAGGAGTCCAGGAAGCTCAGAGAGTCCCAAAGCAGTTGGACCCAAGGAAGCACACATAAAGGCATGTCATAATTCCATTACTTGAGATTAAAGATAAGGGGAGAATCTTAAAAGCACTAAGAGAAAAGGATACATTTATCTACAAAGGAGTTCCCATAAGACTGTCAACTGATTTCTCAAAAGAAGCCTTGCCATCTAGAAGGGAATGGCAAGAAGTAGTCAAAGTCATGAAAGCAAGGACCTACATCCAAGATACTCTATCCAGCAAAGCTATCATTTAGAATGGAAGGGCAGATAAAGTGCTTCCCACATAAGGTCAAGTTAAAGGAATTCACCATCACCAAGCTCTTACTATATGAAATGTTAAAGGGACTTATCTAAGAAAAAGAAGATCAAAACTGTAAAACGTAAAATGACGACAAACTCAACTATCAACAACTAAACCTTAAACAAAAACAAAAACAAAAACAAAAATAAACACAAACTAAGCAAAGAACTAGAACAGGAATAGAATCATAGAAATTGAGAACACATAGAGGTCTATCAGCAGAGAAGGGGACGGGAGAGAATGGGGTAAGGTACAGGGAATGAGAAGCATAATGGGCAGGTACAAAATAGAGAGGGAGAGGTTAAGAATAGTATGGGGAATGGAGAAGCCAAAGAACTTCTGTGTATAACCCATAGACATGAACTAAGGGAGAGGGGGAATGCTGGTGAGAGGGGTGGTACAAGGTGGAGGGGAATAAAAGGGAGGAAAAAATGGGACAACTATAATAGCATAATCAATAAAATATACTTAAAAATAAAATGCCATAGATTACCACATACAATTGGCCCTTAATATCCTCAGACTTCTAACTGCCATTCAAAAACAATACAGGTATTTACTGAAAAAAAAACCTGCATATAAGAGGACCCATGAGGGTGAAACCTGAATTGTTCAAAGGTCAACTGTACATTATTCTTCCAAATCTACTCAAACAGAACTGTTTTAATAAATGTTTTACTGAGTCTTCCAAATATTTAACTTATTTTTAACAGAAATAACAACTGTTTTTATTATCATATTTTATTTGTTTTTAGTAGGATTCAACTAAATTGTATCATGCCAATAACAAATAAAAATGGCATAAACTAACTTGGAAACAAACAAATGACATCTGATTATCTTAAATGAACTCCTGAAAAAAAAATTGTATGAATAGCCCAGGTCAGTGTGGCTCAGTGTGTTGGATGTTGTCCTGCAAAGGGAGAGGTGGCCGGTTCAATTACCAGACAGGGCAAATACCGGGTTGCAGGTTTGGTCTCCAGTTGGGGTGTGTGCAAGCGGTAATGATCAATGTTTCTCTTTCATATCAACATTACTCTCTCTCCCTTCCCCTCTCTCTAGAATCAATAAAAGAAAAAAATAAAGAAGGTGGATATAGTAGTTATGGGCACACCAATTGCTATTATTTCTTTTACCTCTGAAATCCACCTTTTAAACTTTAATTTTTGCTTCCAAAAATTTAACATTTCAATTGAATAAATCTGTATTTTCTTAATTTCTTTAACACAAGTAAAAGTAAACAAAATATTGGTCAACTGCAGTAATTGGTAAATAAATATAGTAATTTGTAGCATTATTTTACCTTTCACCTTATAAAATTCTCATATAGAAGAATGAAGAACTCCTTTGAAGAACAGAGTTCAGTGAACATAGAAAGCCATAGCCATTATTTAAGGGTACGTCTATTTGGTATCACTGACTATCTGTTCATATTTCTCCTTTAAATTTGTCCCAATTTTCTTTCTTATTTACTTAATTATCTAACTTAATGAATCCGATAATCATCAATGTAGAGACTTAAGACTCCAAGCTCTTTACAGGTTAGAGGAATCTAACGGTGACGGGGGGGGGGGTGGCAATTGGAATCCAGGTGACAGCAGACAATTCAGCAGATGTGAGAGATTATCCAAGAAATATGCCCAAGGTCTCTGGAACTAATTTTTGTAGTACATCTTTTGAGAATATGATAAAAACCACTACATTTCTCTTGAAATATGAAGATTCATATTTGCCTACTTTTCATTCAATTTCAAAAGTTTGGCGATGTGAGAAGTTGACATAAGTAGAGTCATATCAAGACAGAGCCACAGCAACCATTCAGAGGAACTGCTTGCATGTTTTCCTTGTTCCTTGAACCCTTGGAATGTTCAAACTGGCAAAAATTATCTTTAGTGTAGGCCAAAGCAACATTATCTTACAAACAATTGTCTGTAAAACTAACAGGAAAGCAGACATCCTGACCATAAAGATACTCTTTCTGAAGACAGAACCAGTAATCAATCATTCATGTGTAGCTAAAGAATAAGTCAACTAGTTAACACCAATATAAATGTCTTTCTTGTATTCATGTAATCAATTCCTTTCCTTTTCCCTTGCCCTCATCCTGTAATCGAGATATATTTTTAGTTTCTGCCTGAATCTGTGCTCCTGAATGCAATTCTTTAATCGCAAATAATCATGTATTGCCTCTCACTTTCGCTTTTTATTTTTTGGTTAACCACAGATTCCTGAAATGCATGTATAGAGACTCTTTTTGGGAACTTGAAACCTACTTATAAAAAATATCATTTCATAGTGTTAACTTCAACACTGATTTATCTCTCAAGCAATGGTATTGTTCAGAATATCATGTGGATAAAGTACTCAAAAACTTTTACTGAGCATTCACATTGAACCAGGAACTATAGCTTATTTCTGGGGGCGGGGGGGAAACATATATAAAGTATACCTTTCCTTCAAAGGAATATAAACTGCCAATTACAATATAGGGTAACAATTACTTAATTGATATTAATGTAATGGTAACAGAAAACAAAGAAGGCAGAGGCAAAAAAAAAAAGACAGTTTTCCAGTATAGTGCAGCAAAATACTTGGTATTTAAACATAAACTCAGTCAAAAGTAGAAAACAAAAATAGAGCTCCTAACATGGGTAAGGTCATGAAGTCCTTTGGGTGCCCCATCACAAAGTTTGTCCACAGTAAATAAATTGCCTAAGGCAGTATACATTATTGTACAAAAAGTATTAGCCTGAAAAAATATAAAATTAAATTTAAAAAAATAAGATTTATAGCATATTATTCATTTTAAATAATGGCAATAATATATTAATTTTTTTAATTTATATTTTGATTTCTTTTAAAAATTATTTCTGTACTTTTTCATATTTAACTCCTCCATTACTTCTAAGAATAGTTTTAAAAATTATTTTTCAAAGTCAATTGCAAGAATCATTTCCCTTTTGATTTGGCTTGTTTTTATTTACATTATTTCCTCTAAAATTGTGCATGGACATGGACAACAGCATGGTGATGAGGGATGAGAGTAGACAGGGGGTGGAGGTGAAAGAAGGTACAAGGGGGATAAATGGTAATGAGGAAAATATAATAAAAATAATTTAATTTTCTTAACCACATTAAAATATAGTCACCATACCTGAGTTGTTTTTTAATCAACTTTTAATCACTTTCCACTACCATGATATCTTTTCATCTATCCATCATGTGTTTAGATGTTTTAGGTTAGTTTACTACATTATTTAAAATGTATTTTATTCCAAACCATGTCATTATACTTCTTTTGACCATCGTATAAGTGTATTATTTTAGATTTTATTTGTAGAGATCATAGTGGTCAGATGTCAGTAAATAATTGTCTTGATGGTCTTGTTGCCACATACTGAAGATTTTCTCTACAATGATGTCTGCACTTCAAATGTCTTTTTTCACATATCTTCTTCATTTCAATATCATTTTGTCTTTTCCCATTAGTATTGTGTAATCTTGTCACTGACAATCAGCTAGAGCTATATCAAGAATCAACTTAGACACATGAAAAGATGCTCAATATCACTAGCTATCAGAGAGATGCAAATTAAAACCACAATGAAATACCACTTCACACCAGTCAGAATGGCCATCATGAATAAAACAACAGACAACAAGTGTTGGAGAGGCTGTGCAGAAAAAGGGACACTAGTGCACTGTTGGTGGGATTGCAGACTGGTACGACCACTGTGGAAAATAGTATGGAACTTCTTCAGAAAACTAAAAATGGACCTGCCCTTTGATCCAGCGATTCCCCT
>CM052548.1:34216557-34247055 GCA_028533065.1 Trachops cirrhosus | reverse complement strand
AAAAAAAAATAAAATAAAAAGAGAGAGGAATGAACCAGGCAGAAGATGGAAGGGAGAAGAGATAACTTTGTAAAGCAAGAGAGAAGGGTGAACACTAAGGTGACAAAAAGAGAAGCATAAAGAATCGTTAGATCACAACATATTACCAGTTGAAATATACAAGCTTACTTATAGATAATTAAAAGAAAACAGACAAAAAACCAACAAACAGCAAAAAAAAAGAAAACACACACACACTCACACAAACACATACACCTATTATTGATTTCAGACTGGCCCAACTGGTTTTTCCAGCTGGCTTTCGCCCCCTGAGGGGTTACTGGAGACAGGTTTCCTCCGTTCCCCTTTCAGGACCCAGACAGCTTTTCTCTGATTCCCTTTCAGGACTCAGACAGCCTAGGATGGACGTACTGTTCTTAGTGCAGGCCCAGGCGCGCTTTTTCCCCCAGCTGGTCTGATGTCTCCTGGAAGGGACTCGTGTGTGGGGGCTGGGTACAGCTATGTGAGAGCTTGGGAGTTCACCGCAGTGTGCTCCGATGTTCTTCGGAGCGCCCGTCCCTCTTCCGGGTTCCCGTTTTCTGGATCCCAAAGGGCACCCCCTTGCCCCCAATTCACAGCTTGGGTATCGTAGGTCCTGGGAAGCACCAGTGCCTTTTTATTTTTCAACGCTGTGGTTTCTATGAATTTCACCAAACCACGCTCTCTCTCCTGCTTGGAGGCGCAGGCGTAGAGGTGGTGCCTTTGGATGCAGAGGGTGAGGTGTGCACCTTCCCCAGGGCCTTGCGTATGTGCTTACAGACCCTGTGTGGGTGCCTCTTTGTTCTCACTCCTCTCTCTGCGCCTGCCCCTGCCGTCTGGTAAACTGGGCTCCCCCAATGCTGCTCAGTCTTTGTTTGGCTAGGGAGGGAGCGGATGACCCAGCTCTCTCCCGGGGCCCCGGTGGGCCGACCCAGGCGCACCACCGGGTCTGGATCTGCAACCCCCATGGCCCCCTCGCTGATCCACGTAGTCTCCTTACCCTCAGGTTTTTCAATGTCCGCTGCAACTTTTGATTTCCAATTGGCGATTATTTTTCCCTCCCTGGGTGTGGGAGATGCAAAATCTGCTCCTTCCTACCATGCCGCCATCTTTCCTCCTGTTATTTTATTTTAAAATCAACTGGTTATAGTTACAGGTAACAAGGAATTCCAAATGAATTGTACATATCTGTCCTAAGTTTTTCTTGTCATTATTAAGCAATCTTTAATCCTTTGTGATAATGAACAAAGTTGAAATATCCCTTCTCTCTCTCTCACTCTCTCTCATGCACACACACAGAATAATTATGTAAAATATATAAACTTCTGATGTCATGCACAAAATAATTGCTAACAATATTAATTTATTTATTCATGTTTTTAACAATTATTGAACACTTATGTATGTCAGTCATGCTGTGGCACTGTAATAGAACATAGGCAGAACAGATAAAGCCTTGCTTTCATGCAGCACACTATTTATATTAAACCTGCATAATTTATTATTTGTGCCCATAGCTAGAACTCAAACTGTGTGCTATGATATTCTCATTGAAACAAACTATGAAAGAAGAAATCATTTAGTGCTTGGAACATCTGTGTGAGTAAAAATACATATTTTTAATATTCTAGGTTATTTTCAAAATTGCTCCTCTTTGAATAGGGAAACCAAAAGGAGGGGAAACCATAAAACAAAGAATCTCTACTCTCAGGTAACAGTTTTTGTATTCAATGATACCATTTTTACTTAAGTAAAATTGTCATATCTTCATCTCTGTTCCTCTCAGACCAAGTTCACAACTCTGCTTAGCCACAAATAAAAGCTCATTCCTAACTTTCAACACTTGTCTACTACTTGTATCAGCTTGTGGTTACCTATGGAGGGCATTTTATGCACTGAGATGACTAGCTTAAGAAATTTGTTTTAATTGCTGATGCTATTACAGATATCCCCCTCCCTGCTGTCTTTGTCCCCTTCAAATCAGTCCCTGCTCCCTCCTGGTCTTCACCACACTTTTTCTGAGTTCATGAGCTATGCACACATGTTCTTTGGCTAATCTATTACAGTCAACCACAACCTCTTCCCCTCTGAGATCTGACAGTCTGTTCCATGTATCCATGCCTCTGGTTTTATTTTGTTTATTACATTCCATATATGAGTGAGATGATATGGCACTTGTCTTTCTCTGACTGGCTTATTTTACTTATACAATAATATCCAGGTTCACCCACATTGTCAGAAAGAATAGGAGTTCCTTTTTACAGTCATGTAGTAGTACATTATGTGATTGTACCACCGCTTTTTTTATCCACTCATCTACTGATGGGCACTTGGGTTGTTTTCAGATCTTGACTTTCAGATCTTGTTAATAATGCTGCTATGAACATAGGAGTGCCTATATTCTTTTTTATTGATGTTTGCACATTCATAGGATATGTTCACAGAAGTAGAATTGCTGGGTCAAATGGCAGTTCCATTTTTAGTTTTTTAAGGAATCTCTATACTGGGGATGTCAAACTCATTTTCACAGGGGGCCACATCAGCTTCATGGGTGCCTTTCAATGGCTGAATAATTTTAGGACTGTATAAATGTAACTACTCCTTAATTGTTAAGGAGTTGAAATTACATTTGGCCCTTTGAGGGCAACTGTGAGGCTGATTTGACCCCTGGTGAAAATGAGTTTGACCCCCTGCTCTATTTTGTTTTGCACAGTGGCTACAGCAGCCTTCATTCTGACCAGCAGTGCACTAGGGTACCTTTCTCCACATGTTCACCAGCACTTGATGTTTGTCGATTTACTGATGGAAGCCATTCTGACAGTTGTGAGGTAATAACTCAATGTCTCTTTAATTTGAGTATCTCTGATGAATAGTGATATTGAGCATTTCTTATGTCTATTGGCCATTTGCATGTTCTCTCTGAAGAAGTATCTATTTAGGTCCAATTTTTTCATTGGATTATTTGTCTTCCTGGTGTTCAGTTGTTTAAGTTCTTTATATATTTTGGGAATTAACCCCTTATTAGATATATCATTGGCTAATATATTCTCCCATACAGTGAGTTTCCTTTTCATTTTGTTGATGGTTTATTTTGCTGTGCAGAAATTGTTAGCTCGATAAGTCCTATTTGTTTGTTTTTCCTTTGTATCTCTTGTCCTAGGAGATATATCAGCAAAAATCTTGCTATCCGAGTTGTCTGAGATTTTACTGCCTATGATTTCTTATATTATTTTTATGGTTTCATGACTTACACTTAAGTATTTTATCCAATTTGAGTTTATTCTTGTGTATGGTATAAGCTGGTGTCTAATTTTATCTTTCTGCAGGTACCGGTCCAATTTCCCAACATCACTTATTGAAGAGACTGTTTTTCACTCCATCATATGTTCTTGCCTCCTTTGTCAAATATTAATTGACCATAAAGGGATGGGTTGATCTCTGGGGTCTTTGTTCTGTTTTGTTGGTCTGTTTCATATGCCTGTTCTTGTGTCAGTACCAGGCTGTTTTGATTACAGTGATTTTATAGTATGGTTTGATATCCAGTATTGTGATCCCTCCAACGTTGTTCTTCTTTCTCAAGATTGCTGAGACTATTCAAGGTCTTCTTTTGGCTCTATATACATGTTTTTAATATTTGTTCTAGATCTGTGAAAGATACATTGGTATTTTAATAGGAATTGCATCAAATTTATACATTGCTTTGGGTAGTATGAACATTTTAATGATGTTCATTCTTCCAATACATGAAGATGGTATACGCTGTCATTTGTTGTGTCTCCCTCTATTTCTTTCTTCAATGTTCTATAGTCTTCCAATTACAGGTTTCTTATCTCATTGGTTAACTTTATTCCTAGGTACCTAATTTTTGTTTTTGTTGCTGCAACGGTAAACGGGATTATTTTCTGAGAGTCCATTATTCTGTATAAAAGTGCCACCAATTACTGGATATTAATTTTGTATCCTGCTACTTTGCTGAATTAATTTATTAAATATCATAGTTTATTGATGGAGTCTTTAGGGTATAATATGTTGTCCTCGTTTTTCTGTACACAAAATTAAAATAATAATATTATGGGGTCATAATTATGGAGTAGATATGATTAGCTTTTACTCTCTAGATTTTTATTGATTATTTAACCAATTTTTTTCAACTGAGATGACACAAGACAAGGATTTTCTATAATAGAAATTTGGAAAATGTTTACATTTAAGCATATAGAGATATTTCCCTTTGAGAAACCTACATACATATTCCATCTCACAAACTATTATTTTATCAAAAGAGTTAAAATAATGTACAGTTCTTACTTTATTTTGGTGCTAGTAAGATTTTAAACTTAATCTTTAACACCTTAGGTTAAAACATCTCCCTGTCTCCATCTCTATAGCTTCTCATTCTGTGTGTGTATGTCTCTCTCCCGCATGTGTGGACATGGGGTACTTGTCATGAATTTTGATTCAGTGTTATCTCTAAGTATGCTCTTCTGTTTCTTCTGCATTAAAAAGAAATGGTTTTCTTACAGCTGAGTTCTAAAGTATGCAAAACATTATTACTAACAAGGCCTTCTTTGCCCTTGGAAAGTGGAAGGGTTTTGAGCAGATGTGTCTGGGATAAAAACATATCTTTAAAACTCTAAATGTTCTTTACAACAGATCTCATAGAGTAATGCATTGCACTATAATGAACTTCCCCAGGAGAAATGAAATTAATAAAATTCATACTCTGGAGAACTGGCTGACAATGAATTTGAATTCTAGTTCCTGAGAAACTTACCATAAGATACTAGAATGTAAGATGAAAGAATGGGTTTCAAATAGTGCTCCTCTTTTCAAATTATTCATGCAGAATAAAAAGAAAAAATGCTTAGCCTCTGTTTTAAATTAAAATTCAAAGATATCAAATACAGCATTTATAAGTTATTAGATATTTAGTTTCTACTACAGGTGATATGTGCTTCATTGTGAATGACATAAAAAGTTATCATATATAACCCTTGCCACTAAGGAAAACTTGATGAGTGTTATTTTAAGATAGAATGTCAGGTGTTGATAAGCAATTAGTAATAGCATAGTTTTTATTTTTTAAATATTTATTGTATTTTTCCATTATCATTTAACTCCCTTATACCACCTCCCCCTCTGCAATCACCACACTATTGTCCATGACCATGAATACTTTTTCTTTTTGGATCCATTCCTCTATCCCCTAACCTCCTCCCTGCTGATTTGTCATCCTGCTCTCTATCTCTATGTCTGTCTCTATTTTGCTGGTTAGTTCAGTTTGCTCATTTGATTCCACATGTAAGTGAAATCATATGGTATTTTTCTTTCTCTGACTAGCTTATTTCACTTAGCATAATGTTCTCTAGGTCTACTCATGGTCTCATAAAGGGTAAAATTTTCTTCTTTCTTATTTCTGCATAGTATTCCATTGTGTAAATGTCCCATAGCTGTTTTATCCACTCACCTACTGATGGACACTTGGGTTGCTTCCATAGCTTGGTGATTATAAATAATGCTGCAATGAATATAGGGGTGCTTATGTTCTTTTGAATTAGTGTTTGCATTATTTTGGATATTTTCTCAGAGGTGGGATAGTTGTTTCAAAAGGCAGATTCATTTTTAATTTTTTGAGGTATCTCCATACTGCTTTCCACAGTGGTTGCACATATCTGCATTCCCACCAACAGTGAAGAAGGTCCACTTTTATCCACATCCTCACCAGCACTTGTTGTTTGTTGATTTATTGATAATACCTATTTTGATAGGTGTTAGGTGTTATCTTATTGCAGTTTTAATTTGCATCTCTCTGATGGCTAGTGTTGTTTAACATCATTTCATATGTCTATTGGCTATCTGTATGTCCTCTTTGGAGAAATGTCTCTTCAGATTCTTTGCCCATTTTTAAAATTAGTTTGTTTGTTTGTTTTGGTGTTGAGTTTTGTAATTTCTTTATAAATTTTAGGTACCCCTTATTAGATGTATTAGATATTGGCAAATATGTTCTCCCATTCTGTGGGCTGTCTTTTTATTTTGTTGATGATCTCCTTCGCTGTGTAAAACCTTTTAATTTGATGTATCCCCATTTATTTATTGTTTCTTTTGTTTCCCTTGCCTGGGCAGATATATCCAATAAAATATTGCTGCCAGAAAGACCCAAGATTTTGCTGCTTATGTTTTTTTTAGGATTTTTATGGTTTCAGGTCTAACATTTAAGTATTTATTCCATTTTTTAATTTATATTTGTGTGTGGTTGAAGAAGGTTGTCTAATTTCATTTTCTTTGCATGTATCCACCCAATTTCCCCAACACCATTTATTGAATAAACTATTTTTAGCATATTGTATGTGCTTGCTTCCTCTGTCAAATATTAATTGACTATAAAGTTGCAATTTTATTTCGGGGCTCTCTATTCTGTTCCATTGATCTGTATTCTGCTTTTATGCCAGTATAATGTTGTTTTGATTAAAACATCTTTATAGTATAGTTTGATATTAGATATTGTATTTCCTCCAACTTGATTCTTCTTTCTCAGAATCACTATTGCTATGTGGGACCTTTTGTGGTTGATTCCATATAAATTTTTGAAAGATTTGTTCTAGTTCTGTGAAATATAACATTGGAATCTTGATAGGAATTGCATTGAATCTATAGGTTGCTTTGCGTAGCATGAAAGCAAGAACCTACAACCAATGCTACTTTATGCAGTAAGGTTATTATTTAAAATGGAAGCATCAGAATACTTTTTAATGTTCAGTAAATAGTTTTACTAGCACATACGTATCACCCTTTACCTGGAATTGATTTAGGTCTAGCTATATATCAGCTCCTTCCACAGTATGCCTATGCCAAACAGTGGTTTTAGAAAAATCCATGAATCTATTACCACCTTCTGTACAGAAGATCTCTTCTGTATAAGTTTTAGTTCTTCTGACTCCTCATTCCTACTGGTTAATTTTATTGGATTTCACTAATGTACAAATCGTTTTTCAGGGCTATGTAGAGGATTTAGAAGAAGGACTAATTAAATATACAAAAAAAAACCCTTATTATAGCTTTCATCTCTCTTGAAAGTGAGGATTAATTTAAACAAATTACAATTGTTTTAAGAATAATCCACATAGGACTGCCCTACAAGAATCTTTAATGATGAATTTTTTTTCTTAGAAAATTTGCACTGTTATTTAAATATTTTTAAAAATTCTAAAAAGATTTCCCATGATTCATTATACATACATTCCAAACTCACAATATTTCAGAAGAAATAAAAATTTCTTGTTCTAGTCCATAGGTCAAGAATTGGCATCTGCAAAGCAAAAATATCTAACTATACATTCTATTCTCTTATCTACTGTAATATAAGTATTTGAGCAATGTTAGTTCTCTATTATGGATCTGAATGTCCACATAATTCATCACTTGTCTGCACCATTGAAGCATCTCAATTAGGTCATTTACTGAAATTACCTGCTTACCTCTATGCAAAATTGAAGTCTCTCTCTATTTATTAAGATTTATCTTTATTCCCTCAGCATTCTATTCATGACACATTTTGGAACACTTATGTGTGTAACTCTAAACTAGCCCTAAATATATTACAAATTGTGCCTCTGTTGTTTTTTCTGAAAAATGTATATTTTATAAAGTAATTCATTTTGGATTTTAAGAAAATGTTCTATTTCCCGTAAAACAAAGTAACTCTTGAGAAACTATATATTATGAACTTCATTGACAAAATCTCATCACCAGAACTACTAAAAAAAGCAGAAGTAAAGAAAACAGCAAGCATAATTTAGGTTTTAAAATTATAATTTATCTTCAAAGGTCAAAGATATTAAATATAACACAATATAGGCTATTCTAAATATTTGAGCAATATGTAAAATAAAGAAGTATAATAATTATATAGCCTATTATAAATTTAGGAAAAAGTAAACTATTAACAAAAATTTCCATTATTCATAAATAAAATAATATGTATTGACCATGTACCAGATTTTGCATTAAATAATCATTAATTCTATATAATAGATTCACAATGCAAAGATCTTATTGCAGAAATTGATAAATGAGTAAATAATCATCTATTTCAAGTAGGTTCTTTAATCTTAGTTTTTAAAAAAATAATTTGAATAGGATATAGTATTACCATTAGAGTGCTTAAAATCTCTTTATTGAATTTAGAGAGAAAATGTTATATAAAGATGAGCAACAAAAATGTTAAAACACAAATGACAATCAGGTAATTATACAGAACAAGAAAGATAAAAAGATGTAATCCTTAAGCTCAATATTTTTATTCAATAAAAATTTATTAACCACATTTTGTGTGCCAGACACTGTTGATGACACTAGACATTTAGTATTGAGTATGAGAGAAATGAATTTTTCCCTTCATGGAGCTGATATTTCAGACATTAAACAAGGACAATATATGGTATGTTAGATAATGTTATATGTTAAGAAATTGAATAAAACAGGTAAATAAATAGGAAATGTGCTAAACTACAGTTTTAAAATTACCCTGGGGTGGAGGAAGATGGTAGCCAAGTAGGTGGAAGCTGAGTCCACTTGCTCTTGCACCGAATTCAGATAATTGGCTGATCTTCCAAAAAATAAACTGAACCTTCAACAGAATCTTAGTTGACATGAAGTTTGGAAGACAGGGAATACAGAAGATGCTTCACAATAAATGGTAAGGAGATTTTTATAGGTGGAAGAGTAAATACCCCATGCATAGCACCTACAGCCACGGAGAGCCTGGTCAGAGATTGTAGCCTTGTGGCTCTCTACCCAACCCATTCAAAAAACCATCATTCCTGGGCTGGGAGAAACTTGGATACACAAAGCTGAGGAGATCCAGGCTACACACATACACAGTGAGCAGGACACCCAGAACTGTAGCTGCAAACACCACCTGGGAGAGTGTCAGAGAGAAAGAAAAAGATTCTATCTGCATCTGAGTCAGGTGGAGGAGGCTGGCTGTGGTCAGCCATGACTGTGGGAGACTCTTGACTTTTTGGAGAGGTGGTGTGTATGAAAAGTGGACAGTGACTCAGTGATCCAGTGGGGGCACCCAGAGAGACTTTTTAAAAGGGGAGCTGAGGCATGCTGGGCAGGTACCTTGTGCACAGCTGCTCTGCCAGCAAGGGGAAAGGACTGAGGGAGTGGTTTGCTCCCACTCAGTGCAGTAGCAGATTGACCAGAAAGGTCTAAAGTGAGGGGATTTTTTGCCCCCAAACAGGTGCAGCTGGCAAGGCAGAAGCTGCTCAGGGTAGAGAGTGTGGAACTCTGTCTGCCCCTAGGGCAGTGGGCTGGGAACTGGAAAGGTGGGAACAGAGTACATGAGAGCATTTAAAGCCTGACAGAGCCCCTTTCCCTGGCAGAGATTGAACCTCCAGGAAGGGAAGGTTGCACCCAGCACCCACCTCCTGCAGAATCAAAAGCACCTCCAACAAGGCAAATCTTCAAAACAGGCAGGTCAGACTCAAGAACCCTCTGTATGGTACATTTCTGCAAGAGAAAGACAGCAAGAGGAATGCCTAAAGGACCCATTTTGAACTTCTCTCAGGGAGGCAAAACACACTGGTTTCTAGGTCCCTATTTCACTGAGGCCAGCAAAGCAGGGAGATCAGAAATCAGAGCAGCAAGGAGGAACCAAGGCCCCTCCCAGTCTCAGCTCACACTCAGAGCTGCTGTCGACACCAAGAAGGAGAGAGCTTATCTTCTTACCCAGATTGGCTTCTCCCTTGAAAAGGATAACTAATTCATCAGAAGCTATATGTTGTTGGAAATAAGCTGGGACAAACAAAGACAGATGGTGCAAGGGCAGGAGGAACATTCCCACAATTTTCCTAGAAGACTGAGCAGGGCCTTCCAAGGGAGATCCAGGGATTCCATACCCCTAACCCTAACAGAAGCTCCCTCTAGAGACAGGTAAATGTGATATAGGCAGTGTTGACAGAAGTTGGACAACCCACCCTGGGACCTTGAGCTGATAAAAGAACCAGAGGCAGATCCAGAAAGAGAAGTTGTAAGGCCAACACTATACTGTTGACATGAATTTCATCTCGTTCATTTTCAGAATTTGCATTTTTCTTCCTTTCACTTAACCTTTTAATATTTCTTCTTTTGCTTTAATTGCATTCCAACTAATTCACTATTCTTTGTCTTTCATTTTTATTCTTTTTATTTAGATTTTATATATTTTTATTTTATTGTTATTTTAAATCTCATGTTGTGCCCTTTGCTTGTCCTAGTCCATTTTGCATTCTTCCTGCCCTTTCTTATTTTAATTATAAATTTTATTTCCCCTACCCTATACCTCATTCTTATTCTTTGCTCTTACTATTTCTCCTCCATCTATCCTCTCAAAGCACCCTGGCTTTCCTTAGTCAGCACACATTCTTTCTCCCCACTCTCACAATATTCTTATTTCCTCTCTACCTTTATAAATTATAGATTGCTTAATGTGGATATTATGGTTATTGTTGTTCTTCTTCAATGGTATTCCTTTTTGTTCACTATTTTTTTTATTTCAAATCTCATAGGTTATTCCATTTTGCCTTCCTCCTGCTTATTCCATTTTACCTTCCTCCTGCTTTTGCTTATTTGAGATAGGAATTTTATTGTTTTCCCTTTCTGAGACTGGATTCTATTCCATACTCTTATTATTTTTCTCCCCTTATCCCTTTAAAATCCCTTGTCTTTACTGTAGACATATGATATTCTCCTTCCTTGTATAATATTCTTATTCCCTTTCCACCTTTGTTAATCTTTGTTCAGCTGTCATTAATATTGCCCCTCTTGTGGTTTTTCTGCAATTTTATTCCCTTTGGCTCACTACCTTTTTAATTTTATTTCAAAACACATAGTATACTCTTCCCTTTTCTTACTACATTTGCCATCACCCTTCCCTGTTTTACTTACATTTTAAATATTTCTTCTCCCTTTCTTTGCCTTGTTTCTATTTCCTACTCTTATTATTTTTCTCCTCCATATTCCCACTCAAAGTCATTTTCTCCCCTTTAGTCATATCATATTCCATTAGTCTTATTTTATAATATTCTTATCTCTCTCCATCTTTATTAATCTTTGTTCAATTGCTATTCATATTGCTGATGTGGTGGGGGGTACATTTGCTGGCATGAGTTTGGTTTTCTGGGTAGTATTGCTTTTATAGTCAGCACCTGTACAACATCATGGCAGGATCTGTGACTCCCAGTGAGCCAGTTGGAGGGTAGAACCAACCAACTAATGAGCCACCAATAATCAAAGCCCAAGTAAAACAGAAGAACTCACATAAACTAAATAAAGGGCAACCTTAGAGCATTCAAATCAGGAGATCAAAGAGACTGCACCACTGAGTTCCACAGAACTCCTACCACAGAAGCCTACCACACAAAGACAGGCAGGCAAAGCAGAGCACCCTGAGATAGAGAAACAAACAAAATTTTAGTCACCTAAAATGGGACAAAGAAAGGAAGCCCATTCAAAACGAAAGGAGGAATCCCCAGAAAAGCTAAATGAAATTGAGGCGAGCATTCTATCAGACATAGAATTCAAAATAATGGTTATAGGATGTTCAAGGAACTCAGTGAGGACTTTAGGGAACCTAGTTGGAACTACTGCATCATGAAAAAGGACATAAAAACTAAGAGAACCAGGAAGAAATGAAGAATACAATATCTGAAAATAAAAATACTCTAGAAGGAATTAAAAGCATGCTAGATGAAACAGAGGACCGAATGAGCAAGCTGGAAAAAAAAAGGTGGAAAGAAATACCCAGTGAGAGGAACAAAATGAAAAAAGACTCAGAAAGAATGAGGATAGTTTAAGGGAACTTCAAGACAACATGAAAAGTAACAACATTCACATCATAAGAATATCAAAGGAGAAGAAAAGGAGCAAGGGATAGAAAACCTGTTTGAACAAATAATGATAGAAAATGTCTTTAACTTGGTGAAGGAAAAATGTCACATAATTTCAGGAGGCACAAAGGGTCTCAATCAAGATAAACCAAAAAAGGTCTACTCCAAGATATATCATAATTAAAATGGAAGATTTTAAAGACAAAGAGAGAATCTTAAAAGCAAAATGGAGAAACAGCTAGTAAAATAAAAGGGAACTCCAATACAGTTATCAGCTGATTTCTCAATAGAAACACTACAAGCCAGAATGGATTGGCATGAAATGTCCTCAGTAATGAAAAGCAAGGGCTTACAAACAAGACTACTCTATCCAACAAGGCTCTCATTTAAAATGAAAGCAAAATAAAGAGCTTTGCAGACAAAAGAAGACTAAAAGAGTGCATTTTCCCCCAAGCCAGCAATCCAAGAAATGCTAAAAATACTGCTATAAAAAGGAGAAGAAAAAGAGAGAAAGACAGGAAGAGACAGAGCCAGAGAGAGAGAGAAACACAGGTACAGAAAAAATGGAAAAGAATAAGAACATATCAATAATAACCTTAAATGTACATGGATTAAATGCTCCAATCAAAAGACATAGGGTGGCTGAATGGATGAAGAAGCACAAGTCATATATATGCTGTCTACAAAAGATCCACCACAAACAAAAGATCAACACAGACTGAAAGGGAAGGTTTAGAAAATAATATTCCTAGCAATTGACACAAAAAAGAAAGCTGGTGTAGCAATACTTATATTAGACAAAATAGACTTCAAAACAAAGGCCGTAAAAAGGGACAAAGAAGGTGACTACATAATACTTAAAGGAATAGTTCAACACCATGCTATAACCCTTGTAAACACATATGCACCCAACATAGGAGCACCCAAATACATAAAGAAAATCTTGGAGGACTTCAAGAAAGATACTGACAGAAACACAATTATAGTAGGGGATTTCAACACCCCAAAAAAATGCCCACTGCCAAAAATGGACACATCTTACAAACCAAATATCAACAAAGATATTGCAGCATTGAACAATGTCCTAGATCAAATGAACTTAACTGATATATAGAGACTCTTTCATCCAAAAGAAGCAAAATACACATTCTTTTCAAATGCACATGGAATATTTTCAAAGATAGACCATGTAATAGGACACAAAACAAGCCTGAACAAATTCAAGAAAATTGAAATCATATCAAGCATTCTTTCTGACCACAAGGGACTGAAACTAGAAACCAACCTCAAGGAAAAAACTCAGAAACACTGAAACTCATGGAGATTGAATAGCATGCTATTAAACAATGAATGGGTCAAGAAAGAGATCAAGGAGGAAATCAAAAAGTTCCAGGAAACAAATGAAAATGAACTCACAACAACCCAAAACTTATGGGACACAGCAAAAGCAGTCCTGAGAGGGAAGTTCATAACTATACAGGACTATCTTAAAAAATAGAAACATTTCAAATAAACAACCTAACCCTATACCTGTAAGAACTCAAAAAACAACAACAAAGACAGCCCAGAGCAAGTAGAAGGAAGGAAATAACCAAGATCAGAACAGAATTAAACAACATACAGACTGAAAGCACAATTCTAAGGATCAATAAATCCAGGAGCTGGTACTTTGAAAAGATAAACAAAATCAACAAGGCTTTAAGCAGACTCATCAAGCCTCAGCAATCTTGAGAAAGAAGAACAAAGTAGGAGGGATCACAGTACCAGATATCAAACTATACTACAAGGCCACAGCAGTCAGAACAGCCTGGTACTGGCATAGGAACAGACCCATAGATGAATCTAACAGAATACAGACCCCAGAAATAAACCCAAGCCTCTATGGTTAATTAATGTTTGACAAAGGGGGCAGGAGCACACAGTGGAGTAAAGACAGCCTCTTTAATAAGTGGTGTTGGAAAAACTGGACTGCGACAGTCAATACATGAAATCAGATGACCAACTTACACCATACACTGGAATCACCTCAATGTGGATAAAGACTTAAATATAAGTCATGATACCATAAAAGTCCTAGAGAAAAACATAGGCAGGAAAATATAAGATATCCCATGTAGCAATTTTTTGGCCAATATATATTCTAGGGCAAAAGTAATAAAGAAAACACAAACAAATGGGAAAACATCAAAGTAAAATGATTCTGCATGGCTAAAGAAGCCATCATCAAAATGAAAAGGGAACTGACCGTATGGGAGAACATATTTTCCAATAATACATTGGACAAGGTTTTGATCTCCAAAATATAAAGAACTCTTACAACTCAACACCAGGAAGACAAACAATCCAGTTATAAAATGGGCAAGGACCTGAACAGACACTTCTCCAAGGAGGGCATACAGAGACCCTAGAGATGTATGAAAAGAGGCTCAATACCATAAGGCATCAGAGAGATGTAAATTAAAACCACAATGAGATACCACCTCACACAAGTCAGAATGACTATCATTAATTGAACAAAAAACAAGTGTTGGTGAGGATGTCGGTTAAAGAGAACCCTGGTACACTGTTGATGGGCATACACACTGTTGTAGCCACTGTAGAAAACAGTTTGGAATTTACTCAAAAAACTAAATATGAACATGCCTTTTGATCCAGCAATTCCACTGCTGGGAATATACTATAAGAATCCTGAATAGTAAAATCTAAAGAACTTATGCACCCCTACATTCATAGTGGCACTATTTAAAATAAACACATTTGGAAAGCAGCTTAAGTGCCCATAAGTAAATGAATCGATCAAAAAACTATGGTACATTTACACAATTAAATACTCCACAGGAGAAAGAAAGAAGGAACTCCTACTTTTTGCAACAGCATGGATGGAACTGGAGAATATTATACTAAGTTAAAAAAGCCAGGTGGTGATAGACAAATACTATATGATCTCAGCTACAAGAGGAATCTAGTGATCAAAATAAACTAATGAATAAAATATAACACAGGCATGAAAACATGGAATAGACTAAAAGTGAGTAGAGAGTAGGAGGGAGGAAGATATTGGTGGAAAGAAGGGGAAGGGACTAGACAATGAACATGTATGAATGACTCACAGACCCGGACAACAGTGTGGGAACTGACTGTGGGTGTGGTAGGTGGGATGGGCAGAGAGGGCAAAGGGGAAAAAACTGAGACAACTGTAATAAAATAACACTAAAAAGTGATTTTTTTCCCTGGCTGGTGTGGCTCAGAGGATTGAATGTGGGCTGTGAACCAAAGAGTCGCTGGTTCGATTCCCAGTCAGGGCACATGCCTGGGTTGCAGGCCAGGTCCCCAGTGGAGGCCACATGAGAGGCAACCACACACTGATGTTTCTCTCCCTCTCCTTCTCCCTCCCTCTCTTTCTCCTTCCCTTCCCTCTCTCTAAAATATATAAATTAATTAATTTTTAAACAGTGATTTAATGATAAAACTGGGCTCAGGGACAGCATACTGATTAAGTGTCATAGGAAATATGACCAGAAAGAGGCAAGGGAATAAGTCATAATTATTTCTAGAGGAATTGCTGAGGAAATTGTACATGTAAAGACCCTAAGAATAGGAGGTTGTTAATTTTTTTCTTGATTTTTTTTAGAAACAGTAAAAAAGTCAGTGTAGCTTGAAATTATAGAGAGGCAAGTGTATGAATAAAAGAAGTCAAATGAGAAAATATTTTTTAAAAATTACCAAAGTTTTTGATCTAAGCACTTAAAACAATGAGATTCCTTTATTGAGATGTGGATTACTGTGAGGCAACAGGTGTGGATTACTGTGAGGCAATAAGAAAATTACAAAAAAAGAATGAAAAGAATGTTTGGGTTATGTTCCAAGATGGTGAAACAAGAGTCTCCTGAACTTACCTCCTCCCATAGACAATAAATCTACAGCTATTTATGAACCAATTCCCTTTGAAACAGGTCCTGAAACTAGCTAAGTGACTCCTACACACTGAATGAATGGGAAAACTCCCATGTTGAAATAAGTAGGATAGGTTGAGCCACACTCACCATAAATCACACCCCCAGCACAATCAAAAAGGAATTCACAATTCCCAGCTTTTCCCTGAAGAGTAAATGGATTGTACCCAATATCTAGTGCTCTAACTGTTAAGAGTTCCACCTGAGAGACAGGCCTCTAAAACAATTAGCTCTGAATGCCAGTGGGGCTTGTATCCATGAGACCCACAAAAAATAACAAAGAAATAGTTGTTAACTGGCTCTTGAAGACTCACTGTGGCTTATACACCATGGATGTTCAGGTTCACCACAAGAGAGCAACGGAAACATCCATCTCCCAGTCTTCCACTGAAAGAGGACTATTTTCATACTTCAAAAGTTGCAGCTGGAGGGTCTGGCTTGTTATTTAGCATACACCCAGGAGCTGACTGTACTTCTCCCTAGAGACCAAGGAGGCCAAAGTTACCATCTCTGTGTTCTCCCTCTGGCCCACTCTAAGTTGTCAGTAACTCCCTCCTTAGGATGAGATTGTGTACACACCAGGTACTCTGCAATCTGTGTCTTTCTTAAAAACCCTTCAGGTGATACTTATGTATAGTGCATTTCGGAATCACTCTTCAAAAGTATTATTTCAGAAGGAAGCAAATTTAACACAAAAGAACTAGAATGCAAGAAAATGCTCAACATTATGAATGAATTGTAGAAAACATGGACTATATTAAATAATGGTAAATTAATGTCTAATTTGTAGGGCTAAAAACAAAGAAGTAAATAAAACACTAAAGAATGGCATACCTCTCATAAGATGAATTAATGAGTTTAAATCTTATATCCTTTGGAGTAGTATAGAAAATATTATTAACTGTGGAATTCTGTGTATGATAAAATTTTAAGGGCAATCATAAAATAATTAAAACAGAATGCATATACAGCACATCAGCAGAGGAGAAATAACATGATTAAAACTTCACTTAATGGCCCTGGCTGGTGTTGCTCAGTGGATTGAGTGCCGGCCTATGAACCAAAGGGCCACTGGTTCAATTCCCACTCAAGGCACATGCCTGGGTTGCAGGCCAGGTCCTCCTAGTTGGGGGCATGAAAAAGGCATCCACACAATGATGTCTCTCTCCTCTTTGTCCTTCCCTTCCCCTCTGTCTAAAAATAAATAAACAAAAAATCTTAAAAAAAACCCTTAATGGCAACTCAAATCAATTTCTATTCAGGGCACATACCTAGGTTGTAGGTTTGGTTCCTGGTTTGGGAGGCAACTGATCAATCTCTCTCTCTCTCTCTTTCTCTCTCTTTCTCTCTCTTTCTCTCTCTCTCTCCCACCCTCCCTCTCCTCTAAAATCAATAAATATAATCTGGCAAGGATTTAAAAAAAAAGAAAAGAAAAAAGACAATGATAAATGGAGGAAAAAGTATTTAAAAGACACTTCATGAAAAAAATGCCAACTAAAACCACAATTCCTTGAATCTAAACAACAGAATGCTTAAAATAACTTTACACTTATCAATTTTGTTAAGGGTATGGAGGAGCTCAATTATTTATACTGTTTGTCAGAGCATATACATTTGAACAACCAATTTGGAAAACTACTGGATAATTTTACTTGAAGGTGTATCCCCAAATGAAATGTGGACATAGGTTTACTAAAAGATTGTGTTAGTGTATACAGCAGTAGTATTCATAATGGCCTTATACTGTTAATACTCAAATGTCTATCAATCACAGAATAAGTAAGTAAGCTGTGATATATTCACAAGTAAAATAGTAGACAGCAACAAGGATAAATTATTTCAAGAACATGAAAACATAGTATGATTCTTATAATATTGAATAAAAATATTTGGGGGACAACCCCCAAAATGGAATTTATTTATAAAAATTGTGTATCTTTTCTTAAATGTTTACATTTCAATCACATTCAAAGTACTCTCCATTTTATGCAATACATCTGTTGAGATATTTTGTTTCTACTGCTCAAAAACAGTTTTAGAACTCATCAATTTTTATGCCTTTTAGTGCTTCTGCCATTTTTTGTTTCACTTCTTCCATATTGTCAAAACATTTCCCTTTGAAGATATTTTTCATCTGGGGGACAAACAAACAAAAAAGGGGCCCAAGGTGAGATGGGGTAAATAGCAAGGGCAGGGCATGGGGTGGTCATGCGATTTTTGGTTAAAAACTGCTGAATACCCAGTGAGATGTGGGTAGGTGCACTTCTAAATCGTTCATCATGAAATGGGGAAACATGTTAAGTCTTCCAAAAAATTCACTAAAGTTGAATGCAGCCTCTCCCAATCACACCAGCTAGTACACTGATTCAGATGTGTTCCTAGAACACTCAGCCAGGCAAGCCTGTACTACAAGGGGTACACCCTCAAGAAGATAATTCTGATATTTTGGGGGTACATCTCATATTCTATAACTCTAACAAAGTATACACATTCTATAAATCTATGTATTTAAATTTCAACAAAAAATAAATATAATCTGCTGTCAGAAATGAAAGGAGTTCCTCTTGAGTGAATCTGCTGTCAGAAATGAAAGGAGTTCCTCTTGAGTGAATAGAGAGCAGAAAAAAGTCTGACGGGGCTTCTGCAGTGATGGTGATACCCTGTTTCTTAATTTCTTAATCTGAGTACTAGACATACAGGTATGCAACTTGTGAAAATGCAGAGTTGTATATGCATTTTTGTTTGTATATTAAATGAAATTTTTAAAAAATATTCTCTTATCAATAAAATACAGAAAAGAAGAAATGCTAAGGAGAAATAATTAGCATATGTAAAAAGTACAGTATTTTGCTGTGTATAATGTGCACCCCTATTTTTGGCCAAAACTTTCAGGGAAAAAATTCACTTTAATTTTTTAATTCAATTTTTTATTTATTTACATTTACGAACAAAACCAATGATCATATTCCAGGGTACTATTTTGCATACAAATATTATTATTGCTTTCTAGAATTACACTTTTAATGTATAAGCATAAATAAAAGAATTAGAAACATTTAGGTAGGTACAGAATTAACACTACCCATTTATAATATGCATCCTTATTTTTCCTTCAAACATCTGGTCATAAATGTGTGCATTATACATGGCAAAATATGGTATTCCAAAAATATCAAGCATCATGGTGAATGTAAATGGATTAACTATTCAATTAAAATATATGATATGAACCTAGGCAATTTTTAATGGAATAGTTATTTAAGTCATAAGCTCATAAAAGCATTGAAATTAAAATAATGGACAATGACACAACAAGAAAATTTGACTCAAAATGAGTGTGGTACTGTTCCTGAACAGCACTTGGGGTCTGGTGCTTGCCTCTGCCATTTAGGCAAAAATTCCAGAGGCAAAGTTTTGGTGATAAAGGAAAGGAGTCTATTTAAGCATATCAGTTAAGGCTAAACTCTACCACCTGAATCCTCCTATCATTTGCTGTTAGTTCTTAGTTATCTTGTTTCTATAGGGTTTACAAACTAAAAACAATATAATATACAAAAACTACATAATTTTGGAATAATGGCAGGCTTCTGCCTCAGAGTCTGTTCCCCCTATGACACCCAAAGGATAAGCCTGTCATTCTGCCAGGCCAGCCTGGTCCTAGGCTGTGCCTGGAGTTCTTTTCCACACAAAATTCCATCCATTGGAAAATGCCTGCAGTTGCAGCACCATCATCCAGGCATCCTTGAGGAAGAAGAGCCTGAGCTCCTGAGCATGAACCTGAGGGAGAGCCAGCTCAGGAGCCAGGGAGCTCTTCCTCAGCCAAGTGCTCTCTTTTTATTTCCATTGGCTCTGGAGGCATTCAGCTTCTCAGCCAATCCTAGACTGCCCACAATTGCTTTGGATGTCCTCTCCCTACTTCTCCCCAGTGATCTGAGTTAACTTAGTTCTCTCTGTATCAGTTGGCTACTTTGGGCTTTCTCAACAGTAGCACTATTGATATCTGAGGCTAAGTAATTCTTTTTAGGTTGTTTAGAAACCTCCCAGGCAGCTAAACACTAGATGCCAGTTGTACTACCACCCCAGCTGTGACAACCAAAAGTATCTCCATACATTATAAAATGATCCATGGATTATAAAATCACCCCCTGTTGAGAAGCAGTGGGCAACATTAATGTTAATTCAAAATAGACTTTAAACAAACGTTTATTAAAGAAAGCTATTGTGAGGTGTTAAAATACTTAATTCATATTTGTTCTTCAAGAAATATTTATTAAGTTCCTACAATATGCTAGACACCAGGGGTACAATAGAAAATAACCAAAGTTCAGGTTGTCGTAGAGTTCACACTCTAGTGGGATCAACAAACAATAAATAAATAATTTATTAATAAAAGCTAGTAAGAAAAGTATATCATGGCAAGTGGATAGATTTTGATGCAGTAAAATTCTGTTTTATACAGAAGACTTATAGAATAAGTTCACATTTCAAATGACACTTCAAACAAGTTGTGAATAGTAAAGACTGTCCAGGAAAAAGGGAAAGCAAGAACTTGCAGAGGGTCTAAGAATGATACTAGGTGTATTCCAAGAACAATAGAAAAAACAGTGTGGCTCAACTACAGTAATAGAGAGGAACTGTGATAGAAGATAAAAGAACTACAGCTGGTTTGTCAAAGAATTTTTAATTAATTGGATACCGTGATTCCAAACTCACATGTAGTTAAAAATAAAGAATGAAAATACATGAAAGTACTGTTATCACATCCAAACTAATTTATGAAAATACATAACAACATGTGGAGTTTTTAAAAGACCTTTCTCGGCAACTAGAAGATCAATCTGACAGAAAATTAACAAGGTTAGAGAAAGTTGAACATAAATAAATTACTAATTTTATCTAATAGGCACATCCTTAGGCTTAAAAATAAACTGTTATACTTTCTAACCCTATACTTCTATTGGTGAATAACATTAACCAACTCACATCATCACCAAATTCAGAAACCTGGTAATTATAGCTGACTCCTTTATTGCCATCCCCCCCACAAACACACATTTCCCATATTCTGGCAATCATGGTCTCATCTTTATCTCCAGAACAGCACACACCTGGCTCTCCTTCCTCTCCTCCTATGTTGCAAAAAAGTCTAGGGACCTCTGACAATCACTTGCCTACAACATAGTTCCTGGAGAGCACAAAATACTCCCTTTCAATCTATCCTTCATGCTAGCAAAATAACTTTCTAAAAATATAACAAGGACTATGCAATTCCCATACTTAAATTCCTCAACCAAGTCACAGGATAAAGCCCAAACTCAACACTAAATTCCCTTCTTACTAAATATGGCCAAACCCTCTTACTCATTTGGGTCTTAACTTAAATGTCACATACCAAAAAAAGACTTCCTTGCCACAAGTTAATTTAAATCAGTTTTTTGTATTAATTCTTCCATCTAACTTTCTGAATTTCCATTCATTTTTCTTTGAGAAATTTATTCCTAAAATTAATTATTTAATATCAATCTTTCAACCAGACTGAAAATGCCACACCTTTAAGGACATACTCTATTTTGTTTACTCCATAAAACTAGCACAGTGATTGGGTGAATGAAGTATAGTCCAGGATATCCAATGTTTATCACCCTAGCCCCATTGTGTTCATACTAGTCTCCCCCACCCACCCTCAAATTGATTACCATATTCTCTAAATTTGCCTTGCTCTTTCACAACTCTGTGTTTCAGCTCAGGAGCCTCATTATCTCTCTCTCTTTTTTTTCCCTCACTCAAATTTTTCCTCAAATGCCTTTACTGCTAACACAGTTGGCCACATACCAATACATTCTCTAGGTACCAATTAAAAATTATCTTTTTAATTAAATCACTTTGACTCTCCTATCTCCATTGCACTACCAAAAGAATGAATGGCATTCACTCTTTTTATACTTACTGAGCTTATATCATTCAGTCTGGACATGGACACCATAATAGTTATTTTAGCAAAGATCATTTAATATAAAAATTGGTTAAGTAGTTTTCAAAGTAATAAAAAGACAAAAAAGGTACATGAAGACTTTTCCTTAGGTCATGATCCACCAGCACAGGAGCAATTGTGACAGAGACCCAATGACCATAAAGTCTAAAATGTTTATTATTTTACCAATTAGAGAAAAAAGTTTGCCATTCTCTAGATCAGATCATTATAATTTAGCACCAACACTTAAGAAGATAGATAGGTGAAATTTTTTGTTATGTATGTGTATAAATTAATGCTACTAAAATTAACCAGAGAAAATTTGTTAACTTACTTTTGAAATTGAAATAAATTTTGTGTGGACGCCCAACTTTCCTATGACATCAGAACACTCAATGTCCAACTTTCAGTCTAATTTAAAACATTTTCAAGTATTTTTTTCCAGGACACTACAGGGAGGTATAATTGATGCAAGCTTTGTTTGGTTAGTCATTTGGTTTTCAACTCTCTATACTATTTGGAACATGTGTCTCTTCTTAAGCTCAGTAGATAAGAGAAATATGTTTTTGCCAGGGGAAATAGAACTTAGTGTTATTTGCAAGATCACCTGTCACTGGAGACCTAACATATAAAGCTGTACTTTTATTCCCCCTTATGTGTCTTTTACTTCTGCAAGGGCAATATCCATTCTGTTTGTCACTACATTGATAATTAATTCATCAAAACCTACTGCAGTAAAAGATACATTTAGCAAACTTTAAACAGAATTCCAATCCATATATAAGCAAAATTTCTGTATAAGACTGTTAGTTGAAAATGATTTTATTTGCCATGATGTACTGCTACCAGCCAAAGTAGAAGAATTTAAATGGGTCCAAAACTTAAATAAAACTAAACTCAGAAAAAATTCACACTCTGTGTTGCCTTTTAAAGTTCATTATTTTTTTAATGTCCAGAGATAAAATATCACTCCGTGAAAAATAACTCATTGAAATGTGACTGAAATGATAAAAATACTTTGAAATATTATACTAAATATTTAATAATTTGACTTACATTTTCTTTTCTTAGACTTTTCTTAGAGGGGAAAGGTCATTTCAGATTGGGGAATTTACTCATATCACTTCACAAAGCAGCAATCTTTCGATTTTTTTCTTTACTTATTTTTTTGTTTTTTAGAAACCAGTCACATTTTTCCCTGTCCATGAAAAGAATATTTACTGTTTCACAAACTGTGTGAAGTAGAAGTACATATCAACTTTGCCCTTTCAAACAAGAAAAGGGCAAAATCCTTCAAAGTATTTTTTCTAATTGCATGCATTTTTCTTTATTTTTCTTTATAAGATACAAATACAATAAGCTAAACTTCCCTAAAGCCCAGTTTCTTTGTGATGCTGACAAATCAATTCAATCAGGAGCCACATTCATTATAAAATGTATCCTTCATTCAATAAATGATTAATGAGCATTTACTACCTGTAAGGCAGTTTAGGTTGTTTAAGATCTAAGTAGTTGAAAAGGAGAGAACTTTATGTTCAAGGTGTTTACAACATGGTAAATAGTCAAATTTTTTTTATTTTTTGCATGGTAACTGACAACATGTAATTAATTCTAGCACAATGGTACAGGTTAGAAAATTACAGTGTAAACACTAGGTAACTCTTTAAAAAGAGTCAGTAGATTATACAAAAGAATAGTGTTTGCATAGATTGTTATAGAAATAAAGACATTTGATAACTTTTCAATAAATAGAGAGGGGAAGGCATTACAGATTGGGGAAAGAACATATAAAAAACATATTTTCAGAGTATAGTTAAAGAGTTAAACATGCATCTGTGTCTCTTGAATATTAGATACAATGCCAGAAATGAGAATAACAAAAAAAAAATACAGGGGTAGGCAACAGTAGGTTTACAGTTGTGAGTCTATTCATCATAAACTGCATGTCTTCTTCCATATGAACAACTGAAAACCTACTTTTGCCCACCCTATATGTGAAATATTACTTCATAGAACATGCTGAAGTATGGCTTTACTATATACACAATAAAGATTCATAAACTAGTTTGAGCAAAACATGAATATTTCCTAAAATATTATAGGAATAATATAAAAAATATAAAAATGTACCCAAGGTAGATAATTAAGAGGTTGTATCCACATGTTTTGTTTAGTGATCTGATAAAGGAAATGAGGGAAAATGAGAAATAAGAATTATCTCCAGGTTGCAGCTATGCTTCTTGGTTTTTTCTTACTGGAGAAAAGCAGTGCCATGATAAAAGGTAAGTTTGCTAGAAAATCAAGTATGATGAATTTGATAATTACATGAAAAGTTCAAGGTGGAGTGTCATGTGAGGCTTTTCACTAGAAATTGTTTATGAGTCTCAGCATTATGTGAAGTCATTTCTGTTTACACAGTTTCCCAGGAACAGTGTATGAGGAGTGAAGAAGAGTATCTGAAGAACATACATATTTTTAAGATGGCAGGGGAAGAGCATTCCTTAAAAGAAGAGATAGTTTGCGAGTGTCTTAACAAAACTAAAAGTCCACCATCCCGCAATCACATGCATCCTTTTAAACAACTGCTTTGAAAACTTATGTTCACACAGAAACTTGCACACAAATGTTTATAACATCTTTATCATAATAACCAAAACTTGTAAACAACCAAGTTGCCTTTTAGTAGGTGAATGGGTAAACAAACTGTGGTGAATCCATACAATGGAATGTTATTCATCAGTAAAAAGAAATCAGCTATAAGGATAAAAGAAGATATGGAAGACCTTAAAATCATGTTACTAAGTGAAAGAAGCCAACCTTAAAACTCTACATACCATATGAATTCGATTTTACAGTAACTGGAAAAAGCTGAACTGTGAACACAATGATGATCGGCAGTTAACAGAGATTTAGGGGGAAGGAAGGTTGAATAGTTTGAACATAGGGGATTTTTAGGGTGGTTAAAATTATTATGTATGATAGAGAAACAACGGATGCATGCAATTATACACTTGTGAAAACACATAGAAGGCACTACAAAGAGTAAACCCTAATGTAAACTATGGGGTTTAATCATAATGTATCAATATTGGGTCATTAATCATAACAAAAGCACCACACTCATACAAAACATTCAGTAACTGGGGAAACTATGTGTGTCAGGGAGAAGGGAGTATGTGGGAACTCTGAAATTTTGTATCAGTTTTCTGTAAACCAAATAATGTTCTAAAAAAGATCTAATATAATTGTGCTTGGCTTGGAGATTCCCAGATGAAACCAAGCTGTGACTCTAGGCTGGCTGCTGCTGGTGCCAGGCCTGGGGCTCAGTGAGGCCAGCTGTTGCTTATTTGAGAGCATTTAGGAAGTTGTGCAGCATGACCCAAGCAAGACCAGTCATTCATGTAGAAAAGCAGCTTGGGTGGATGGGTAAATTGAGTGGGGCAGAGTATCTGGGGATCTCCAAGGCGGGTCAAACAGTGTTAGCCAGGTTGATGGAGTCTCAGATATGGCACCAGCTTGCCTTGCTGGTTCTGTGGCTCTGTGGGTAGGGGAAGGGTTTAAATAGATGCAAGAGGTCCACTCCAAGACACATCATAATCAAAATGGCAAAGGTTAAAGATAAAGAGAGAATCTTAAAAGCAACAAAAGACATTAATTACCTACAGGGGAATTTCCGTAAGACTGGCAGCTGATATCTCAAAAGAAACTGCAGGTTTGAGGGAATTGGAGAGAAATATTCAAAGTCATGAAAAGCAGAGACCCTCAGTCAAGATTGCTCTACCCAACAAAGATTATTTGGAATCGAAGGGCAGATGGAGAGCTTCCTAGACAAGAAAAAAACTAAGGGAGTTTGTCATCACCTAACCATTATTATATGACATGTTAAAGGAACTTATTTAAGAAAAAGAAGATCAAAACTATGAACAATTTTATGGCAAAAAGTACAAATCTTATCAACAATTGAATCTAAAAAACATACTAAGCAAACAAGAAGAACAGAGAGAGAATCACAGATACAGAGAGTGTTTTGATGGTTTCCAGATGAGAGGGCATGTGGGAGAAGGGGCAAAGAGCTGAGGGGATTAAGAAGTACAAATAGGCAGTTACAGAATAGCCATGGTGATGTAATGTACAGTGTGGAAATAGAGTAGCCAAAGAATGTATAAGCATGACCCATGGACATGAACAATGGTGAGGTGATTGCCTGAGGGAGTGGGGGGTGCTTGGTGGATAGGGGCAAAAGGGAAACTCTGGACAACTATAACTACCTAAACAATAAAATATAATTTTAAAAGACCTAAGATAAGAAGTGAATATAGCTAAATAAATATTATCACAAAAATGCTATTCTGAAAACTTTAGACCACAGGTGGCAAACACAAGCCCATGGAATCCGGCCCTCCACCTTATTTTATCTGGCCCAGCACCTTGTTTCTACCCAGCTGCAGTGCAAAGCTCCTTGCCCCTAGTTAAGGAGTTGTTATATTTATACAGCCCTAAAATTACATTTGGCCCTTTCAAGGCAACTGAGAGACTGATGCGGCCCCCAGTTAAAATGAGTTGGACAGCCCTGCTTTAGACCTTCAATAGTCTCTGCTTTCTTTGTATGTTTAGCCAAACTTTATAAAACAATATGTTTTAATATATGGAGTGGGAGACCCCCAAAACCTGGAATTTATTTATAAAAAAAATGTTTAAACTTCAATCTCCAGCAAAGTACTCTCCATTTGATGTAATACATCTATCAAGATGTTTTTCCACTGCTCAAACATTTTAGAACTCATGAATTTTTATGTCTTTTAGTGATTCTGCCATTTTTTGTTTCATCTCTTCCACAAAAGCATAACTTTTCCTTTGAGGACATTATTTTCATTTGGGGAAACAAAAAAAGTTGCTGGGGGTGAGATGAGGTGAATAGGAAGGGTTGGGCATGGTTGGGTCATGCCATTTTTGGTCAAAAACTGCTGAACACTCAATGTGATGTGGGCAGGTATAGTTATAAATCACCCATCATGAAATGAGCAAACACATTGAAAGAGTCGTCAAAAAAATTCACTGAAGCAGAACACAGCCTTTCACATCGCCAGCTGCTACATTGCTAGAGATGGGCTCCCAGAACACTCACAATGGGGAAAGCCTGTGCACCGACCTGCGCTCTGAAAGATAATTCCAGGGTTTTCTTTTTTTTTAGTCACCCCCATAAATCATAGTATTATTCTGGTACCTAGTATACAAAAAAATAATAAGAAAATACACAAGTGAACAGGACAATCCATAATATAAAATTTAAAAAAAACTTTAAGATTCCATACTCTTCTGAAATGTATTAAGTATCTATTTGGTAATAATTAAATGGAATAGAATTGGAAGCACATTATACTTAAATGGCACTTATTTTAATTTTTGTACTTCTGCATTTTAATTTATTATAAGTAAAAGTTATATTAATACAAAGTTTAGGGAAAAGTTGAAAATCTATTAACATACACATTTAAATGATTTTGTGTTTAATAAGAAATAGGAAATGAAATATTTATTGATTATACCTTTTAATTAGGAAATTAATAATTTCAGTTTCACATTAATAACTATTATGTTAGATTAAAACAAGCAGGAGTATAGAATTTTTATGAAAATAAAAAATTTTCAGAAAAATGCATGTTAAAACCTGTTGACAATAATTTAGCAACAGTAACACTGTAAATATTCTACAATTTCTTCATAGAATTAAATATTTTTTTCCATATAAACCTTCTGTGGAAACTCTCTTGGTAATTTGCAGAATAATTGATAATTCCAAAATTTCCAGACTTATTCTAGAGTAGAATATTTATATTTTATAATGATATCTCTCTGAACTTATATAGTTTCATTTATATGTAAGTAAATCAGTTTTCCTATATTAATTTTTAATTTCCTAAATAAGAATAAAAATAAACATATGCAAAACTAATGGTAATTGATTGCTTAACATCATTAAAAATAAGTAGGCTTAGAATAAAAACAAACATACCAATGAACTAAGTGTTACACATTCTTTTTAGTAAGAGCTTTGGTCTACTAAGAATTTATTGATTTATTGATGATACCTCACATCCAGCCCCATATACAGTGTGTTTTTCCAATATAATATTTTTAGATCTATAATTATTTGTTATATTTACCTATCATGTCTTCTTTAAAAATAACCTTAAAATATACTTATTTTCATGTTCTATAAATGGACTCTCTCAATAAATATTTTTTGTTTTAATGTTATTATTATTATTTTATAATCAAATAAGCTAAAAGGAGAGATCTCATTTCTCTGTTACTGTCAGAGAGATATTACAATATGTCCACTAAACTTCTTTTTTAAATGGTGACAAATATAACATAAAATTCACCATCTGAAAGGTTTTAAGTGTATAGTAGAGATATAAATTACATGTCCATAGCTGTTGATCTCTAGTACTTTTTATCTTGTAAAACATCCTCTATACCATTAAAATTTTTAAAGATTTTATCTTATTTCTTATTTTTAGACAGAGGGGAAGGGAGGAAGAAAGAGGAGAAAAACTTTGATGTGCATGTGAAACATCAACCGGCTGCCTCTAGCACGCCCCCAACCAGGGACCTGGCCCTCAACCCAGGTGTCTGCCCTGACCGGAAATTGACCAGATGACCTTTCAGTTTGTGGGAGGATGCCCCAGTAGAGTCACAGCAGTCAGGGACCCATTGAACCTTTTTTGTCCCTCTCCCTGAACCCTCAGACAACTACCATTCGACTTCTTGTTTCTAGGAGTTTTTCTACTTTAGATAACTCAAATAAGTGGAATCATGAAGCATTAGTGCTTCTGTAACTGCCTTGTTTCACTTGCCATAAGGTCTTCAAGGTTCATCCATGTTTCAGCCTATGATAGAATGTCCTTCTATTTAAAAGCCAAATATTATTCCATTATATGTATACTACATTTGTTTATCCATTCGTCTGTGAATAGACATTTAAGTTCCTTCCACCACTTGGCTATTGTGAATAATGCTTCACTGAACATGAAAAAGCAAATTCGAAGTTCCCGTTTGCAGTTATTTTGGGTATATACGTAGAAGTAGGATTGTTGGATCACATGGTAGTCCTAAACTTAGTGTTTTAAGGAATCTCCATGCTGTTTTTCATAGCAGCTGCTCTATTTTAAATTTCTACCAACAGTGCACAACGGTTGCAAATTTCTCCATGTCCTCACCAACACTTGTTAATTACTGTTGTTTTGACAGTAGCCCTCTTAAGGGATGTGAATGATTTGGTTTGTATTTCCCTGAGCATCAGTGATGTTGAACATCTTTTACATGCTTGTTTGGCTATTTTTATATGTTTTTGGTGAAATGATCTATTCAAAATCTTTGCCTATTTTTTAATTGGCTAATTTTATTTTTCTTGTTGAGTTACAGGAATTCTTTGTATATTCTATATATTCATGATTTATTGGATTTGTATTTATTTTTTGTCATATAGGGTTTGCCTTTTCACTCTGCTGATTGTTTCCTTTGTCACAGATTTTTTTTTTTTAATTTTAAGGTAAGCCTGTTTTAGTCAATTTGGGTTATTATAACAGAGTACCATAGACCTGGCTTATAAACAACAAAAATTTATTTCCCACAATTTGGTAGGCTGGATGTTCGTGATCGAGGCACCAGCATCTTCACATTCTGGTGAGGGCCTTCTTCCAGGCTGCAGACTGATGACTTTTCTTGTATGCTCCCTTGATGGAAAACAACGTGACAGCTATCTCCTCAAAAAAATTATATTGCTCATATGGCCCATTCTTTAAGGGTGAAAACTTGTCTTCTATATTTTGGGATTTGGGATATGTGGTCATTTAAAACATAAGTATTCAAATTCATGAATATCATGTAGAAAAATCTAAAATCCTTTAAATTCTTCAAGAATTTTTCTCAAATAGACTGTGTGACTTATGTGACTTTACCCCAAAAAAAGAAACTATCTACCTACCTCTCATAAAATAAGGCAGTTTGATTCTGCCACCTTCAAACCTACAGTTTACCCTTTAAAGATATATTTCTACATCTTACCACAGGTCTAATAATTAGGTAAATAATACCACTAAAGAAAAAAACTCACCTTAGAGATGTGTTGCAACAGTTCATAAAAAGAGTAATGTTCAATGATTCTAAGATAGAAAAGAATATGCACATTTGAATACCTATTTTTCTTCTTCTCATACTTTTAATGAGTCATAAAATATAATACTCCCTGGGTTATGTGAGCCAAGGAGCCCATCCTCACACCCAGCGTTAATGGCTTCATTTCAGTTTCGAGAGGCAGTGTGTCAGGCTTCACCAGGTTCACAAAGATTGCCAAAAAGGAAAAGTCCTTAGGATTTTATGTCTATAAAACATATTTTATAAATTGGTTCAAACTGCCTTAATAATCAATATTGAGGAGTTTGTGTCTACCCTTAAGTAATTATACCATATCATGCTAGAAATGATAAGAATGTATAGAATGTGTATTATTTACATGATAAAACTTTATAGCTAAGCCCTGGCTGGTGTAGCTTAGTGGATTAAGCGCAGGCCTGTGAACCAAGAGATCACGGTTCGATTTCCAGTCAGGGCACATGCCTGGGTTGCAGGCCAGTTCCCAGCAGGGAATGCACAGGAAGCAACCATACATTGATATTTGTCT
>CM052548.1:34162782-34216057 GCA_028533065.1 Trachops cirrhosus | reverse complement strand
CAGCATGGATGGAGTTGGAAAGCATTATGCTCAGCGAAATAAGCCAGGCAGTGAAAGACAAATATCATATGATCTCACCTTTAACAGGAACCTAAACAACAAAACAAAGAAACAAGTAAAATATAACAAAAGACACTGAAATAGAGGATAAGTTGTCAGTGACCAGAGGGGAGAGGGGAGGGAATTTCAGGGGAGAAGGGAAGGGTTTACAGGAACAAATATAGAGGACACATGGACAAAACTAGGGGTGTTGGAAACGGGAGGGAGGAGGGGAGGAATGGGTGGGTGGGCTGGAATGGGAATAAAGGATAGAAACTGTACTGAATAAACTAAAATAAAAAATTAAAAAAAAAAGAAAAAAAACTTTATAGCTAAGAGTAAACTCATATACCTGAATACAGTTAAAAAAAGTCTAGTCAAGATTAGGTGAAAAATTTTAAATAAAAGAGCTGGAATTCTGTACTATCTTCCCTTTTGTCTGTTTCAAAATTATCATCCTTTTTCAAGAATGCAGCAACCTCTCTTAATTCACTTTCTCTTGGCATTTATGTATTCTCAATTTCATGTATTACAGAGATTCTGTTTAACACTTTCATTTCAAAACAAGTTCATATTCTTGGGTTTATTCTCATACTTCAGTTAAGAGGAAAGGTAATCATTACATTCAAATTTAAAAAAATATTTCCTCATAGTGAGGGATTCTCATTATTTTGAAATCTTTACCAAATATACTTTTCCCCAAGTTCATATAACATTTCTAAATGAAATATTCACAGTGCTTTACTAATAATAATTAGTTTTGGTAGTGGCCATGCTCAAGGTGGTGGTATTATTGCTGACAGTGATAATAATAATGGTGGTGCCCCAAGTGATTTGCAGAGATTGATGAGCAACCCTAAAGGTTAGCATAATTCCCGCTTTGCTTTCTTCTCATCATACCACCACTCTGATTCCTGATGTCTATTTTCTTAACTTCTCAGTTAAAATTTTTGTTTCTAATTTTAATTACCTTTATTAATTTTACTTTGCATGTTATAATAATTTTTCAAATATAAAACATGAAAAAATTTTCAGCCTAGCAAAATTCATTTGACAACCCAAATAATCCCCCTCTCCCACAGCCACATAAGTTACCTGTATGTTTCATGTGTTGACTATGTGACTACAAACATAATATTTAGCTTGAATGCAAAAAGAAAACAATTAAGAAATTACAAAAAAATTAAAATGTAAATATTTAATGAAAAACATAAGTAAAAGATATAGTATTAAGAGATGTATTTCTTTATTGAAGAACATCAATATACTTCTAATTTTCCTTATTTTTATCCATATGGAATAATAAAGTTAATGGCTGATTTAAATAGAATACTTTAAAAATACTTTTTAATTCAAATACTTAAAATAAAATTGAGTAAAATGTGAAAGTATGGCAAACTTAATATAAAAAATTAGGTCATTAATAGTACCAAAAATATATCATTATTCAATTGCTAATATTAAACCTTCTAATAGATTTAGTTTATAGTAGGGCATATGACTCACTATTAAAGAAATAACCCCATTTCTACACTATTAAATTGTTTTGCAAACCATTTTTCTATAGGTAATCCATATAGAAAAACTGAGGCAAATGTCCATATTACTCAAACAATAAATGACGTTTATTGGCCCACTTATACCTGAATACAGTTCAAAAGAAGGCTAATCAAGATTATTCTTTAAGATGTAATGATGTGCTACTGATTGTGATGTCAACTGCATTAGAACAGCGGCCTTTCCTCTGCTTCCTCTCTGTGGGCTTGTATACATAAAAATTGACAGATGTTTAGGGAGAGAATTTAACAGTTCATACTGGTGTAAGCATTAATTTACAACATAAAGAACTGTTTCTGATCTAGAAATAATGTAGCTATATGATATTTCCTAATTCTGTGGAGACATTTTTAAGGCCTCGTATTTGATGTCAGCTCATAGACAGCTTCACCTTTTTTTCTTCTTTCATTTTTTAATTGTTTTTCAAGTACAGTTGTCTCCATTTTTACCCCACCCATCCCTGCCTCCTATCCTCCACCACACCCCCTTTGGCTTTGTCCATGTGTCCTTTATACATGTTCCTTGATGGCCTTTCCTCTATTTTCCCCCATTACCCCTCTCTCTCCTCCTCTCTGGTCACTGTCAATTTGTTCTTTAGTTCAATGTCTCTGGTTGCATTTTGCTTGCTTGTGTGTTTTGTTGATTAGGTTCCAATTATAGGTGAAATCATATGGTACTTGTCCCTCACCACCTGCTTTATTTCACTTAGCATAATGCTCTTCAGTTCCATCCATGCTGTCATGAAGGGCAGGAGCTCCTTTCTTTCTGCTGTGTAGTATTCCATTGTGTAAATGTACCATAGTTTTTTGATCCACTCATTTCCTGATGGGCACTCAGGTATAGACAGCTTCATCTTTAACTCCATGTCTCCCCTGTTAACAATAAGAGGAGGAATGAATGATTATTGGGTTACAAAATTAAAGATATTTAAGAATAAATACATTAAGTTCCTAAATTTAGAAAAGTTTATTCTTGAACAAATATAATGTCCCATTTTTCTCTAAAACCTTAGGAGAATTCATAAATATGAAGGAAAAAGACTTTGAATATAAAATATATTCATATATTATCAACAGTGTGATTTTTTAAATATGCATGAATAAGTGGATCATGTTAAAAACATAATTACTGTAAATAGTATATAATTGGAGATGTATTTCAACTTTGGGAACATCTGTAGAAACTATCTTAGTTCCACTTATGTGTTAAGCACCTTACTAAGTTAAAGGCATAAAAACAGATATTGTAGAAAATTAGAGGATAAGTCAGATACAGATTCTACAACCAAGACTTTAAAATTAATCAGGTTTCAACCTTTACAGTTAGAAGATAAATACACATATAATACAGATAACTATACCAGGTAAAATAATATAAGAATGGTTTTGAAAATTACAACAATAAAAGCCATGAATTACATAGTATTTACTGTGTGCCAGTCTTTGTTCCATAAACTTTATATCTATGACAACCTTATATCAGTTCTGGAAGGCTAAGCTATAACAGCAAATAAGTTCCTAATATTTAGTGACTGAAAACTACAAGAAATTAATTTCTTTTTTATGTAACATTTCAGGTCATTGTCATTTCATTCCATTAACTCAGAAGGCAGAATGAAATGAAGCAGCACTGGGAAGTGTTATTGGCTAGGCCTAGAAATGGCAAAATTCATTTCTACTTATATCTGAATGAGTGAATAACTGAGCTAGAAAGTAGGGGACTGAAGAAGAGGGAAGCTGGATCATGGGGTGCGGTAAGGTAGTGAGTGGTTTAAGATACATCTGCACAGAGAGATCAGTACTATATCATACAGGATGTTTCTAATCATGTAGAAGATCTTACAAGTAATATTAGTAGACTTTTTATTTTAAACATAGAACAGGAAGGATTTCAATAAGAATGACATCAAACTTTTAACATTTAAAAAATATTGCTCTTACTTTCTTTAAAATAAATGTTTTATTTTAGAAAAGTGTTAGATTTACAGAAAAATTACAAATATAATAGAATTCCCATATTTCTCACACTCAATTTCCCTTATTACTAATGTATCACATTAGGCCATTATATTTGTCACAAATAATGAGGTCTTATTTATCAATTTTTTTCATAGATTGTGCTTTTGCTGTTTAAACACTCATTAAAATCCTATGGTCATGTAGATTTTCTCCTATGTTATCTTCTAGATATGATTGCAAGGGTTAAAGGGATATTTCAATTTGGAGAAATAGTATGATGGTTTAGAAGAGTTTTGTGACATTAAAAAAGAAAAAAGTAAACATTATTTTCTGACAAACTCATTATGTGTCTGCTCATTACTCAAGATAATTAAGTGCCAATATAAGAAGACATTTAATTACTTATGAACACAGAATAAGAGTGACTGAAGATGCATATATGTAACTTATCAGAGCTTCCCAAATTACACTGGTAATGTGGCCTTTCACTGGATAAAATGAAGGCTCCTTGAGGGATAAAAGCAACATAATCACTTCTTGGGGAGCAGGGGATTCATGCTCCCAGAACAGATGGAAGAATCCAGCTGAACCTTCTTAATTACTGGGAGAAAACTTTTTTTTATTTTGCTTGAAAAATTACTGGAACTGTAGTTATTTCATTATCTCTTTATAGAATGGCTTCCCTGTTAATATTCTTACTACTAATAAATATGTTAGGGCCTGTGACATTCACACTGTGAAGATAGGAAATGAGGAAGATAAAAATAGGAGTGGAAAGATGAGGAAACACAGGAAGAGTATGAAAATTTATATTACTGGACATAGTTATCTTGTTCACATTGCATTTTAACATATTATGGGAAAAGCATTTCAGATTCTCATATTTGACATTTTTATGAATATTGGACAAATATTTATTATTTCTTCAATACTATTCATTAGGTATACAGTGCCCTTTATTTTAACAACTTCATACTCAGAAATAATATTGAGCATTCAATTATAAACACCGAGGTGAAAGTAGCACAAATATAATATTGTCAAAATTACTAAAGAAGAAAATTAATATGGCTAAATACTGAAGGGGATAAGGTATGAACAGGGAGATGGTTAAATATCAGTTTGAATATTACAGAGAAATACCCTCTGATTTTCTATAGCAAGAGACTCTCAGGAAATTGTATCTCCATGAGGAAGGTGCTTATTATTTATTTCTTGTCTTAATTCCCTCTTTCTCTCAATATTTCCCTCTCATTCTCCCCACCCTGCCTACATACACAAATACACACAGGAAATAATATTCATTATTTATTTAGAATAAACAGAAACTATACTAATTTACTCTTATAAGAGCAGTGAATTAAAATATTTTCTCACCTCCATTTACATTGAGTTGTGTCTATTTTCAACATTTTTTAACTAGACAAGTTTCTCCCTAAGCTTTCATTCAAACACATTCATTAATAAGGACTTGACTTCAAATCTTAACAGCAAAATAGCTTTCTGTTTTTACTTCCACAAATATTTAATATGAAAATGAATATAAAGAGTTTAGTATATAATATGACTTTGATTAAGCATAACATAAACAATATTTTCCCAGGAACCTATTTTTTTCTTATAGGATATCATTATATTCTTTTACTATCTCCAGGATTCTAAGCATAAAAGTAGTAAGAGAAAAATAAAAAATATATACATAGAGCCCTGGCTGGAGTGGCTCAGTGGATTCAGTGCTGGCCTGAGAACCAAACATCACTGGTTCAATTCCCAGTCAGGGCACATGTCTGTGTTGCAGGCCAGGTCCCCAATATGGAGCATGTGAGAGGCAACCACACATTGATGTTTGTCTCCCTTTATTTCTCCATTCCTTCCCATCTCTCTAAAAATAAATACAATCTAAAATATATATATACATAGACATATATTTTATATCTTCTTTATAAATTATGAAAACTGGTATTTTATCTTTATTTTAACATTTGCACATTTTAATTTTTATTTGGTAATTTCATATTTTCCCATTTCATCCTTCTGATAATCTATTTTTTAAATGTTGTTCAATTATAGTTGTCCCAAATTATTTCCCATTGCTCCTTGCTCTCCCTCACCCTGCCCACCATCTGCTCCCACAGTCAATCCCTACCCTGTTGTCCATGTCCATGTTTCCCTTATGTCTGTTCCTTGACTATGACCTTCCCTTTTTTCCCCCAGTATACCCCTCCTCCTTCCCTTCTGTTCACTGTCAATTTGTTCCTTATTTCCATGTCTGCAGTTCTATTTTGCTCATTTGTTTGTTTTGTTCATTAGGTTCCGCTTATAAGTGAGATCATATGGTATTTATCTTTAGCCACCTGACTTATTTCACTTAGCATAATACTCTCCAGTAAAGTTATTATCATTTTTATATGCTTTTTCCATTGATTAAATGCTTAAAAACTCTTGCTTAACTATAGAGAAATGTTTACTGCTAGTTTCCACTAGCATTATTATATTGTTAATATTAACACTTTGTCATTTATTCTTTTTTAAAATATTTTATTTATTTATTTTTAGACAGAGGGGAAGAGAGGGAGAAAGAGAGGGAGAGAAACATCAATGTGTGGTTGCCTCTCATTTGCATACCCCACCAGGGAACCTGGCCTGCAACCCAGGCATTTACCCTAACAAGGAATTGAACCAGTGACCCTTTGGTTCACAGACCAGTACTCAATCCACTGAGCCACATCAGCTAGAGCTGTCATTTTTCTTTATTTGTATAGGACAAAATTATATTAAATTCTAGTTAAAGTTCCTAACATTAGCATTTAAGTATCCCTTTACTAGGATTCTTCTAGGATTTCTTCTAGGATTTTCATGGTTTCGTGACTTATCCATTTTGAGTTTATCCTTGTGTATGGTGTAAGCTGGTGGTCTACTTTCATTTTCTTTGAATGCACCTGTCCAATTTTCTCAACAGCATTTATTGAAGAGATTATATTTATTCCATTGTATGATCTTGCTTCTTTTGTCAAGTATTAGCTGACCATAAAGGAATGGGTCTATATCTGGACTCTCTGTTCTCTTCCACTGATCCTGCAGCAACATTTTTGTTGATATATCCCCTCAAACAAGATAAGCAAAGGAAAAAAAAGAAATGGGAATACATCAAACTAAAAACTTCTGCAAAGTTAAAGAAACCATCAACAAAATTAAAGGGAACCCATTGTATGGGAGAACATATTTGCCAATGATAATCTAATAAGGGGTTAATTCTAAAATATAAAAAGAACTTATACAACTCAACACCAGGAAGACAAATAGTCCTATTAAAAATGGGCAAAGGACCTGAATAGACATTTTTCCAAAGAGGACATACAGACGAGCCAATAGACATATGAAAAAATGTTCTATGTAACTAATCATCAGAAAGTTGCAAATAAGAACCATGATGAGATATCATCCTCACACCTGTCAGAATGGCTAACACTGATAAATCAACAAACAGGTGTTGGAGAGGATATGGAGAAAAGGGAACCCTTATGCTCTGTTGGTGGGAATGCAGACTGTTGAAGCTACTGTGGAAAACATTACGGATTTTCCTCAAAAAATTAAAATCAGAACTGCCTTTTGACCCAGCAATACCACTTCTGGGAATTTGTCCTGAGAATCCCAAAACACTAATTTGAAAGAATATGTGCAACCCTATGTTCATTTTAGCATTATTTACAATAGTGAATATCTGGAAACAGCCCAAGTACCCATCAAGAGATGAGTGGGTAAAAAGCTGTGGTACTTTTAAAGAAATATTACTTTTTTGTGTTAACATGGATGGACCTGGAGATTATTAAGTTAAGTGAAATAAGCCAATCAGACAAGGACAAACACCATATGATCTCACTTACATGTGGGATCTAATGAACAACCTAAACTAATGGACAAAAATAGAAATAGAGGCATGGATGCATGAAACAGACTGACAGTTGTCAGGCAGTGGGGGGACTAGATGAAAGATGGTGAAGGAATTAGCCAAAAAATATAAATACATAACACAGACACAGACAACAGTGTGGTGATAACCAGAGGGAAAGGAGGATTGGAGCTAGGGTGAGGTGTGCAAAGTGAGGGTGACAGAAAGAGACTTTGTTGGGGCGATGGGAACACAGCACAGTTGTACAAATGATGTTTATTGAGTTGTATAATTGAGACTTGTGTGGTTTTGTGAACTAATGTCATTCCAATAAATTCAATTACAAATAAATAAAAATAAAAATAAAGCATCCCTTCATCATTCATTTGCTGCCTTTATTATTTATTGAATGATTAAATTATTTCTTAGACTCAAGTTTTTAAGCAGCTATTTTGTACTGTTCAGTCAATCCCTTGGCTAAGACTATTTCATCTGTCTTTATACACTTGTTCTGCCATCTTCATAAATGTTACCTTCTCAGACTTTTATTCTTGGCTTTGTCCCTTGATGATTTTCATTGTTCCATTCACAGACTCATCCAACCATTTTTAAACAACTCTTCTATATCACATACCTTGTGTTGGGTGCTAAAGATCAGAGATGAAGACACAGGGAACTAGGTGTATAAAATGTACAAATAGAGGAAGAATTTTCATAACTTCCTATAAATTTACCTGTAGTGTTGATATGTGTCAGTTTTGCTAGTATCCTTTCCTTTTCCAAGCATATTCCCTACTACTTATTAATGCCTTATTATATATTTAACTATTATTTTTATAAGTACCATACCATTAATATGTTTTAAAAAAGCATATACAGTGCATGGTGCTATACTTAAACTCAACTGAATATGCATTTGGCCAGCCATCTTCAACCTAAGTAATAGCTTTGTTACTTACTTGGTTAACCAAATATGATATCTGAAGCATTAATGAGTACTGTATTTTGGCTTAATCCCTTTATTGAACCAATTATCTGTCTGTATTAACTCCTAAAATAATCATAATCCTTGTTTTTTTTCCATCACCATTGTTACCCATTTCAGTTTCCTGTTGCTTCTTAGCTGAACTAATAAATAATGTTCTGCTGGAAACTCTGGAACTTGCCTCTCTCCAACTCTGTACATTTTCTTTGTGTGGAATCAACTCAATTTCTAGAAAACAATGTAAATTTATCATATTTATTAAGAATTTTAAAATCTCTATATATATCATTCCTTGCAGATATTTGGAATTTTAAAACATCAACTTTGAATTTTTCTTTATTTCTCACCACCCATGACAGCAGTTCTCAAAGTGTGTTCCAAAGATGCTGGAGCTCACCAGGAGACTTTCAACATATCTGCAATGCCAAAGATATCTTCATAACAATATTAAAAGTTATCTTCCATTTCACTGTGTTTACATTTGCTCTACTGGTGCAAAGTTAATGATGGTAAAATTACATGCATCTTGGCATGAATTTGACAATGGCACCAAAGTGTTCTAGGAATCATTACATTCTTCACTGCTACACACTGTGATTTAGTTTTTAAAGTGACCATTGCATAGATTCATTTAAGAATGCCCTTCATAAAGCAGTATAAAATACTAATAGTATTAAATTTTGACCTGGAATAGTATCTCTTTCCATTATATTGTGTAAGAAAAATAGAAGTAGTAAAGATAAAGAATTTCTGCTGCATATAATATTACAGTTGTCTTGAAGAAAACATGAGTGATTGTTTTCTGTCTTGAACTAAACTATTTGCATTTTCATTGAACATCACTTTTATTTAAAACAATGACAGACAATTAAGCTATTCAGACTTAGGGATTTAGCAGACATTTTTTCAAAAATGAACAAAGATAGTTATTGCTGGAAAACAAATGACAGTATCTGATAGCAATGTTCAAATGACAGTATCTAATATCAATGTTAAAATACATGTTTTTAAATAAAAATCAGAGTTTTGGAAAACTTGTACCTGTCATAGCTTCTAAATGGACTTTAAAGATTGGTAATGATATTAATGAATGTATTTTTTTCTGAATTTAAATGTGTTAAGATCTGCAGGACTCAGTTAAATATTATTAAATAAGTATTTTAACATTTCAGTTTTAATTTCTACTATGGAGACTATCTACCTAAATTATCCAACTAGGCTAAAGCTCTTTGGAGTTGCTGATTTTCTTAAGAATGTAGAGTTCCTGTAACCAAAAGTTCGAGTCTATAGGATAAAACCCAAGCTCATTAGATAGCTATAGATCAATACCAGCCCCAGCTTCCCTTCCAAGAACTTCAATGTGTGCCTCCTTTATGCAGCAATAAATAAACCAATCTGTTGAAATGTCTTATCCCTGAATACCTCCATCCAATCTTTCACAATATTCCTCCATTATGTAATGGTCTCTCCCTTTCTTCACTCAACATATTTCCATTTACATTACAAAAATATATTTAAATGTTAATTTTCATATTGCTTCCTTTACTTACACCAATATGAAATAATTTACTACCTCATATGTGTTATGTCAATAATTTATAAAACTATTATTATATATTTTAATTTGCATAATAGTCTACAGTGCCCTTTTTTCTTGATAAATATCTGTAGACTGTGAGACATTTGCAAACAAATTCTGCTGTATTTTACACAGGTTTTCTCTTTTTATCTCATGCCTGGTACATAATGATTAAAAAATAAACTACTGGATCATATTGTTAAATCACTCCTGGAGCTGAGATTGGGCATCAACATTTTTTTGAAAATTTAAAATGTATATTATTTTAAAAATAGGATATAAGAATATCATGAATATTGACTAATAGTGGAGTTTGGGTTGTAACATTGCTAGACATTTAAGAATACCAGCACCTTTGTTTCCCTTGTTTTAAGGTTATAGTAATCATAGCTTGTTTTTGTGATTGATAGTATGTCGACTTTTTAAAAAATATGCTTCTGAGTGTTCACATGCACTAGGCTGACTTTCTCATTATTCAGTGTACTATAAAGCCTAGAGTGGCTGTTATTTGATCTTTGTTTACATTTATTATAGAAATCAATATATTCCACAAATCTCCAGCATGTGCAGCCTCTATTCTGCTTGAACACTGAGAGAATTCAAGTTGCTGATTCCAGCTATACAAAGGGCTTCTTTTCTAAGATGTAAATATAGCTCACATTATACTTGAGATATGCATTTCTATAGAAAAACACATTGCTTATTAAACTTATTTTTCAATACGTATGTGTAAAACTTGTAATGTCACTAGTGTCTTGTGGCTAATGAACATTACAGAGGCAGTTTTTCAGCTGCAAAAAACCCTCAATATTATTAAATTATGGGGACATGAATGATTTTAAGCTATCTAACATTTATCCACCTGTCTTCTGGTGAGGTTTCCATAATATTCCTCTGGTGAATGCGCCTACTTCATTCTCAGTTTATGGGTACTCTTAGGATTAAACTCACATCCAATTTCCTAGAGCACAAGATGCAGGCCTGGTTCATCAGAGCACCACACAGTTGGCTACAGTGATCAGAGATAGGCATGATTCACCAAGCCATGAAGAACCTTATACTACTTGAAATACTTGGAAAGAAGTTAACTTTTTCCAATGAAATTGGAAAATGTCAAGATGAAATTCTGAAGCTGCTAGTGGCTATATATAACAACATCATTTGCAAAGTGTCTGCTTGGGAATCATGCCATAGACAGGTAAGGAGAAACATACGGTGTAGAAAGATTGATTCCTAAGGCAATCATCTCAGTTCCTGGATCCGATTGTTCCTAAAGCCAAAAAACAACCCTGGACTTTTTGGTTGTATAAGACAAATTATTGTATTTCTTAAAAGCAAGTTGTGTTGAGTTTCTATGGTTTGCCATTGAAAAGTCATAACTGATAGAGTAGAATTAACTCAACTTTCAGGCCTGTCTTCCCAGAAATATAACAAAATAGTCAGATAAGTTCACAGTATATACTGTAGATAAACATAGCTGAGGGAAGAGAGATCAGTTTCTAAAACACAGAACATGCTAATTTTCTTAGTCTATTTCCCCCAATAAATTTATGTACAATTCAGGAACAAAGTTAAATGTCAGTTGAGTTGAAATACATATTACAACTATATTACAATGCAATTCCAATTATTTTTAGTGTGTCCTTTTATGAGGAAAAGAAGAAAGTAATTTTGGTATAATGTATCATTAGTCTCTAAGCCTTTTAAAAAATAAATTAAAAAAGAATCTTATAAAAACTTTCTTGATTAAAGTCATTCTAATGTGCATTATAGATATCTAAGAGAAGAAAAATATGCAATATTTCTAAGCTTATTTCATTAAAATAATTTTTATCTGAACTTTTATGAAATTCCATAGAACTAATGTGAACAAATGTTTGAAAAAACTGACCTACAATATTATCTTTACTCCTTTAAAGAATTGAGAAAGTTTCATTTTTTCTCATGATCCAGTATTGATTTAAAATATAAATATAATAGATATATAGAATTAAGATAGTTTTAAAATTATGTAAATGTATGTAAATTAAAATCTATTTTCATTTTATTCATTTAATTATTTCCTCATTAAAAGCTTTTTATTTATTTTTTTACATTTTATAACATCTTATGAAATTTTTTAGTGTTGTTCAAGCACGGTTAGTTGTCCTAATGTTTCCCTGTTGCTCTCCTCTGTCCCTCTCAACCCCTGTTCCCTCAGTCAGTCTCCACCCTGTTGTCCATTCGTCCATTATATATTTGTAATTTATGTGCACTTTTTGTAAAATATACTAAAATAAGTAAAAATATTGAGCAGAAAATGAGCTAGCTATACTTAAACTAAATTTTTTAACATTTACATTATTTCTATAAAAATGCCATTTAATAAATATCTTCTTGGAATTTCCAGCTAATAACCCTTTTATTCTTGCTTATGTTTTATTTAGTTTTTTTCCATCTATGCAGTTCAAAGGCCATTAGCAACCCTTCATGGAATAATCAGTATGTTTGTCAACAAAGGCTTCATGTAATTAAACTGGATATTTATGTTTTTACAGTTCACTTGATACATTATTTAAGTTCAACAGAAGAAATGTTAAGACATAAAAAAATTGATTGCTTAATAAAGTTTAAGTACACATGCATCTTCAATATTGCCATATTTTAATAACAAAATAAATAAAATTAGAACAAGTTTTTTGACATAACTCGGAAGTTTTTTCCTCCATAGAGCTAACCAAAATAACACATGTAATTATAGTGATCATTTAGGAAAAGAAAAAACTGCTTCAAGTTCAGAAAATTGTTTCAGACACATGGGTTTCCATCTGCTACCTGCTCTACTTTTGAAGTACAAAACCTCTATCATGGTGGAGTCAGTAAACTGCATTCAGAATCTGAAAACCCATCACTGCCAGCTCTGCAACACGTAAATAGATCCTCTGTGGAATGAGGAGTGTTTGCAGTCACCGTTTTCCTCTTCCACTCCCACCATAAAGTCTGCAGTTTTTAGGCCACAATTTAAAAAATTATACTTAAGTTTACTACTTTGGAGTAAAGTATTAATATTCTAGGAGGTTCCTGTGAAATACAAACTCATTACTTGAAATATTCACTCAATACCGCATTTGTCACTACTCAGTGTTTCAGACTGTCTAGTACACTGAGTTGCAAACTTTGATCTCAGGACCCCTTGAAACTCTTATGTGGGTTATAGCTATCTATATTTACCACTAGAAATTCAAACTGAGGAATGCAATAATATTTATTAATTTTAAAATAACAATAATAAACCAATTACATATTAACATAACATATAGTCATAATGAAAAAAACATTATTTAACATCTGTTTCAACATTTGATAGTGATGTTATCAGCTAGGAATGCCTGGGGTCTTGCACTGGGGCCTGTACTACTTGTGGGAGTCCCTACAAACATTTCTCCAAACACAGAAAATCTTGTCACTGGACCAGATTTTGTGGTTCTTATTGTGATTGCCCCATAGCAGCGACCATCAGAGACCTTCGGAAAAACAAGGTTTATTACTCACAAGTGCTGAAGAGTACATGGTACATCCTGGGCCACACAGCAAGAAGGTTGAAGGCAGACAGAGAGACAGAGAGAAAGATCTGCCTTTATTGGGGTAAGGAGTAGGGGACTCAGGGTTTCTCGGGTTCACACTTTTTATCAGTGAATTTAAAACATGAAAGAGAATTAAAGCATGGGAAGAGAACAGTGGGGTCACTCAATTAGTTACTTTTCTAGGTTATCTTGGACTTCCTAAAAAGAAAACTTCATGGGCTGGTACTACTGGCTCTTTATCTAGCTGTGTAGCCAGAAATATGTTTATCAGAGAGGCGGTTGTCTTGGAATGGATGCCTCCTGGGCAATAATAACCTTAATGTAAGGCACTTATATTACCATTAGTAAAGCTAATTGTAAGGCATTAACACTACAAACATATTTTTCCCAAATGAAAATATCAGTGTCATATTTTTACTTTTTTGTAAATCTCTTTAATGCCTTAATTAATAGAAAACAACTAGATTGTCATAGTAGCTCTACGCCCAACTTATTACAGTAATATATTATGTACATTTTGGAAAACACCAATCTTAGTCTTGTAAAGTAGTTTTGACTTGATATATACCCTGAAAGTATTGTCTGGTAGTTCTAGTATTCCTTTGACAATTATACCTCAGGTCAAAACTCTGACCACGTAGATATCACTCTCCCTGGAAAACACCAAGGGAAACAGAATACAGATGTAAATATGGAGAAAATAGGGCCTGAACACAAGGGCCTCAAGGTGTGAATTGATGGCTATGAAGATGTATTAGAGCAATGGAGATTATAGGAACCCCCAGCCAAACTTCACTAATTTTACCTGAGCAAGTTCTATCAATTATATTATTAATTATTGAGATAAGGTGCTTTCCTTGACTTTTTCAGTTAGGTTTATTTTCTTATGTTTAAATTAGTTACCACACACAAATTATTGTGATAAACTTTTATTAAGTCTTTCCTACATTACAATAATATTGGTACAAGAAAACAATACTTACTGCAAAAGACTGCCATGACTTATGATTTATTTCCCTTCTAGTCAATTAAATGTCTTTTCTGAACACAACAACCAAAGTAGTGTCATAAAGGTACTGAGCCCAACCATGAATAACTGTGTTTCTCCTAGTTAAAAATAATCATTCTTAGCCTTGGCTGGAGCATCATGCTGTGCCCCAAAGGGTTTGTGGGTTGATTCCCAGTCAGGGCAAATGCCTGGGCTGCAGGTTCAATCCCCAGTTGGGGCGTGTTCAGGAGGCAACTGATCAGTGCTTCTCTTTCTCTTTCTCTCTCCCTTCCTCTCTCTCTAAGCAAACAAAAGTTGATAAACATATTCTCAGGTGAGGATTAAAAATTAAGAAAAAAATATCCGGTCTTAACTAGAGGATATAAAGGATGACAAAAAATAACCCACTGAGTTATTAAGATCTAGAAACCATATACTCGAACATTTTATCAGTTTCCTTTATATTTACTTAGCTTATTGGTTGTTTATATGAAAATAAAACATAAACTTAATTATATATTTTGTCAAAATATATAAAGGATACAAATAATATAATTAAAATTAGGCTAATATTTTAATTATATATAAAGATATATAGTGATCACATCATTAGTACCCAAATGTAAACAAAATATATAACATGTTGTGGCTTTTAAAAAGTAGTTACATGCAATACTGAGAAATAACTTTGAAACTTACATTATATACAAATCACAGTCTTTTCCTTAAGAAAGAAAGATGTTTCTAATTGTGACATGTCAGAGTCAAAGAACAAAGGACAAAGAAAAGTGAGAAGTATTTTTAGGTTAGGAATTCACATGCAACTGAGATTGTCCTATTGGCATATGAAATTTAATATGAAAAAAATAATAAGATGACTTTCACATAAAATGCTAAGGACATATAACATATTAAAATATATAAAATCAGGAAAGGTTAGTCTATGGAGATGGCTAGCTACTGAATTCTGAATTTCTTGAATGAAATCAATGAAAACAATTGAAGGAATTGCTGCGGTGAAATATGCCATAAGGTTACTGCACCAAGTTACCAATGTAAATAGGCTTAGGGGAGGACATAAAGCTTGTTTCTCTGTTTCCAAAGATAATACAGTCAAATACTTTGTGTAAGGGTTTTGATTGCTCTTCCAAGATGAACCAAGCCAATCCATTGTATTTAATGTCCACCCAAATGCGGACAGGTTATGTGGTCTCTGAGGTCATGAAGGACCAAAAGAAAGTCATTTTTCATCTATCATATGACCCTTGTTAAAATACTGAAACTTCAGAAGAAGGTGTGTACTTATGAAAGAGAAAATATGGTTTCACAGGTCTCCATCACCAAAGGGAGGTATATAATACAATTGGGTCAGTCATTGCAAAGCAAATGTCTGCAGAATCTGAGTTGTCACTGGCTGGTTCACAGTCAACCCATCTGCTCAGTAGGCTTACTGAACCCTGAGCCCCAGACCAAGTGCATGATGTTATCTGAACTGTACAATGAGGAAGGGGGACAGTTAATGTGGACATCAAAATTGGATTTTGATTCAGACTATGAGGGGATTCTTCCTTTTTTTTTTTTGTAAAAACCCAAATGAACTTACTAGAAACTTACACTTCAAAACTAAGGGTAGAGCGGTAACTCAAAAAAAATTTGTAACAATATATCAAACATTTAAGAAATGGATTTTATTGGTTTCTGACTTTATCATTTTTACTGGTATAAGTTTAATTCAGAAGTGTAATCATTTCTATGCAATATTAACACTACAGTTTGCGGACACACCATATTTTGGTGGGTATTATCAAGATTCAATATCCTTTTCCTTCCTAAGTTGGAAAATTTAGAAGAAACTGCAGAAAAAATACTACCATTTTAGTGTTCCCAATTGTTCTCCAATCTTTTATTCCTTCCATATATTTCACATATGGTGTTCTATATTTTTAGCAGCAACAGTGCAGGTAACATATATTAAAAACAGGTGTTCATGAATAAAATCAAATATAGGCATCAGCTCTTAGATTTTGCAGTAGAATGGTCCCCACTCTGAGTTTTTCAAGCAGCTATGTAGTTTGCTCCCCACTGTAATTAAACAGCACAAATACACTTAATTAAAATAGCAATAGAAAGTATGACTTGCCCTCAGGCTCTGGATATGAGAATCATATATAATAACTTATTCATTAATGTACATTTAATAATCATATATTTAATCCTCAAATTTAGTATAGTAACACTAGTTAATTATTAACCCTATTCCACATAAAATGTAACTGTCAGAATTCAAAAAGCTGATAAAAATAGAGCTGACAAAAGTTTTTTCACTGGCACTATTAAAAAGTTTATCCACCTCATTTTCTGACTAGGCTTATGGTAATGGCTAAAAAAATTCTATTGCAACTCATTGTGAACACAACATGTTCCTCATTAAGAAAAGGTTCTGACTGTAAAAAGATTTGTAAATAACAGTAAAAAAACCCCACATTTTTCTTCCCAAAATATTTATTTTGATTGTATTATTCTGTTTTCATTGGTTTTTAAAAGTGATATATAATCTGTAGCTCTTGACTAACTCTTCGTAATTCAACATCTTGCTCCTTACATGGATTCATGTTTATGGACCATGCGTATCCAGTACCACGTGCAACACCTAGACAGTGTATGTTTTCCATTATTCTCCCACAGCCCTTTGGTAACTGTTACATATGTAACAGCGTGTTGATAAAGACTTGTTTCTACCCAAATAACTCACTCAAAATTTAAAGGATGAACTGAAAAATGGCACATAGTAATTTTAATTTTTAAAAATGCTAAACTGTTTCATCTCTAAGGCAAGATTAATAAATAAGAGCATTGGCAAAAATCTCTTACAAACATTTATGAGAAGCATGGATCTTGCTAACTTTTCCTTAAAAATATGGCTAGTTTACTTCAATCTAATCTTGAACAGAAATTATAAGGAGGTATTGCTATCTTTACAAATCAAAATAACAAGTGGATTTTCATTAAATATAATGGATTCAGCAAATGTGAATAAAAACTCCTTGTGTTATGCTGAATATATGACCAGAAAGTAAACATAACAAGAAACTTTTGAGATTATAAATATTAATTGATATTCTGTATACTACACATCTCAAAACTAAATGTGAAAGTGATTTAACTAAATAATTTAGCATAATCTAGAAATCAATTCTCTCACAAGCTTGTAAGATCTTGTATATGTCTGTCCATAAAGTATCCACCAGGCAATATGAAAAATAGAGACATTTATTGAAGAAGATACAAGAAACATTGTGCATTGGACAATGATGCCTCAGTCCTCTTTAAAATCATGACCTTTTTGAGGAAATCTGGTTCATTGATAATGGTTTGAATCAAAGTATTAGCACCTGCAGCAAATTGTTCCTTCTGCTCTGGTAGCAGAAACCACAGAACGAATTTTGCCATGACACATTTCATTCCAAGATCCTGCATTAAAATCTCAGACACAGTAGTTTTTGAAATCCCCAGATCAGCTTCTAGTTTCCGCACTGTCAATTGCTGGTCTTTGTTGATTGTAGCCTGTACATGTTCAATATTTTCAATGTGCTGCTTGTTGCAGGCCTTCCAGAATGTGGATACTTTAAGCAGACTCTCAACCATTTCTGAAGCACTTGTGTCATACACTCATTGTACTGCACTGAGTGCAATGAGTGCATATTTGCACTGCACTCATTGCATCATTCCAAAAAGCCTTCTGAATCATCAGAATAGTTTCTGTGGGGGAATGTTTAAGCTTAATGTAAAATTTGATGCAGATTCATTGGTCTACTTGCTCAGTCATTTTGAATGCAACAACCACAAAGTACACATGCTCACTCAATAGCATCTATCTCCTCCACTGATTAGCACAGTGAAGTCCTCATTGTTTACTCATGCACATTCCAGTCCACTCTCCTTGGCTTCCAGGTTACATTGATGTCGCACAAACCATTCTCATTAACCATGGCTGGACTTACAGATGATATATACATACCACATTTCCTTATTTTTCTTTTAAGCAATCAATATGTAGATTCCTTTGATCATTTTTCTTTACCTGAAATTATTTCCATGTTGTGTATATTCCCAACCCCATTTTAAAGGACTTTCTTTCCTTCCCAGACTTTCCATTATGCTCTGAGAGATCTCATGTATATGATTAACATTCTCTCTTTCTTACACTTTTTTTTGGCAGTTTTATGACTTCATTGATAGGCAGTTGTTAGTTTTCATTCACATTACTGTCTATTTTTAAGTATACTTTATTGGTTATTATTACAGTTGCCTCATTTTTTTCTCTCCTTTATCCCCCTCCACCCTGTACTCCTCTCCCTGCAGCATTCCCCTTATCTCTTAGTTCATGTCTTAGTTGTACATATACGTTCTTTGGCTTCTCTGTTTCTTATACTACCTTTAACCTCATCTTGTCTGTTTTGTACCTCCCGATTTTCCTTCTTATTCTCTGTACCTTTTCCTGCCATTCTCCACCTTTCCCCTCCCTGCTAATAACCCTCCATGTGATCTCCATTTCTGTGATTCTGTTCCTGTTCTAGTTGTTTAAATGGTGACATATACATAGGTAAAAAACATATAGTCATTGCTTGGTGAATCTGCATGTTCATTTCTGCAGAACCACACACAGATGCAGTAGGAGACATCCTTATTCCCATGGCCCAGACAGTTTTTCTGAGACTGGGGTCAATGTGTACATCTGATGTTCCCATCTCCTTTTTCAGATCTGAGTATCCAAGGGCCATACTTCTTGATACCCAGTCCACAGATGTGATTGTGAGTTTTGATGGTATTTTCTCTGGTCACTGTCTCATTCATGGCTGAGAGGTCCTTCTTGCTATCTTCTGCGCAGAAGCAATAGCCCAGGTTGGAAAAGACGCTCTGCTGTACTCAAGCATTTTATAAACCTACCTTGACCCTTTGAACTTAATTGAAACCTGTTATTTTTTATGGACCCTCTTCTTTCTCCATCAATTTATCATAATTACATGTGAAGTGTTAACATTAGACCTCTTGGATCCTCAGATCACATCTATTTTTGAAAATATACATACAAAAACACAACTCTGAATTTTAAGCTCTTTTGTGAGGTCCAGCTTCTGTCTCTGCTAGTTTCTGTTTATTTTCAATTAACCAGTTAGCTATCCAATTCATTTGCTAAAGAAGTGCCATTTAGTGTTCTTTGAACATCAAGAAAAGTTTTATGACCTGTTCAATACACTGGTCTCCCTGCTTTATAATCCCCATATCATGGTTTTTTCCTGCAATCTCTTCAGCACCCTTCTCCATTGCCTTTGCTATTGCTTGAAATTTATATATATAAAATATCTATAGATGCTAGATAGATAAATAAATATAGATAAGTTTGGACAACTGCAATAGCATAATCAATAAAATATATTTTTAAAAAAGAACCAAATTCTTCCAAGGAAAATTATTAATTTTCCTTTAAAAAGGAAATGTACATTTTTCTCTATAATTTTGATACTAAAAATATTTAAGCTTTATATTTATTATGTGAAGTAAAATATTCAAATGTGAATAATGTGAATAAAACATTGTGGTGCTATTTCTTATCAACTTCTGTAAATGAAGGCATAAATACAGAGGTGGGCAAAAGTAGGTTTACAGCTATGAATATGCAAAACAGTTTATTTTGTATTATTTATTATCATATTATTTATTTTATTATAATCTACTTTTGCTTACTTTTGTAAAGTCAGTAAAATTATATAAAAGTTTCATAAATATTATGTAATTTTTCTTTGATTAATCATTTTTGCTTTTATAACATTTGCATTAAAATACGTTTCTTACATATTACCTTTAAATAAAATCTTCTCATAGTGATGATGCATTTTTCCCCATTTTGGAATATTATTATTAGGCTTTTCTCCTCCAGATATATACATGAGTTAATAGACAAATATTTGTTTAGTGAGATAAAATATTTCAGACAAAAGATGGAATAATGTAATAAAACATATTTCCAAAAAATGAGTAAAACAAAATATCTGGGTCAAAAATACTATAAAATATAATGTTTATAGTTTCTTCCAAAGTTAATTTCAGAAAGATGTTTTACAATTAAGAAGCTTACTATTAAAATTATTTTAGATTAAATGACTAAGAAAAATAAAGTACATAAAAATATATTTCACATAAAATTTACTGTCAGGTTTGCAATATAAATTTCTTAAAAATAAACATTTAAAACTTCTCTCTAAATTTCCAGACAAGTAACTTCTCCCCCTAAAGCTAGCTATGCTTAAAACCAAACTGAGCTACAATGGTAAGAATTAATTGCATTATTCCCAATATTAAAATGACTTTTATGTATTGCATAATATAAAAGAAAAATAACATTTATTCAACCCAATTCTGTTAGGTGTGTATTATAAAAGTTAAAAGTGAAATCAATAGGTAATGGTATACCCAGTAATTCTTACTTTAAAAAAAATTATTTATTTATTTTCAGAGAGGGGAAGGGAGGGAGAAGAAACGGAGAGAAACATTGTTTGGTTGCCTCTCATGCACCCTCTCCTGGGGACCTGGCCTGCCACATAAGCATGTGCCCTAGACTGGAAATCGAACCAGTAACTCTTTGGTTTGCAGACCAGCACTCATTGTACTGAGCCACATCAGCCAGGGCATATTCTCAATAATTCCATCTAAATAGGGAAAGCTATGTTTAAGTTTAGGGTTTGTTTGTTTCACCTGTTAAGATCCTACATTTTACATTGCATCCCATCATTTTTTTAGATAAAGTGCTCAGATAACATGCTGCAAAATACTTTAGACTGTGTTGCATTAAATGCATATTGAATCTTTCTATGTAATTTTACAGAGTAATAATCCCAAAAAGTCTCTTTAAAATGAAAAGAACAGGACTTCCAGCCAAGATGGAGACATAGGTAGATATACTTTGCCTCCTCACACAACCAAAAGAAGGACAGCAACATATTTAAAAGCAAAAGTGAACCAGAACTGCCATAAAATCAAACTGTATGAAAGTCCAACAACCAAGGAGTTAAAGAAGAAACACTCATCCAAACTGGTAGGAGGGATGGAGACAGGTAGCCAGGGCAGAGAGAATGTTCAGCCAGGTGGCATCTGGAGGACCTGGGCAAGCTGGCTGCTGGCAGGCCAGATGGTCCCACATTTGCATGTGGATAAACTGGGAGGAACAACTAGGGAGTGAGACAGACCAAACAACCCAGGGTTCCAGCACGGGGAAATAAAGCCTCAAAACCTCTGACTGAAAATCCTGTGGGGGTTGCAGTGGTGGGAGAAACTCCCAGCCTCACAAGAGAGTTCAATGGAGGGATCCATAGGGCCCTAGAATGTACACAAACACACCCACCCAGGAATTAGCACCAGAAGGGCCCAATTTGCTTGTGGGTAGTGGAGGAAGTGACTGAGAGCCAGGTGAAAGCTGAGCAAGAGGAATCGTCCCCACTCTGACCCCCTTCCCACATACAGTGGCAAAAAGCAGTGATGTAGATCACCCCACTATGGTGAATACCTAAGGCCCTGTCCATTACAGGATAACAGGTGTGCTAAGACAAAAAAATATGGACCAAATAAAAGAATAGATCAAACCTTCAAAAGTAGAACTATACAATGAAGAGATAGTTAACTAATAAGATGCAGAGTTCAAAACACTGGTAATCAGGATGCTCACAGAAATGATTGAGTATGGTTACAAAATAGAGGAAAAAGTGAAGACTATGCACAGTGAAATAAAGGAAAATGTACAGGGAACCAACAGTGACGGGAAGGAAACTGCAACTCAAATCAATGATATCAAGCAGAAGAAAGAAATAAACATTCAACCAGAACAGAATGAAGAAACAAGAATTCAAAAAAATGAGGAGAAGCTTAGCAACCTCCTACTTTAAAAGTGCCAACATCTGAATCATACAGGTGCCAGAAGAAGAGGAAGAACAAGAAATTGAAAAGTTATTTGAAAAAAAAGTATTTGAAGGGGAACTTCCCCAATATGGCAAAGGAAATAGACTTCCAGGAAGCCCAAAGAGTCCCAAACAAGCTGGACCCAAGGAAGCACACACCAAGGCACATCATAATTCCATTACCCAAAATGAAAGATAAGGAGAGAAGTTTAAAAGCAGCAAGAGAAAAGGAGACATTTATCTATGAAAGAGTTCCCATAAGACTGTCAGCTGATTTCTCAAAAGAAAACTTATAGGCAATAAAGGGCTGGAAAGAAGTATTCAAAGTGATGAAAGACAAGGACCTACATCCAAGATTACTCTATCCAGCAAAACTATCATTTAGAATAGAAGGGCAGATAAAGTGCTTCCCAGATAAGGTCAAGTTAAAGGAGTTCATCATCGCCAAGCCCTTATTATATGAAATGTTAAGAAGAAGATCATAAGTATGAACAGTAAAATGACAGCAAACTTACAACTATTAATAACTGAACCTTAAAGAAAATAAAAATAAAAACACTAAGCAAAGAACTAGAACAGGAACAGAATCATAGAAATGGTGATCACCTGGAGGGTTATCAGCTGGGAAGGGGAGGGAGTAGAATGGAGGGAAAGGTACAGGGAATAAGAAGCATAAATGATATGTACAAAATAGACAGGGGAAGTTGAGAATAGTATAGGAAATGGAGATGTCAAAGAACTTATATGTACAACCCATAGACATGAAAGGAGATGGGGGAATCCTGGTGGGAGGGGGTACCAGGCAGAGGGGAATAATGGGGAGAAAAAATGGGACAACTGTAATAGCATAATCAATAAAACATACTTTTAAAATATTTTAAGAAAAGACAAAAAGGGAAAATGAAAAGAACGAAACCCACAGTGAGAAATAATAGAATCAACTATATATACAGTATATACTTGCACACAAATCACATATTCACACAGGATAGAATAACTGCCACATAGTTTATGTGTGACTTGTCAGTTTTCCCTTTATGTGATGTTGCTGAAATTATTGTAACACCAAAATTCTCACAATCTTTTTTCTTGGCTTTCCAAGTCTGTCATCCTTGTTCCTCTCTTATAAATGTGCCCCATGTGCTGTGGTGAGTGTTCAATCATTCATTCTGTCCATACTTTTTAAAATTCACAGGCTGCTTTCCAAGTTCCCAGTGCTGTTGTTAATTCTATTTTCAGTCTGTTCTTATTCTATTTGGGCTGCCATAACAAAATACCACAAGACTGGGTGGCTTACAAACAACAGGAATTTATTTCTCACAGCTCTGGGTGATGGAAGTCCGAGATCAGGGTACTAGCCTGGTAGGTGAGGACCCCCTTCCGGCTCATTGACTTCTCTCTGAATTCTCACATGGTAGAAGGGCAAGAGCGCTCTGTGAGATTGGTGTTATTGGGGCACTAATCCCATTTTTGAGGGCTTCATTCTTATAACCTAAGCACCTCCCAAACACCCCACCTACTAATGCCACCATCTTTAGGAGTTAGAATTTCAACATATTGTGTTTGTGGCAAAGGGATACAAACATTCAGACCTAGCAAGTACAGTAGGATAATCCTTGCTAGTTCCCTGTTTAATAGTCTAGTAAGAACCCTGGTTGAAGTCTCGTCTTTAATACTTACTAGTTATACAAACTTGAACACTTTTATCACCTCTGTAGTTCAATAGTACTTTTTTAAAATATGGGGTTAGGAATATCAAACTCATGTAGTGATAAAGAATAAATGTGAAATGTTTAAAAGGCTCTCTGTAAAAAAAGAAAAGCTCTATCAATACATTCAGTATTTTTATTTATCTTTGATATGCCAATCTATTTCAATTCACTTTTCTAATTTCTTTTTCTCTATCTCATAAAACATCCCCACTCTTTAGCAGCTAGTTCTAAAAATTGTCTATTTGCAATGATGCCCTGATTTTTTTACTTTTCTGCTTGCTGTGTAATGTCTGCTGCACAAATTACATGAGCCTAAGGGTTACATACATTTTTGTAAAAATTGCTGAGGTATTTTTGTGAAATTGTGAAATGAACTGTTATAAAACCTATCATCTTCTATATTATTACCGTAATTAGAAAATAAACTATCTAGTCTCTATGTGTCTGATTCATATTTTAAAATAATTTCCCCAGATCTCCATTAATTCTGTTTATTCTAATTATTGGTTTTGTCAGCCAAACAATAGAGATTGCAGAGAATAACACACAATAAAGAGCCCAATCCATTAATGTTGGTGATATTTATAGAGGTCTATAACCTGTGGGTTTTGGAAAATTTAGGTCATTTAAGGCTCTCTTTTTGGGCAAAAGCTGGTGAAATCTGCAGGGGACCAAGAGACTGGGGTCAGGTGCGGAGCAGATCACTGTGTTCTGAAGCATCCAGAACAGCAGGGTGGACACTGAGAGCCCAGCCTTTCTTCCTGTTCCTAACTGCCTCTCTATACATCTCAGCTTTGCAGAAACCGAAGCAGGACCTTTGTGCAGTACCCCAAAAGGGTAAAGATGCTTGTCCCTCACACTATTCTTCTTTTCCTGTGAGGGGAACTCTTTCTGACAGGGGAGCTCCCTGTTGGTGCTAATCAGTGCTGGCTTGAGGGGTGGGTCCATTGCAGGCCAAATGAAGGTGTTCTTTCTCCAGTGCAGTTATTGTTGAATTGTTTGTTTGACTGCGTGGCTCAAGTTTCTTACCTGGACCCCAGGGCTCCCCCAGATTGCTTCTGTTCATGGATCAATGTGTAATTATTCAACTTTTTCAAGGGACAGATGCTGGTGTCTCCCACTTGGCAATTTCACAACACTCTGCAGATCCCAAATGCATATTTCTTTAGACAAAAGACCTATGGTTTTGGTGACATTGACCACAGATCTAAATTGTGTAGTTAGCATTCATACCTGATTGAATCTTAATATGAACCTGCTGTCCACTGAGTTCAAACTAATTTTAACATAGCCATGAAAATAGCTCTTCAAATGACATGTCCATCCAGAATGATTCAATTTGAACTTGCAAAGACAAGCTGAGGGACCCCAACATGAAACTCTCATAATTTAATGCATGTAATTGAAAGGTTTTGTTAAATATTATATAATTATATAAAGACTAAAATGTTGCTTCTTCCAGGTGTTCCAAATCAGCAAAAGAAAAAAATACTGCCTGAAATCTAGGCCAAATTACTTGTAAATGTATTTAATCTTTTAGCACCATACAAATTTTAACATGCAAAATTAATGAAATGATCCCAATTTGCCGGGGCTCTCATTTTTAACATACTTTTTAATACTTGGTAACTACTTATAACAATAAACTTAACTGTCTTGAAAATTGTTCAATTGTCCCCTTCCCTTGGTTACAATATAACTTAGAATAGTGAATTTATGTATCTTAAAAGCTTCTAAGCAGACTGACTCAGTTACTCAATAATTAGCAATTTGTCACCTGATTTTTCCCTTTTGCCATACTCAGGAATAAAAAAGTGTGAAAACATAACTGATGTGCACAGCAGAAACTGTTGTGTTTATTTTCTTGCTCAGTAAGCATTAGCAGGGACTGAGGTCTGTCGGGCCACTCAAATGTGTGTATCAATTGTATAGTGTATTTTTGAAAACCAAATAAATCAGCATATGTGAAAACATTTAGCACATGACCAAGAATGAATTGCATTTTTGAAACTTGATTTCTTCATTTATTTCTCACTTTTCCTCTCCAAGTTTTTCATTCCCATTTCTTATCTGCAAAGGAAACTTTCTTACTAATAGCCATATTTCACATTTTTCCTCATACATTTATATTATTTCTATCAAATTAGGAAATAGGTGAATTCTGCTAACAAGTAATTTGTTATGTTTATAATATAACTTTTTTTTACTTTTCTTATAGAAATGACTGTGCTAAATAATGCACTATTTCAGCCAAGTATATTCACTTTCCATAATTTGTCCTTTCAGTCAATTACCAAGGAAACAAAGATGGTGAATTGAGATATGTTACCTGTTTGAGGTTCCAATGAAAATTGGCTACAGAAAAATTAGAAATACAGTCTGAAGTTTAGTACATTTTGTTGCAATTGCGACAAAATGAAGTACAAAAAATATGTCTCCATCAATTGTCTGCTGAGATTTAAGTCACAGCATCACAGAGGGCTGGGATAAGTGACCCCACTCTTTCAATCAGGAAGAGGAAATAATCCTCTCAGAGTGTTTGTTTTCTCTGCCTCTTGGGAGAACCTCTTCGTTGTAGCAACAGTGAGATCTACAAATGCCAAGAAAACATATTGTCTGGAGGCAAATCCTAACCCAGGGGGGTATTTTAGCTTTTTCTACTTTAACTCAAAACCTACACAGGTTGCTTCTAGGTGGACTGCTCTGCCTTGGGATGTAAGAATTATAGAAAATAACCAAAAAATATTAGCTTCTCAGTTATTTGGCCACCACCCAGATGATTATATGGTTAAGATTTAAAACATGCCCTGGCTGATGTAGCTCAGTGTATTGAGCATGGGCCTCTTAACCAAAGGGTAGCCGGTTTGATTCCCAGTCAGGGCACATGCCTGGGTTGCAGGCCAGGTCCCCAGTAGGGGGCACATGAAGGGCAACCACACATTGATGCTTTTCTCCCTCTCTTTTTCCCTACCTTCCCCTCTCTCTAAAAAATAAATAAAATATTTTTTAAAAAAGATTAAAAAACCTAAGTAATACTTCAAAAAAAGTGAAGGAAAGAAAAAATAAACTAAAGAGAAACCAGAAAAAGATAGTATCAATATTTTCTGTTGTTTAAACAAAAGTAACATTTTAAAATAATAAATTAGTAAAGTAATATCACTAATGTTAACAATAACTGCTCCACACTAGTGAGAAAATGGGTCTCTCAATTATCATTCAAAATATGTTTTAGTTTATAAAGTATAAATTTTACAACTGAAAAGATAAATTAGAATATAAGAAAAATTGTCATGAGTGGTAGGTATATTATACATTCTTAGAAAACATTAACATATTACAAATCATAAGGAAAATAGATCAAAATATAATCAGTTAACAAAAACAAACAAACAAAACCATCTTTTATAGGAATTAACATCTTAATATAAACATTTAAACTCCTTCCAGCTAGTCTGAAGTTTTCATAATGTTTCCTAAGAGACAAAGAAGGAAAGAGGGAAAATATTTAATTTTTTGAAAAATGGTAAACTTTTGGAAGGAAGCACCATAAAAAAGTCTAAAAGATATTCATGTGAATAAGTATAATAAGAAGACAAAGTTCTAATTAGAAAGTAGTAAGGACTCTCAGTTACTCAGGTAGAGTTGACATGACATCACTTACATATATTGGAGCTTCAAGTATATGAACTGAAAAGCAATGACCAATGAAAACAAATGACATATTCTTTAGGAACCACAATTTCATCTCTGGTTTTTCTGTGATGAAGAAATCACTTTTAACATCTATCCAAAGAAAATTACCATTTAAATCCATACTGGAGTACAGGAACAAACACAGAAGAAAAATTAAGTGTTCCAAAGAGAAATGGAAGTAAAAAATTATTTAGAGAAAGAAGATATTTTAGGTACTATAAACAGGCAATTGAAAAATTACATTGGTGGAGAACCATAGGAATTGATTAATTATATACTCTGTTATATGTGAGTAAAGGTACTTGCGACATCAAGATAATCATTGCAAGAAGTGTGCAAGACAAGGAAGTAACAACTCTTAGATAGACTCAGTAATAAAAGAATACTTTGGAACCCAGACTAGAATATCAGCTGAAAAAGAAAGCAAAATCTGAGTGCTACCTAGACCAAGACTGCAACAATTTCCTTAGATAAATTTGGCCGGAGGAATAATTGATTCTTAGTGATGAGCTATTATTGGTTCCTAACAGAACCCTGCTTTTGAGTTTTGTTTTGTTTGATATATCCATCCATAACTTTGTATAAATCATATTTATTTTTGTAATTTTTCAAATAATCGTCCCATTATCTTAAAATCATCAATTAATTACTCAGTGAATTAATAAATGAGTGAATAGATGAATAGTTGGTTCTCATCCAGTGTTATATTTACATTTTCTTCCTATTGACACATCAGGACCTGGTAGTGCAACAAGTACCTGGATGCTAACAGAATCTGAATTGGATGCTGGCACATGTGCAGTTTCGTGCCTTTCCTCCTCTTGGAAGATGAACAGTTTTTTTTCATAGAGAAAAACTTTTCCTTAACACCTCACAAGACAATAACTGATCCCTTTCTCTCCATCATACCACATATCCAATTTATCACAATATCCAAAATTTTCTTTCATTCTCAAATGCTTCATTTTCCTGTTTTTAGTATTTCCACTCATCTCAAGTTAACTGAAGTCCTTGTCATTTTCCTTTTAACCTATTTTAAGGGTCACCAAACTGGTATCCTTAAATAAATTTTGCATTTTATATTACAAGCAGTTTAGTTCTCCTAAGATCTGCTTTCCCACCTGTTCACCTTTCCCACACCTAGTATATCAGTTGGTTTCTTATAGAATGAAGTGAAAATGCATGAAAGAATCATGTAAGTTTTCATTGTCTTCTCTCCCAACTTATTTTGCAAGTTGGCCCCTTCATTCAAGGTAAACATTGACGTTTGTTAATTAACATGTTATGTGGAAATATTTCCTCTCTGAGTAATTTAACCAGTTTGTAAATTTTATTTTTAGAAATAATTCTAAATGGAAACTAGAGAGTGTGATAGAGAGTGATATTAAATTAGGTAACTACAAAATACAATAGTGGAGAATAGAGAAGAGCTAAGCATTGATGGTAGTGAGAGTAAGAACTAAGATTATATGATCTATAGATGATATAGTACAGAATTGTACACCTGAAACCTATATAATTTTATTAACCAATGTCACCCCAATAAATTCCATGGACACTAAAGGAAAAGCACTAAATAAACAGGCAGGTAAGCCTCAAAGGTAGCATCTGTTTTGTTCAACATTTTTCTTCTGAACACTTTTGCTGTTATATTCAGTTGCTTGACTTTCTATCTAATAAATGATATTTTACATCAAAGTTTTTCAAAGAAATTGTAAAACCCTTGTTAGAAACGTGAGGCATATGCATGATGTAAAAGATTTTGTCTTTTGTTTTTTGGTGTGATCATAGTGGGGAGACCTACCTCCTCCTGAGCCTCATTCTCTGGCTCCAAGCAGTGCTGATTAATGTCCAGACCCACTGTATGAGAGATTTTCTACTATTTAAGAATATATTGTTTCTTTTTATTTGTGTGTGTGTGTGTGTGTTTAGTGCAACATAACTTCAGTACCTTTCTGAAAAAGAAAATATAAGAGGCAATATTTTTCAGAGGTGCATTTATGGAAATGCTTTACTCTATGCTCATACTTGATGGATAATATGAGAAGTTTATAAACTATTATGTTGGAAATTAATGTGTTTTAGATTTTGAAGAATTTTCATTACCTTTCAACTTTCCAGGTTGCTTTGATAAGTTAACACTATTATTGACCATAATTCTCTTGGCATAAACTCTCTCACTCATTCTCAGTGTTTAAGATAATTAATATTCTACAGTTGATGCAAAATTGTGTGGCAGTTATATCTAAATATGGGTAATTCTCAAATTTGTCCAGGTTCTCAGGGAGCTCTTGGAACTAGCCATTCCAAGTCTCTCAATTCTGGGAATTAAAAAAAATAACTTCTCTTATAATTTCCTCCCCAGTGGGCTTTCAGTTTCCCTGGAGGATTTTTAGATTCCCAATATTGACCCTCAAGTTTTCTTATAATTTCTTATTATTTTTGCCTCCCCATCTATTTCATTCTGTTTTCTCAGTGATGCCCCATAATGTCTTTCCACTACTTATGTTTATACAACTTGTATTCAGCTAATAAATTTCAGATTTCAAAATCACTTTCTCATGTCTGATTGTTTCTTTATCACTATTCCTGTTTTAAGAATTAAAGACATTTTTTATCCTCTGTAATATATCTGTACTTTTCATGTTCATTTTTGTTTGATGTAGACTTCCTCATATATGTTACAACTCTTGGCTATTCTTTCATAATATACAATGAGGCATTGCTAAGCTATCTGGGAAGCTCTGAGAGCCTGCATGGGCAATGAAAGTGAATGAGATTCAGTGGAGAAAGACTGGCTGTGGACCTCGAAATATCAATGCTTATACATCTTTCTCTTAGTATGTAATAGACTCCAGAGAAGAGAGAGACTAGCAACCTTCTGCCTGGGGATACAAGCCTGTATATACTAGTGTACTAGGAGCTTAATATGTGGCAACTATCTGCCCACATTTTTAATGTATAGAATTTGACTAAATCTTTCCACTTTACTGCACCCACCTTATGATGCTTTCAGTGGGTTCTGAGCGCCCCAACGTCTCTCAGATTTAATGTCTCAAGAGTACAACATCTTCTTTATACAAGGTGCATGGAGGTAAGTTTGATTCTGGACAAAGCCTTTATCTTTCAGAACCTCTCTTCACTCCCACACTCTGAAGTTCTTTGCATCTCCCGTCCATATACAGGTGCAGGTTCTGAGTGAGAGACTGACTGTCCACATGGGCATCTTCCTTGCCAAATTCAGGTTTCATTTTAGTTTGTACCATTATGTCATTTACCAATCATCTCTCACTTTTCCTTTTGTCATAATTTATTAACACATATGTTTTAATAGTTCTTGTCTTTATTTCTTCTCTTCTTCATTTTTGTAAATTTAATTATTTTAAAATCTAGTTCAGTCCTTTTAGTGTTTTCTTTTTATGTAGAAAGCTATGCATAATCACCTATATTTACCCAAAAATCCAGGTGATGTATTTTAAATGGAAGAAAGTTTCAAGAAAACAAAATAAAGGGGTTGTGAAGGAAATCAGCAGTTAAAGAAGTGATTTTAGAATTGCTGGATCAAAAGGCAGAAGGAGCTCCTCCAACCCTTTGAGACAGCATGGATGGAACTGGAAAGCATTCTGCTAAGCAAAATAAGCCAGGCAGTGAAAGACAAATGCCATATGATCTCACCTTTAACAGGAACCTAATCAACAAAACAAATGAACAAGCAAAATATAACCAAAGACCCTGAAATAGAGAACAGGCTGACAGTGACCAGAGGGGAGAGGGGAGGGAATATCAGAGGAAAAGGGGAAGGGTTTACAGGAACAAATATAGAGGGCACATGGACAAAAACAACACGGGGTGGGGGTGAAAACAGGAGGGAGGTAGGGAGGGCTGGGGGGTGGTCTGGGATGGGTTAAAACACAGAAAACTACTTGAACAATAATTAAAATAAAAAATAAAATAAATAAAAAAGAAGTGATTTTGGGAAGATGTAACATAAAGCAGTGTGTCAACAATGGTGAGGATAAGGACACTTAAAGGGATTTCGTTTTGACTGGAGCTGTAGACAAGGGGCATGATTGAATTAAACACCTCACAAGTACAGGTCATTACAAGATGAAGTCTCAATATCAAAAGTCTGATGATAATGGTAGATTTCAATATTTGAGCAGTATTCAGACTGCGCTACAGAAAACACCTTTTTTTCCTTTTTATTAAATTGATTAAGAACATTTTTGATGATTTTATGACAATTCTCCCCAGACACTTCAAGTAGATTGCTCAGGCTAAGTATGGTATAAATCAGAAACCCTGGAATGGTGTTGGAAAAGTAGGTTGTGGGGTTTTATGGCCTCATTGTTGAAAGGCAGTGCTCAAGTGCTTAGATATTGACCTTCTAAATCCAAGTTTTCATAACAGCTAATTAGATAATCACAAACCTGGATGAATGTAGCAGCTTCTGAACTGGTTCTTGAATTGAATCTTGCCCATTTTAAAATATTCTATATTCTCTAGCCAGAACCTCTCATAAAGCAACACTCTTCAAAAATTTAGAAAAATATATGAGCAAGCATCCTCAATAAATTCCTACTTTACTTCTTTAAAATGGGGACAACTAAAGCTCTTATGGCTTCATGGACATGTGACTTAAGCAGTTACATGCACTTAAGCAGGGACATGCACTTAAAGGATCTTGATTTAATGTTCAGCTTTTGCTATCTTGAAATTGTTAAGAGTTTTTGGATAAATAGCTCCGCATTTTCATTTTATGTTGAGCCCTGCAAATTATGTAACTGGCCTTGTCCCTATTTCATACACAGAAAATAAATGAAGCAGCATAGCGCCCTATGATTGTAATCCTTCAATAATGCCTGGGGTCACCCTTAGTTGAATAATTGTTAGCAACAGTAATAGTATTAATAGTAGTAGTAACAGTAGTAGATAAAGAATAGCACTTTATTCAGTAGCACTAAATTATACACTGCTCATTACTCACTCATTCTTCAGCATAGGAGCATTCATTATTTGTGTGTTAAACACTGTGCTGGAAAATATATTAAAATCATCCCTTTATCTGTTTTATCAATTTAACCATAACATCTTTTTTAAGAGAGAGCTTATCATGCTCATTTTAATAGCCCTGTGCCTACCAAATATAGTTGCTTCACAATTATTTGTTTGAAAATAAATGACTAAATATTTTATAAGTATTTTATATGCTATAAAAGTATAGGAAATTAAAACTAATTATCTACTCATTTTAACAATTATGTACAGATTAAGTGCCTTTGTATTAACTTTTAATTTAGTTCTTCCCACCCACTCACACCCTTTGGCAAACATTGTTAAAAGCATGGTCCTTTTAAATATTAAAAGACATAATAAAAATTATATCCATTAGTAACAAAGCAAAATTCTTGAATTTGACAAACTTAAGATGTACAGATTATAATGGAATACATCACTAATATAACTGAATTATCTTACAAAATTGAAGTCCTTTAATTATCATACTAGGAACACATCATTTCTACTAATAGTAAGATGGCATGATGGCCAATGATAGAACTTAAATAATCATAAAACATTAGAGATTTTTTGCTATAATGTACAAATATCAAATCACAATTTTGTTCAGTCTTTTAAGAAACTATGTCCTGTCACAGTGAACAAAGGGTAGGAGGTCATTGTATTTAAAAGGAATGTTCTATTCAGAAACTCAACATTTAACTCCAAATGTCTCCACTTAAAAAAATTCAATTAGATAGAAGCTCTTTTGAAAATCAGACTTGTTAGAGATTTTGGGAAATTACTGCTAAGAAAAGAGATTTATTTTACTTTCAATTTTTATAGATACCATATGCTTGATAAGTTGGTTACACAATGTTGACATGTATATAAGGTGTTTGAATTATCTGAATTATGTGAAAGATTGCAGCTTAACTATATGGACTTAAGCAATTCTAATTTTCTTGCTGATATTAAGCATGTGCTTCTATACATGAACTGGTCTGCCTGAAACTTTTGTTTTCTGCATAAGTATGCCAGAGGGTTTATATTAATGTTGGTGTAATAAAAATTACTATTATTTATATTCCACTTCTATGAAAAGGCATTAAAATTTTGAAACTAAGAAGAGAAAGAGTACATGAAAAAAATGCAACAACTGGGTTGTATCTATTTAACATAGAGATAAGACTGTTAGAGATTAGAGATTTACAGCTGACCTGTTACCATTAAGCATCAGACTGACTGAGGTAAATAATAATAATAATAATAATAATAATAATAATAATAACTAATAACAGTTACTATTTACTGCCCTGGCTGGTGTAGCTCAGTGGATTGAGTGTGGGCCTTTGAACCAACGGGTCCCCAGTTGATTCCCAGTCAGGACACATGCCTGGGATGCAAGCCAGGTCCCCATGCAGGCAGGGCACATGAGAGGCAACCACACATTGATGTTTTTCTCCCTTTCTTTCTCTTTCCCTTTCCCTCTCTCTAAAAATAAATAAAATCTTTTAAAAAATAGTTACTATTTACTATCATACAGTGCACTACATGTTATACTCATTGCCAATTAAACTTCACAATATCCTTATATAATGACATAAATATATTTATAAAGAATGGGAAATAATAAGACAGTTCATACTTACAGATCATTTTGAGAAATAACAGAGAAAAAAAAGGAAGTTTTAGTAAATTACTAATCAGGTGAAATTAGATTAAAATTCAAAATGTGGTACATCTGTGATCATTATCTATTGGCAAAGCATGCAGGGTTAGATCCAGTTTAGGAGAAAATTCCATTTTATCTGCCTGGGGTTATAATGTGATGGTGCTAAAATTATTAGAAATATTTTAATCAAATGGTTAAGAAAATGTAGAATAAAACAGAACTAAAATACTTACTAATTTCAACATTTAATTATTGAATAAGGTATACTTTTATACATTTAAGATAAACAACACAGTTGAAAACCATAAACTGCTTAAAATAGGTGCATGTAAATTGTAAGTATACTCATTTATATGTTCAAAGAATAGTGGCAACTAGTTTTGTTTGTAGTTTTGGGGTGGCAAGGCCTAACAGCAGTGGCAGATACTTTACTTAGACTTTTAGTTACCTGTAACAGTCAGCACTGACATCATCCATTTCTCAGAAATGTATTATAAAGGTATTAATGTTTATGTTTGCATGTACTTCTATGTGTGTGTAAAGGCCATTTATTCAAAATATATTTAAATCATTTTTTATAATAGTTTTGATAATAAAAGTTTCCCCATTTCTTCCTCATATTCAGAAGTCAGCAACCCAATTTTATCTTCATGCAAAGAACATGAGATGCTGAGTTTCCACAGAAAAACTGCAATAATTTTTCAATTGCAATTAAGTTCATTTCCTTGCAAAAAAAGTATTCATGTATGAGTTTGTGAAAATGCTCCATGAATATTTCTATATATGCAAGGCCATGTGGTGTGTATTCATAGAACTCTGTGAACAGACTTCTTAATAGCCCTGGTTGACAATTTATAAATGTTATATTTTTGAAGTTAGTTTTACTTTGCATTTTATTTCAAAAATATTCACAAAATTGTTTCATTATCACACAGTTTAAGTTTAAATATACCTGAAAATCTATTGTTATATTTTGTCTGACCATGTGGCTAATAAAGAAAAGCTGTTACAGCTAGTATCAGAGACAGGTAAAAATAGTATTTCATTTCCTCCTGAACCAAAAGTACTAGTGGTACATTTGTATCTACAAAGAAGAAAGAACTAATATATTTCCATAATGACATTTTTTTCAAACTTTCCAAATTACCACAGTAGTATAAAACAACTATGATGTAATATTACAGTTAACTATATAAATCACTATAAATTCATTTCTAGAATGTTTTAGAAAACAACTATATTTGTTGTGAAACAATGACTAAATTCTTAAGTACTTAGCTCAGTTTAGAAGTATTTATTTTGCATTCTCACCAACAGTGCACTAGGATTTCCTTTTCTCATATTCTCACCAGCTCTTATTTGCTGATTTATTAATGATGGCCATTCGGATAGGCGTGAGGTGACATCTCATTGTAGTTTTAATTTGCATTTTACTCTGATGGCTAGTGACCTTAAGCATCCTTTCATATGGCCATGGGCCCTCTCTATGTCCTTGGAGAAGTGCCCATTTTTTAATGGAATTGCTTGTATTCCTGGTATTGAGTCATATGAGTTCTTTATATATTTTGGAGAGCAAACCCTTGTCCAAGGTATCATTGGCAAAAATTTTTTCCCATACAAATGGATCCCTTTTAATTTTGCTGATATTTCTTTAGCTATGCAGAAGATTTTTACTTTGATGTAGTCCCATTTGTTTATTTTTTTTTATTTTATCTCTCATGCCCTAAGAAACATATAGGCAAAAATGTTGCTGCTTGGGATATCAGAAATTTTCCAACCTATGTTTTCCTCTAGAATATTTATGGTGTCAGGACTTATATTAAGTTTTTATTCATCTTGAGTTTATTCTGGTGTATGGGGTAAGTTGGTGGTCAAGTTTCATTTTTTTACATACACTTGTCCAGATGTTCCGACACCATTTATTGGAGAGACTGCTTTTACTCCACTTTATATTCCTGCTCTCTTTGGCAAATATTAATTGACCACAAGAACATGGGTTTATTTCTGAGCCCTGTGTTCTGTTCCATTCATCTATGTTTCTATTCTTATTCCAGTATCAGACTGTTTTGAATACAGCGGTCTTATAATATAGTTTGATATCAGGTATTGTAATCTCTCCTACTTTGTCCTTCTTTTTCAACAATGTTGTGGCTATTTGGGGACATCTTTGGTTCCATACAAATTTTTGAAATATTTGTCCAAGATCTGTGATATATGCCATCAGTATTTAATAGAGATTGCATTGAATCTAAAGATTGCTTTGGGTAGTATGGATATTTCAATGATATTAATTCATCCAATCCACAAACACAGAATATACTTCCACTTATTTGTATCTGTTTTAATTTCTTTCTTCGTGTTTTGGAGTTTCCCAAGTACAGGTCTTTTCCCTCCTTGGTTAAATATATTCATAGGTACTTTATCTTTCTTGTAAATGGGATTTTTTTCCCTAGTTTCCTTTTCTGATATTTCACTGTTGGTATACAAAGGTACCTTTGATTTCTGAATATTAACTTTGTATCTATTTTGGCAAATTTGTTTACTAGGTTGAGTAACTTTTTGAGTCCATAGGGTTATCTATGGACACTATCATGTCATCTGCAAATAATGATAGTTTTACTTTCTCCTTTTCAGTTTGTATGCCTTTTACTTCTTTTTTCTTGTCCAATTGCTGTGGCTAGAATTTCCAATACTATGTTGAATAAAAATGGCAAAAGTAGGACACCCTTGTCTTATTCCTGATCTTAAGGGGAAAGCTTTTATTTTTTCCCCTTTTAGTATAATGTTGGCTGTAAGTTTCTCATATATTGCTTTTATCATGTTGAGGTATGCTCCCATGTTACAGAGTATGTTCACCATAAATGGATGGTGGATTTTATCAAATGCTTTTTTAGCCTCTATTGATAGGATCATGTGATTTTTGTCTTTCATTTTGTTTAAGTGGTGTATTATGTTTATTGATTTGCAACTATTGTACCATCTTTGCACCCCTGGGATGAATCCCAATAGATCATGGTATTTGATCTTTTTAATGAATTCCTGGATCTGGATTGCCAATACTTTGTTGAGGATTTTAGTATCTATGTTCACCAGAAATATTGTCCTGTAGTTATCTTTCTTTGTTGTGTCTTTACCTGGTTTTGGAATTAGAATAATACTGGCCTCAAAAAAAGAGTTTGTGAATTTTCCTTCTTCTTGAATTTCTTAGAATATTTTGAGAAGGATAGAATTTAGTTCTTTAACTGTTTGGTAACGTTTGCCTGTGAAGCCATCTGGTCCAGAGTTTTTGTGTCCCAGGAATTTCTTGAGCACTGGTTCAATTTCACTAGTTGTTATCAATCTATTCAGGCTTTCTGCTTCTTATTGATTCAGTTTTGGAAGCATATTTCTACAAATTTGTCCATTTCACCCAGGGTGTCCAATTTCTTGGCATACAGTTTTTTGTAGTAACTTCTTACAAACCTTTATATTTCTGTGCTATCACTTATAACTTCTCTTTCAATTCTGATTTTATTTATTTGGGTTGTCTCTATTTGTTTTTCTTCATGAGTCTGGTTAAATGTTTGCTGATTTTGTTTATCTCATCAATGAACCAACTCCTGATTTATACATCCTTTGAATTGTCGTTTTAGTCTCTATGTCATTTAATTCTGTTCTGACCTGGATTATTTCCTTCCTTCTTCTTGGTCTGGGCTTTATTTGTTGTTGTTCCTGTAGTTCTTGGAGATGTAGGTTTAGGTTGTTTATTTGAAATTTTTCTATCTCTGTTAGGTAGGCTTGTATTTCTATGAACTTCCCTCTAAAGACTGCCTTCACTTTGTCCCATAAGTTCTGTTTGGTTGTGTGTTCATTTGTTTTCAGAAACTTTTTGATTTCTTCCTTGATTTCATTGTTAACAAATTTCATATTTAATAACATGCTATTCAGACTCCTTAAATTTGAATGTTTTTGAGGTGTTTTTTCCCTTGAGTTTGGTGTCTAGTTTCAAGCCAATGTGATCTGAAAAGATATATAGCCACTGTGGAAAACAAAATGAAATTTCCTCAAAAAACTAAAAATGGAACTGCCTGTTGACCCAGTGGTTCCACTGCTGGGATTATACCCTAAGAATCCTGAAATACCAATTGAAAAGAACCTGTATATCCTTATGTTAGCAGGGTTATTTAAAATATCCAAGTGCTGGAAACAGCCTAAATGCCCATTAGTAAATGAGTGAGTTAAAAAACTGTGGTACATTTACACAGTGGAATGCTATGCTGTGGAAAGAAAGAAAGGACTGCTACCTTTCATGACAACATGAATGGAACTGGAGAATATTACCCTAAGTGGAGAAACCTAATAAACAAAAACAAATTAATGAGCACAATAGAACCAGGGTCATGGAAACATGGAACAGTCTGAGCAATCAGAAGGTAGATGGAAGGGGGATAATGGTAGAATGAAGAGGAAGAGATTAAAGAACATGTATGAATGATGTATGGACGTAGATAACAGTGTGGGGACTGACTGTGGGAGTGAGGGGTGGACTGGGTGGAGGAAGACAAGCAGGAATAATTGGGATGACTGTAATAGAATAACAATAAAATATTTTTTAAAAAAGAATAAAGAAAGATGAGAATAGTATAAAAATTTGGGGGACAATTTCAATTATTCCAACATTCTCATGATAGGTGTTCTTTCATTCTTTCATTGCTCTTTCATTCTCCTTCTAGAAGGAGAAAAGAAAGAACAAGAAATTGGAAATCTATTAAAAAAAATAATGAAAGATAACCTCCCTAATTTGGTGAATGAACATTCAAGTCCAGGAAGCACAGAAAGTCCCAAACAAGGTGTACGCAAAGAGGACCACACCAAGACACATCATAACTAAAATGACAAATGTTAAAAATAAAGAGAGAATCTTAAAAGCAGCAAGAGAATAGCAGTTAGTTACCTACAGGGGAGTTCCAATAAGACAACCATCTCATTTCTCAAAAGAAACTCTGCAGGCTAGAAGGGATTGGTAAGAAATTTTCAAAGTCATGAAAAGTAGGGACCTACAGCCAAGATTGTTCAACCCACCAAAGCTATCACTATCATTTAAAATCAAAGATCAGGTAAAAAAACTTGTCAGACAAGATAAAAACTAAAGGAGTTTATCACCACCAAGCAATTATTATATGAAATGTTAAAGGTACTTACATAAGAAAAAAGATAATTTCAAAACTATGAACAATAAAATGGCAATAAAAACATATCTATCAACAATGTAATCTAAAAAACAAACTAATCAAACAAGAAGAACAGGGACAGAATTATGGATAAGGAGATCCTTTTCATGATTGCCAGATGCGAGGGGGACATGCGGGAAAGGGTGAAGAAGTGAGGGAATAGAGAAATTGGTTGTTACAGATAGCTGTGGGTATATAAAGTACAGTATAGGAAATATAGTAGTGAAATAATTTATACACTGGACCCATGGACATGAACATAGGTGTGGGGATTGTCTGAAAGAGTTGGAGGTGCTGGGTAGTAGGGGACAAAGGAGAAAAAGTGGGACAACTGTAACAGCATAATCAATACAATATAATTTTGAGGAGGGGAGGAATGGGTGGGTGGGCTGGAATGGGAATAAAGGATAGAAACTGTACTGAATAAACTAAAATAAAAATTAAAAAAAAATATATAATTTTAAAAAATTTAAAAAATCCCCTACTGGTCAAAACTGGAAAAATAAAAGTATTAATTTTGATTCAAATATAATGCCTACATTTCTAAATTTCATGGGTCACTTTGTTTTTATTCGTGAACTACCAAACCAATATTAGTAGAAAAACTCTACACTGTGTATAGGAAACTTACTTTCATTGGAATTCATGGTTGCCTTTGCTACCTCCAAGACCCATACAATGTTGGTATGAAACTGTGGGTTATGTATTAAGATTGGTGATATACTGGGATGGGTGGGTGGGCTGGAATGGGAATAAAAGATTGAAACTGTACTGAATAATCTAAAATAAAAAATTAAAAAAAAATGATTGGTGATATACCCTATTATATTTTGACAAATTTGCATAAATACTCAAGAAAAAAGTATGTACATTTAATTTATTATGTTAAATAAAGGAGTGTAAAGTATTGAGAAGAAAGTCATTTTAATAAATACAAATACCAAAATTACCTATTTAGTATGTTCACTTAGGAAACCATCTTTTCTAAAAGTTTAGATGTATCTATAACCATCTATAGTTCCATGTATTAGTTTTATATAGAATTGAAGAAAACACTACAAGAGTAGTAGTTTTCTCCTGCTGTGGAGAAATACAAATTGGTTACTAATAATCATAAAAGTGAGAAGTCATTATTGCTCTTAAGTTTATAGTGAACATATAAGAATAATGAACATCTGATTTTCATTTTATATAAAGCCTTATATGAATGGCCATGGATTACTAATTCCTTTTTCCACAAGAAGTAATAATAAATATCCATTTTCCATTAGGACATTAGTAATACATTTCACTCTGAAATATAATGTGAAATTGTAGGTGAATTTTTAAACTGAATGAGTAAAGATTCAGTTTAATGTAACTTATGTTCATGTACCTAATGCCATTCTTAAAAATTGTTATTAGATGATACGCTTTCATATTTATTTTTGTTGAAAAAATAAATCTCCCTTTATAGATGTAACTTTGAGAACAGAAAATAGTTAAGTAGTGAATATGTTAACTATTGCTTAAACTGTAAAGCTATATGGTTGAAATATTATTTACCTAAGCTTGAGTACAATAACTGGCATAATCATTAAAACAGCTTTACATTATGTACTTCAGTGTATTCAGTATTTAAGTGCAGACTAAAAATTAAAAGTTGCCAATATATTCAGCTTTCTAATGTCTAAGCAGGGTAATGTTTATTCAAAATAAACACAATTTTTGTCTAACGACTTGTTGCCTGAATTTTGAAAAATACAATATCTTGGCATTTACATGTTGACATATAAATGTCAACAACACAATATTGTCATTATTGGAATTTTAATTCAATGACTTTTCAGTGTTTCCTATACTGAAATTTAATGATAACCAGTTACAAAGCTGATTCTCTTATTCCTTGGGGGTATTTATCTACTATTAAAGCATAACTCTGAACTGAAATATGGAGATTTGGTCAAAGAAAAATGAGATTTTCTGCAATTATGAGCTCTAATATGATATTATGCATCCAAATAATTCAATAGAATTTAATACACAAACAGATTCACAAAGAATTACAGAAGCAATATTATTTTCTTCAATTAGCTAAAACAGTACCTATGATAGTTAGTTGCCTAATTGCTATGGTTGCCTCACCTGGTCAATTTCTTGACTGCATTAGCATTTCATCCTGTCTTTCTGATGATAATTTCCCCAAAGCAAAAGTCGCTTTAAAATACCTTTCTTCATAAATTTAGCTTAGCATGCACTTTTTTTAGTTTGCTTAGCTACCATTCTCAGACAAAAAGAAAACAAATTTATATGATACATTTTCTGTATCCTGATACATTTACACATGAGTAATTTATAAATTTCATTGTCATGCTTACATTTTTCTTTCTCCTCTTACTTTTCCTCACTTCCCCATTCCATTAACTTTAGAGAAACATCTATATGCCTCAAATGATTTTTGAAAAGTCCAATTCTCAGCCTAAAGTTTCTCTTTAAAAAATAAAACAAAAATGGATTTTTAAAAACATTTTATTTACTTATTTTTAGAGAGAGGGGAAAGGAGGGAGAAAGAGAGGGAGAGAAACATCAATGTGTGGTTGCCTCTCATGCTCCCCCTACTGGGGATGTGGCCCACAACCCAGGCATGTGCCCCAACTGGAATGTAATTCAGCAACTCTTTGGTTCACTCAATCCACTGAGCCACACCAGCCATAACACTAGAAACAGATTCTGGATAAGCTGCTGAATAGACTTAATTTCTTTTAGAATCTCTGCCTGAGTCTTATTAATTTTCATTCTTTTCTTCTAAGAGTACCTTAGTTATCTACTGAAAAGATCTAGCTAATGCTTCAATGAAATGCATGAAAGTTTACACTTTGATCTGTAGGCAAAGAATCATGACATTCTGGGACACATGGGTGATAGCATTCCTCATGTAATTATGATGAACTGTATTAAAATGGCATTCAGTTGTGGTTGCCTCATAGCAGAGGAATATAGACATATTGTAAGGAATGCAGAGAAAAAGCTCAAAATGACTGAATGAAGTCAAGTAGCACTGTAAGTAGAGATTAAAAAGGAAAAGAACAACAATAGTTTGGTTCAGTGTTAACTAAAATGTTACATGAAAATATACAGAAACTTTATTCAAATACTATGAAAGAAATAGAATTGGCTAAATTTGGTACTAGGGTAAATAGTATAAACAGAGAAATATCTGAAATTTTAACAGTTTATTATAGGTTTTAATATCCAGTTCTGAAAAGGCAAGTTACTTAGCCTTGCAAATAAGTGAAAAAACATGCACACAATTTACTTAACAATAACATACTGATTCAAGAAACTCCTACTATGTTGAAATTCATTCTACAATCAATAATTATTGCAAACCAATTTGTAATAGTAGAAAGTAAATGATAGGAGTTACAAGATTTATGTAAAGATAGTAAGTTGAGTAAAATAGAACTACTACAATAATTCTAACATACCAAGAACTGTTTTAAGAGCTTTACATACAATGAATAAATACTCCATGAAATTATTATCATTATTTCCACTTTAATGTTGATAAAACTGAGCAAATGGAAAGAAATAGAACATTCCATTGTCATACAGCTTGTTAATAGGAGACTCAGGACTCAGCTGCTACAGTCTCAAGGGTTTATGCTTGCAGGCAATAGCACTGCTGCCTTTGTTGGAAGCCAGTAACTATCTAAATACATCACCTGTTTAGCCTTCTTCCACAACAGCTCACTTTAAAATGAATAGTTTCACACCTGAAGATCATGTAGTGGGGTACTGTGTATCTGTGCCATCCAATATAGCAGGCAATAGAAACAGGTGATTATTGAATACTTGACATGCTATTCCAAATTAAAATGTTCTATAAATGAAAAATACATAATAATTTTCAAAAACATAAAAATATATCATTAGGATTTTATATTAATTATATGTTGAAATAAAAATAGTTTGAATATATTGGGTTTGATACAACAAATTATTAAAATTATTTACACATGTTCTCTTTACCTTTTTAATGTAGCTACAAAATTTTGAATAATACAAATCATCCACTTTTGTGATTCATATTTCTTTTTGACAGCATTCTCTAGATGAATTCTATGGTCTTTTCTATTTCAAATATCTATAATTCTGTGTAAATGCTATAAAATGAGGTTTTTTAAACTTCTCAAAACAGGATTTTAATTATTATGACTAACTCTGTTGATAAACCTGAAGAAAGTACTAGTTATTAATAAATAATTTTTCTATTCTAATTATTAATGCACTTGTTTTATTAGCATTCAGGTCATTCCTATCATAATTAAGTGAATTTCATTTTTAAATTAACATGGTTTGAGCTTTATGTTCCATACAAATGACCTCTCTTGCCTCTTGCTTCAGACTTTTCTAAAACCTCTCCAGCAGCATCTGGCCTTTGGGTACCCTGTACTCCTTGCTAAGTGGCCCCAGGCTCAGCACTAGCAGCAGTTGGCTTTGGATCGCATGTTGGCCACTCCTGGGCACTTCCAAACCCAGCACAAGTTGCAGCCATCTGTAGAACACTCTGTGGCTGGTGTCAGGTGGCCCAGGTGGGGCACAGGCTGTGGCTGACTTTGAACCTCCAGGGAGGCCCCAGAGCTAGTGAAACTGGTGGACAGCTTGAGACCATGCTGGAATGCGACCCTACCACAAGTGACAGACTCAAGTGTCAGACCTGGTGCATCAAAACCTCACTGAAACAACTGCTCTTTGGAAGGGTTAGCCATTGCACAGCAGCTGCTCTGTTATAGTCTCAGCTGGTCTTTGCAGCTAATTGGCCAGGTGTCAATCACTCCCACTGATGTACCAAAAACAATCAAGGCTCAATTGCAAGAGGACAGTGCTTACAAACCACACATGGGGCACACCTAGAGATCCCAGCTTAGGTGACCAAGGAGGCTACAGCACTGGGCCATATAAGACATCTACTGCACAAGGTCACTCTACCAAGTGGGGGAAACAGAACAGCTCTACCTAAACATAGAAACAAACACAGGGGCATAGCCAAAATGAGTAGACAAAGAAACAAAAAAAGGTACAAAATGAAAGAACAGGAGAAATCTCCAGAAAAAGAACTAAATGAAAGGGAGAAAAGCAAATTATCAGATACAGAGGTCCAAACAATGGTTATAAGAATGCTCAAAGAACTTAGTGAGAACTCCAGCAGCATAAAAAAGGACATGGGAACCATAAAATATCACCAGTCAGAAATGAAAAATACACTAACTGAAATGATGAATAAATGACAGAGAATATACAGTAGATGAAGCAGAGAATCAAATCATCAGTTTGGAATATAAGGAAGCAAGAAACCCTTATCAGAACAGCAAAAAAAAATCCAAAAAGTGAAGATAACGTAAGGATCCTCTGGAACAAGTTCAAACCTACCAACTCTCACATCATGGGGGTGCCAGAGAAAAAAAGATAAAGCAAGAAATTAAAAATGTATTTGAAAAATCAATGAAAGAAAATGTCCAGAAACCACGGAGAGTCCCATATAAGATGAACCCAAAGAAACTCACACCAAGACATATCATAATTAAAATGTAAAAGGTTAAAGGCAAAGAGAGAATCTTAAAAGCCACAAGAGAAAAGGAGTTACCTTCAGGAGAGCTCCAATACAACTTTCCCAACAGAATTTTTGCAGGCCAGAAAACACTGCCATAAAATATTCAAAGTGATGAAAATACAACTAATATTATTACTATATCAAGCAAAGCTATCATCTATTCTAGAAAGAGAGATAAAGAGCTTCCCAAAACAAAAAAGTGCTAAAGGAGTTCATCACCAAACCAGTATTACAATCAATGTTAAAGAATCTTCTTAAAGAAGAAGAGAAAAAAACATAAAAAATATAAATAATAAACAGCCATAAGAAGGAACAAGATCTTACCATTTGTGACAGCATGGATAGACCTAGAGTGTATTATGCAAAGTGAAATAAGTCCGTCAGACAAAGATAAATACGATATGATTTCATTTATATGTGAAATCCATAGAACAATATATAAAAAGAAACAAAAGAGAAACAGACTCATAGATATAGAAAACAGACTGATGATTGCCAAGTGAGATGAGGGCTGGCAGACTGGGTGAAAAAGTGAAGCGTTTGAGAAGTACAGATTGGTAGTTACAAAATAGTTATGGAGATGTAAAGTACAGCATATAAAATACAGTAAAAAATATTGTAATAACTACACATGGTGCCAGGTGGGTATTGGAAATGTCAGGGAGAAACTTTGTAAAGTATGTACTTATCTAACCACTATACCATACACCTGAAACTAGGAAAAATAATATTGAATGCAAACTAATTGAAACAATTTTTAAAAAATCGATTTTGAAAAATAAAATAAAATGTGTAAAAATAAAGTTAAAAAAGGTGACTGGATAAAAAATTTGACATAGTTTGAAACTTCATGTTTTAATAGTAATAAAATTTTACTTTCTATGCTACTTTTGAGCTAGAAATGAAACGAAAATGCAAAATAAGTATAATTCAAGACAACAACTTGGAAATAAGTTTAGAAAGCACAATAAAACCCTACTTAGGTTCTTCATATGGCCTTGGGTTTCTTCCACATAATTTTTGTACTTATAACTGGAAAAATGCCTCAAATTTTATATGTGCAATATTTTAATGTAATAATTTTACTGTACAATGGTCAGTTTGCGAAATACTAGAAAAAAGGAAATTAAAGTTGCAGTTGTAAAACTATATCTGAACTTGAGTTATTCCAGAAAACTGAAGATCAGGTAAACTCTGTAATTGCCTACCTGGCAATTACAATAAACTTTCAATGAAACTTTCAATAAAATTTTAAAGTATAAGGTGCTGAATTTCAACTGTGTTATTCATTTTTGTTATTTAACATATTACTTTAGTTACATTTAACTTTAAAAATGTATGCTAATGTACTTTAAAAATACATTAGAATGCATGTTATTATGTTCATGTTTACAAGTAAATATAATCTTAAATTGGTATTTATAAGCCTTGAGCAATACAGTAATTGAGTTACTGTTTAATTCTTTTAAATCACAATTTTCTGTTAAGTATTTTCTCATACAGGGCTATTTTAATCATGAAAACTAAAATAATTATTTTCATGACAATGTTAAAGGAAATAGGAACCCAAGTTTAAACATAATGAAAATAAATACCATTACTAAAATATGTAGTGTATTCTCTTTTTCCTCATTCACATATTAAATCAAAATTTATTCTTGTCTAACTGTTCACCTTACAGAAGAACATAAATCAGGCATCATCACAATGACATAATGTTTTGATGAATATGACAGATGACATATGATTCATTGTAGTTTATATGTAACAAGGGCACACTACCTGTCAGTTATCTTTCATGTGATATAATAATTTTCTATGGTTACAATGTGAAAAAAGGGAATATTGTTGTAGCAAAATTATGTTAAAGATTTTATTTAAAGTTGGCTAGATTTAAATTCAACCAATACAGGAATGTGTTTTATTTGTTTGCCTAGATAAGAAATGCAAAATATCAATGAAATTTTGGATTTATTCTCAGAAATGATATCACTTATCTTTTTAAACCTAAACCACAAACTATTAATACCCTTGATATCCATATTGCCATATATCCTAGAATATTTAAATGCCAGTATATCTGAAGACTTTTAAGTGTAAAAACATAAGTACTTCAAATTAGTAATATATTTAAAGGGTGATAAATTCTAAACTATCCTTAGAGGTTTTAGATGCCAGTGGTCATTCCTTAAGAACTTTTAGTAAACAGGAAACATACAGTGAGGTCTATCCAGAAGGTATTAAGTCATACAATGTGAAATATAGACATTTATTGAAGAAGATACAAGAAATATTGTACATAGGACAATGACATCTCAGTCCCCTTCAAAGTAGGCACCTTGTGAACACACAGTTACAGTTGCCAACAACTGCCCTATAGTATTTTCCTGACCTCATTGACTGTCTGAAATCTCTTCCCTTTCAAAAGTGATTTGAGTTTTTGGAAAAGCCAGAAGTCTCAGGGTGCCTAAATCTGGGCTGTAGGGAGTAGAGTCACCTGGGTGATTTGATGTTTCACCAAAAAACTGCATGAGCCGTGATGCATGAGTGGGTGCATTGTTGTGGTGAAGCTGCCAATCACCATTTCCCCATAGCTGTAATCTTCTGAATAATCCAAATAGTTTCCATGGAGGAATGTTCAAGCTTAATGCAAAAAATTGATGCAGATTTGTTGTTCCTCTTGTTCAGTCATTTTGAATGTCACAGCTGCACAGTACAGACACTCACTCAATGGTATCTACTGCTCCCACTGACTAATTGTTTTTCTATTTATATTATGTATTCTTCATTGTGGAAGGAAGTGGACTACTAGAGCACAAATTCTTTTTAGGCACTTTGGTCTGAAAAACTTAGTAATTAAAAATTTTTCTTCATAACATTGGTCTCTCAAAGAGGATTTAATAATTTTAAATAATTATTCCATCTTCAAAGTGTTTTATGTGGCAATATATAAGCATATTTTATTTATAAAACACTGCAATCTACAAATACTTGCTAAAATTTATATGACTGAAATGCAGTAGAATTTATTGGAGGGTGCAGATGATAAAGATATTGAAATTGAACATGTTATGGACTTTCTTGTTTCATGAATTATTAATATTTCAATGTTTAACATATTTTAATGGCCTAGAACCATCTTGCATGAGTCTTCATAATATATTGATTTAATATATTTGACTTTCACCTTTAGAGGTTTGGGTTTAATTGGCTCTGATCTCAAACTGAATGAATTTAATGGCTTCAATTTAGCCATTTGTCCACATCACTGGACTATAAATTTTTGGTAATAATACAAGCTTGAAAGTCTTTGCTCAGGAGAAGCCTGAGATTTGCACAGGGTTACTAAACAGCAGGGGAATATTTGGCCTAATCACATTGTTCTTAACAGTGCTATCAATGCCTTATTTTCATAAACATGATTTTCCACAAAATCTATTGTAAAAATGGGAAATATGTTTCAGTGAAAAATCTTATTCATGAAATAGGATGAAAGAAAGACTAGGTTTGTCTTGCTCATATAAAGTAAGATAATTGCAATATTACAAATAATTCAGACACCAAATGTGTCCAGAAGAAATTTACATGTAACTGAGATACCTGATTTTCTTTTCGGATCCTCACCCAAGGACATGTCTCCATTGATTTTTAGAGAGAGAGAGAGAGAAAGGAACTGGGAGGGGGGGAGGGAGAGAGAGAGATAAATGTGAGAAGGATACATTGATTGACTGCCTCCTGTACCTGACCCAACCAGGGACCAAACAAAAAATTCAGACATGTGGCCAGCAGAATGGGAATCAAACTGGCAACACTTCCATGTATGAGATATTCCAATCAACTCAGCCATGCAGCCAAGGCAAGATCCTAAATTTCCTTACATTATCTCAATAATGATTTGTTTTTCACTTGAAAGAATTATTTTCATGGCCAACCCAACTTGAGGATGCTTTCAGATGCCTGACACAATCAGAGAGGTACTATTCAAGATGCTATCATATCCTTATTTCCTATGTAACAGCTTACAAAAAATGAGAACAAAGAAGAATATAAACCTCCTATGCAAAATATCCCACTTCCTAAAGGGGAAACTCTGGTCTTTATGAAGAAAAGTTCTGATTAATGACTAAAGTTTTATCTAGATTCATAAAAAGGAAAGCAGAAAGAAGAGTTCTCAAGAGGTAACAAAAAAGAGATTTATATCTGGCCTTGTTAGAGTGCACTTGCAAAAAAATGACATTGAATAACAATTTAGTATATTTTAATATGCCTGTTTAATAATCAATGTATCTTTAAAATCATTATGCATGCATCTAAGATTATGTTGGTGCTGAGATTGTGCATCTTAGACATTTTTAAAAAAATGATCAGACCATATTAAAATAGTCATAATATAATAAACAGCTTGCTCCAGGATTTTAAAATATATCAATCCCTAAAGTTATTAACAGATCATAAAGAGGTTATATGATGTTTAAATAATACAAAATAAAATTTAAAATAAAATAATACATAATATTTTTTCATCTTTGTTGATTCTCCAGTTTAAAGAAAATGAGCAAGGTATTTCAGAGCATATTTAGGTTTTGTCCTATAATGTTACACAAAAATGTCACCATGAACAAAGTGAGTGTTTTGCATATAGATTAAATCTGTTATTCTATGGGGTTCATATAAGCTGTAGGATCATTGACTCTGTGTGTAGATGTGCACATGGACACACTCATGCACTTGTACCTAGATACTGGAAAAGATTCAAATAAGAAGTCCCTTAATCTGGTATAATTCTTTCATTGGTCCTCTTCAGGAAGTTCAGAGTACCAATCAATAATAAAATCAGAGTGTCAATATGCATTTAATTCTATTATTTCTATTCTAAATATTTACCTTTAAAGTAATTATATAATGCTTTTAAAGCAATTGAATCAACTCTTTCACTTTTTAAATCTTTAAAACTATTAGAGTCATTAACAAATAGTTCTTTCATTCAATAATCATAAGTGACAGAAATATATAATATTAATATTTTTCTTGTCATCTCTGAGAAATAAATTAGTTAACAGAAACTAGTCACTGCTTAACATAAGGTTCTTAACTTTAGTTATCTAGGTTTATATTTATGTATTTTATTGCTTCAGATGTTATATTTAGATCTTTGATCCATTTTGTTAATTTTTTGTATATGATTTTAAACAGCAGTCTAGTTTCATTCTTTTGCACGTGGCTTTCCAATTTTCCTAGCGCCATTCAATAAAGAGGTTTTTCTTTTCCCATTGCGTCTGTTTTTCTGTCAGTACCATGTTGTATTATTATTGTAGCTCTGGAGTATAATTTGAAGTCAGGGGTTATGATACCTCAGGCTTTGTTTCCACCCCCCTCAGGATTGCTTTGACTATTTAAGATCCTTTGTGGTTCCATAAAAATCTAATAATTTTTGTGATATTTCTTTAAAAATTCCAATAAGATTTTGAACACAGAATTTCTTTCCATTTCTTTGTATCTTCTTCAATTTCTTTTAATAGTGTCGTTTAGTTTCCAGTGTATAAGTCATTCACATCCTTTAAGTTTATAACAAATAACTGTATTATTTTTGTTGCAACTGCAAAACTAATTGCTTTTTTATTTTGTTTTTTCAAATTTCATTGTGAATACATATGAATGCAATGGATTATTATGCATTGATTTTGTATTCTGCAATTTTACTGTATTCGTTTATGGTAGTCTTTAGAGTTTCTATATGAAAAATTATGTCATCTGCAAAAGTTGACAATTTTATTTCTTCATTCCCAATTTGGATGCCTTTTATAAATTTGACCTCAAAGGCAATGAAAGTGAAAGCAAAAATAAATCAATGGAACTACAGCAAACTAAAAAGCTTCTGCACAGCAAAAGAAACCACAACAAAACAAAAAAGGAAAGCAACCAAATGGTAGAAAATATTTGCAAACAACAGATCTGACAAGGGGTTAATATTTCAAATATACAAAGAACTTAGACAACCCAACAACAAAAAAAGCAAACAATCCAATTTAAAAAGTGGGCAGAGTACCTGAACAGACACTTCTCCCAAGAAGACACACAAATGTCTAACAAATGCATGAAAAGATGTTCGATTTCACTATACTATTAGGAAATACAAATCAAAATCACTTGACCTTTTCACTAAGATCAAGTGTAGTATCTGTTCTTATCAGTTCAAATCACAAGTTGATAATATCTCACCCTGGTTAGAAAGGCTGCTATCAACAACAAAAGTAATAACAAGTGTTGCAAAGGGTGTGGAGAAAAAGGAATCCTTATTCACTGCTAGTAGGAATGTAAATTGGTATAGCCACTATAGAAACAGTATAGAGGTTCCTCAAAAAATTAAGAATATAGTAACCACATGACCCAGAAATCCCTCTTATGAGCATCTACCTGAAGATTGTGAAAACATTTACTCCTAAAGATATATGCACCCTATGTGCATTATATCATTATTCACGGCAGTCAACACATGGAAACAATTGAAGTGTCCTTTTTTTTTTTTTTGGCCCCACCCCTAGCTTTATTGAGATAGTTGACAAATAAAATTGTAATATATTTAAAGTGTACAACATGATAATTTGATTACATATACATAGTGAAATGATTACTGCAAAAATAGAGGGAGGATAAAGATGATGTGGTACGTATATACAATGGAATACTACTCAGGCATAAGAAAAAATGAAATACCTCCATTTGCGACAACAAGAATGGATCTTGAGAATGTCAGGTGAAGTTAAATAAGTCAGATGGAAAATGTCAAAAACCATATGATTTCACTCATATGTGAGATATAAACAAAAAAGCAACAAACGAATAAGCCAGACGCCCCATAAAAAACTCCCTAGATATAGACAACATTATGGTAGTTACCAGGGGAGAAGGGAATGTGGAGAGGCAGAAAAGGGTAAAGGAGATCAAATACACTGTCACAGAAGAAGATTTGACTTTGGGTGGGGAACACACAATGCAATACACAGATGATGTATCATAGAACTGTGTACTTGAGCCCTATATAATTTTATTAACCAATATCATCCCAATAAATTTAATAAAAAATTTAAAAAGTACTCACTGCCAAAGGTTTGTTATGAGAAATTACTCATCAAAATAGTATTAAGGGTTTCTCGTGAACATTAAGCTCATTAACAACTTAAGAAGTATCCTAATGATTTCTAAGAACCACCTAGAAAACATACCACAGCAGACACAGCCCTACAGGTAGCAGGCACTGTTTGATTAATGATGCTGAACTAATATTGAGTACAACAGCCAGGCATTACTCCAGGAGACATTCCGTTTCAGTGTAAGACTGGCATAAGTAGTAGTTAGGTGATAGTTGAATGCAGACCTAAGAAAAATCTCAAACATATCTGAACATTTTACCAATACAAAAGGAACAAATACACTGAAAGACTGAGAAAATTTAAACTTTTGCATATCAAACCATTTATCAAAAAATTCATAAATATATGCTTGCTATATGAAAGAGTGTCTGCATGTGTGAATTAAACTATAGCCTGTGCATACATGCCCAATTGTTCTCTATACATGTGAGTTTTTTTCTTTTTTTTTTAATTTTTTATTTAGTTTATTCAGTACAGTTTCTATCCTTTATTCCCATTCCAGCCCACCCACCCATTCCTCCCCTGCTCCCTCCCGTTTCCAACACCCCTAGTTTTGTCCATGTGTCCTCTATATTTGTTCCTGTAAACCCTTCCCTTCTCCCCTGAAATTCCCTCCCCTCTCCCCTCTGGTCACTGACAACTCTATTTGTGTCTTTTGTTATATTTTACTTGTTTCTTTGTTTTGTTGTTTAGGTTCCTGTTAAAGGTGAGATCATATGGTATTTGTCTTTCACTG